>CAWUFW010003369.1:1200000-1844266 GCA_963921515.1 Calotriton arnoldi
ATTGTTCCACCACTGGCCTGCGGGGCCCACCGAACCCCGATTATTGCTGTTATCACAAGTCAAAACAGCGGCCAAGAAGCCAATTTCCTTCCATGCACTATGGCCCATGACGTACTGGCTAAGACACTGGCACCGAGGGGGCATCACTCCATAAGCACAAAAGGGAAACCTGCCCCCACACAAACAACCCTGCTGTGGCACCCTCAGAAGAGATGGTTGTGACGAAGAAAGCATGGGTTGTGACCTATGGCCTCGCCCACCCCACGAGTGGTTGCAACGGATCAACTGGCTTTAACGTTTATACGCCTTATAGTAAGTTTAGATACTAACCGTGCATCTAAATACAATACAAAAAAACATTAGTAACTTAAAATAGACTCGTCCAACCTGCTTAGGCACCTTGGTCTCTTTCATAAAGGTTTCATAATTTGGTTTTGAGCATACACTAGGATTCTAAAGCAGGCTTCCATGCGGAGCAAAACGTGTGATCCTTGAGAGAACACAATAAAAACGTGTTGAATTTATCTTAAATAACAAAATTAGAAGCGCGTAGAATTAAGTCAACCCCTAGTAGTGCGAGCTCTGGCGCCACTTTGTAGTGCACGGACTCGAACCAACAGGGGGCGCTACCCATGAGAAACAAGCGCGCGCGCCTCGCGCTAAAAGTAAAAAAAAAAAAAGTGGCGGCAAAAGTGAAAGCGCTTCCCTTGCGGGAGCGAGCAGCACCAGGAGCGATAATTGCTAACACATGGCGCCAAAGCTCGCTCCCGCAAGGGAATCGCCAAACGTGCACGCGTTGCCATTGAAAGCAATGCAACGCGTGCACGTTTTTGGGGACAAAAGCGGATCGATTCCAAGAGGTCCCCCCTATGCAGCGCATGCGCGCTGCGTAGGCGAGACCTAAACAGGAGTTCATCTTCAAAATGTTTCTGCAAAGGAACTCATGGACAAAGTACATCAGAGAGATGATCATTTAGAATCTCAATTGATTAATTTGATGGCGTGTCAACGTGGTACTAATAAGTATTGGTATTGTTGTCATGGAGAACTTAAATGTATGTTAAGGAACTTAGGAACTCCTACGTGGTTTGTCACGCTAAGCTGTGCTGAATACGCATGGGACGATTTACTTGAATTTCTTCGAGAAGCAAATTCAAATATTCAAAACATTGAATTCAAGACACCTGGAGAACTGTGTTCCTTGGATCCTGTAAATGTGTGCAGATATTTTAATCATAGGTTTCAAGCTATGATGTCTTTTATTTGCAATAAAAACAATCCTCCTCTTGGAGAAGTTATTGATTTCTTTTGGAGAAAGGAGTATCAAGCTAGAGGTGCTCCTCATATACATATGCTTTTATGGATCAAGGATGCACCCAAATTTGGAACTGATTCGGATGAGACTTTATGTTACATGTGCTATACCAAAAACAAGAGAAGAAAACAGCTTAAGACAACAAGTTTTACGGTTTCAAACTCATCGATGTGGCAAATACTGTCGACGGAAATACAAGTCAAAGGAAACGTTTTATACCAAATGTCGTTTTGGATTTCCACGTCCAGTAATATCAAAAGGAAGAGTCAACAGTTTCATGTCAGCAGTGAGGCATACTATCACTAGAAAATCTCCAAAAAACACTTACAATTTAAAAAGAAATGAACAATCAAAGTATATTAATGATTATAATCCAGTTATTTTGTCGATGTGGAATGCTAATATGGATATCCAGTATGTTGCGGATAATTCCATTGCTGTTGCTCGGTATGTAACGTCATACATAACAAAATCTGAAAAAATGGAGTTGAAAAAAATGTGGGAAGAAATTTCCCAAGAGAAGACTCTTAGTAAAAGATTGTACAGCTTTAGTTTGTAGATGCTGTCCCATCGAGAGATTGGATCCTACGAATGTTCAGATCGGTTGTCGTCTGCAAGTTTATATTCAAAGTCAAGAGGAATCATTTGGGTTAGTCTAGGTCTTGCTGCAACCGGAAATTGAGTACTTAAATCTGTACAAGAAATTGAATATTTAGCATTACATGAACCGGAAAGCACAGTTATTGTTAAAACAAACATGTTGGATACGTACTATCCAAATAGAAGTCCCTATCTTGAAAACATATGTCTCTATGAAGTACTGCAATATTACAGCTTTAAGAGAAATATTACAGAGAACATAAATGAAGAAAAATATGCAGTGATTGGTTCAGAAGGATGTTTGGTGAAACATAGTAAAGGAAATCTGATTAATCACAGGAAACTGAGTTGCGATACACCTGATAAAAGGGAATTTTACTATTTAGCACTTCTGCAACTCTTCAAGCCTTGGCGCACTGAAATGGAATTACTTGGAGATTTTCAGTGCTATGAAGATTCTTTTAATGCATGTAAAGATAGCATTGAATGCACAGTTTTTCCAAATTATCTCCAAATGTTGAATGAAGAAATTGAACAGGAAGCTAGTATTGCAGTTGAGATTGCTAGAGACAGTTCTCAAGATAGTCAAAGTTCTGCTCCACTCAGTCAAGATCCACTAGGACAACCAATTCTTGAAAATGAAGCAGCAATCGCCATGAGTGAAGTGGAAACAGCAATGCATCAAGCTCAACACGATATTATGGACTTAGGAAACTTGGAAGAATTATTGAACAGAAAGAAATATATCAGCAAGTGACACAACAGATCGACCATGGTTTTCTTCATGAAAAAAAAGAATGCACATGCACATCTTTTAAACCTATTCAAATGTATATCAGTGGTCAAGCTGGTACAGGAAAAAGTTTCTTAATTATAGTTTTGACCAGTTATTTACAGAAAACCACTGAATCACATTTATCTTGTGTTGTAACCGCTCCAACTGGGTTAGCAGCACACAACATTAAAGGTATTACATTACATCGTTTACTAATGCTACCTGTTGAACATAAAAACAAGTTGGAATATCACAAGCTTTCTGGAGAAGCTTGTTATGAAGTTTCAAGAGTACTAAAGAAAATGAAACTTCTGATTATTGATGAGGTGAGCATGGTCTCAAACTTAATGCTTGCCTTTGTGCATTTAAGAATGCAGCAAATTTTAAAAACAGAATATGATGTGTTATTTGGAGGAAAACGTGATAGTTTTGGCGATCTACTGCAACTTACTCCTGTAAAAGGGCAACCAGTTTTTAAAACACTTGTGCATGAAGACACCAGAAAATCTTTGGGAAGTATTGGAAATGTCAACATTCGGTCATATTTTGAATACAAAGAACTTGTTAAAAATATGTGACAGGCAAGTGATGAAGATTATGGAAGCATTCTTCAAGATATAAGAATTGGTGTATTGACAGAACATGGTAAAGAAGCTTTGCAAAGTCGACTACTTACAAACTTGTTTCCAAATGAAAATGTTGCTCCAGAAATAATATACAAAAAATTTGGAGAAAAGAAATCTATAATCTGCCTAATGCCAACAGTGCGAGAGTGTTCTACATTCAATGAAGAACTTTTGAAGCTAGAAAAACAACAAATAATAAAAATGGAAGCCATTGATAAAATAGAGCTCAAAGGAATTACTATTATTTTGACAGAAAAATTAAAAACAAAATTGGATTCATTGGAAAAATCTATATCTAAGACTGCTGGGTTAGAAAAGAATTTATATGTATGTGAAAACTGTTGGGTAATTTTACGGCGTAATTTGGATGTTGAAAAAGGTTTAGTAAATGGAGCAATGGGAAAAGTTGTTGATTTTGTTAATTATCAAAATAGAGATGAAATTGAATTTTTGAAGATTAAATTTGATCAGATTGAAGAAGTAAAACAGTTTGGACGTTGTTCTGTTCGTTTTTTGCTTGTTAAAGATTTGTATGTTCGTAGAAAACAGTTTCCTCTTTCTTTAGCATATGCGGTGACCATTCATAAATCTCAAGGTTTAAGTGTAGACAGTGCTTTGGTAAACATTGGAAGTACCGTGTTTAAAGAGGGAATGGCATATGTTGCATTGTCCCGAGTCAGAACTTTATCTGGATTGTATTTGATTGATTTTGATGAGAGAAAGATTAGTGCAGATGCAAATTGTGTAAGAGAGTATAATCGGTTAAGAAGACTGTATGCTCCCAACTTAGGTGAATATCCTGTATATGAAAAGCGTGTACTATGTCGAAAACGAACTTATGAGAAACTCTATAGTGAGGTTGGAAAGAAGAAAAAAATCAAGAGAATGTTGAGATTCCAAACAAAAAGAAAAAGGACACTGTTGAAGAGATTGTAGGATATCAGTTAGAAAACAGTTCAGGTATCAACTGCTATGCTAAAGTAGTTGTGAATGTCGTATTGTTTCTAGAAAATCTCCAACAACAAATTATGGAGAATCGTGAAAAAGGTTTTGTTCCTTGTTGCATTGTATTTTTGAAAAATTGAGAACTGATAAAACTAAAATACAAAGTGTTTCTGGCATTCGGAATCTTCTGGATATATGTTCTGGTTCTTCACAGTTTACACAGAATGTACAGCAAGATGCTCAGGAATTTCTTATGTTTATGCTTGCAGTATTGGAAGATGAAGGAATACAAATTGAAAATCTGTTTGGACTTCATTACAGATGGGAACATGAGTGTAAAGATTGTACATTTACTTCTACCACTGAAATAGACACTGAAAGATTCATATATTTGACAATACCAGATTGTAAAACAGTGTCTTTTAACAAATTAGTAAAATCAGCAAATCAAAATATGGATTGTAGTCAGTGCAAATCTGAAATGTTATCAACATTATTTATAGAAAAATTTGGACAATATGTAATTTTAATGATACAACGTTGCAGACCAGATGGAAGAAAATTGGAAACTTTAATTAAAAATTTTGTAGCAAGTCAACTATCAATATCAGGAAGAACTTTCAAAGCAGTAGCAATTATTTTCCACGATGGACCTTCTACAACATCTGGACACTACACTGTCTATTTAAAGTGCAATGAAGGATGGACACATTGTAATGATGCCCATTTGCTTTTCAAATATCGGTTGCCTAATGAATTACCAAATTCATACCTAATATTTTTAATGCCAAAGTTCTGAAAACATCATTCGGCCTATTGGGAAGATGTCAATATGAATTAATGAGATTATTTTGGATATTTTAAATACAAAGGATTTCAGGAATATCATTCGGCCTATTGGGAAGATATCGATATGAATTAAGAAGTGTATTTTGGATATTCACACTGCAAATGATTTCAAGAACATCATTTAGACTATAGGGAAGATATCAAGAATTGCTGATTCAATTATCGTTTGTGTTCTTTGATATTGATTTTTTAACAATCTTATTGATTGCATTTTTTTGCCCGCTGTTACATGATGAGCAACATTGAAATCACTGTCTATGGTGAAATTCAATAGATTCTGAGAACAGCAAAAAAGGCAAACTGAATATGTTATATAATGGTAAAATTATGTTGTGTTCTTAAAATTATAATATTATATGTTATAACTGTATTTTCTTCTCTTTTACAGACCCAAATTCTAAAGTTTGAAACTTTTATAAATTTAGATTATAAAAAAGAACTGAAAAAATTGTTTCAATGACTTTTATATCTACTATAAAAAAGGTAAGATTAAGTAACCCAAGCACTACCCATGCAGTACTACATGTACTTCCCATACTATCCTGTAACCGCCTAGACACTGCTCATTCACACCTTCAATTCCCCAGGTAGTACCCATGCAGTCCAGCAATCACACTGTTACTCCCCGTACACTCCTCCAGTCACCCAGCCAGTACCATGTACTAATCCAATCACTCCGCCAATACCCAAGCACTTATAAATTCACCATACACTCTCCTTGCAGTACTCTAATCATCCAGTCACTACCCATGTACTTATGCAATGACCCTGGCACTAACACATGCAGTGCTACATTCACATGTGCACTACCCATGCAGACCTCTAACCACCTACACACTGCTCAGTCACACCTTCATTTTCCCAGGTACTAACCATGCACTCCAGCAATCACACTGTCACTCCCCGTGCACTCCTCCAATCACCCAGCCAGTACCATGTACTAATCCAATCACTCCGCCAATACGCAAGCACTTATAAATTCACAATACACTCTCCTTGCAGTACTCTAATCATCCAGTCACTACCCATGTACTTATGCAATGACCCTGGCACTAACACATGCAGTGCTACAATCACATGTGCACTACCCATGCAGAGCTCTAACCACCTACACACTGCTCAGTCACACCTTCATTTTCCCAGGTACTAACCATGCACTCCAGCAATCACACTGTCACTCCCCGTGCACTCCTCCAATCACCCAGCCAGTACCATGTACTAATCCAATCACTGCGCCAATACGTAAGCACTTATAAATTCACCATGCACTCTCTTTGCAGTACTCTAATCATCCAGGCAGTACACATGTACTCATGCAATGACCCAGGCAGTAACACATGCACAGCTACAATCACATGTGCACTACCCATGCAGTGCTCTAACCACCTACACACTGCTCATTCACACTCTTCCAATCACTCAACCACCACTTATATACTAATGCAATCACCCAGGCATTATCCATCCACTCATGCAATAACTCAGGGATTACAAATACACTTGTGCAATCATGGAGGCAGTACTCATGCACTCATACAATCACCATGCACTACCCATGCACTCTTTGAATCAATCATGCTCTACACATATACTCCAGCAATCATCCAGACATTAGCATGCAGTTATTTCTCTTTTAAACCAGATAAGGTAGTTCTGAAAAGAACTCTTTTTAAATTTTTTGGGTGTTTTTTAAACTATTTTGTAATTTTTTTGGGTGTTTTTGGAAAACCGAAAAAAGCAACAGGCTAAAGTCTTAACTTTTGGAATTGTAAAGTCATTCCAACAAAAAAAAAAAAAAAAAATAACAGCGATGGTTCCTTGCTGCAGAACACACAGCATCCACAGATTGTTCACCAGAACATAGTATGGCCTTGCATTTTATGCATTGCTGTTGTAAGTTTGCAAACTCTGAGCGTATGTCTGGCCCTCGAGATGACGTAGTTGACGCTCCTGAAGTGCTGGGACCAGCTCCCTGGTCACCTTGCTGCATATTTTGTTGTGCACGTCGCATCTGCTCTCGTGCAAAATGTTTTGGATGGATCGTCTGGAGGTGCTTGTACATACTCGACGTCCCACAAGAGTATTTTTTGTCACTTCCTCTAGACAAAATCCGTGCACAGAGAGTACAGCTGACCTTCCTTGCAATGACTTTCTTTTCACCATCTGGGATGGTGAAAAACTTCCAGACGATGGATTCTGGTCTCTTTTTGGGAGGTGGTTCTTCAATCTCTTCTTCATCAGAAGTATGTTGTTGCTCAGGATTGGAAGAAGCCATTTCCATAAATTTCCAAAAAACACCCAAAAAATTTACAGACTAGCTGCAAAAACACAACAGGTGTCTCTCCAGTGAAGCTGCAGAGAGAATGACAAAAATGGGTGGGGTCCTTGAACTGCTAGAATGGAAAACCTTATGAACCAATGAAATGCTTTCTTTGAAAGTCACATGGGAGTCGCGCACCCGACGCGCAACCAGCGCGCACCTGACGCGACGTCGCGAAAATATATTTAACAATAATATAAGTTTATTACAAGTAGAAATATCTGATTTTTATAAATAGATTAGATAATCTCTTGCTCTCAAATACACATTAAAGTTATATACATATAGTTTTGAAACATAAAATTTTTTTGCGGAAGTCGCGCACCCGGCGCGACCCCATACATATATGACGTTACGCGGGGCCCGGCACCGCACACCTGTCGCATACCAAACGCATACACGACGCGATCCAATACGTATATGACGTTACGTGGGGCCGGGCACCGCGCACCCATCGCATACCAAACGCGCACACGACGCGATCCCATACGTATATGACGTTACGCGGGACCCGGCCCCTCGCACCCCTCGCACCCGTCGCACACCAAACGCGCATCCTTCACGACTTTAGTATATGGCGGCTTGAATCCGCGCACCCACCGAGATGGGTACACGATGGGTACGCGACTCCACTTTTTCCTCAAAAAAAAAATATATTTTAAAAGACACAAGACATTACATAATTAAAAAAAAATAATAATAATAATTAAAGGACATTACAGTTCCAAAATATCACAAAAAAAAAAAAAATCAATTTACAGAAAAAAGATCGGTTTTATAAATATTATAATCTAAAATTACCATTTAAAAAAACCTTTGAAATTCACTGAAAAAACCATAGGTTTCAGGGACGTTATAGTTAGAAATTAGCATTTAAAAAACCTTAGAAATTCACTGAAAAAACCATGGGTTTCAGGGACGTTATAGTTAGAAATTAGCATTTAAAAAACCTTAGAAATTCACTGAAAAAACCATAGGTTTCAGGGACGTTATAGTTAGTTGGACATTTCACTCGTACAAAACCAGAGAAATTCGGCCATTATAGTTAGTAGAGCTAACTATAACTCGCGCACCCGCAATGCACTGCTGATGACGTCACATATTACATCACTCATGACATGGTCAGTGACATCACTGATGACATCACTGATGACATCTCAAATGACATCACTGATGACATCACTGATGACATCATCCACGTGATAATCTGATGCACCTCCTCACACCCTAATATAAAATGTGATACACCCACTCTAAAATGCAGGCTACCATTTTCGAAACCATAGACACACCAATACCAGTTACTACATACCCACTCACTGATTCCTAGGTCTACACACACATCCACTCACACACCCATACAGTCACTCATGCATGCACTCACTCATCAATACAGCCACTCATACACCCATACAGATACTCACACACCACCACTCACCCATAGTTACTCACACAGCTAGTCAGTCATGCAAATAATCAATCACAATCCCATTTAATCACCTATACAGTTAAACACACACCACCTCACTTATTCATACAGATACTAACATATACTTACTCTCTTATACAATAACTGACACAAGCACACACTCATCCATACAGGCACTCTCACAATCACTCACTCTCACATATAGTCCTTTATTTACTCCAACACTCACATATACTGCCTTCCACATATGTAGTTACTCACACATGTACCACTGAGACATCCATTCACTCACCAACACACCCATACACACACTCACCCACCCATACAGCCCTTCACAGATGCACTCTTGAACCCATACACCCAGTGAATCACCTACTCACACATCTATGCACAGTCACACACACCCCACCCACCCACAGAGGCACTTAGGCATCCATACAGATACTCAGACAACCAATCAATACCCATATAGACCCTCATGCAGCTACTCACCAAGCCATGCAGCCGTTTACACACCAACTGACAGACTAATACAGACATTCACACAGTTTAGTCACTAACCCATGCATTCAGTAAGACATGATTAATCACTCACTTATACAGTCAGTCACGCACCTACTAAATCCTCCATCAAGACACTTATACACCCACTCATTCTTCAATACACCTTGGCATATATATAAAACATATTTAAACTTTAAACAAACACACAGTCACTGGATGATGTCATCAGTGATGTCATCAGTGATGTCACTGACCATGTCATGAGTGATGTAATATGTGACGTCATCAGCAGTGCATTGCGGGTGCGCGAGTTATAGTTAGGTCTACTAACTATAACGGCCGAATTTCTCTGGTTTTGTACGAGTGAAATGTCCAACTAACTATAACGTCCCTGAAACCTATGGTTTTTTCAGTGAATTTCTAAGGTTTTTAAATGCTAATTTCTAACTATAACGTCCCTGAAACCTATGGTTTTTTCAGTGAATATATATATATATAAAACCATTTTAAATGTTCAACTAATTTCATTGATTTAAGATTAGGTTCCATGGGGTGTTATTCTAAGTCCCTGCCTCCGTTGATTTTTCTGGGAGTGGTTGTCAAGTATGTTGCTTGGCCGGATAGAATATACATTTTGATCTGTTTTGACTTGACACCTTTAGAGCTATAGTAACTTTTGAACTGTATTTTCTGAATTGAAATTGTCTTACTCTTTGGTGCATGTGTGTTTTGTGCTAGCATGTCCCTCATGAACCCCTTCTTAATTTCCCCCATTTAGTAGTAATTTTCCCAATTTCGCCAATACTCCTCTAGGTTCCTCCAACATTTACTACTAGTTCATCGACCTACATGTGTGTAGATTTCCACACTGTGGAGGAGATCTCTGCACAGAAGAGATATGGGAAGAAAAAGTGGACGTCGCCCTCCATTGGTTTGTGAATTACATTTTGCAGTAAGTGAGAAGTACTACTGCAGAACTACTATACTGCAAAATGCAGTTTATGAATCAGACCCTTAGAGTACCGAACTTAACATGAATCACCATTCAAATATAAACTTTAAGTATATTGTGAAAATACAATCATTTTGTCCTCAAAATTCAGCTTACCATTTTTAAAATGCGGATATTTTGGCATAATATAGTAGCTTTTTGCTTTTGTTAATAAAAGTACACAAACAATTGACATTTTCTGAAATGAACACATTTAACTTCAGAATATTGGCTTTTTTATTTTGGGTAAATAAACTCAATTGCCCCATGCAATCCTTGGACACAGAAAAAAAAATCAATTCCCAGAGGACCAGTACACTCTGTCAAGGCTATGAGAAAAAATGAATAAGATTTGTTTTCTCATCCTTGTGGTTTTTCCCACTCAGAGCTTTTTGGCATGAAATTAGAAGGTAAAGAAGGAATCTTTCAACTGACAAGCTTGGGGAGCCTTTTGTAGCTACACCTTCCAGGCTTGCATCCCCATGAAGATTTTTGACTTTCAGAAAAGTTTTGAAGTCTAGAGGTAAACACTTTCATTGGGACCAACCATCAACCTTTACTGGTTTACTGCCACTTGCAGATCTGCCACTGGTATGCGTAGGACCCCATACACAATGCCTTTTCCAGTGCTATCCAAATGGGGTGTTTTTGTTTTTTATATAACGCAAGATATAACTGATATCCTTCATTTTGTCACATTTTTCATATTAAATTTTCTTTTACATTATTGATTTGGACCTTTAAAGTTCTTCATTTCTTAATTGAACTGTTTTTGACTATTTGCTGCACATATACCACGGGCATTTTCTGTGATGATGGCATTGCGTCTTGTGCCCGCTACTGTCAGCGTGCCAGGGGTTCCACATAGAAATCAGTTTACTTTTATGAGTCAAATTGTTTGGACCTTGTGGGAGCTCTGTAATATCTCACATCAAGACAGGACTTTCTCCTCTCTAGCCTGACACTCTGAACCCCAAAAGTCACTATAATGCAATTAATGCCAACAGTATGCCAAGGATACTTTTAGTATGTTGGGGCCACCATTATACCAGAGGTACAACCATAATCTCAAGGAGGACAGTAATATGTCAAGGGTGGGCACCTTACACCAGAACCACCATTATGCTCTGGATGTTCCAAACTAATCCAAAGATACAGACAATATGAAAGGGATGAACCCATAATGCCAAGGAGTACCGCAATATAGCAAGGCCATCATTATGTGAGGGATGGGCACTATAATGACTTAATAAAAAGTGAAAGGGAAGTAAGTTTCTGAAGCTAAATCCTGCTAAAACAGAAACTGCCCAAGTATACTCCAGAATCAATGTTTGGGAGGCTTCACTCTGGCCATCCTCACAATTGGCTGATTGGCACAATATGCCAGGTTCATCAAAATGGCAAGGTTGATCATCAAATGATCATAATGATGAGGAGAGCTATAATCACATGGATGTCTACTTTATACCCGGGCTGCCATTATGTGCCCCCCAGATGCCTGGAATGTGCCTCATCCCCAATGGACATATATTCACATTCACATGCACTCCACACACATAATTAGACACAGACACTCATTCATACATGCATTAACACATTTATGCTAATGCATACACAAAACACATGCACAAAACATCCCACCACCCCTCTCTCCCACCACAACTTGCTTGCTGTATGTGAATGCCGCTAGCAGCTTTGCAGTGCTTTTCTTGATGATAGAAGCACTGCGCTGTGTTCAGTCCTGGCAGAAGATGGGGATTTTTTTAGGCTGGGCTGCTGATGTCAAGTCACATATGGAATTCCTCCAAGGTCTTAGAAGACAGAGAGTGACAGCCTGCAGCTCTCTACTGCCGGAGCCCATGAGAGCCTTGAGCAGTAGAACCCAAGCAGGCAGAGCACATTGGCAGTGGCGGCTCCTCCACTAATGCAGAGGAGCATCGCCCCATTGCTGTTCAGCAGTATAAGAAAAAATAAAATTATAATAACTCAATGTTATCATTTTATTTTTTCTTGTTGCAGGTGTGGCAGCTTTGGGAAGCGGGGCGGGGCGAGGCAGCTCTGCTAAAGGAACAGGGGGGGAGTGGTTTTAACGCCCTACGTGCGCATGAATATTTGGCTGTCCGTCTCGGGCCGGCCAAACATTCATGCGCACATAGCATGCACTCCACCCAGGTTGCATTACAGCCTGGGTGTAGAACATGCCCATGCCCCCATTGTGGAGAAAAATATATATCCATATGTATGCCTCACCCAGATAGGGGAATCAATTCCAATTCTCCCCCGCACTATCTCAGACCCATTGAGCTAGCTATGTCTGTCTCTGACCAAACTGCTTGCTCTGTGCTCCAAAACCCCACCTCCTTTACAAATTTATTCCAGCGTGATCCAAGGGCCTTTATTGCCCTCTCTGACACGTCCTTGGTAAACAGCTGTCAACATACACACTCTGAGGCCTCTGTTTCTTACAAGTTTAGCTCAAGCTATTTTCTGTTCCCTTGTTTGCAATATACTGCAACAAGTATATTTTGCTTTATGTCTTGTGCTTGCATGGCAATTCTATTTTGTATATATCTGTATATGGACTTCGTTCACATCTGAGGGCTTTACTGGTGACAGCACTTTCTTACACATATAAGCTCCACACAAAGTCAGAGGAGGGCAGAAGAAGCTTGTTCCAAGACGTAACACTGGGATGTGTGCCTGCCTTCTGCCTTGGCATGCCAATAAACAAAAAAGGTGCAAATAAATTTCCTCTGTTTCGAAGCCTGCCTGGTGTCTGTGTTTACTTTGCGTCGCTCTGAGGAGGATTGGAAGATTTATTGCCAACAGATGGTGTCAGAAGTGGGATGCATTGAAGGAGTGTAATGTCACCAGCCCGTAAGTAAGCTGTAAGCTGAATAACCTGCTGCAAGTGGCCTTTCAATCTTTCAAATGCTTAGTTAGAGCATAGTATTAATAAAACAGGGCATTAACTGGCATTTAAACTAAATAGGGGACTGTAGAGAAAAATTGTAAATTCTCTCTGTTTCAATACATTGATTTATATGTGGCTGAGGTTTACGGAACCTCGTAACTTCCACTGCAGAAGAGCCTGGGTTAGAGAATAATTTATGACCCCAAAAGTAGGGGGAACGAAGAAATAAAAATCCCCCTCCCAGAGTGTAGCATGGGAAGCATTGACTATCAGCTGGCAACGAAACACAAGGAAATGATTTTGACTGTTCTGTCATTGATCAATGACTGTATTTAAATTATGTTTATGTGTTGATCTTTAAGAGTAATGTCCCACCTATGTTTCCTTGAAATGTTTCTTTGAATTATATGAAAAATACTGCATTACTGCATCAGAGAAAACAAATTGTTTTATGTGGTGTCTGAGTGGTCCATAGCTGTTGAATTTTCCCTATTCCAATCTCTCTATCCACTACCTAACACATTTTTCTTTCTAGGAGACAAATCTGTTTATCTTTCAGGGTTTAAAATTGTGAGTGAAGGGCACAATGGGCACCGGCAAGTCTAAAGGAATAATAGAGGTGGCAAGGCCTCACACGATGAAAAAGACTAAAAAATTGTTTAAACAACTGTCATTAGAGAAGGATTTTAAATTACCACCAGATAGCCCTGCAGCTCAGGTTGTAAAAGATACAAATTGTTTAGAATATGTAACATCTTTTTGCGCGCTAGACTGGACTTGGAAAGGGAATGAAGGGTGGAGGCCTAGATTTGGTTCTCTTGAGATAGAAGATATTGAACACTTGACAGAAACTATAGACTTACAGGGTGACCCATCATGGGATTCACACTATATCAAAGATTGTTTACAGCAGTGGCTTTCAATTGCTAAAAATAAAGCTCTCCTTTCAAAAAAGAAAGGCCAGGGGAATGCCTTCACTGAATTCAGAAACTATTCTTCAATAGCAATGGCGAACAGTGAGAGCAAGAAGCCTAATAAAAAGGAGCTAGAACTAGCAAAGGATTGGCTCACAATTTATAGCCAATGCTTATTGGAATTAAGTAACTATGTGCAAACAAAACAGCATTTTTTGTCACTATGGCAAAAGTGTGGGTTTTCAACAGTTGAAGCAGACCAGGTTAAAGCAATACCAAATGCCACTACTTCTAGAATGGCTGCTGCTCTGCTGCATATTTGGACGCACCGCCAAGTAAATATTGACATAAATAAGTAAAAGAAACTGTTTATCGCCTCAAGGCCTTTATGTCAAACTGGGGGAAGGAGCAGACAGTGAGCAAATAACTAGTAGCGCATTGACTGAGGAGGAGATTTTGTTGTTTACTGAGGAAGAAAGGAAAAGACAGAGAGGGGATGCAAATAGTGAATTTAATTCCTGGATCACAGATAGAGATAGCAATGAGAACAGCCACCCAACATTGGGACAAAGCATCCATTCTGCCGGGCCTGTTCCTCCTGCACCTCATTTCTCAGCCCCTCCTCCAGCAACTTCAATTCACCCATCACTTTCAGGCCCCTATATACACTTTTAAAGAAATAACACACACGAGCAGGCACTGGCTCCAAAACCAGACTTATCACGTGTCCCTTATTTCCACATATCCCTGGAAGGTGATTTAACTAGGGTATCTGACATGCCAATTAGCCACAGAGAAGGCGGTTTTAGAACACCAGTCCTGAATGGGCACTTATCATTAGGAGGGGACATGACACATGCTTTTGAATCCCCAGCCCAAACGTCCACTTTTTGTCTGAGGGAGGATTTAGGGCTAAGTGCAGAAGAGAGAAAAAATGAGGAGGAACGCGAGTAGTTGACACACCTGAGGAAGGAGGCAGATGAGTTCCAAGAAGAAGTGAACACAGATAGGGAGGAAATACAACGCTCCATTAATAAACTCCAGGATAAGCTAGAGAAGAGGGAACAACTGATACATACACGGTCACACACACTGGCACTAAAGGGAAAGGGTGAGAATGCATATACTGAAGACATAATATTGAACACTAAAATAACTGTTCCAAAAATAGTGTTGGGGGGACAGCCATGCTAAAGCCATGGACCCCCTTGGAGGCGACTCAGATGACTAAGGATGCGCCTGACCCACTCACTGCCAGTGTGAAATATTATGAGTGGCTTCATAAAATATGTATTGCCTATACCCCCTCCCTCGAGATGTAGAAATGTTATTAAAAAAAGCATATGGTAGCAGATGGTCTTTAGTAAAAAGTGCGATCCAAATTCCACAAGAAAGAGATTGGACAATACTGACTAATAATATGGATGTCACAGAAAATAGATTGATAAATTGATTAGAGTCTATAAGGAACACAATTATTGGCCTAGCAGTTAAACATGGTGATTTTTCTCAAGTCACGGCCATGTTGCAGAAGCCAGGTGAGTCAGTGGCTGATTACATCTTAAGGTACAATGAAGCATGGGATAACAGTGCAAGGGTACAGCATACGACAGAGGCCTATAATGTATTAGCTACTGAAACACTTATGAATGGATTGCTAGCTTCTGTGGCCCATAGTTGTAAACTGCGCCACCCTGATTGGTCCACTAAAGGATATCAAGAGTTGTGTACGCTTCTCATAACTATCGAAAGAGATGGTATTTTTAGGATAAGGAAAGACACCCCTAAAAATGACAAAGGAATGATATTGCCGCAAGTACAAAGAGAGGAGGAGCCAGAGGGAATGTACTGTCAGGGGGCACAGCATAGACAGGATAATGGACAAGTATACCAGAGAAGAGACAAGAGTAGGGATCAGTGTTATGTTTGCTGGAGGTATGGGCACTGGGGATGCAATTGTAAAAATAATAGAGCTATAAGGGACTGAAATGAGAGAAGTGACCAGTATAACAGAAATTATAGAAACAACAGGAATGAAAGGTTTGACAGAAATGAGATCCAGTCATCAGCACCACCCATGCCCAGAGACCTCAAGCAGACCTAGCACTCCCTGAGGAATCCTTTCCAGGAGCAACATGGATCAGCATAGGACCACGCAGCGAGAGAGATGGGACAAACCGCAGAACCCAGAGCCCAGTACTTTATGATGAAGGTATCAGACACACCTGAGGAGAATCCTATGTTTTCAATTAAGGTAAGAGGTAAAGAGATCGATTTCCTAATAGACAGTGGTACAACCCTATCCGCAGTAAGAAACAAGTTGGGTCCTAGTAGTGGTCAAACAGTCACTACTATAGCAGTAAATAGAATGATGATGCATGAAGAATTGTCAGAACCCCTACCAGTTTCTGTTGATGACTTCACACTGACCCATCAGTTTCTCCTGTCACCAGATGCACCCATCAATTTGCTGGGGAGAGACCTCCTCTGTAAATTGCATGCAACATTATATTTTTCACAAAATGGGATTTACTTACAAGTACCTGAGGACAGGTTAGAATTGGCTACTTACTGCTTGCAAATTAAGTGAGGACTCTGTTATGTACACTGCATGTCTTGTCTCACTCTCCAATACGTTACCAATGGACTCCATTACATGGAGATTTTTATGAGAACATGTTTCTAGAACTGTTTAAATACAGCCCTGACATTGAGAGTGAATTGGTCACTCATTTAGTGCAGTTGACATTAGTACCTGGGCCCGTACACTGTACTGCAGCATTTTTCACAGGGCCAGTGCCTGAATGGTACGCCTACAGGGCAGACAAAAATTTGAACTGGACAATGGAGTTGCTCGAGCACATATTATATGTAGGAAAAGAAGGGTGTGTAGTGAGCATTGAGCTAGGACCACAGGAAGAGAGGTTATTTCAAGTGGCAGCTTCTGAACCACTTGTATCCATAGCTGTAGCACCAGGTTACTACCCTACGGATTTGGGCCCCATGGTCAAACGCCTTCAGGACTTACCTAGAACTAAGGATTTTACATTTCCTTTGGGAACTGTGTCTGTGTTGGGAGATGGAGAAGGGTGGTGTTGGACGTTGTGTATGCTCAGAAATGACAGAACTGCAGTTTTTGCAAGCTTGAAGGGAATATGGCTTTACAGCTGACTAAAAACAAGGTTCTAGCGCAAGTGAACTCAGAGGTTTGGGAAAAACACAAAAATGAGGAAGGATTATTGAAAACATGCCCTCCCCATAAAGTGACACTTAAAGAAAATGCAGACTTACCTTATGTTCATCAGTACAGGCTGTCACCTCAGGCAAAGGAGGGAATAAAACCTGTGATTGAACATCTCTTGCAACAGGGTATCATTAGAAAGACCTCTAGCCCCTGTAATAGTCATATCATTCCATTGCCCAAGGGCAATACTGGGCAGTACAGGTTCATACAAGATTTACGACAGATAAACAACATTGTGGTTCCCTTAGCACCTGTTGTGCCTGACACCAATACTATACTATCTTCTATACCTGTAGAGGAAGAGTACTTTTCAGTCATAGAACTCTCCTCTGTGTTTTTCAGTATTAGAGTCCATCCAGAGAGTGAGTACCTTTTTGCCTTCACAGTAAAAGATACACATATACTTTCAGAAGACTCCCTCAGGGCTTCACTGAGAGTCCCACGGTCTATGCGCAGGCAGTGAAGAGAGACCTGGACAGCCTACACCTGGAAGGTGGTAGCGTCATCTTGCAGTATGCTGATGATCTCCTTGTGGCATCTCCATCCCTTGAGGCCTGTGAAAAAGACACTGTTGCTCTGCTGAATGACCCCCAGGAGAGAGGACACAAAGCCTCATTGTCAAAATTCCAGTGCTGCCAAAAAGAGGTGACTTACCTGGGTTATGTGGTATCCAAAGCTACACGCCACATATCACCTGACAGGATAAAAATGATTCAGGGCGTGCAGCCCCCGTCCACCAAGAAAGGAATGCAGTCGTTCCTGGGGATGTTGAACTACTGCCGCCAGTGGATCCCTGAGTACAGATCCAATGATGCCATCCTGTGACAATGTACACTACAAGATGCTCCCAACAACATTGTATGGACTAATGAACTTGCAGACTGTTTCAAGAAACTGAAAGAGACTTTGTGTACTGCACCAGCCCTGGGGCTGCCTGATTACAAACTGCCCTTCCATCTCTATGTGTCAGAGCAAAATGGCATTGCAAATGGTGTGCAGACACAGCAGCATGGCTCAGGAAAAAGACCTGTGGCATACTACTCTGTGACTCTGCCTGCAGCAGTAACTGGGCATCCGGCTTGTTTGAGAGCAGTGGCTGCAGCAGCTGTGATGGTAGAGAGGACGGCTCCCATTGTGTTGGACTACCATTGTACTGTTTATGTGCCACATTCGGTACAGTTGTTGTTGTCATCTGCAGCAACACAACATTTTTCGGCGGCCAGGCAAACAGGTTTTTAGGTCACTCTGTTGTCTAACACCAATATCACCATGAAAAGATGCCTACCTATTTATTTGGCAACATTATTACCCCCAACAGGTGATTCAGATGAGACCCCTGACCATGACTGTGTTGAGGTTGTAGAGACATGCACCACACCCAGACCAGATTTTCACTAACCACCATTAGAAAAGACAGAATATGAGTGGTACACTGATGGTTCCTCCAGCAGACTAACAGACACAGATTATAGAGCAGGGTATGCTGTAACAACAGTGGACACCATAGTTGAAAGTGCAGCTCACCCCCCGGCACATCTGCCCAGCAAGCTGAGCTGTATGCTGTAACAAGAGCATGCATCCTAGCTGAGGAAAAAAATGTTACTATTTACACAGACTCACGTTATGCCTTTGGAGCTGTCCATGATTTTGGCCAGCTGTGGCAGTATCGTGGTTTCATAACAGCAGCAGGACGCCCCATTCAAAATGGCCCCTTAGTAAAAGATTTGCTACAGGCAATACTACTACCCAACAGAACAGCAGTAATAAAATGTGAGGCACACATAGGAGCTAATACTGATATAGCCAGAGGTAACGCCACGGCTGACACAGCAGCAAAAGAGAGCATGTTACAGCCAGTACAGATGGTGCCTTTAATGGAAAGAGCATTCCAAAAATACAGGTCATTCAGAGACAATTGTTGCTTGCTGATGTGAAGGAAGCACAATGGTCTGCACCACCAGAGGAAGAGAGAGCATGGATTGATGCTGGATGCAAGCAGAATGATGAGGGATTGTGGGTCCACTGGGATGAGAGGCCTGTGGCCCCACACAGTATGTTCCTGCCCCTTACAAAGCTTGCTCATGGACCCACTCACATAGCTCAAGGAGGGATGAATGCTTTGATTAGACAAGAATGGTTTGCACTAGGGATAACAGCTTTCACCGCACAATTCTACTCCCAATATCTTGTCTGTGCCCAACATGCTAAAATGCTACCCATGATCACTTGCCAGTACCAGAGGGTCCCTTTACCAACATTCAAATAGATTTCGCCTATATGCCCCCAGTGACTGGATTGAAATATTTGCTGGTATGTGTGGATCAATTTTCAAAATGGGTGGAGGCGTTTCCCACAAGGAAGAATGATGCAGCAACTGTTGTGCAATGCTTGATGAAAGACATCATACCCCGGTTTGGGGTTCCCCAGAGCAAAAATGGCGACAGAGGGGTGAATTTGTGGCCGCAGTTGTGCACAAGATGTGTGACTGTTTGGGAATAGAGTGAAAACTGCATGCCCCTTACTACCCCCATAGTTCAGGCCAGGTGGAGAGAATGAACTCCACAATAAAACATAAACTAGCCAAAACAACTGATGCAACAGGCCTGAAATGGCCAGATGTGCTGCCTTTAGTGCTGCATGCCATAAGAGTGACACTGTCTAGAACAACTCCCTTGTCCCCCCATGAGGTATTGATGGGGCGGCCTATGTCGGTGGGGTTGAGGTTGCCTCTCACAGCATCCCAAACAGCACTGCTGTGGACGGATGAGCATATTTCTGACTATGCAGTACAGGTGTCAGTGGTCTTGAGGCATCACCATCTCCAGGTGAAGGAAGCTTTGCCCCATCCTTCCTCAGAACAATCACACCCTTTTAAACCTGGAGACATGGTCATGGTGAGAAAAATAAAAGATGTTTCTCTTAGTTATAGGTGGACTGGACCCCACATCGTGCTCCTGGTTACGCGGACAGCAGTAAAGGTGCATGTGAGCTGTTGGCCACGCCAGTCGTCCTGCCCTCCCGTACTTATGGACACTGGAGTCACTAATGGTGGTGTTAATATTTCTTTTATTAAGGTTTCTTTTACTCTGGAAGGGTTTCCGTTCTATGGCTTGGAAATAAAGGGAAACAAAAGTCTTATATGGAAAAAAAAGAAAAAGATTCCAGGTCCACAGGAAGTTGTCGTCGTGATGGGGCTCCGTCCCAGCCTTGATTTCTCTCCTCAGGGAGGGTACCGGAAAAGGAGGAAGGGACACAAAAGAAAACAAAAGGATAAAGTCTGGTCACTGGTCTTGTGTTGTTTGTAGGGAAGAGTGCTCCCGTCACCCGTGCCTCTACGTGTCGTGCCTAGGTGAGGGGGGGGGGGAATTTTAGTGCTTCAGGGTGGTGCGGCCCGTAACCCCGCCCATCAACCCTTAAAAGAAAGAAAGCGTGCTCGGGGCACTTGCCTGGACCCACGACCCTCCTGGGCCGTGGGGGTGGGAGGCCCAGCCTCTGCTTCTCCCGTTGGAGTGCTGGACTCAAGGGCGTTGCTCCTGGAGCGGTCTCCTCTCCGATGGTCGTCTTTGGTCCGCAACACTTCTTCAGTCTTCTCTCCTTCTTCCGTCTCTGCCTCCGTCTCTAACACCTCTACTCCAAGTATGACTCCCGGCTTCTCTTTGACGTCCTCAGGTCCGCCCACCTGATCCTTGGTTGGCAGACCGCAGGTTCCTGTCTGGCTGACTAGAACGTTCACCCTGCTTCCGGTCAGGGACATGGCGGCCGCCATGTTGGATTTATCGGGGCACTCCAGCGTTGCGGGAGAGAATCCCTCACACTGCCTCCCTTCCAGGAATGGACGTGTGGGCCATTCAGACACAGAACAGCGAGAAAGGAAGTCCACATTCATCTGCAATTTTCCCGGGACATGTATGGTGCGAAAGGAGAAGGGCTGCAAGGCAAGAAACCAGCGGAGCACTTTAGGGTTGGAGTCTTTATGTTGGGATAGCCAGGTTAAGGGGGCATGATCGGTTAGCAAAAGGAATTGTCGACCCAGAAGGTAATATTGAACGGCCTCAACCGCCCATTTGATGGCTAGGCATTCCTGCTCTATAGTGGCATATCGAGTCTCCCTCGGGAATAGTTTTCGACTTAGAAATAGGATGGGACGTAAATCCCCCTTCTCATCGGGTTAGGAGAGGACAGCACCAAGACCTCTGCCAGAGGCATCGGTTTGGAGAACAAAGGTTTTGTGGTAATCAAGACATGCCAAGACAGGGGCATTACATATGGACTTTTTAAGTTGAGAAAAGCTCTTTTCTTGAGGAGCTGACCATTGCAGGGGTTTCCCTGACATGGTTTTACTCAGTAGGTCTGTAAGTGGGCTAGCGATAGCTGAAAAACGAGGGATGAACCTTCGATAATAACCCACCAGCCCTAAAAAGGAACGGACATCTTTCTTGGTGATGGGCCTAGGGATGTTTGTGATTGCTTTTAGTTTGTCTACCTGGGGTCTGATGTTTCCTGCCTGTATGTCATAGCCAAGATATTCAATGTGGTCTGTACCAAAGGTGGTTTTCTTAGGGTTGATGGTGAGACTTTTTGAGTGTATGTAGGACCTCTTCTAGATGGATGAGGTGCGTCTCCCAATCAGGGCTGTGGACGACTATGTCATCCAAGTAAGCGACTGCATATGAGTGGTGGGTGTGTAACAGGACATCCATCAACCTCTGAAATGTAGCTGGGGCGCCATGCAGGCCAAAAGGAAGGACCTTGAAATGGAATAAGCCAGAAGGGGTAGAGAAGACTGTCTTTTCTCGGGCATCAGGGGACAAAGGGATTTGCCAATACCCCTTTGTAAGGTCGATTGTGGACATTATTCTGGCGTCACCCAAACAGTCTATGAGCTCATCCACACGTGGCATTAGGTATGCATCAAATTTTGAGATGGCGTTTAGTTGACGGAAGTCTATGCAAAACCTTATGCTTCCATCAGGTTTGGGAACAAGGACGACTGGGGAGGACCAGGCACTGTGGGAGGGTTCTATAATATCAGCTTCTAGCATGGCTTGTACCTCTTGATCTACGGCCTGTCTCCTTGTGGCAGGTATGCGGTAGGGTCTCAGTCTTATGGGCCTTGCCCCTGCTGTATCAATTCGGTGTTCGACCAGGGTTGTACGTCCCGGTTTCCCTGATAACACATCTGAATACAAGGAACATAGGGACTGTAGTTGGTGCCTCTGGTCTTCTGACAACTGTTTTCCTAACTGAACGGTTTCGGACTTTTCAGAGGCTGGGGTAGCGGGAGGGATCTCGAGGGGTCTGTCAAGGGAGAAGTGATGTACTGGGACATCTTTGTATGGGGATGCTGGT
This sequence comes from Calotriton arnoldi, assembly GCA_963921515.1. NCBI lineage: Eukaryota > Metazoa > Chordata > Amphibia > Caudata > Salamandridae > Calotriton > Calotriton arnoldi. Next base: position 1,222,776 of record CAWUFW010003369.1, read on the forward strand.
AAGGGCCCTTCCCAGGCTTTTAAGAGGTTGACATGATATGTTTGGCCTGTTTGGGTTTTGTGCGGGACGGCTACACAATAGGAAACAGGGGTTACTTTATCCAGAACCTTGTAGGGACCCTGCCAAGTGGCCAATAACTTCTTCTCTGTGCTGGGTAGCAATATCAGGACAAGATCCCCCGCCTTGAATTCCCTCAGCTTGGTGTTCTTATCGTAGCACCGCTTTTGTTGGGTCTGGGCTTTCTCCATATTCGCGTGAACCTCCTCCAGAGAGAGGTTAAGGTGTCCCTTAGGGTTGTACTATATTGCCACAGTGGTTTGCTCTCATCCTCTTCCTCTACCCATTATTCTGCCGCCATATCGAGGAGTGTACAAGGTTTTCTCCCGAATAACAGCTCGAATGGAGAAAACCCGGTGGATTTCTGTTCCTGTGTTCGTTTAGCGAACAATACCAAGGGCAATTGGCGGTCCCAGTCTCTCCCTGCCTTGTCTATAGTTTTTCACAACATAGTTTTGATTGTCCTATTGTATCTCTCGACCAGACCATCTGTTTGGGGGTGGTAAACGGCCGTGTGTATCTGCTTAATACCCAAAAGGTCACATATCTGCTTCATAAGTCGTGACATGAACGGGGTGCCCTGGTCTGTTAGGAGTTCCCGGGGAAATCCTAGGCGGGAGAAAAAGGAAACCATGGCCTGGTCTACAGCTGTGGTGGTTGTGCTAGTCAGGGAAATAGCCTTCGGATACCTGGTGGCGTAGTCTACCAAAACTAATATAAACTGATGCCCACGTGCGGAGGGGAGAAGAGGTCCTACGAGATCCATACCCACCCGTTGGAACGGCGTATCAATTATCGGTAGAGGCTGTAAGGGAGCTCGGGGAAGTACGGGGTTGTCAACCAGCTGACATCTAACACAAGCAGCGCAATATCTGGCTACTTCCTGATACACTCCGGGCCAGTAGAACTTGTGTAATAAGTACTTTAATGTCTGTTCCTTTCCATAGTGACCACCCCCTGCCTGGCTAACGCTGAGGTCCAACACTTGCTCTCGGAAGGCTTTGGGGACCAACAACTGTTCCTTAGTTTGCCCTGCCTCCCGGGTTATCAAGTATAACAGACCCTTTTTGATACAGAAAAGAGGGCCTACCTTCTCTGGGTGATCCTTCTGAGCTTGGTCCCAGGCATGCAGTAGGGTTCCATCATCCCTCTGGGCTGCTCGAAAACTCCGACTGGGTGTCTGTGCTTCATCTGGGGAAACAAGGACATGAGTAGATAGGAGACCATGGGATTTACAATACAAAGCCCGTTCCTCTCTTTTCTCCCTATGGGTTTTTGTTCTTTTGATTGAGGAGCCTTCTATGTGGGTCTTGGAAAATGGGGCATTTCCCAACCACCCCAACACGGGTGAAGGGAAAAAAAGTGAGTGTATCACCCCTACTTTTCTCAGGAGGGGTTCCCCTTCTATGGTTAGTAGGACCTCTGCGAGAGGGTACATTTTCTTTTCTCCATGTACACAAGTGACCTGAATGTACTCTTGTCCAAGATCCTGATTGTCAAGTAGGAGCTCTTTGCTGATGACAGTGTGATGACACCCCATATCTAGTAGGGCTACTACCGGTTTCCCGTTCACCAGTATTTTCTTTTGATACCTCGGATGGGGTTTTCCAGCTATAAATATACGGCCACGGGTATACCCTACTTCCTTGGGTTCTTGGGGAGGGTTACGAGAGGGACACTGACGGGCTATGTGTCCCCATTCCGCACAGTGGAAACATTGTGGGCCCTGTAATGGTGGTGTTCCTACAGTGGGTTGGGGTGTATGCTTTTCCGGGGGAGGAGGGATCCAAATCTCTGTGATGGTCTTCGTCGGGGGTCGGGGTAGGCCTATGGGGAAGCATTGGAGTTGAGCCTTAAATTCAGGGGATCTATGGTAGGCGCATGCCAAGTCAACGGCCGTAGTGACTGTAAGATGGGGATGTTGCTTAACCCATGTCCTGGTGTTAAGGGGAAGGGCTTCTAGGTACTGTTCTAGATAGATTTTCTCAGATACGTCATCAATTTTAGAGGAGGAAGGTTGCAACCACCGGTTCCCCAGGTCCCGTATCCTGTAGTACAGGGCTCGAGGATTATCTCCTGCTGTCCATTTCTCCTTGCAGAAGCGGTTGTGGTAGTACTCTTGGTTGCAACCCAGTCTCTCCAGGATGGCCCTTTTTATGTCAGTATAGTGGGTAGGTCCGGCAGCATTGGCGGCCTGGAAGGTGGCTTGAAGTTCGCCGGACAACAACAACAGGGCTATGTATTGTCCCCATCTCTCTTGTGGCCAGGCTGCTGTGGAGGCAACCCTCTCAAAGTTTACAAAAAAGAAATCGGGGTCGTCACCCTCCTGGAACTTTTGTAGGAACGTGCCAGGGAGATTGGGATGTACTCGTGCATTTGTTATGGCAACTGTGAGGCGTAGGATAGCCGTGTCCTGAGCCTGTTGGTTCGTTGTCATAAGGGACGCTTGATCTTTCAGTGCCGATTGTAATGCCTCACGTTCTCGCTGGGCTATTTTGGTTTGTTCCTCAAAGATTAATTGCAGGTGCCGTTGGCCCTCTGCTAGCTGGGTTATCATAGCCTCCATAGTGAGGGGTCGTGTCATAACCACTAGACACTAATCCCACTTCTGACACCACTGTGAGCTGTTGGCCACGCCAGTCATCCCGCCCTCCCGTACTTATGGACACTGGAGTCACTAATGGTGGTGTTAGTATTTCTTTTATTAAAGTTTCTTTTACTCTGGAAGGGTTTCCGTTCTATGGCTTGGAAATGAAGGGAAACAAAAGTCTTATATGGAAAAAAAAGAAAAAGATTCCAGGTCCACAGGAAGCTGTCGTCGTGATGGGCCTCCGTCCCAGCCTTGATTTCTCTCCTCAGGGAGGGTACCCGAAAAAGGAGGAAGGGACACAAAAGAAAACAAAAGGATAAAGTCTGGTCACTGGTCTTGTGTTGTTTGTAGGGAAGAGTGCTCCCGTCACCCGTGCTCTCTACGTGTCGTGCCTAGGTGAAGGAGGAGGGGGGGGAATTTTAGTGCTTCGGGATGGTGCGGCCCGTAACCCCACCCACCAACCCTTAAAAGAAATAAAGCGTGCTTGGGACACGTGCCTGGACCCACGACCCTCCTGGGCCGTGGGGGTGTGAGTCCCAGCCTCCGCTTCTCCCGTTGGGGTGCTGGACTCAAGGGCGTTGCTCCTGGAGCGGTCTCCTCTCCGATGGTCGTCTTCGGTCCGCAACACTTCTTCGGTCTTCTCTCCTTCTTCCGTCTCTGCCTCCGTCTCTAACACCTCTCCTCCAAGTCCGACTCCCGGTGTCTCTTTGACGTCCTCGGGTCCGCCCACCTGATCCTTGGTTGGCAGACCGCAGGTTCCTGTCTGGCTGACTAGAACGTTCACCCTGCTTCCGGTCAGTGACATGGCGGCCCCCATGTTAGATTTATCGGGGCACTCCAGCGTCGCGGAAGGGAACCCCTCACACTGCAGAGACGTCCTGAGTGGCTACATGGAACACGATGCAGAGCTGCACCAACAACGCCTGAGGCAGAGGTACCTATATTGGATGAGCACCAGCCACCCGTAGAGCCGAGCGAAACACTGAACAAGGGGGAGACAGACCAGACCTTTCCTAAGTACAACGCTGAGGGTCCATCATCAAGTGTCCCAGGGACGGTGACACCAACAGATGCTGTTGAGTGAACCATGCAACGTAGTCTTGAAAAAAGGTGATGGTCTGCACCTGCCGAAAAATAGACTGAGGAGGACTCCGCAGGGCAGGTCCAGGAAAACGCCCCTGAACAAGACAACTACGGACCAGGAGGAGAAGCAGATGACAGCGCACTGTGAGCTTTTTCATTACTGACACTTAGAGAAAGTGCCCTGGAACCAAGACAGAAAGACACTGCCTAACGATATTTATCACTTTCAAGAAAATTCATCGCTTATGTGTATGCTACCTGTATTTCAACAACCTGCTGACCATCCCCTCATTGCAGTACATGAGAAAGTGCCCAGGCTTTAGGTCTTGAAAATTGCTGGATTTGTAGAGAATTATCCAGATACAACAGCGACCCAATTGGCCTATATGAAACACCTGTGCCTATACAAAATTATGCACAAGAAAAGGGATGCCTCATATCCAATGTAACTTGGGATTGTGAAGAAGGAAGGATTGGATGGTACCCACGTTGTACCATACTGCCAAATATTCAAGCCCAATACCAAGTGTCACCTACAGTGGAACACAATGCCAAGGAAAATGCATTTCCTGTATGTTTAAAGCATCATGTTTTAGGATGTAACCCAGCTTCTGATATTTAGGACATTTAAAAAGTAGCAAGTGCCCTAACATATTGGAATTTGATGATACCACAGGTAATTGGAACATAAGGGACAGACAGTTAGTAAGTAGGAACTGGACAGCTAAGGTACAAGGGAAACAAGTGAACTACACTTTACATTACTGGAACATCACTGTAGATGGTGAGACACTATTCATAACACCTGATAGTCTTCTATACGATCCATTAATTGAGCAAAAGAATGATTATGCTAGGGCACCAAATGTGATTTCTAAAATGTTAGAATATCCCTTATGGTCAGCTCGCTGCTCATACATGGCACCGTGGGCAAATGTTAGCCTTTTAAATTCTTCATGGATTGATTACAAATGGTGTGATCAATTTCAGAACACTTTTCCTGAAGGGTTAGGCCTTCCTCTCAGTAAATACCACACATTGGACACACAGTTACAGGGCGGTATGTATTTTATTTGTGGCACAAAAATATACACAGTGCTTCCCCTGCACTGGGAAGGCATGTGTGCTATTTCTTATCTTACTGCAGACATTTCAGTGCCGCACATTGCAGCTCATAAGCCACTAAATTTGGGGAGTTTCACTTATAGATATAAAAGAGAAATACATGCACCTATTCTGGAGGCTAGACAAGGTCTATTCTTGAAGCTAATGCGTATATTAATTCCTGGATATGGGGTATATGATTTAGAATTGGCCCTTGTTAATATGTCTGCTGAGATAGCTATAGCATTCAATGCAAGAGATGCACTTCAACAGTTGCAGATGGAAATTAATTCAGTGGCTGCCATGACTATTCAACATAGAATTGCACTTGACCTCCTGACCCTACAGCAAGGAGGACTATGTGTTTTATTGAATTCCTCTTGCTGTTATTTTTTAAATAATGGTGGAAACATAGCAAGGGATGTGGCACAAATTAAGCATGAGGTTCAAATATTCTATGGAGCAGAGAAAATGAGAGATTCGGATGATTGGCCCTGGTTATGGTCATGGCTACCAACAGGATGGTTAAAGAACTTAGTTCTAGCACTACATGGTATCTTTATAGCAATAGTGATACTATTGTGTTGTCTTCAGTGTTGTTGCTCCATAGGACAGCAATTGTGTAGTAAAAGCATCCATTCAATTTCTGCAGTTAAAAGTCTACCTCCTACAGAGCAGGAGCTAGTATGCAGATATCTTAAAATACAACAGAACATAGAGAATGCACACAAAGAAATGTTTGGCTATAGATATATAACATATAAATGCATTGAGTACTAGTATATCATTTTGTCTATGTTGAATAATCAATACTTCTTAGATGTGTCTACGCACCAATATATGCATGTTATTTAAACACTGTGTAATGCCATGCAAAAATATGTACTATATTGATACTTTTATATTTCTACCATATATATATATATATTGACTGAAAAAAACCATAGGTTTCAGACATGTTATAGTTAGGAATTAGCATTTAAAAAACCTTTGAAATTCACTGAAAAAACCATAGGTTTCAGGCACGTTATAGTTAGAAATTAGCATTTAAAAAACCTTACAAATTCACTGAAAAAACCATAGGTTTTAGGGACAGTTATAGTTAGTTGGACATTGCACTCGTACAAAACCCGTGAAATTCCCCCGTTATAGTTAGTTCAGCTAACTATAACTCGCGCCCCCGCAATGCACTGCTGATGACGTCACATATTACATCACTCATGACATGGTCAGTGACATCACTGATGACATCACTGATGACATCTCAAATGACATCACTGATGACATCATCCAGTGACTGTGTGTTTCTGTAAAGTTTAAATATGTTTAATATATATAGGGAACAGCGTATTGAAGAATGAGTGGGTGTATAAGTGTGTGAATGGATGATTTAGTAGGTGCGTGACTAACTCTATAAGTGAGTGATTAAACGTATCTTACTGAATACATGGGTTAGTGACTAAACTGGGTGAATGTCTGTATCCGTCTGTCTGTTGCTGTGTAAGTGGCTGCATGGGTTTGTGAATAGCTACATGAGTGTCTATATGAGTTATTGATTGGTTGTCTGAGTATCTGTATGGGTGCCTGAGTGTTTGTGTGGGTGGGGTGTGTGTGACTCTGTGCATAGATGTGTGAGTGGGTGATTCACTGGATGCATGGTTTCAAGAGTGCATCTGTGATGGTCTGTATGGGTGGGTGAGTGTGTGTATGGGTGTGTTAGTGAGTGAATGTATATCTTAGTGGCACATGTGTGAGTAACTACATATGTGAAAGGCAGTATATATGTGTGTTGGAGTATATAAATGGCTATAAGTGAGAGTGTGTGATTGTGAGAGTGGCTGTATGGATGAGTGTGTACTTGTATCAGTGATTGTATAAGAGCGTAAGAATGTGCTAATATTTGTATGAGTAAGTGAGCTGGTGTGTGTATAACTTTATAGGTGAGTAAATGGCAGTGTGATTAATTATTTGCATGACTGACTAGGTGTGTGAGTACCTCTATGGATGAGTGGCGGTGTGTGAGTGTCTATGTAGGTGTATGAGTGCATATGATAGTCCTGTACTGAGTGACCGTAAGTATGAGTGACTGTACGGGTGAGTGAGTGGATGTGTGTGTAGACCTAAGAATCAGTGAGTGGGTATGTATTTATTGGTGTTGGAGTGTCTATGGTTTTGAGAATGGCAGTCTGTAATTTAGAGTGGGTGTATCAAAGGTTATATTAGGGTGTGAGGAGGTGCATCAAATTATCACATGGATGATGTCATCAGTGATGTCATTTGAGATGTCATCAGTGATGTCACTGACCATGTCATGAGTGATGTAATATGTGACGTCATCAGCAGTGCATTGCGGGCGCGAGTTATAGTTAGCTGAACTAACTATAACGGGGGAATTTCACGGGTTTTGTACGAGTGCAATGTCCAACTAACTATAACTGTCCCTAAAACCTATGGTTTTTTCAGTGAATTTGTAAGGTTTTTTAAATGCTAATTTCTAACTGTAACGTGCCTGAAACCTATGGTTTTTTCAGTGAATTTCAAAGGTTTTTAAATGCTAATTCCTAACTATAACATGTCTGAAACCTATGGTTTTTTTCAGTGAATTTCAAAGGTTTTGTAAATGACAATTTTTAAATGTATTAATTGTTATATTTATTTTTTTGATACTGATTTACTAAATTTTTTTAAATTATTTATTTTTAGATATTTTATTTTTTAAATTACATTGTAATTACATTATACATTACATTACAAAATATACTTTCTCAGAATGAATTACTTTAGTTTAAATACTTTGCAAATAGGCAATAGACTTTTAAGTACAGTAGTTACAGTTGTTGCAATGGGCAACACAATTTCAAACACAATGCAACATTGAGCTCAATGTGAATTTCTAGTTAAATGCAATTAGTTACTTTATGGATTACTTTTCTAACCACAGGACTGGATCCTAGATTCAGTCCTGGGACATCTCCTGTAAACAGTTGAGTAAAAGTGTTTTGGTTACAGTAGTGATTTTTAAGGAATATTATTGTATTTTAAAAGTTGACACTTAGAAACCTTTTCACATAGAATCACCAATGTTATCCTATCGGAGGAAATTCACTTAGCAGGTAAGTAGTGTTATCGTTACTTTTTCTTACTCAGTGGTGGATCCTGGATCCAACCCTGGTGCATCTCCTGTAAACAGTTGAAAGAATGCGTTTAAGTCATACAGGCGATTTTTAAGGAATATTTGTAGTTTGTGAAAATCGACACAAACTTTTCTGCTGAAAACCAGACAATGGATTCCTATGGACGGAAATACAAGTTACTGGTAAGTACGGTTAGAATTACTTTTCAGGGTCAGTGCTGGGCTAAAAGATGCAGCACTGGGTTCTCTCCTGATAACAGGTGAGTAAATCGGAATTCGTAGTTCAGCTGATTTTAGAGGAACATTATAAAGTTCCAAAACTCCACACTTAGAAGAATTTCCAAGTGAAACCAGTCAATGTTAGCCTATGGAAGGAAATTCAAGTTACTGGTAAGTATGGTTAGAATTACTTTTCAGGATCGGTACTGGGCTTAAAGATGCAGCACTGAGGTCTCTCCTGATAACAGGTGAGTAAATCGGAATTCGTAGTTCTGCTGATTTTAGAGGAATATTTGTAAGTTTAAAAAATCGACACAAACTTTTTCAGCAAAAAGCAGGCAATGATATCCTTTGGAAGGAAATTCAAGTTACTGGTAAGTACGGTTTAAATTACTTTTCAGGATCAGTACTGGGCTCAAAGATGCAGCACTGAGGTGTCTCCTGATAACAGGTGAGTAAATCGGAATTCGTAGTTCGGCTGATTTTAGAGGAATATTATAAAGTTCAAAAATCCACACTTAGAAGAATTTCCAAGTGAAACCAGTCAATGTTAGCCTATGGAAGGAAATTCAAGTTACTGGTAAGTACGGTTAGAATTACTTTTCAGGATCTGTACTGGGCTCAAAGATGCAGCACTGAGGTCTCTCCTGATAACAGGTGAGTAAATTGGAATTCGTAGTTCAGCTGATTTTAGAGGAATATTATAAAGTTCCAAAACTCCACACTTAGAAGAATTTCCAAGTGAAACCAGTCAATGTTAGCCTATGGAAGGAAATTCAAGTTACTGGTAAGTACGGTTAGAATTACTTTTCAGGATCAGTACTGGGCTCAAAGATGCAGCACTGGGTTCTCTCCTGATAACAGGTGAGTAAATCGGAATTCGTAGTTCGGCTGATTTTAGAGGAATATTTGCACAATGGTGAAGGAAGGGGGTGGGGCCTGAGGTGACAAGTCTGCAAACACGCCCTGTGGCGCGTTTTAAGTTGGAGAATTAATTCCTCCTCAATCCCGAGGGTCCCTAGGGGCCAACTAGCCCACCAGGTACCTACAGTTAGGACCACAGAGCTGAGTTGTAGAGAGGCGCTCCGAGGCCACGCCCCTTTTTACACCTCTCTGCAACGCAGCTCTGTGGCGCTTACTGGAGGTACCTGGTGGGCTAGTTGGACCCCAGGGACACTCAGGATTCAAGGGGACTTAATCCCCCAACTTAAAACACGCCACAGGGCATGTTTGCACACATGTCACCTCAGGCCCCGCCCCTTCCCTTCACCACTGTGCAAACGCGCCCCGTGGCACGTTTTAAGTCGGGGATTAACTCCCCTTGAATCCTGAGGGTCCCTGGGGTGCAACTAGCCCACCAGCTACCTCCATTAAGCGCCACAGAGCTGCGTTGCAGAGAGGTGTAAAAAGGGCGTGGCCTCAGAACACCTCTCTGCAATGCAGCCCCTGGCGCATACTGGAGGTTCCTGGTGGGCTAGTTGGCTCCCAGGGACCCCAGTATTCAAGGGGAATTCGTTCCCCTCTGCAAACGCGCCAGGGGCGCGTTTGCAGAGTGCTGACAAGGAGGAGGCGTGGCCTCCGGCGCGATGCCGGATTTAGATTATTTATTTTTTTTTAAAAGGGGGCTGTGTGGCCCCCCTTCTTTTTAATTATTTTGGGCCCTGGGGACCCCATCCCCCAGGGCCTGACCCCCTTTTATTGTTTTTTTAAAAAAAGGAACGGGAAGGGGACCGCGTGGGCCCCCCTCCCGTGGCCAATTTCGGCCTGGGGACCCCATCCCCCGGGTCATTGCCACTTTGTTTTTAGTTTTTTTTAAATTTCATGGAGGGGGGCTGCGTTGCCCCCCTCCTCAGGTTTCCTTAGGCCCCGGGAACCCCATCCCCCGGGGCCGGCCCTTTTTTTTATTTTTATTTTTTTTCCTTGATTTTGGGGAGGGGGCCGCGTGGCCCCCCTCCTGGGCCACTTGTAGCCCCGGGGACCCCATCCCCCGGGGCTGGCCCTCTCCGTTGGGGACCGTGGGGGGATCCCCAATCCTCCCACGGTCCCGCCGGCTCCCCGCGTCCATCGGGAGCCGGCATTGCTTTTCCACATGGGGAGCTGCTAAGATGCAGCTCCCCGTGTGGAAAAGCAATCGTCTTTGGTTTTGGAAGAGAGAGCAGGTTTCCTGCTCTCTCTTCCAAAACAAAGCAGTTTGCTATGACAGGACGGGAGCCGCGAGGCTCCCGCCCTGTCATAGCAAACTACAGTGTCCCGGGGTAGGCACCCGGGACACTGCAGGAGCCGGCCCTGGGGGTGGTGGTCCCCAGGGCCATCACAGGCTCCAGGAGGGGCCGCGCGGCCCCCTCCCTTGAATTGCACAGCCCCGGGGAGGTGGTGGTCCCCGGGGCTTCGGAGTCCGAAACGGACCCCCACATTTCTTTAATTCTTTAATAGGTGGCGGTCCCCGGGGCGTGTGGGGGGGCTGGAGCCCCCCCCACACAGGTATTTAAAATTTTAAAAAGAAGCCCCGGGGGGTGGCGGTCCCCGGGGCTGCGGGAGGGCGGAGAGCCCTCCCGCACCATTTTTTTATAAAGCCCCGGGGGGTGGCGGTCCCCGGGGCTTGGGGGCCCTTCCTTAGAGGCCCCCCACATAAAACGTAAACCCACCCCCGCATGCCCCCGGGACTTGGCCCACCCGGGGGCAAAATAGCATCGAAGCGCGGGAGCCCGCGCTTCGATTTTTTTTTTTAATCGGCTGGATCCACGCACCCAGCGCGTTTTTTGCCGATTTTTTAATCCTAGGGGGTCAGGGTGTTTCTACCCTGCCCCCTTTTTGCGTTTTGCGCACTTTTTTTACTGCTTTCTTGTTCCTCGGTTCTACCGAGGAACAAGATGGCTGCCAACACTTCCTGGTTTGGAGTGTTGACAGCCAATTAGCATACAGCTCGTGATCGGGAGGGTGCGCGGACCCTACGCGGCCATAGATATATATGTGATTTTATTTTTGATTTTCTCAGGAACTACTGAACGGATTTACACCATTTAAGCAAAAGGCACGAGTCTGAACCAAGGGCTACCTCTTTGCCAAATTTGGTGTAATTCTGTTCAGCAGTTCGGGCTGTAGCCGCGATGAACGGTTCCTATGGAAAAATGAAAGGGAAAACACGTTTTGGGACCCCCCTTTTTTCTCGGCCCCCGCTTGACAAATCACCCCGAGACTTTCAGGATAGGAGCGGACCGGAGCGCCCCAACAAGTTGGAAAATTTCGCGAAGATTCGTCAACCGGCGCCAACGTTATTTCAAATAGAATGTTGCGGATTTCCTATGGAAAATAGGTCCTAACTATAACTATCTACTGGCGACCGCCAGTAGATAATATATATATTCATATATATATTTTTCTTACAATGGTATATGATATTGCTATCATAAAGGAGGGATATTGTGGAGAAAAATATATATCCATATATATGCCTCACCCAGATAGGGAATCAATTCCAATTCTCCCCCGCACTATCTCAGACCCATTGAGCTAGCTATGTCTGTCTCTGACCAAACTGCTTGCTCTGTGCTCCAAAATCCCACCTCCTTTACAAATCTATTTCAGCCTGACCCAAGGGCCTTTATTGCCCTCTCTGACACGTCCTTGGTTAACAGCTGTCAACATACACACTCTGAGGCCTCTGTTTCTTACAAGTTTAGCTCAACCTATTTTCTGTTCGCTTGTTTGCTTATACTGCAACAAGTATATTTTGCTCTATGTCTTGTGCTTGCATGGCAATTCTATTTTGTATATATCTGTATATGGACTTCGTCCACATCTGAGGGTTTTACTGGAGACAGCACTTTCTTACACATATAAGCTCCCCACAAAGTCAGAGGAGGGCAGAAGAAGCTTGTTCCAAGACGTAACACTGGGATGTGCGTCTGCCTTCTGCCTTGACATGCCAATAAACCAGAAAGGTGCAAATACATTTCCACTGTTTCGGAGCCTGCCTGGTGTCTGTGTTTACTTTGCGTCGCTCTGAGGAGGGTTGGAAGATTTATTGCCAACACCCATTCCCCGTCTGAGCGCCGAACCACGGTGCTCAGACCAATCACAACGCTGCTTAGCAGCGTTGTGATTAGCTCAGGGTGGTTCCGGTGTCCTTCCTATTCTGGCCAAAGGAAGGAGTAGAGAGACGCAACTAGGACAATGCGGGACGCGGACAGGAGGTACGTTTTTAATTTTTTATTTACCCCCTTCCTCTCCCCGCCCTGCCACCCCGATCAGTGCTGGTCGCCACTGACATTGGGCAGGCTATATGGTTTTGAACCCAAGGTGATATCAGTATCGGCAAGGTCAGATGCGGGCAGCAATAGCTGCCATGTTCTCAATGTCCTAGCTTTATGTATCCTCTCAGTGGTTAAGCCTTGTTAAAGCTGAGAAAAGGATTCGGAGATATGGGAGCTGGGCTGAACTCCAGTGACAGATCATGTCTAGAATTGTTCGCAGCGTAAGTCCTGTAAAAACAGTTGTTTTGGCAGTGGGTACACACTTCTCAAACACAACACACACCTGCCTCTCTCAAATCCTCTACTCATGCAAGTTTGGGGCATAAGTGAAGGTGCCCCAAATGTGTATTGTAAGCAATTGGATTATTAATTGGCGTCAGTAACTACCCACCTCAAGGAATAATCAAATTCCCTGTCAGGACGAACAATACAGTCACTAAATTAACCTGAGCTCAACCCCCTGGTAGATGTAGCACAGAGCTGACAGGCTTAACATCGGGCATTGTGTAAAGTATTTATGCAGTAACAAAACAGTAATAAAGTTGAAATGCAAAGCAATAAAAATCCCAAAGCGAATTAGAAAAATAGAGTAGAAGTAAATGAACAAAATGTCACCAAAATGATAAAAAAAGGGGAATAAGCATTATTATTTTTTTAAGTTGAAATAGCGCCAAGGAGCACAAAGTGTCAATGATACTCAATAGTCACAGTAGCACCGGACTTAGGTGAAATTTGATGTTGACTATGGAGCTCGGTCGGATACACTAACCAGGTTTAGCTTGGTTAAAGATTTTACATTCTAACTTTAATCCTTTAAATATCAATCCACCACAGGAGTACACTTCTAAAGCCCCAGGACCTCGGTAGAGAGACTTGGAGACTTACACGGTGTCAGATAGAGGCCGAAGAGCAGGGTCCAGTCCAGGTCTCCTTTCCACTGGCTAGCTGGGCAGTTGCAGGGAAAAGCCTCTTGTAGCCTGTTGTGTCCCCGTAGCTCTAACAAGAGGCCAGTGTTATGACCCTTGGAGTCCACTTCTTTCTCCTCAATACAAGTGCAAGAGCAGGTCCAGTCTTCTGGTCTCTGCTCAGGTCTCAAACAGCAGGTTACATTTTCTTCTGATCTTTTACAGGTCCAGGAGTGTTCTGAAGTGGATGAGTGGAGGTGTCACATTTATGCCTGGCACGAGCTAATGGGTGGAAATGAAGCCTGAACACACCGTAACCAATGTGGTAAACGTTCCCATGGCCAACCCAACCCATTTTCGGCATTTTCAAGGTGCTAAAAGTCTTCTGCCACACTAAACCTGGGCTTTGAGGGCTGGGTGTGTGTGGGGGAGTGTACTATGGTATTCATTGTGTCCTCCAACATCTAACACTAAAATCCAGTTTGGGGCAATCACTGTACCCAGAGACAGAAGTTTGGCAGAACAAAAAAGTAAGGTTTTCGGCAACCAGAAAGTGGATGCACAAGAACTGTATTGTGTCCCGCCTTCACCCTTTGAGATGCACTGCAAGTGTTATATATAAAACCCCAGCAGACCTGTTAAGGAGGATTTGACATTCAAGCAGGATTTGATACTGTAATGTCAACATAACCCCCACTGTGATTGGAACCTAACTGGCAGGGTGGACAAAGGAAGGGCCCTCCCTGGTATCAGCTGACATTTGGCTGTGTCAGGGGAGGCCTCTTTGAAGATAATCCAGTTCCTGGGCACAGCCCAGATGGTGATCCTGCTAGAGGAACAGAAACACTTTCCCACACCGAGAACTTTGTCCTGCTCTGGGAGAAATTTTGACACGTTATCGAGGGGGCTCTTCAGCTGCCAGGTGACAGTTGAAGTTCAGGCAAACAGCCTCCAGAGACTATACTGGGAAAACGTACGTTTCTAAAGCTACCTTTTCCAAAACGCTTATTACAAATGTGACTTCACTATTAAGTTAGATTTGTAATAAATATTTTAAAAGTCCAAGAATGAAATTTGTAGTTCTTTCCTAGCCGGAAATAACATTATTAAATTTAATATTGCATCCAATGCTTTCCTATGGAACAGACAGCCTTGCTACAAGCAAAATAGCTTTTGTGATCTTTTCACTGTAAGGAAATGTGTAACATTAAACATTTACATGTCCTACTTTTAAATACTATGCACCCAGCCTTATAGGCAATAAGGCCTTCTTTATGGGTGACTTATTAATATTTCAAAGTAGGAGTTATTTTGAAAGGTTGAATTTGCAGGCAACAAATGGTAGGACCACAGACATTTTTGCACTTTCACTTTGGTGGGTGGCAAAATGAGTACTCCAGCTCACTAATAACATTAAACCTACAGATCCTGGGTGCACTTTGTACCATATACATAGGATTTATAGGTAAGTTTAATACACCAGTCAGGGGTATGCCAATTTCATCATGTTGAAAGGGGAGCACAGGCACTTTACCATTGGTTAGCAGGGGTAAAATGGCAGCTTTCTAGTTTTAGATGTCACTGCGGTGGGTGGCACAATGAGTTCTGCAGCCCACTAGTAAGTAAGTAATAGGTTTATAAAGCGCGCGATCACCAAAGTATCTTGGCGCTGATGGAAACACTTTACGATGCACAACGCCCAGCGGCGATTAGGTAGGAGAGGAGGTAAAGAGCCATGTCTTTAATGATTTCCTAAAAAGGAGGTGGCTATCCAGGAATCTTAAAGATAGGGGCAAGAAATTCCAAAGGTTGCCCGCTGCGTAGGAAAACCTTCTACCGCCCCAAGTCGACTTTATTATTTTAGGAATAGTGACCCTTCTAGCAGTAGTAGATCTTAAAGTCCTCCATGGGAAATACCAGGAGAACAGATTTTGGAGGTGTAGAGGGGCCACACTATGTAAGGCTTTGTGGGTGAAGCATAATACCTTAAATTTCACTCTGTTTACCACAGGCAACCAGTGCAACTCCCGAATCTTATTTGATACTGAGATGAATTTAGGCAGCTTCAGGAGCAGTCGAGCTGCTGTGTTCTGCAAAGATTGACGTTTCCGCTGAAGGACTTCATTCATACCCAGGTATAGCGCATTGCAGTAGTCTATCCTTGAAAGGAATAGGGCTACCACCACTGTTTTTTGCAATTCGCATGGAATAAACCTAAAGATCTTTTTTTGCCTCTTAATTAGGTAGTAGCAAGCTGACATAATGTAGCATTTAAGTTACAGGCCCTGGGTACACTTTGTACCATATATTAGTGGCTTACAGGTAAGTTAATTATGCTAATCAGGGTATACCAATTTCATCAAGTTGAAAGGGGAGTACAGGCACTTTACCATTGATAAGCAGGGATAAAATACACAGAGTTCTACAGCCAGCAAAAACAGTGAAGGTAAAAATCTGGGGGTACACTATGCAAAACATGGTCATTTCCAGCATCTTGTCAAAGGATCCTAGTCAATATTGCATCATAGCTGGGAAGTAGAGACAGGTGTGGGTTGAATTCCCTGTGTGTTTGCCTAGAGGAATGGGGTGGTTGGCCTGCATCTCCATGATGATATGAGTAGCAGTGACAGGTTGGTGAGGCAGTAATCTCTTCTGTCTTGACGGCCTCATGTAATAAATACAATTATTAATAAACAATATATACATACCTAGAGGGGTTTTGGGTCAGCACTCTTCACCCATTGGTCTGTTCAACATCCATTCCAATTTTGCTCCCTCTCACAATAGCATACAGCCCTGTGCCCTAAGTCTGCCAATTTCTCCCACAGTCCCTTGCTCTAAGAGTGACGCCATTTTGCCTGATCACCTGTGGACATCTTCCTTAAATGAATTGCACTTCAGTGCCAGAGCAGGGCTCAGGCTACCAACTTTGCATTCTGACATTGATGGCAGCACCCCACTCTAAAAATTGTTCCAGCGCCACTACCCTACATAAGACATCCGCAAGCTCTGACAATTCCCCTCAGTCCTGTCTTTCGTCATGCATTAGTACACGAGTACTTAGATATATGCAAAGTGTGCCTCTGCGGAGCCTGTTCTGATACAAGTGCTTCCTGGCATCGCAGTACTGAAAGAACAATAAGGCTCTTACAATATATCTCTATCTATGCATCAGGTACTGCTAGATTAGTACTGAGACACCCAAACCACTCAAAAATGGCATCTCTTTCTTTTTAAAAAAAATATATTTCTTTATTAAAGTTTACTCAATTATAAATTTTGACAAATCGCAACAGCAGATGACATGACATTACAGGATACAGTTCGCATTATCAATCGTAGGCTAGACCAACAAGTACATCATTACGAGCTGGCTGCATTTTCCTCACCAGCAGTTCTTCCAGAAGTCATTCTGCTTCTCTGAATGGCGGGGGCGCATATATGACCCCTGTGTGCATTCCAATTACTCCATATCTTGTCCCACTTATTGGGGCAGCCTCTACCTTCGTAAATGGTACTTTCCGCTACCATCGACCAGTCCATGTCTCGTTAATGGCACCTCTTTTTTGATTTACATAATGCATTTGCATCCCAGTATTGACCCAGCCGCACAGAGCTCTTACCAAGCACCTCTGTTCCGACTTGCAGTGTATCCTGGGATTTCAGTACTGATACGCTAAGAACACTCTTTAATTTGGCATATCACCTTCCATTTGGGAAGCCGATGAAAACTCTTCTTTCTGTTAGGATAGTTCAGAAGATTAACACATCTACTGCAGAGATACACTTAACCTTCACGTTGACAATTTTAAGCCCTGAAGGGCCAGTTTCAGATTTTCATCCATTCCTGGTTGTTAAAATTAGTGCCACTGAATATACTAATAAAATCAATCTCTTATTAACTCCCTTAAGGTAATTAACTTTGATTGTACTAGAGAAATGCTGCTTGTTTCACTGGCACAGCCATGTTGCTTATAAACACTGTAACAAATGAAGTAACAATACGCATTTAAAGAAAACTTTATCTGGGCAATGCATACACTTGAGAAAAGCTACTAACACATCAGTGCATTTAGCACATGCCGCAAAGTACTCAGGAACGTTCAAGATGGTGGTTCCATTCCAAAAAAGACATCTCTTCGGATTCAGAGGTCGCACCTTCAGATGGCAGTAAGTTAGGAAGATGTCATTTGCAACCATGTATGTGTGTATATAAATGCACAGCACCAGGCGCAGCACAGCTCGACAGGTAGGTTGTTAGCTCTACTCAGAATAACAAGCTGTCTGTCAAACTGTGCTGCATTTTTACATTTACAGGCTAGTGCACCTGGTAGGAGCTTGGATGGGCTCAGCTCAAGTGTCCACCACCCCTGCCCAATCATCTAGCTCACTGCTGCCTTGTGTGTGGTCACAGCTTGTCAGGGCAAGTTCATTGAAGACAGTTTGATGTGGGAGTTGTGCTCTCAGATTTCCTGATAATCATGTGGCGGAGTCAACAGAAAAGAAGGTGGAATGATTGGAGAACGAGTGGGTGCAGAGAAGGGCACCGTGAGTTTTGGGGGGAATATGCGTACCAAGAGGATATAGGAAATATTCTAAAAGTAAACAGTATTCTTGAAACCTTTCAAACACATCCAAACATTACAGCTAAGAGCTTAAAAAGCAGGCACATAGATGAGTTGAACACATATGGCATGTACTGAATAATGTGACACATTGACACTAGAAGATTATAGAAAACATTTCCAATGAGGTAGCTAAGAACGTTTAACATCAACTGCAGTGTTCTGTGTGCAACTTGCAGGTCAAAGGTTACACACAAAAAGGCAGTAAGATACTTGGATGAGTTCATGCACTGGCAGTGCTTGCAGAAGTTAAAGAACATCTTCTCACATGCCAATAGAAGTCTGAAAGGCTTTATTAGCAAAAGAATAATGAAGCAGCAAGAGTCTACCCTAGCACGGGTGAATGGAGCTCCTTAAATGAGGGTTTATACACTAATACCCATAACTGTTAAATAGGGTCATGGGATGCATTCTTCTGAAATGACCTTAACCTCAGCCCTCAGCTAGGAACAATAATGCGTAAACATTTCAATTGAGCAAACTAACTTTTGATTTTGGGCATTTAGGGCCAAAACATGGGAAAATCCAAACATCAGTGATGGCACTGCATGTGGGCAATTTTAGTGTGAGCAAGAAAACAAGGTTGATGCAAGTTATTGTTGCGTTTATGCAATTTTACACATTCTAGGACGTTTCAATGATCGTCAGTCTACTCACTTCTTGTTCCATATTTCTTTCATAACATTCTAAAGAACCATAGTCAGGCAACCAGTAATCATTAGCACGTTGATCATCCAGGGTCTTAAATGGGTAAAATGGAAACACACCCTTTCCTGTAGTAAGACCTGAGATGGAGGCAATACAGACTGAGACAAGGACAGAAAACAGCAAATGTATGATTAAAATAACTAATACAAACTCAAGAATCTTTATCCCTCGCCTCCACAAATGCTTCACAACTAAGACCAAACTTCATCTAAGGCAACTCCTTCATCAGTGGTGCATAGATCCTTTAAACTTTCGTGTATATGACCATTATGTGTATGTATGTCTAGAGAAACTTTTGAGATAAAAGTGCCTTCTGCACCTTTAATTACATAAACTCCACCCTCTGTAGCTAGGACAAATCAAGAGCAAATCTTTTCGAAAAAATCACAGCCCATTGGCCCTCTAATTGATCATAGAATAAGCCAAAGGCAATTGCAGTTGAGTTTGCTGCCTCCTCTAACACCTTGTCAGTTTGCTGTATTTCAAAGATAGATTGTCCCATTCCATAGTTTCGAAAAAAAATTGAGATGAATTAGGCAGTGCCCGAAATGTCTCTGGGCTGTTTTGTGCATAAAGGAGGGGCTTCACTGCGCAGTGTCTTATGGCTTGCACAACATAAGCAGGATAACAAGATCCAGACTAATCACTGGGTAGCCAGGTATAAGCTGGATTCGCACAAGTATAGAAAGTCCCCAATCCATCACTGGTGCCACTGCGGGCGGGCGAGCGAGCAGTATTCCTGAAGGGAGTTCAACATGAATGAGAGGAGAGGCTGACCAAGTTAATGTGGGATTGGATGTGTCACACTTTCTGTGTCCAGAAAGATACTGTCACTTCCAGTTTCATACGCCAGTCAACAAGCAGTAATAGCCAGAATAATAGCAGGGGAAAAAATCTGTAGGTCGGCCAGAAGTAATCCTGGCTCGAAAACGGATGAGGGAGGTTATGTGATCACATCCAGACATGAAATGCCCAGATGTGTGTACTTCATTGCACCGCCCTTCTTCGTTGAACAGGATTGAGACCATCGGCACTCTCCGGTAGAGTCTGTGGGCTGATAGCCACATATTCAGCATGAAGAAAGGATTATATTCTGCTTGTATTGCACCAGAAACTGCAGCAAGGTGTTGATGGTGTTGATAAAGCCTTTGTTCCAGAGGTGAGCAGCAGGCTCAGTGAGGTTAGCTCCTTCATGCTCGCTGTCTATTCCCTCCATGCACTTACACATGAAGAGCAAAAAAGTCGGGTTTGCAGTGAAGGGGCCGACTAGACCCAACGAGGAATCAGGTAGCTTGGAAGCTTCCTGCTACCAAGGCCACAGGCCTACGGCCGTGGACAGGAAGATCGGCTGCATCTTCATGACTTTATCATAGTGCAATGGCTCGTACAGGAGCACATCGGGTTAAAGAAAGAGGTTCTCTTTAGGTTGCAGGGGCAAGAACGCTTTTCGATGCAGGAGTGTGTAGTGGCCTGGGGTGAAGGGCACTAGGACCCTGCACCGGACCACAAGGCAGGAAGGAACTGGACACCACTTCCGGTCAGGGAGTGGGCAGGGGCAGACACTGATGAGGAGGGCACGAGGATAGACGTGCATGTGGGCAGAGAAGCAAATAAAGAATAAAGTAACCATACCTGATTCCTGCGTGGTTCCTTGGGTCAGAGAAAACGACAACTGGCGACGAGCAAGGTGGGATGTCAAGGCGACACCAGACGCGTGCACCGAGGTCCCTCGTGACTCAGAAACGGAGCCAGGAGCCCACCCTGGTCCGCCTGCCGCCTGAAAAGAACAGGAGAGGAATAGCTGCGACGTCCGGAGCCCACCCGGTCGCAGGAAGAAACGGAGCCAGAAGCCCACCCTGGTCCGAGTGCTGAGGATCGGAGCATCAGCGCGGGAGCCCACCCGGCCGCAGCGATGACGCGGTAAGAGGCCCCCCCACCTGCCTGACAGCAAGCGGTACACCTGTCTGAGCGTGGGAGCATCGCGCGCCTTTCAGAGGTGCACCCGACTGTGTCCCAGCCGCCCGCCGCGTCCCGAAGATCCCGCTTCGCGCGTAGATTTAAAGGCAAATCTCGTGTGAACAAGGTGGCCATTTTGGGGTCAGGCAGGAGCGGCCAATCAGCACCCAGGAAGACCCGGCGGCCATTTTAAAGGGTCAGCACCGGAAGTCTCGGTCTTGCGAGACCCGGCGGCCATTTTAAAGACAGGCAGATCAAGCCAATAGAGGAAGAGGAAGGCCGGGAGGCCATTTTGAAGCCAGGCAGAAAACAAAATAGCGTGGAAAACTGGAATTCAAGGCCAGGAGGCCGGATTACAGCAGACAGACAGATAAATTACAGAAATTACAGAAATTACAGACAGATAAATAAACACAAAGGTGTAATTAAAGGGGAAAGACAACAAATTAAAGGCAAAAGTGAACGTGGGAATAAAGACATTAAATAGAGACAGAAGTGCCATTGTCGCTGTAGAAAGAAAGCAATTACAGAGAAAGAAGGCCTGCACAGAAGCTGCACGTCAGTGAAATGGTTGACACAGAAAGTGACACAAAGGGTCCACAAGCAATATTTCGCAGACCATTGCCATTCAGCCTATCGGAACCACAAGCTGGCATCAGGTGGGAAAGGTGGATTCGGCAATTCGAGCGTTACATGCGCGCCACGGACATCGTAGACAGCAAACAGCTGGACCTCTTTCTGAATCTCGCAGGTGATGAAGTGGAGGAACTGCTCATAACATTTCCCAGCGATCAAACAGCGACATACAAAGGGGTGATACAGTGCCTCACAGCGAAATTTGACCCGCAACGAAACATTGACTTTGAGAGATACACCTTCAACCCGGCGTGTCAGCGAACAGAGGAGTCCCTTGACGACTTCGCAACACGACTGCGAAAATTGGTCACATACTGTGAGTTTGACAAGTTTGACAATGAGCAAGCGATATGACTGCGCATCATTGAAGGCTGTCAGTCTGTAGAGTTCCGTGCACGTGTTCTGAAAGAACCAACGACGCTGGAGAAGATATTGACCATGGCCCGCACGGAAGCGAGAGCAATGGCGCATGCCAAAGAAATGGAGCTAGGAAAGAAAAAAGAGTGGAACAAGTGAATCGCATTACGGGAAACGGCAAGAAGAAAGAATACCCGGTGCCCTCACTAACAAAGAAGAACGAACAAACGTGCTACAGATGCGGGCTCGACTTTCCGCACGTCGGTGCATGCCCGGCGATGGGCCAGAGCTGCAGGAAATGCAACAGAGACAATCACTTTGCAAGCGCCTGTATGAGCAGGCAGTTCAGAAGCGAGTGAGGCAGAGCGGCAAGACCAAGAATGACCACCAGCACCACCAGCCGGTATGCCAGACACATGGAAACAGCGAATCGCAGTTCCTCCGATGAGTCGGAAGAAACGGCAGCACCTGTGAGTGTGGCACGACTGTATCTAATGTCAGATGCCCCCAAGGAAGACAGGAGACCAGAGCACATTCATCTCGTGGAGAAGCATCATATAAAGAAAACCGCAACCGTGGACATTGAAGTAGGGCGACATAATACACGGTTCGTGCTTGACAGCGGGGCCACATGCAACATCATGTGCATGTCGGAGTATGAGAAAATGAAAGTCAGGCCGCCGCTATCACCGTCCACTGTTGATGTGTTCACGTGGGGCTCCAAAAAGCCGGTAGAGAACATGTGGAAGTTCACAGAGACCTTAACGTACAAGGACAGGTCCTGTCAAGAAGAGATACATGTGCTGAGAGGTGACATCCCAGCACCACGCCTGCTAAGCAATGTCACAGCGCAGGTGATGGGTCTACTAGCAATGACATATCACATGTCGGAGAAACGGAACATTCTACAGGAACATCCGGCCCTACTGCAAGGCCTAGGGAAACAAATAACGTTGCACATCAATGAGGCGATCAAGCCGGTAGCACAACATCGACGGGTGCCCATACACCTACAACCACAAGTTGAAGAGGAAATTAAAAGTTTACTGGCCCAGGACATCATTGAGCCCGCAGAAGGGCCGACGCCATGGGTGTCTCCAATAGTGGCGGTTCCAAAAAAGAACACCTCCAAGATCCGCATATGGGTGGACATGAGGGTACCGAACACAGCAATTGAGCGAGAACGCCACCCGGGGCCACATCTAAACGAGATGATCAGCTGTCTCACTGGGGCCTGCCGATTCTCGAAGTTAGACTTGTGCAAGGGGTACCACCAACTAGAGCTGGACCAACAGTCAAGATACATCACCATGTTCTCGACGCACATGGGCCTGTTTCGCTTCAAGCGACTGAGCTTTAGCATTTCATCGGCTGCAGAGATATTTCAAGAGACGATAAGGCAGGTGATAAGGCCAGTGAAGAACAGCCTAAACTATAGTGATGACATTCTAGTATTAGGGCGATCAGATGAGGAACATGACAGGGCCCTGCATCAAGTATGCCTACAGCTGGAACAAGCGGGACTAACATTGAACGCAGACAAGTGCGAGCTGGGGAGAAGTGAATTGGTATTCTTCGGAGACATCTTCTCCAAGAAAGGAATGAGGCCAGATCCCAGCAAAGTAGAGACACTGAGAAACGCGAATCCTCCGACAGATGTCGCAGAAGTAAGGTCATTTCTGGGGCTTGCCAGCTACTGTGCTCGCTACATCAAGGACTCGCCACGGTGAGCACACCGCTCCGAGAGCTAACAAAGCAAGGTCAGAAGTTCCTCTGGTCACAGGAATGCAGTTGGGCGTTTGAAGCCATCAGAAAAGCCGTAATGACTGTAGATCATCTTGCCTATTTTAACCCATCGCTATGCACTGAGCTGACGGTAGACGCCAGCCCAGTCGGACTGGGAGCCATACTAGCGCAGCACCTGCCGGGGAGAGATTCACCAAGAAAGATTGTTGCGTATGCAAGCAAAGGTTTGTCTGACATTGAGAGGGCGTACTCCCAACCAGAAAAAGAAAGCCTAGCAGTGGTGTGGGCGTGTGAACACTATCACATGTTCATATACGGGAAGTCGTTCACCATCATAACAGATCATCAGGCTCTGGTGACAATATATGGAAATCCATCTGCAAAAATGCCACCTCGCATAGAGCGCTGGGGCATACGATTGATGGATTATGACTTCAAAATTGTGCACAAGCCAGGAAAAGAACACAACCCGGCTGACTAAATGTCGAGACACCCTCTACCACAGGCACCAGAAACCGCATCAATGGCTGAGGAATATCATAATGTTGTACTAAAGCAAAACACTCCGGCGCCAATAACATTAGCGGAGCTAGAGCAGGAGACAGCGAAAGATGCCACCATGCAACTGGCCAAAGAAACGACAAGGATGCAGAGATGGAGACACATTAACAACAACTGCACCTGGGGAGAGGGAGTAAACAAGGAGGAAATGCTAGCACTAAAGAAGATACATGAGGAACTGTCGGAGACAGAAACAGGAATAATGATGCGAGGAACAAGGATAGTGATACCAAGTTCACTAAGGCGACAGACTGTCAATGTGGCACATGAGTCACACCGCGGCATGGTTGCAACAAAAAAACTGCTAAGGGAGAAAGTCTGGTTCCCTGGCCTGGATAGAATGGTGGAAGACGCCATCGTGATGTGTCACATCTGTCAAACAACAAGACAGCCAGCAAAGCCCGAACCACTACAAATGTCGGAACTCCCAAGGGCGGTGTGGACAACGTTGGCAGCTGACTTCTTTGGGCCACTGGACACGGGCAACTACCTGCTCGTGATCATTGACGAGTACTCACGATTCCCCATAGTGCGCCACATATCATCAATGTCGGCAACAGCGACGCTACCCGTACTGGATGACATATTTGCAGCCTGGGGCTCCCCAGAAACTCTAAAGACAGACAATGGTCCGCCATTCTCAGGAGAAGAGTTCTGAAAATTCATGACCTACCTGGGCATTCATCACAGGAAGATAACACCGTTGTGGCCACAAGCGAACGGCATGGTGGAACGGGTCATGGGGAACATAAAGAAGGCTGTCCAACGAGCGAAGCTGGTGCAGATCTCCATCGGACAAGCCCTGTGTCAGGTACTACGAGACTATAGAAACACCCCCCACAGCTCCACGGGAAGATGCCCCGCTGAGTTGGTGCTGGGGAGGACAAGCAGGACGAGGCTACCACAGATAGAAGCAACGGTGTCACCAGAGCACAGCAGCATTGCAGCTACAGACAAAGAGGCTAAAGAAAAGATGAAAGCATATGCAGATGCAAGGCGACATGCCACCCGGCGCACCTCAAAGAAGGGGATGCAGTGGTAGTGCGTCAGAGACAGCAAAGAAAGTCCGACAGCCTGTTCTCAAAGGACCCGCTAATGATCACAAACGTGAAGGGGTCAATGATTACGGCTGAGTCAGAACACCACCGAATAACACGGAACAGTTCCCATTTCAAAGGACTGAAGACCGTGAATGAAGACGGCCAAGATACTGCAGCAGAAGGAAGTGACGCGATGGATCACAACGGAAAGGGAACGGACAAGGGTGAAGGGCCAGCAGAAGAACTCCAGGAAGAGGCTTGTCCAAGAAGAGCGAGCAGAAGGCCGAAAAGACTTATTGAAGAAATGCAGTGAGGGGGATGCACACCTATCATGTTCTTTGCTCTGAGCTATCTTTTCTTTTTCTTTCTCCCCTATCTCTACATCTTTTTCTCTCTCTCTTCTCTCGTCATTTCTTTGTGACAAAGGGGGGAGATGTAGTGGCCTGGGGTGAAGGGCACTAGGACCCTGCACCGGACCACAAGGCAGGAAGGAACTGTACACCACTTCCGGTCAGGGAGTGGGCAGGGGCAGACACTGATGAGGAGGGCACGAGGATAGACGTGCATGTGGGCAGAGAAGCAAATACAGCAAATAAAGAATAAAGTAACCATACCTGATTCCTGCGTGGTTCCTTGGGTCAGAGAACACGACAGAGTGCTTCGGGATGCGGGAGTAGGAGCGCTCCAGAATGCAGATCTGGTGTTCCTCAGTTCGGCAGGCCACTTGCAGTGCGATGAGGTGATCCAGACAGGCAGCCCTCCACACTTCCCAGCAGTGTTCATGATTTGATGGTTCTGGTCAGGGGCGTAGTTTGGTCAGTAAGACTGGGGGGGTGTGAGCTTCAGATTTTCCGACAATCAAGCTGAAATATCACGTTAACTATTGTATTAGAAGCAATGCATGAGGGGGCATAAGCGCCAATGGAAAGGGAAAGGAGTGCGGATTGTGAGGGGTACTTAAAACACAGGGCCTTATTTATGAGGCCTTAAGCCACTGTTGCCTACCTTTTTTGTGACGCTGCGGTGGCATAAACAAAGGACCACACTGTTCCATATTTACAAAGTGACGCATCTAGGCAGATGCATCACTTTGTAAACCCCTGTGCTACATTATACCTGCGTCAGGTATAATGTATGCAGGGTGGGCGTTCCTCCACAAAAAAGTCTCGAAGAAGTGGCAGCAGGTGTAAGGACTGACGCAGGCCCTTGTACATGGGACTCGCCCATGTGTAATGACACATTGCTGGAGTTGCGTCTGTCTTACGACACACTCCAGCAATGCGTTATTACTGCACCACAAGATACGTCAGGATGCCTGACGTAACTGGTCAATCCTTGCGACATGGAGCACCGTACTGTAAATATGGCGCATCCAAGGTGTCGCAAGGAGGGCACAATGAAAAGTGTTGCATCGCTGTTTTCAACCAGCGATGCAACACTTTTCATAAATGGGGCCCACAGTATTTTGTAAAATACCTATGTTTTAAGACCTTCAAAACACAAGAATGTGTGTGTTTTTGTCTGAGTGAGCATATAAAAATAGCAGGTGAAATCTGACAGGCACCTTGCCATACCCGACTGAAAGCTACTGTACCCAACTCTTTACTGAATAATACATTTATTAGTGAGTGTAACACCCCAAATACCCCCCCCACCCCCAACTACGCCCCTGGTTCTGGTACAGTTCTTGACACCAGGGCTGTTGCACTGACATTCATGGTGGACCTACTCTTTGGGCTGTAGATTGTTGCATGCTTCTGTCGAACTGGTAGGCAGTGCAGCTTGGACCTGAGATTGGAAGCTTTTGAGTTAGTAAATTAGTTGTTTGCAGTATTCTAAAGTCATATCATCATTCAGGTGCAAATCGAGTAAAGCTGGAGATACTTGAGGAGTAGCAGGAAGTACCATAGGTTGACCCATCAGTACTTGCTTTGTGGTGCCTCAAATTGACTAGACGACCAAAAGTAGAGCATCGGATCACGTGAGCCCAGTCTCACTGCAAATATTTTATTTTTCAGAGTACCATTAAATCTCGTTACTTTTCCTGAAGGCTCGGGTGGCATGCACAATGAGCGTGCTGTTTAATCAGTAAAGCCTTACATATTTCTTGGACTGCAGAAGATACTTCGTGAATGTGGTATCCTTCTTGTCAGATTACCCAATGATGTCATGGAATGTCAGGGTTCCCTTGAGCCAAACAGACCAGGGCTGAGCAACTAACTACATCTACTACTGTGGGGGTCATTTATGTATCCATTTAACTTACAATAAACCCTCTCTTAATTTACTTGCTGTGTTTGCGTATTTCTACATGCCAACCTGCCTCACAACAATGGCAACAAGCTTCGAAGGACCGAGCTGTGTAAAGCAGAGCTGTTCTACTTGGCTTTTTGTTGGTAAGAGTATACATCCTATCTCTTCCTACCTTTAAGAGAGGTGCTGCTTTTGTATGTGCTTTCGACCCCACCAGTGCAATTCCACCTGGCAGCCCTGTAGAAAAGAAGCAGCCATGTAAAGAAAAATGGCTAAATAAGAACCTGTGGTTCGAGGATGCACCTTGCACCATGGACTATTTTCCCAATATCCCAGAGGCTTTGTAACTGCCAATTTTTTAATTTAACGATGATTTAATAGAGCAGTTGCTGATAAGGCCTAGTGTGCCAAAGATCATAAGCGTGTCTGAAGACACTTGTTGCAGATTTACTCTCTATTATCGAAGTTTGCTAAAATCCTTCACAGACTTGGCTCATTGGAATGTAAATAATAATTTGTCGAAGAGTTCAACCGTGAGGGCAACTGGTACCGGCAGTCTCTTCAGATGAATGGTTGCCCTTGAAAAACATATTTCGTACTTTCAAATGCCATGCAGGAAGGCACTGTGGGATGTTCCATGACAGTAAAAGCTGAGAGTGCACTGTGGCGAAGGAATATGCAGCTGTGTGGCGTTTCAACAAGGAGATTTTAAATATAGAACTCTCTGTTTTGTTATTAAATCGGCAAAGAACAGCTAGGTGATACTGCCACCTACAGGTACTGTTTACATTCCGTTTTTTTTTTGCTTGTGATTTTGATATTCCACAGGTTTGCAGTTGACACGGCTTGGTTTCAATTAGGTGCAAGGTTTATGCGCGAGTCTGCAGACCTGAGATCGTGGCTGAAGCATGCACAATATATCTTCAGAATTTTCACCTGGTATATCTGCGGTGAGCCATCCGGTCTGCTATGACGCTCTGTGACGGTTGCGTCCACGTGAAACCCAGGGGCTGACACACAGCCTCATTCTATTCAACTGGAACTCTCTATAGCTGTGGTATACAGCTTTGCTCTCTCGATTATCTTCCAAGCTGGGCCCCATGCAAGCATTTACAAACTATACAGATTTAATTAAAGTTGGAATTCATTTTTAGGTCTCGCCTGGCGACGCAGCGCAAAGCGCTGTCGCTAGTTAGGTCTCGCCTGCCGACGCAGCGCGAAGCGCTGTCGCTAGCGAGATCTATTGTCACTGACTTGCTTCGGAAGGGAGACAGGAGCTGTGCACGCGCAGGCCGGACTGGAAATGTGAACACGCACGTACAGGCACGCGATGTGCACATCTCCTGTCCCCCTTCCGTCCTCTCCAGCCGCATTGCACGCACTCCCCAGCTGTCCTTGCACCCCCTCCAGTGTCAGTCAGCCATGCGCCTGCCACCCCCCACCCACCCCCACCTTACCGTCGTTCCGCCATGCTTCACGCGATGCCCTGCAGCGTGTCCCCAGAGCTCACGTCTCGCTGGTCTTTTCTGGTGATCTCCAGACAGCAAATGTGCACGCTCACGGCGCGTTCTGATGTGCACTTGCCCGGACAGCTGATGTGCACGCTCACGGCGTGTCT
Source organism: Calotriton arnoldi (assembly GCA_963921515.1). Lineage (NCBI taxonomy): Eukaryota > Metazoa > Chordata > Amphibia > Caudata > Salamandridae > Calotriton > Calotriton arnoldi. The sequence continues at coordinate 1,251,620 of CAWUFW010003369.1, forward strand.
GTGTTCGGCTTTCCCAAGAGCTCCGTGACGCGGCCTGCTCCATGGAGACATTTGCGTGCCGACTCTCCAAGATGGCAGCTTGGGGAAGAAGGCGGCTGGGAACTGGCGGCAGGGAGAGGTGAGGTGACGAGTGCTAGTGGATTAGGGAGGCGTACTACACTGGCATCGGGGGCTGGGAGTCTACCGCTTGTTTAATACAGCCTCGGTAATGCTTGTTAAAGTATGTGACACTGTCCCAGACCAAGCGGTGAGGGCGTGCTCCCGATGGGATGTGACGCTGCAACAACCATTCTGCTCACAGTGGAAGCCAAAACAGATGAGCGACCCCCTGAATGAGAACTGGCTCTCCCACTGATCGGATATGGCACGACGAGTGAAACACCGAACGCTCGGCCGTTGCTAGCACACAAACCATTGCTTCACACACACGATATTCCCCTGCCCCGACGGGCGCCCTCTGATCAGCTATCACGCCTGCTCGCAAACTGTGTGCACCCCCGGGACACATGCTCCTCCCGCCACCACCTGTGACGCATGTAGGTGTCACCGATCTCCTGCACCCTCACCGACAGGCTTCTTTCTCTAGAAGGGGCATCACTACATAACACTGGATCATACAAGACATGGTGGTGCAACGACGAGAAGACCCACACATTTTGAATGATTGCACGGGTACAAATGAGCTCTCGCTATGGTGAGCTGCTTATGGTTTGTCTCTTACTGTTTTTATGACTTGCTTACCTCTGTGCAATGATGTAACCCACACAGGGGCCATATATATTGTTCATACAGCCAGGAACTGACTGTCGCAATGTAATACCCTGATGATTCCTATCTCTGATATGCAGCAGAAATGTCAGGAGTTCCCCAGACGATCACTGGTTCATTACAAAAGCTATCAATAACAAGCATTTGCAATGCAATAGGTCTCGCATTTGCGAAATTTTAAGCGATTGGCATTGGAAATGATAATGCCTTTTAATTATCTGTTTTAAAAACCAACATAAATAAAAGGCATTGTAATTTAGAATGCCAGTAGCTCAAACTCTCGCAAATGCGAGACCTATTGCATTGCAAATGCTTGTTATTATTACAAATGGCATTTCAATGTGCTGATGTTTGCTGGAATTTTCTGAATAGGTTCAACTTGTTATCTCCCAGCCCTGTACTTCTTAGGACAATTTTTTAATGTTATTTGACATGTAATTGTTTTAACAATCTAAGGGCATGCATTTTTTGTGCCTTTGTGCAACTAAATGTAATGGTGATTTAATAACTCATGGTACCATCATCTAAATTTTTGCAGTTCTCAAGAGTAAAAAAACACATTTTTTGGTAACATTATGAAGCAAACACATACACTTTTACTTTTTTTTTTACAGTTTACTTATTACTGTATTTCATAACATATGTGTTTCCTTGATGTGTATAGTTTGGTGTTCCACAGAGCAGTTAGTGTAGCATTTCTGGGGTAAATTGGTGAATATTTTTTATTTACCATGGGATTGAGCATAATGCACATACAGTTCACTTTAATTGTATTCAGTGTTGCTGGGGGTCTTTTCCCTGTTTCACGTTGGATGTTTGTACCCTGTTCTATAGATAAGCTGCAAGTACTGAAGCGAGCCCTATTTGTTGTTTGTTCTCAGTGTGTAAGAATACTGTTGATGTGTAGGTGTGAGCTAGGGTTGTTTTGAACTCTGTATCATGTCATTCTCCCTCAGTGGCAGGGAGGTGCTTGGGTTGTGTTGAACCCGTGATTCGGCCTCAGTGGTAAGGAACTCCATTGCTAAAACACAAGATGCCCTTTTGTGGGATGAGTGCGTGGGGTGAAAGAGTCCCATTGCTAAAACACAAGATGCCCTTACATGGGATCAGTGTGTGGGGTGAAAGATTCCCAGTGCTAAAACACTAGATGCCCTTACAGTGGATGAGTGTGTGGGGTGAAAGATTCCCAGTGCTAAAACATAAGATGCCCTTTCGTGGAATGAGTGTAAAGGGGTGAAAGATGCTTGTTGCGAAAATACTAGATACCCTTATGTAGGATGAGTGTGTGGGTTGAAAGATACCTGTTGCTAACACACTAAACACCCTTACAGGGGATGAGTGTGTGGGGTGAAAGATGGATCCCAGTCCTAAAGTACAAGATGCCCTTTAGTGGGATGAGTGTGTGGATTGAAAGATACCTGTTGCAAAAACACTAACTGCCCTTACGTGAGATAAGTGTATGGGTTGAAAGATACCTGTTGCTAAAACACTAGATGCCCTTAGAGGGGATGAGTGTATGGGGTGGAAGATTTCCATTGTTAAAACATTAGATGCCCTTTCGTGGGCTGAGTGTGTGCATTGAGATATTTCTATTGCAAGTGAATAATGAATGAATATTGAAAGATACCTGTTTTTATGTCTGTGTTGTTTCCTAGGTTGTGTGAGGGGTTCTGTCAGTGTTTGTTGGTGTCTTGTGGTACTTCATTGTTTTGGTATTCTATGTTCTGCCACTGAGTTATGCTCGTCTGGCTAACTGGTGTAATTTGGTGGTGGTTATAATAGCGGCATGTTTTTGTGGTGTTGTTCTTACATGCACCATTTGATGATGCTGTGAAAATTTGCTGGTGTTTTTGTGGTCTATGTTTCCATTGTGTTTCTTAAGGTGGGAGGCATTTCCTTTTTGTTTCAAAAGGAGGGAGAATCATGACGTCATGCTTGTCAGGTTACCCAATGATGTCATGGAATGTCAGGGTTATGAGGGTTCCCTGGAGGGCAGTTGAGCCAGACAGACCAGGGCTGAGCATCTAACTAGATCTACTCCTGGTGGGGTCATTTATGTATTCATTCAACTTACAATAAACCCTCTCTTAATCTACTGGCGGTGTCTGCGTATTTGTACATGCCAACCTGCATCACAACAGTGAGTTCCTTTGTCACTCCTTATCCGAAGAAGGACAGCAAACCGTTCAGAGTAGTCTCAGTAGAGTTGAAGGAGGGTGCAACATAATGGGTATCTGTGCCGTGGACCACGCTGTGTCTATTGACATGAGCGACATCATGATGTAGTAAAGTTGGATTCAGGAGTAAGACTTTGGAGGCAATCCTTCTTCCTTGTTTATCACTCCACACACCGTTGGAGTTTCAGAGTTATGTTTTAACCAGGGTCTCTTTTCATTGTCTGGGGCACGCTCTCAGGGCTTGCTTTAGCGCTGGTGGCGCCTGGTGCAACAATCTTTTTTGGCGCCCCCGCCCCATGACCTACTCCTCGGATTCCCTCACTACCACCCGGCAAAAGTGCCCCAAATCTCTCCATAGCCCCTCTCTCACATACATTTCATTTGTTTTAAAGCGCCGGTAAAGGCTGGATTTACTAATCCACTCAGCTACCAACATAACATACTGATATGTTCTTTGTAGCAGGCATATTAACCCTCTGCGCTACTTTATGGTGAGTCAAAACTGCAGCTAGACAGAACTCTGATCTCTCTCTCGCTCTAGCAGGAACATTAATCACAAGAGTTATCTTGACATTTTTATTGCTGCCTGAAAGCTGGAAGCACAAGGGACTCTGCAGCAGGTGCTTTTAAATCTTAAATTGTTGCTAAACACAGCACCCTCCCCTGAGGTCAGTGCCCCCCTCCAGATCCGTGCCCAGTGTGACTGCACCGGTCGCACAGCCCTAAAGCCGGCCCTGCACACTCTTGTAACTCAGCAAGATCCTTTAAGATGGGAATGTGGACATGGGAATGAGGGGAAGAGTGATTTGGGCATACATTCAGAGATCACAATTGGGGGGGCAGAACAGCCATTTTGTCAGTTTGATTAACAAAAGCGTTACTATTGGAAACTTCCTCTTGGCTGGTTTGATGAGCAGCACAATTAAAAAATAGTAACTTTAGATGGCAACTGGAGAGGAACAAGCAAGCCCTTGATATAAAAACAACATTTGATTGGGGCGCCTGCAAAGGTGAGGCGCAGTTGATGCATCTAGAGAAGCCCAAATCATGAGCAACTTCGAAGGCATATTTTGTGTGAGTGAAAATGGTTACAGTTCTCTGCGTAACTAGGATACAAGCATGGGCGAGGGCTATCAGATCAGCCACTTGAGCAGAGTGTACATGGGGCAAACATTGACTTATAAGAACTGTGTGTATTATACAAACCGCAAAACCAGCAAACAGGGCTCCTTTATTGTTTTTGAGGCAAGAACCATCAACATTGTATTCAGAATCACAATTCAGCATAGGTGTGTCAATTAGATCAGTGTGCGGCTTAGTTAGGTGGCCAGTGGTGAGTAAATAGTCTTTTGGCTCCCCTTCGAGAGCCAGATGGAACAATTAAGCAGTGTCTAGCAACCAGGTGGGCAGCTGCCCAACCCTGTGCAAGTGGAGTCAGCCCTAACGCAACATCAAAAACAAACGAACAGTAAACAAACCTTTTTCACCCATATTCTTATACTAATACTCCCCAATATCATGAGAATATAATGTGAAAGGGTTACTGTAACTGGTAAATCCTAAAGTAGGTGCACAAGACAGTGCTTGTGTCAAACACCAAGGCAATGGTTCAGGGGTTGTTAATGAAATCTCGTAGAAGTTTGTCAATGTAAGCATAACCCAAAAGCCACTGTCTACAATAGCTCAAGATTCCCAGAAGTACCTAGGAGATGGTAACAGGTGTGGATGGCTTTGATGAGATTGTTAGACAGATGTCTCTATCCTACTGAAATGTAATAACATGGATATCAAACATGAGGTAAACAGAATTGCAATTTCTCTTTAGAAGCTTGGATCCCCTTTTGAGCTAATTCAGAGAGCAGATACAGAGAAGTAACCTTGCATTGGTCCAATGAGTGAGAAGTAACCAATACGTAATCAACATATTAAAACAAAGTTGATGCTCTGGGAAAGTTGAGTGTGTTCAGGGTTTTCTTGAGTACCTGTGAAAAGACAGAAGGTAACTGTGTGAACCCTTCTGGGAGACTTAGGCATGTGAGTTGACCCCCAAAAATGCGAACCCAAAGAGAAACTGGCTATCATTGAGTATAGGAATGGGGAAAAAGCAGAGCACAAATCTATCACAAATTTACTGCTCTTGTTCATGATAAAATCTTAGCGGGTTTGATATAACAAGGTAACTATGCAGTACAACAGCAGATATCAGCATTTATGGCATATAGGTCCTGTATAAAGTGATGAGTGCCCTTACCGGCTTTATGTTGTTATTACTCGGCCTGGGCGGAGCTCGCGGAGTTTCACTCCGTGGAATTCCGCAGAGTTGCTGAAAAACTCTGCAAAATTCAGCGGAGTTCCGTGCACAGGCAGAGCATGGCTTGCTCAATGGGGAGTCTCCTAAGAAGTTGGGAGGACCCCAAAGAGATTCGGCCCAGCGACACAGGGGCTGCAAGAGCCTGCATTGTGCCCCTGGCACCACCAACAGACAAGACAAAGACAACTTTATCACATAACACAACTCAAGTACTCACCCCAAGTCTTCGCGCTCACCTGCATACCGCGCCTTAATGTAGTAGCAGCGGGACCGTTTTATTCTGTGGCTGCTGCAGGTTGAGGTCACGGTGGTGTATTGGAGGAGGTTGTCGGGGTGGTGACTGGGAGTAGGCTACTCAGCGTGGGCCACGGCTGGCGTATTCTCACCTGGGGTTTGTTTCCCTGCCCCTGTCATCTTGCTGGACTTCGGCGTGCCTGGGGGTCCCGCTGACACTGTACTCCCATGGCTGCCTGGCTGTGCATGGTCTTACTGCAGCTACCATGGGCAGGTGGCGCGCGGCCTGTGACAGGGCATTACTATTAGCCGCTCCCCGGGACACTGCGGCATCATCTTTGCAGTCACACTCATTCTCCTTCTCCATATCCGGGGCGGGCACTTTTCCTCCTTCTTGGAGTCGGGACTCGAGTCTGCAGTCGGGACGCTCTTCCTCCTTCTCAGGAAAGTTGGACTCGGGACAGGGGCACTCCGCTTCACTGTCCATTTTGTCCGTGTGTGGCTGAGATTCGGCCATGCGCAGACGATGGAGAGCAGCAGATGTGCATAAAGCAAATGGAATGGACGGAAGGAGGCCAGCCCACAAGTGCTCGGATGACGCCCTTGGGTGACATCAACATCGAGTGCCGAGTGTGCACCGGTAAACTCCACTCCGCCAGCAGTTGGTGGAGACTTTCGCCCAGCTCCGCCGTTCAAGCGGAGTGTGGAGTAGCGAAAACTCTGTGAATTCCGCCAGCGAAGCGGAGCCTGCCACCCACCCCTAGTTAATACAGACACTTACAGTGGGTGCCACAACCTAGTGTTTTAGCTGAGCAGATATGGCTGGGTGGATCCCTGCCTCTGGCTAGGGGTGCGATGGATGTTGTGGTATTCAAGGAAGTTTCTTCAGTGGATTCAACCTAATTGTAATTGGTTCAGCAGTTAAGACACATTATGACCCTATTTAGTGGAGGTGCCCGGCTGTCGACAGTGGGTGTGTAGGTGATGTGCAAAAGTCCCCCAGTCCAGGACTGCCTATACTTGTGTTCTCAAAGAATACTCTATGGATAATCCTGCAGAGGAAACAAGATGGTGAGGAAATGGATCTGGGTCCTGTGCCTCGTGGGGCAGGCATGGATACAGGCAAAGCTGTCTCACCAGGTAATGGACCACGGTGCGGGCAGACAAGGGTCGAGGGGTTGAGGTGTGGATATGTTGATGTAGTGGCAGGGGAAGAAGCCTATGATTTTTTAATGAGTAGAAAATGCAGGTATCCTCCTGCTCTGCAGCAGCATTAGCAGCAATATCAGCATGGGAAAGAGTACCGTTGGCGGAAAGGGAATGGACTGTGTGTGCAATGATCCGTACAGAGATGTGGACAGTGCCTTTAAAAAGAAACAACCAGTTACAGGGCAGACGAGGGCCTAGCACTGGATGTTATGATAAGCAGAAGCAAATCCAGAGAAACAACCCTTTAGAGGAGTATAGAGTTGGAACATTAGTCCTTCCACTATCTCTACCTCAGGTTCCTAGCTTGTCACCAGTTACTCTAAAGAACAACATGTTATGATTACATTTGTTTGGTCTCAGCAATCTGCATTCCTCCTCCATTGTTGCCAACCTTGACTCTCTTCAGTTGGAGTTGGGAACCGCCGGAGAGAGACCAGCAGGACGTGGGCTCCTTAACATGGAATAAAGAAGACTTCTTTCTTTTTATCACTGGATGGCTTCAGACTCTCGATTGAATGTGAAACCCCTCTTCATTTGGTGACGAGGATGGGATTTTCCCCATCAACCACTGACAAATCTTGGATTTGAGCAAACGGTTTAGGAGGTGGATATAGAGATTTTTCTCTAGGTCATCCCTTTAACACGAGTTCTTTAACAGTCAACAAAACTTCATCTTTATATAGGAAACCCCTCTTCAAGGAGACAAAAAGCAATCTCCACGGCTGTTGCCAAATGGGCTATGAATTGCTAGGAAAAGTGAACAGATGAGATGTTCCATTCTGCGAGGTAGATGAAAGCAGTTTCACAGTGAGCAGTCCTTCATCCGTGTGGTAATTATGGGTTGTAGCCAAGTGCTAAGCAGGGTATACACCAGGGGATAATGCCTCTCTAGAGTTCTCTGCTGTAAGAAACTGTGTGCAATTCTTATGTAAGCACTACATGTAGTAGGATACTTCCTGGTAGGTGTATTAATTGGGGGATTCGAATTGAGCCAATGGAGAATGGATGAACGGCAAGGGGGTACCTCTCTGGCAAGGGGCTTAAATCTAGGTCCTGGTTATACTCAAGTAAATTATATGTCAATACCAGATGCTGTGACCATGGGGCATTAAATATAGGGAACATATCACTTCGACCCACCCATAATTTAGTGAACCTCTCTTTTATCACCCCTGGTGCTCACATGCGCTTGCTCACTGCCCATTTCAGGAGCTCAAACACCACTATGAGTAGCACCACCCAACTAAAGCCAATTTTAACCAAACCATTGGGCTCAGACTTAGCCAACCAATCCTCTCCCATACCGTTGGTGAGCTTTACTTTCTCCCAGTGATTAAAATGCTGAGCTGTTAATAGATAGAGACATTTCTTTATTCATTTAAATTGTTAACCATAAAAGCTGTTAATAGGAAACAATACATTGGAAAATGGTTTCGCTTTATCGATATGACCGGACTGGGACAGACAATAGGCCCTAGCAGCAAAATAAAAGTGGCCCCCATTAGTGAATTAGCTAGATAAAAAAGTGCCTCGTGTTTGCAAATTGGGCCAGTTTTGACCTTGTAAAGACTTTCTGTATGTTTCGAGAGATATGGAAGACTGGATGGATTTCAGCTTCCTACAGGCAATGTTTGTTTTAATATATGGGCAATTAACAGTAAAACCCATCCCAGCAGACCATAAAACAGGCCCACAAGCAGCCAGAAAACGCCCACACACTGACCTGTCAGACCAGCACATCGGGGACTGCCTGATTGCCAGTGGTTAGTTTGTAAAGCAATAAGTGCCAGGGCGCTCGTCAGGAGGACATGGCATCCTGCACCATCCATTGCCACTGCCAGCACTGCCAATTACAGTACCAACACAACTACTAACCAGCAAACTCCTACAAGTGTCACAAATCATACTATTCAAGGCCCCCAAAGCTATAAGAATGGCTTGGGTGGCACGTATTAGTGATTGTTAATGCATATTATATTAATAAACTGCTGTTTTGTGCTCATACCCAAATTTGGCAAACAGTTCCACCATGTGGCAGATTGTCACAAGAGCCAGTGCTAAGAACTAAGGGGCTCATTAGGATGGCGGACGGACTCAAGTCCAATCGCCATCCTGGTGTATACCGGAACCGTCCGCCATGCATGCGGCGGTCTCGCACACCCGATCGCGATGCGACCGTCACCATGGCGGTCGGATCTTGATCATTAACATTGCGGCGGGTGCTGCTGAGAGCAGCACCCACCGCGATGTCAATATGCCATGTTGCGCATTTCACAGCACTACGTGGTAGGCACCACACGGTGCCTGCCACGTAGTGCTGTGAAATGTAGGGGGGTACCATGGGTACACCCCAAGTGCACCCTCCCCTCCCCCAACACAAGGGGGGCCCGCAACGGGCCCCAAAACCTAATCTCCGCCAGCCTTTCCATGGCGGTTCCACCGCCATGGAAAGGCTGGCTACAGCCAACATCGTAATTTGGCAGACGGAGCCTGTGTTGGGGGGGTGAAATTTATGGTCTCGGAGCACTGGACCAGGGCAGCTTAATTTGAGGGGGTGCCTCTACATATTATGAGAAAACACACGTGTAAACGATAGAAATTGAATCAGGTTTGTTTGCACTTAATTACAATGAAACCACTTCCAACATGAAGTGTAAAGAAACACTTTAAAATTCAATAATGAGATGCTGTGTCATAGCAAAGACAAAATGGAACACAATGCATGCTAAAAATATGACCGGAGTATATCATGAATTACTTCAATGCAATAATGAAAGAAGAATAGTAGTCTGTAAAATATGACAAGGCATGGAGCAAAACATCACATCATATAGAGAGAAGCCTTTGTGCATACCATTGCATGTAAAGAAACAATGAACACCATTTATATATGGAGAGGATGAATACTTTAAAGCGTTATGAGAAAAATATATCTTTTGATAAATGCAGTGAGAAAATCATACATTTACATTACACATGGAGAAAAATGCATTATCTGACAAGTGAAACATATGCAAAGAAAAAAGCTACCTAGAAATACATTTGCAAATATTCAATATTTAAGACAAGAATTCTTATAATGTGCACTAACGATCGATCGGGGAAAACCCACATGTGACTCACGAACACAGTGTAGGGTAATCCAACGAGTGGACTGTGGGCAGGCGTTTTATAGTTGTTTAATACGGAACAGTTAGACCGCAAGTTCATCTTTTGACATTTTGTGTACGTCAATCCTACCATTATTTGGACATGTTTATCGGAATCGTTTAGCATCATTTCTCAGAATTCTTATAAAAAGCAGAACGGACCAAAAGGTTAGAGGTGATATTGGCACGCCATGATGCTGTCGTAAGTTTCAATAAGGCTAGCTAGCGAGAATAATTATAATAAATTGAGAAAGTGCAAGATTTGCAAGTAGCTCTTGCCCCAGCATTTTCCTCTTACGTTAATAAGTTCCGTGTTCTTGTGGTCTTGTGGGTAAGCGCAGGCTGAGAACATCCACGGAGAGGGGGTTTTGGGCTGTTGTTGACTAAGAAAGACAGAAGCTGCAGCTTCGTGTGTGTCACAGAAGAAATATGTGAAATGCTGTTTACGAGGCACTAGGCCTTTGAAGCTAAAGGAATCGGTGAGACAGTTTGGGCAACTTAACAGGTCCTTGTCCACTGGCAGGTGGGGCCTACACGAGGGTCTCATGTTTCAGGTGTGGCAAGGTGGGCCTACTGTGTTCTATATAGTAAAATGGGACCCTGCTTCATTTCCCTCCTCTTGTTCATTTTTGAACAAATTTCTTACGGCATATTTTGTTGGTGCTTCATCCTGCTCGATCATCCAGGGGGTGTCATTTACATAGGGGCACTTGTAATCCCTGTTTACCTGTGCTTTTAACTCGACATATTCCCCATCTGATCTATCAACCAGAGTATCGTAAGGAGTTAGGGTCTGGTGTTCCCCTATTAAGTTTCTACCTGGGGGAAGCGGGGTAGCAGTAGGAACTGGGTGACCTGTGTCTGCTGGGGCCTGCAATAGGGGTGAACTTGGGGTGGTGACTTCGATAATTTCTAATCGTGTTAGCCCGTCCCCATCCCCTGGTGCACGGTCCTCATGTATAGCCTCACTGTAAATCCCTGTATTTGCATACTTCCTGGAAGTCCCTGTTTTTGCATAGTTCATTCCTACCATTTTAGTGCTAAATATTTTTACACAGTGAGTCACTATCTGTATGACACAACACAGTAACAACAACACTCCTATTATTGGCAAAATTAACTTTAGGATGGCTGTCAGCCATGAGGGCATCCAGCCAAGATCGAACCAGTCTGGGGTAATGTCTGCCGGAGCGCCCCCCTCTTCGGCCATCTTTATTCCTAAGTTTGTCAACTCCTCAATGGCCTTTGTGATAGACCCATTCTCCGCATCGTTTGCTGGCACGAAAGTGCAGCAACTTTTGCCGATTCTGTGGCATACTCCACCTTCCATTGCTGTCAGCATGTCTAGAACATAGCGGTGCTCTAGAACCATAAGTCTCAAGGGGCGTAGTTCTTCCTTGATAGCATTCAGTCTGTCCCTTGTGCTGTTAATAGCCTTCATGGCTTCATAGCGGGTGACCTCGATCCATCGTGCATTGGCTCCTGTCTGAAACAGTGGAACGAGGCCCCCGAAGAACGCCTGAGCATCGTTGAACAGGCGGAATTCTTGCGAAATTTCTTTATAGGGGGTATTGGCAAAATATTCGGCTGCTCGCCAGTGATGATGGAGGAAGGTGACATCGCCAGTCATCGGGTGCGAATGGATGTGGGAAACATTGGTGGCTGGGACGACCAGGTGCACTTCATGCAGGCTCACCAAGGTGCAAAGGCCATTCCATTGAGGAGGCAGTTGGAGGTAGAGGCGTTCTCCGCAGGCCCAGTAGTAGTCCATTAAGCCGGATGTTCCGAACTGCATATCATAATTAAAAATTGTGCTATTGCATCCTGTGTTGCATCCGACAGGCAGAGTGCCATTCCCTAGGAAACAAAGAAGAGGATTTTTCATTTTAAATGCCCTTTTAGGTATGGACGTTTTCTCCCCTCCCCAGGTGTATCTCCTGCCTTCCTGAGCCCATATTTCTTCACAGTCACCCTCAACTTCCCAGTCAATCCTGTCTTCATAGTCTGAGTCTACCCAAGGGGGCCCTAGTGATGCTGGTCTGCATATTAGGCCACTAACAGGGGTCCATTTGCCATGGGCATAAACCTGTGCCAGTAGGCTCAGCACAGTCCTATTGCGGCATGGACATAAGCGTTCATCGTGTGGTATGGATAGATCGCATACTGCTGAGGGTACCGATACTGAGATATATCCTTGCTTCATAATGTTCGGTCTATGATAGTCCATGTTTGGGTATCCTCTTCTACGCATGTTCCCTATCTTGTCTGCCAGGACGGCTGTCTCGGTGAGAACCTTGTGTAAAATGGGGGTGTAGTCCCATGTTGTGGCATTCACAACCACAGTGGCAATTTCAACCCTGCTGACCTGGGTCTGTCCCTGCATGCGGCAGAGGTACAGGTGCAAAAGACATTTGGCAGTGCTGGGTGGGACCTCTTTAGGGAAAATCAGTCTATCTGCGCCAATGTAAGAGCACACGTAGCAGGACTCATTCGTCACTGTTTTCCCCACTGTGGTCATATCTTTGTACCATGAGTTATCTAATAGGGAAGAGTGGACCCAATGATACCTTATCGACTCTTCTGGACCTGGTGTGTGTTCTAGACCCTTCTGTATTTCATGAAGATGTTGAGATGTCATGCGCGCGCGGGGTTTGTGAGGGAACCATTGGAGGGAGGGAGTTCTGCGGGGAGCAAAAGCGAATCGACGGACTCTGTGTTGGCGGTATGCTGGTGGTGGCTGTATTGTGAGATCAACGGTACCGTCCCATCCTTTATTGTTGCCAATGGGTGAAGGTGGTGGAGAGATGAGGGACATGCTGATATTGGCAGTACTGAGAGGAGAAGTAAAACCCCTTTTGCTGGCGGGAGTGCTTGTCTGAAAATATGTGGCACGGGGTATGTTATCAGGCAAGGGGGAAGGCAGCCTGGGGCGTACAGTGGTATTTACACAAGCTATCTTTTTAATAACAAAGGTGTTCTTGGGACATTGATAGGACCACATTGCAAACCAGTTGATAACTGCCACTATTCCTCCCACAAAAAGAACAATATTAATATGCATGTACATAACTTAGCATGACTGATTTCTGTGCGGCGTGTTCTTCTGTTGCGGCTGAAGCCATAAACGACCATGCGATCACCGTCTTCTTCCTCTGTGATTGTCAATGGAAACATGGTGCCCTCCTGTAGTTGGTCATCGATCAGTTCTGGGATGGCGCAGGGTTGAGTCGCACATCGGTCCTGTGTATCCATGCCTTCCTCTCAGCGATACGGACAGCTGTGGGTGAAGAGTCTATTACATTGTAGGGTCCTTCATACTTGGGATCCTTCCACTTCCTAACAGCTTTCCTGACAAAACTTTGCGTGCCAGGACGGATAGGCGGGAGTTCAGGAGAGGTGGGGCCCTTGTTCTTTCTGTTTGATACCTGGGTGGAGAGGAACTGCACAGCACGTGTTAGTGCACACAAATATTCATATAATTCAGCTTTAACAATCTCAGAAGAAGTTTCAGAGTCAATTTTGGGTCTCGTTGAGGGAACTGTCACATTTATTGAGCGACCAGTAACGAGCTGGTGGGGTGTAAGGTGGTGATCGGAGCTGGGAGAATTTCTGAGTGCAAATAAGGCAATTGATAAACAATAGAGCCATTTCTTTCCAATTGTTGCACTTATCTTGCTTATTTTACCTTTAAGCAGGCCGTTAAGGCGCTCACAAATGCCATTGCTTTGGGGGTGATATGCTGAGGTCAACTTATGTTTGATCCCTAACATGGTTGTGAGAAGGGCAAAGATTGCGTTTGAAAAATGGCTGCCATTGTCAGAGCGAATCGCGGCGGGCAAACCCCAGCGCGAAATGACCTCACGGAGCAGGAAATTGGCTGCTGCTTTGGCATCGCAGTGGACACATGGTCCAGCTTCAATCCATCGTGAGAATGGGCATACTACCACAATGAGATATCGATAGTTTTGGCATCGATCAATCATGTCAACATAATCAACGTGTAATTCTTTAAAAGGGCCATCTGGTTTTGGTATTGTAGATGCAACTGTTTTCATGGTGGGGTGTGGTGAGTATTGCTGACAAATGAGACATTTATTAACGAAAAGCTGTACTAGTTCATGGGCATTGGGAATGAACCAGTCAGTTTGTAAAATGGTGGTCATATTATCTCGGGAGACATGTGTGGGAAGGTGTAACTGGTCTAGCGCTACTTGTAACAGGGCCTGTGGCATGACTGGTTTTCCTGTCATTACTTGTTTATAAATGAAATCTGAGGCATCCTGTTGTACTCCCTCTTCTTCCACAGGTCTTTTTCTTGTGATGGGGCACTTTCCTGTATCTCTCTAAGATGTAACTGTGCAATGTGATCATATTGCTCTGTACTGTCAATTACATATGGAGGCGTAAATTTAGGAGTGTCTGCATCTGCATCGTCTTTGTCCTGCTGTGTTATTGGCGATATATGTTGTGCAAGCAAGATCGGAGCATGTTGTCCTTCGGGGGGAACGTCAGGTGGTGGGGGTGCAGCTTTAGCTGCCCAGTCTGCCAGAGCGTTACCTCTGGAGACAAAGTCTTGGCCATTCGTGTGTGCAGCACATTTCACGACAGCCACCTCAGTTGGCAGTGTTAATGCATCTATTAGTTCTTCGAGCAATTGTCTGTGCATTACAGGTGTGCCATCTGATTTGAGGAAGCCACGCCTTTTCCATCGTAGGATACTGGAATGTGTTGTTGTTGTGACATAAGCAGAATCTGAATATACAGTGATGCGTAAGTCTGCGCCGTTTTTCAAGGCAGTGATTAATGCCACAAGTTCTGCCGCTTGTGCTGAGTAGTGTGAAGGTAGAGTGATTTGCTGTACAATGTCTAGGGAATCAGAGGAGTCATTTTGTTGTGCTCGAACTACAGCAGCTCCTGTATACCTTATTCCTGTCTCTTGGTCGATGGTGGAGGAACCATCGACAAAGTATACTGTAATGTCTGGCAATGGGTCCTCCTTTGCTGTCCCTCACTCATCTGGACAGTATGTGGCACAGTCATGGGTGTCATCATCTGTGCTTGCAATGGGGTGGGCAAAGAACATGGCGGGATTTACTGTGTGACACTTAACAACTTTCAGAGATGGCAATGACAGGATGACTTCGTAACCTGATACTCGTTGTGTAGTTAAAGTTGTTTTGGCTTTTTGTATTATTGCAAAAACAGCATGTTCAGTGTACAGTGTTAACGGGGAACCCATGACTATGGGGGTGCTTTTTCAACGGCGAATGCAGCGGCAGCCAATGCTTGCTCACATGGATAATGTCCTTTCATTACTGAGTCTAGCATGCCGCTGAAGTAGGCAATGGGCTTGTGGCCCATGGGGTATTTCTGAGAAAGGACTGCTGTCATAGCTTGACCATCACAGTGGGTGAAAAGGTATTATTCTTTTGTGTAGTCAGGGGATCCTAACACTGGTGCATTTGTAATTTCAACTTTCAACTGCGTGAAGGGTGTGGTCATTTCAGGTGTCCAATCTATTTTGTTATGTCTGTCTTTGGCCATTTTAACAGCTTTTAGCAGTGGGGCAGTGATGGTGGAAAAATCAAAGACCCACTGTCGGACATAATTCACTAAGCCTAGGAATTTCTGCATGTCTCTGACTGTCTGTGGCTTCGGTGTACCCTGTATAGCTTGTATTCTGTCTTGGGTGACTCTTCTTCCTGATGCTGAGAGCAACTGTCCAAGGTAGTGCACTTCTTTCTGACAGTATTGAAGCTTCTGTTTGTCTACCTTATATCCTCTCTGTGCTAGTGTTGTGAGCAGAGCAATTGTGTCCTGTCGGCACTGTTGCTCCGTTGGACTACAGAGCAGTATGTCATCGACATATTGCAGCAGGGTACTGGCACATTGGAAATTCGATAGATCGGCCTTGACGACCCTGTTAAAGACACTGGGGGATTCACAATACCCTTGAGGCAGTCGCGTATATTGCATTTGAGTATTGCGAAATTGGAAGGAAGTCAGATATTGACTGTCTGGGTGAAGTGGGACACTGAAAAAGGCATTTTTCAGGTCATTGACTGAAAAATACTGTGCATCGTGAGGAATATTGGTAAGGATCACTGAGGGGTTGGGAACGATCGGGAATTCTGGTATGACAATGTTGTTAAGTGGACGCAAATCATGAACTAGACGCCATTGGTTCGACTTGGATTTCTGCACAGGAAACAGGCACGTGTTACAAGGAGATCTGCAGGGGTATATCACTCCCTGATCCAGCAATGCCTGTATGGTAGGGGCAATTCCCTCCTCTGCTTCCTTGGACAAGGGGTACTGGCGCACTCTTGGGAGTATGGCGCCCTGTTTGAGTGTTATTCTGAATGGTGCAGCTGATCTAATGAGGCCTACATCATTTGGACCTTTTGTCCACAAATTGTTGGGTACCTGAGCTAGGTCTGTGTCACGTATGGTGTCTACTTGTGTGGGTGGTGTTGGCGTCCTTATTTCCATTGCTACTGAGAGAGGAACTTCATTTAAGTAGACAATTTCTGTTTTTGAATAATGTTCAGGAGAGCCAAAGAGTTGGTTATCTGGAATGTTTCTCACCAATTGTCCAGGCTCAATGAAAATGACGCAGGCCCAGGTGTGGGCATAGTCGTCAATGGCTTGGAAAGCCCCATATGTAGATGTTATTTCAAGAGCATGTATGTCTAAGATCATGTTTCTGCCTGGTACTTGGGAATTCTGGGACTGTGGGCGAAAGAGAAACTCTTTTGGGAGCTGGACAGTGCGGCCGTGCAGTTCTGGTGTGGTAGCAACAATGATGTGTACCGCAGTGGAGAATGCTTGTTCATCCAGTGGGCGGGCTCTTATTTGATCTTTCAAAGAGAAGTCCACAGTGAGTGCCATCATCCTTGCCAAAGGTGTACCAGGAATGGAGCAGATCATTGTGCCATTCTCATCAAAATGGATGGTCATATTTAATTTAGCCATGAGGTCACGGCCCAAGAGATTCACTGGGGATAGTGGTGAGTAGAGCAGACGCTGCTCCACACATTTACCTCCTACTTCTATTGGTACTGGCTTGGTGAAGGGGACCCTTGCTATTGCCCCAGAGAATCCCTGTGTGTCCGCTATCTGATTTGAAATGGGCAGTGCTCCACCTGTGATGCAGGAGTAAGTAGCACCAGTGTCAATGAGAAAGCTGTAGGTTTTGTTGTTTATCGTGACAAACACAATGGGGTCCTCCCTGACATCAGTTATACACGGCAAAACTGGGCACACAAGAGTTGTCTGTGGGCTGTCCTAACTGGAATACCCTCCAGCTTGGTATTGCTGGACGGTGCCCTGCGTGAATGGATTGGTAGGTGATAGCACTGTGCCTCCCTGAGGCGTGAATGCTTGTGCTTGTGGCATCATTTGGTACACAGTTGTTTGTGGCTGTTGTACTTGTTGCTGTGCTTGTGGCGCGGGCACCTGCAACTGTGTAATTGCAGGGGCCTGTAGCCGTAGTTTGTTGGGGGGGTGAAATTTATGGTCTCGGGGCACTGGACCAGGGCAGCTTAATTTGAGGGGGTGCCTCTACATAATATGAGAAAACACACGTGTAAACGATAGAAATTGAATCAGGTTTGTTTGCACTTTATTACAATGAAACTACTTCCAACATGAAGTGTAAAGAAACACTTTAAAATTCAATAATTAGATGCTGTGTCTTAGCAAAGACAAAATGGAACACAATGCATGCTAAAAATATGACAGGAGTATATCATGAATTACTTCAATGCAATAATGAAAGAAGAATAGTAGTCTGTAAAATATGACAAGGCATGGAGCAAAAATCACATCATATAGAGAGAAGCCTTTGTGCATACCATTGCATGTAAAGAAACAATGAACACCATTTATATATGGAGAGGATGAATACTTTAAAGCATTATGAGAAAAATATATCTTTTGATAAATGCAGTGAGAAAATCATACATTTACATTACACATGGAGAAAAATGCATTATCTGACAAGTGAAACATATGCAAAGAAAAAAGCTTCCTAGAAATACATTTGCAAATATTCAATATTTAAGACAAGAATTCTTATAATGTGCACTAACGATCGATCGGGGAAAACCCACATGTGACTCACGAACACAGTGTAGGGTAATCCAACGAGTGGACTGTGGGCAGGCGTTTTATAGTTGTTTAATACGGAACAGTTAGACCGCAAGTTCATCTTTTGACATTTTGTGTACGTCAATCCTACCATTTTTTGGACATGTTTATCGGAATCATTTAGCATCATTTCTCAGAATTCTTATAAAAAGCAGAACGGACCAAAAGGTTAGAGGTGATATTGGCACGCCATGATGCTGTCGTAAGTTTCAATAAGGCTAGCTAGCGAGAATAATTATAATAAATTGAGAAAGTGCAAGATTTGCAAGTAGCTCTTGCCCCAGCGTTTTCCTCTTATGTTAGTAAGTTCCGTGTTCTCGTGGTCTTGTGGGTAAGCGCAGGCTGAGAACATCCACGGAGAGGGGGTTTTGGGCTGTTGTTGACTAAGAAAGACAGAAGCTGCAGCTTCGTGTGTGTCACAGAAGAAATATGTGAAATGCTGTTTACGAGGCACTAGGCCTTTGAAGCTAAAGGAATCGGTGAGACAGTTTGGGCAACTTAACAGGTCCTTGTCCACTGGCAGGTGGGGCCTACACGAGGGTCTCATGTTTCAGGTGTGGCAAGGTGGGCCTACTGTGTTCTATATAGTAAAACGGGACCCTGCTTCACCTGCTAGGCACCGCCGCCATTTTACTGATGAAGACTGCTCCGCCAGGCAATCGTAACGATTGCCTGTGGCAGTTCCGTAGCGGGCGGTCTTTGCGACCGCCATGGTCGCGATCGGATTCCCCCCGCCATCCTAATTTGGCGGGGGGAAAATCGCGGTCGGAGGATGGAAGGACCGCCACGGCATGGCTGGCGGTGGCGGTCCTTCCGCCATCCTAATGAGCCCCAAAGTGCTGTGCACCGGAAACCACTTGCTCAAATTAAGCACTGCTGATTGCCCTATAGGCCAGTCCTACCCAATGATTAAATGTACACATATTGCCTTTTCTTATTTCTTTAAAAATGTTCTTTAACTTTGAAATATATTTTCTATGTTATGTACTAAAAAATAGGGGGTTGTCTCCAATGTTCCCTCTAATTATTCTTCCTCGTGTGCGCTAACAGAATGTTTGCGTGCACACGTTTCTAGCTTGTGTGCGCAACCGAGTGATGAGATGTGCAACTAGGAAAATCGACTAGCTACCACAGGAAGGTTGATAAGCACTGGGATTGTCAATAGGTCTGGCTTATATATAAAAGTGCCTTCTTAGTCATTGATGAGTTTAGATACAAAATAGGTTATCATACATGCAATCAGTTACTCAAGCATCTATTCATCACTGAGTAACTTTTATATTCACTCATTTACACAACCACAATAAAGTGCATGGACAAACTCAGCAACAAGAAATTAAAAGAATAAAAACAGAGAAAAGAAAACGTAATGTCGCCTAAAAATGCCAGACATATGCTCGCAGTAACAAAATTAAACAAAGCAGCAGGTGGTCGTCTTGCAATGGTACTGTACATAGTGTATTGTTTTTTTAGTTGCATCCCATTGCCACGTTTATAACCAACATATTGACCATTTTGCAATGTTAAAAGCAATGAAACCCTATGGACAATATTCTTCCATGGTGGTCAGGTGGTTTAGATGCAGTGGCTGTACATGCTGCAGTGCACTGCACTGGGTGGCAAGCAAGCAGTGAGTTAGAACTGTCTCTGGAGGTGTAGCAGGCTTTAATCATGAAAAGAAAGAAGAGGGAAAGAAATGAAAGGGCCATATAACTAGAACATGAAAAACTAAAGGACTGGCCCACCAGCCTTGGCACTTAAATGCACAAATTTTCAGGTGGCTGTGCACATGTGGCCAGACAAATGTCACTCACAGGGCAAGAGAGTCAATGACTGAAGTGGTTTATATACCATTGGTATATATAGCAGTGGTATATATGCTTTTTATTACAAGATCCTGGCAGACAATTAAGCCTGTCAAACCTTCTTTGAAGAGATTCTAGAAAGAATTATTGCAGTGCAAATCGTGTACCTCTAAGGTTTGTCCAAAAGCTAATAAACATAAAGTCTTGCATAAAAATGAATCTGTGAGATTTCATGTAACAAATTACTTCTCCAGGCTTTAACAGGGTGCAATAACAATTCACCCTTAAATGCCTATTGGCTTTCACAGGTGTGTTTCATAATAAATAAATCAGGCCTATAATCTATGTCAGAACTTTTCATAAGAGATAGATCAAGCCTATGGCATATGAAATAACTTTTCCCATTGAACCAATCAGGTCCATAGAATTTGTCATTGGCTCATCGCTGTAATAGAGGCAGGCTAACTGTACTGTGCATAAACTTTACTACAGGCCAACCATCAGTAAAATTGCAAATATATACAAAATTAAGGTTGTCTAGAAAATTTAAAAAATCCCTCCTAAGAAGGCCTAACAAGGATTATTTTAGTGCAAATCTTCTATGCCCCCAGTTTATTTGAGTAAGTCACGAATACCAAAACCCTTACCTACTACAGTATTCTGTGAAATTCCATGTAAGTACTATAACAATCCCCAGTATAGGCCTATTGGATTTAAAACATACTTTTCACAATAATCAAGCTAGGCCTACTGCCTTTGTCATATCTTTTTATAATAAACAGATCAGACGTATGGCGTCGGACATAACTTTTCCCAGTAAATGAATCAGGTCTATAGTAATTTTCCTTGGCTTCACACCATAACCGGTACAGTGCGCAAAAGCTCATAACCAGTGTGCATAAAGTTATAGAATTACAAATGTGATTAAAACTTCTAATTCTCTCTCACAGTAGTCAATTTCATTAGAAATCAGAAAGACCACTGCAAAGGATTCTGGTACTTGGAGATTTCCTAAGCATTTGCAGGCTACAAGCAGGGCCACTGGAATTATGAGATTTTACAGTTGTAGCATTATCTGAATATTTATGGATTTTCTGCATTTGCCACTTAATCCATCATCTGCTGTCTAATCTGCACAGTTTTTGCAAAAAAAATGTTTCTAGTGCAAACAGATAATAAGTTACTAAAAATGTGACGACGCACGTTGTCACACAGCAGAGGGACCGCTGCAAATGCTGACTGGTCCTCTTCTGTTGTTTATTGCTGTATTTGGGTGTTGAACTGGTACTGATAAGGTGATCCCTTTTTCAAGACAGTGTTAACCTGTGCAAAATTGCCAAAATAAAGAAGCAATACTATCATGAAATGTGCTGCATTGTGCAGCATAATTTGCTTTTATTGCAGCGAAATGTAGTCAACACTGACCCAGTGGCCCTAACTATAAGAAAATAGTAATGTGGTACTCCTCTCTGTAATCTATCTGTTAGTTTGGATAGAAGGCCATGAAAACAGAATTACCTAAGCAATAGGATTGTGAGAATTAATTTTACTGATTATTTTTTAAGCTATAAAAATCTACAGCAGTGAAAATCAGAAGAGCTTTAAATCACACATTAACTTACGACCTATCATATGGTACTTTGCCGACTTAGTACCTGGCGCCACTGCACCTGCTGCAAAATGTCTATATATGTTACTCTTTAAAACAAGGGAAGTTTGAGCAAAGAAAATACACTGTCATGTCAGCTAGTAGGTTTTAAAACTATAAGCGTCCAAAACTGATGGCTCTCAATAAGTTATGAAGTTTCAGCCTTAGGAATGAGCACGCGCGAACATGTACATTTCTCTCCGCGCAGAGACCTTCAAACACCGCGCACCACCAAGGATTCCACTCCACTCTACACTGCACCACTCCACACCACTGCACTCTACTCTGCACCACTCCACAATACGCCACTCCACACTGTGTCACTGCACTCTCATCTGCACCACTCATCTCTAATCTACA
Organism: Calotriton arnoldi; assembly: GCA_963921515.1. Lineage (NCBI taxonomy): Eukaryota > Metazoa > Chordata > Amphibia > Caudata > Salamandridae > Calotriton > Calotriton arnoldi. The sequence goes on from CAWUFW010003369.1 coordinate 1,273,432, forward strand.
CCACTCCACTCTACTCTATGCCAATGCACTCTACCCTACACGACTTTACTATGCACCACTGTACTCTGCCACTGCACTCTACACCACTTCGTGCCACTCCACTCTATGCCACCCTACTCTGCAACACTGTAATATATGCCACTGTACTCTACACCAATGCACTCTACTCTTACCCCTCCACTGTATGCCAGTACACTCTATGATAGTCCCCTCTATGCCACTCTAATCCTTCTGCACCACTGCACTCTACTCTAAAACAATATACTCTATGCCACTGCACTCAGCACCATTGCACACAGTGCCACTCCACTCTACTCTGCAGACTCTATGCCATGGCACTCTATGCCAATGCACTCTACACCACTTTACTCTGCACCACTGCACTCTACGCCACTTTACTCTATGCCACTGCACTCTATGCCATTGTACTGTCACTGCACTCTATGCCACCCTATTCTACTCTGCACCACTGTAATCTACGCCACTGCTCTCTACGCCACTGCACTCTATGCCAATGCACTCCACGCCACTCTACTCTACGCCACTGCATCCTACGACACTCTACTCTGCAACACTTTACTCTCTGCCACTCTACTCTATGCCACCGCACTCTTCGCCACTGAACCCTGCATCGCTCCACTCTACTCCACTGAACTCTATGCCAATCCACTCTAAACCACTCTAATCTACTCTGCACCACTGCACTCTATGACACTCTACTATATACTACATCACTCTATGCCACTTCACTCTACTCTGAAACAATCTACTCAATGCCAATGCAGTCTACGCCACTCTATTCCACTTTGTGCCACTCCACTCTATGCCACCCCACACTATGCCACTCTATTCTGCACTGCTGCTCTATAGGCCACTACACTCTACACCAATGCCTTCTACACCACTTTACTCAAAACCAATACACTCTACGCCACTGCACTCTATGCCATTCTACTCTGCACCACTGCATTGTACTCCACTATACTCTACGCCACTGCACTCTACACCATTGAACTCTCTGTCACTTTACTCTGCACCTTTCTACACCACTGCATTGTACACCAATGTACTCTATGCTACTCTACTCTACACCACTGCACTCTACGACACTCTACCCTGCAGCACTGCACTCTCTGCCAGTGAACTCTATGCCACTCTACTCTGCACCACTTTAGTCTATGCCACTGCACTCTACTCTACACCACTCTACGCCACTCTGCTGCACTCCAAGCCACTGCACTCTACCACCCTACACTCTACGCCACTCGAATCTACTGTGCACCACTGTACTCTGACACTACACTCTGCACAACCTCACTCTACGCCTCTTTAATCTATTCTGCACCACTCTTCTCTATGCCAGTGCACTCTACCCCACTCTATTATTCGCCACTGCACTCTTCGCCACTGCACTCTACACCTCTCCAGTGTAGGCCACTCCACTCTGCACCACTCCACTCTACGCCACTCAACTCTGCAACACTATACTATACGTAAATGGACTCTATACCATTCTGCTCTACACCACTCTACTCTATGCCACTCGACACCTCTGCACTCTATCCTGCATTACTCCACCCTACCCCGCACCACTCCACTCTATGTCACTTCACTCTATGCCACTCTACTCCACTCTGAGGCACTCTTCTCTATGCCATTGCCCACTTCGCCCCCGCAATTTACTCTGCACCGCTCTACTCTAGGTCACTGCACTTTATGCCAATGTACTCTCCACCACTGTACTTCACCCCACTTCACTCTAAGCCACTCTACTCCACTCTACTATACACCACTCTGACACGCCACTCCACGATACTCCACTCTAGGATGCTCTACTCGATTAAACTCTGCTCCACTTACACTCTACTCCACTCTATGTCACTCAACTCTACAGCACTCTACTCCACTATATGCCATTCTACAACATTCCTCCACTCTATGACACTCTACGCAACTCCCTCTATGCCACTCCATGCCACTTTATTCCACTCTATTCTATGACACACTACTACCCTCTACTCCACTCCACTCTATGCCACTCCATTCTGACACTCTATGCCACTCCGCTCTGACACTCTATGCCACTCCACTCTGACACTCTATGCCTCTCCACTCTATGCCACTCAACTCTACAACACTCTTCTCCACTCCACTCTATGACAATCTACTCTGCTCTACGCCACTCTACTCTCCAATACTCTACTACACTCTACACAACACCCTCTATGCCACTCCACTCTGCTCTACACCATTCCACGCCACTCTACGCCATCCACTCTATGACACTATACTCAACTCTGACACAGTACTCCACTCTATGCCACTCTGCTCTATGCCCTTCTACTCTATGACACGCTACTCCCCCATGACACTCCACCACACTGTATGCTTCTCCATGACACTCTACTTCACTACCTCTCCTCTCCACGCCACTCAACTCTACTGTTCCCCACTCTATGCCACTCCATAACACTCCACTCTACTCTACTTTATGACAATCCATGCCACTCTCCTTTACCCCACTAACTTTTAGCCATGCTGAACAGCAGCCACTCTGGTGTACTGCATTGTTTAAACATATTGGCAAAGCCAATAGTTCTTGCATAGGCAAGACCTATTGGCTTTGCGAATGCGTGTCCTCCCTCCCTCCCTCTCAAGTATGCATCAGGTGCAGTGTGCCAGTCCACTTCAGCTATTGGCTGATTACACTACTAGGTATGGCTTGCTGCCATTTCACAAGGAGCATATCCACACACAAAGCAGGTCCCTTAAGTGCCAGGGAGTACTATGGCAATGTATGCTGTTTTGAGACCAAAACAATATTTTTCCCTTTAGCCAATGCTTTTTTTAGATTAATATGTGCCCAGCAGCTTCCCGCACAATAAAGTTGTGCAAAAACCGTGACAAAACAAAAGAAGGCTGGCAGCTACTGACATGCCCTATTGGCTTTGCCAATGCTTGTTCACATTGCACATAGTTACAATTTTTAGTATAAGGTGGTGCAGAGATTTGCCTACAGTTGTACAGTTTTTGATCATATATCTGAACTGTGATTGGAACCTAAGCCAAATGAGTACATTTCAATAATGTAATATTGAAGGATTATTCTATCATTCTTTTCTCAGTTTGACCTCTGTAACTAGCCCACTGTTATTTACAATGCCCCATTTTGCTCACCCTTTTCATGAAATTTCCTTAGGAGAGATCCTCTAAACCACTCTGTAAACTGCATCTAATTGATTCATATCTAGCTTTCACCTATATCACCTGCCTAATGGCTTTAAAACATGCCCTTTGTCTTACCTATTCTTAAAACCATTTCCTTGGAGGGGAGAGCTTTCAAGTCCACTTCTAATGCACTCTTTACAAGTCGAAAGAAGGGGAATTTCTGTATGGCGACATACATTAATTCCATCATAAGTAGCCCAGGGGCATATTTACAAGGAGTTAACCCCACCAGAACATCACTTTATCCGATGTTCTTGTCGGGCTTTACAGTCAGCGCTGCCCGCGGCAGCGCTCTTAGCCCCGCCCGCGTCCAACGCGGGGAGCCCCACCCGCCGACTCCTGCCAGCTGGTGGAGGCAACGCCGGCTTAGTTTAAAAGGAGGGGTCCGCAAGGGTAACGCGCTTCACGTTCCTTCACGGACCCCGCCAGGCCTCCCGTCCAGTTCGTCGCCTTCTCTGTACCTTACCTGTTTAATCCTGAAATCTTCGTTGAGGAGGATAGACGCTCCTGAATTCTCCTCGTGCATCCTTGTGTTCTTGGCATTTCCGGGTTGCCGGATACTCTTCCGGGGCTCCGAGTATTCTCGGAGCTCCCTTGCTGGCTGGCAACATTGTTTCCTTGGATTGTGCTGCCGGGTTAACTCTTTGTTCCCCAACAGTTTGTTTTTTGTACAAAGGAACAAGAAAGGTTCCTAAATGAATTACTGGTTCGTCGTTCTGGGGCATACGCTGACTACTTAGGCAGCTCTCTCATACCTATATAGTGGCTGTGCTCTTTGGTTGTTTAGGAGTGTGTTTTCGGTTCTCTCCTGGTTTCCCTCAGTCTTTTCTTGCTTAAATATAAAAAGACTGCATTAGGTTCACTTTGTTTTTCATAGCCTGACCCTGCACTTTTTGCTATACTTTCTATCCTTGTTTTCGCCTACTAGGGAAATGAGTTTTTTGGTTTTTCCCAAGTTCAGGCAAAACAGATGATTTTTCCTAAGGGTCATGTGATCTCCGAATGGATTCCTGATTAGGTTGGTATGCATTATATTACATCCTTGTTTGTGGCTAAACTCTTCCAGTCCTTAAATAAATTATAAACGTGTATTTACCTTTTAGATGCCTTGTGTGTGTGTTCTACGTCCTAGTTGAGGACATTTTCTACAAATGATTAGTGCATCATTCAACAGGTAAACACCAGAATAGTGATATAGATGGCAAGCTGCTAGTCTGTTTAGAACGTACTTACCGTTGTGTCTTTTCCATTAGGAGCCTTGGCGACACCCCAAAGGACAATTCGGTGGATTCTACCCCTTCTTCCTTTCCTTGTTTTGTCTCCCCTCCTTCCCCACCTTCCCTCTTTTGCTTTGACCTTGTTGGGCGAAGGAGGTGGTTGAGGGAAGTTGGGATCTAGCATCGATTTCCTGCATTTCGCCCCTGCAGAAAACCAGGTGAGCCTCACAGTTCTGGTGGCGTTAAGTCCTTTGCCTTATTTACAAGGCGAAGTTAAGCCACTTAATGTGGCTTAAGGCTTAACGCCACCTTGTAAATAATGCCCGTATTCACGCAGTACTTAGCGTGAAAGGGGCGTGCAATGGGTGTTGCAGTGGGAGTTCCGCCGCAAAACACATTACTTTTTTACGCTGCCCCATATTTACAAGGTATGGGGCAGCGCCAGAAATATCAGCAGGAAATACCTGGTCTTAAGCAGGCGATACGCAAAACGTTTCATTTCTCCTTGTATTTTGCTCTTTTCATGTGTGCTGCATTCTGCTGCACACAAACAGCAAATCGCCTGTAAAGATTGTTTATGTGCAGGAAGTTGTCCCTTCCTGCACATAAACAATCACCCCTGCAGTGCAGGCACCCTTGCAACATGGCGCAAGGGTCCCTGCGCTGGCGCTAGGCAGCTTCATTAGCGCCAGCGCAAGGGGAAACGCAGGGGTGCGCCACAAACATGTAAATACGGCGTGTCACTGCGTTTTGAAACTGACGGACCGCGGCATTACCAGTTTTGGTGTAACACCCCGCTCCGCCAGTTTCTAGTAAATATGCCCCTTGGTGTTCCCACAACCGGGGGCATATTTACAAGCTCCTATTGCCACTGAACCGTCACTTTTCTGACGCTCCAGTGGCGTAGCGCCATTTTCAATATTTACAAGGTGGCGCTAAGCCACTTAGCGTGGCTTAACACCACCTTGTAAATATGCCCCTTTTCGCTGCAGGCCTCTGCGGCAAAGGGGCATTCAATGGGTGTTGCTGTGGGCATTCAACCGCAACACCCATTGCTTTTTGACGCTGCCCGAGATTTACAAGAAGGTGTAAATCTGTGGCAGTGCCAAAAACTAACGCCATGCAAGAGCATTAGAGCGTTAGAATGGCGCACGTGGAGAAATGCTTTCATTTCTCCTTGTTTTTGCTTTTTCGGTGTTTACTGCATTCTGCAGCACACATAGAAAGAGCAAAAAGCCATTAATGATTGTTTATGTGCAGGAAGGTGTCCATTCCTGCACATAAATAATCATTAAATAATGATGATTTGCTAATTCTATGTGTGCTGCAGAATGCAGCATACATAGAAGTAACAAATAGCCATTAAGGATTGTTTATGTGCACCTTCCTGCGCATAAACAATCATTTCCTGCAGCACAGGCTCCCATGCACTATGGTACAAAGGTGCCTGCGTTGGCGCTAGGCAGCTAATTTTAGCGCCAGCACTAGGGAAAACACAGGGGTGCGCCATATTGTAGTAAATACAACGCATCCCTGCGTTTTGAAAATGTCAGAGCGCGTCTCTGCCAAATTTGGCGTTGCTCCACGCTCCGACATTTTCTAGTAAATATGCCCCTCGGTTTTCCTGGGCGAGTAAACACCAGACCTGATTTTACTGGCTACAAAAACCAGCCAATAAATTCATGTGAGGCTTTGGCTACGAGAGTAGCCAAACTTTTGTACCCCATCGTTGCCAAGTTTTCTTTTCGGCAAGTGAGGGAATTACACGCTTCTCCCTACAAAGACACCCTTTTCCCATTCCACCTTATCCTCTCAACTCTCCACCCTCCACCCCCTCCAAGAATCATCACCTCGGAGCAGGTGGTAAATGTGAGCAGTAAACCCCACATAACAGTAAAATCCGGTCCGCAGAGTTATTCCTCATTCCATGGTTTAACTTGTAATTGCACATAATGGCAAGGTGTTACTTCTCGGTACATAAATTTCGGTTGCTTTGTTTGCACCCCGCTAGTACCTTGAAATCAGTAATTAGCACTTACGTGTCTTTAAATCTTAAGACTAGTGTTTCTGATCCAGTGTGCTTTTAAACTGAAATATTTGGCACATCATACCCTGACTATTCACTGGTTAGAATGACTAAAAGTCCTCAACAATTATATTTAAATCATCTCAATTTTAAACCAAATGTACTGCCCCAGTGTGCTGTAGATTATCCCCATGAATCTGCAAAAATCATAGGCGTGAACTTCCAACTCTCGTAAAGCTGCCTGTCAGCTCAACCACTCTCTGCCACAGCCCAACCAGTTGTGAATTCCTGGCGACGCCCTTGCCTGAGAACTGGCTTTTAGCCTGCAGCCCGAAGGGAAGAGCAAAATGTCATCTGACCAGTCCTGCTGTGGTTTACAAACAGGTTGTAGAATTGTTGGATTACTTCTATAAAGCTTTTCCGGCGGCCCTGCCTTGTACTTTGGAGACACAAGGGTAAGGCTAGCAAAGTGCTCTGTACCAACAGTGCCTGGAATCTGCCTGCTGGGAAGGATGGCACTCATAACTCTTTCCAGGAATTGTAGGAAATGTATTTACAGCCGGCAGATGCTGCCTTTCTTTTTATCCTACTGCACACTGCCTTTATGGTGCCAATCCTGCACCATGGTCCTTGCTTCAGAGTCAAGATCTCGCACGTGTCCCAACTTGGACACCTTTTATGATGCTCTTCAGCCAAGCACTGCCCATGGAATCCGCCTTTGGTTAGCCCTGTCCACTGACAACGCCCAAAGACTTGGATTCTGGTCAGGAGGGCCAAAACAACAGCAGGTGGCATGGAAGCTCCCATTACACATACTCCGAGAGCGGGGATTAGTAATTGCAGGGCAGCTGGGCCTCAAACAACAGTCGCATACATGGCTGAAGCATGAACAAGCATTGGTAAAGCCAACAGGTCTCGCCTTTGGGACCTTTATGGCCATGACAATGCTTTTTAGCAATGCTGGACATCATGGCCAAAAGGACAAAAAAAACACACAAAAAAAGGAAGTTGCTTTGATGTGGCTGCAATGGCCACAACACTTTCTAGACACATGCGTGTGTGATGATGTATGCACTTTCATGTGTCACTATGCACGCATGCCTACAAAATGATGAGGATGCCATTTCTTTATTTAGCAATCTGAGATGGTTCAGTAAATGATTTTAAAAATTCAGTAAGAGTTGCGAAAAGAATTGCTTATTTTTGAAGGCAGAGGCGCCAGCAGCAATTTGCTGGCTGACCTCCCTGCCCATAAAATACAAAATAAAATATTTTAAAAGATGGTGGGGTTGGGGACAACAGAGTAGTGGGTGGGTGGCAAACAACAGGAAGTGGACAGGGGGAGGGAAAAAGAAGCAGACACGCGAGAGCAACGCAGGGGCAAATGAGGACGCACATAAGTGAGAAAGCAATACGGAGCGCGGGGTAGGAAGTGAGTTTGGCAGAGGGAGAAGCACACAAGAGAGAGGATGCAACTCAAGGGAGAGAGTAACATGAAACGAGGCAGCGGGTATTTGGCGGGGAGAAGCACGTGAGTAAGAGTACTGGAAAACACATGTACTTTTGTTTCTTTTAAACAAAAAGGGAAAAAAGTAGTCACCTGAAAGTGAGCAGTGGAAGAATAGAAACCAGCCAATCTGGGGGAAGGCAAAGAGGCCATACTCCAGGGGAGGGGCAAACACAAGATGGACAAACTAAGCCATTGAATAAGCAGGAAGCAAATGGAATCGACAATAAAGTCAACTTATGGTTAGCAATGGTGTAAGCTCCTGTAATTTCTTAACAAGCCCAAAACAAGTCTTAAAAAACCAGACACCTTGTGCTGTCTAGTAGGCTTGACCTAAAAAGGTGATAAAGACTGAGTTCGGAGTGAGGCAGCTCATTCTTTGTTCCAGATGTCCATTCACCTCACCCCTGCAAATGATGTAGTTGCACCCAAACAAAGAATGTTCAAGTATTTGTCAAACCCTGCCCTAGCCACACTTGGACATGCCCAGTGACCGCCTGCATGCTCTTCAGAGGCCATAGTCTGATTTACCTTTGGACATTCAAAGAGCGCCATTAACAACAGAGCTTTTGAATGCATATGGAGAAAAGAAATTAGACCAGCACAGTGAAAATCGATAAATCCACAAACTACACATCTACAGAATAATCATGAGAGGTGAAAATTTTTAAATACTGCTTCTCTCACGTCTCCTTTGAGTCTTGTACCACAAAAGAAGTTTTCAAAATTGTGTCCAAATTCAAGTACCTTACGATTGTTCAAATGAAATTGCTGCCTCGCAAATGATATTCATGATCTGACCTCGCATTTTGTTTGAAAAGCCAAAAAACTACCCTTGCAGCTGAGCACAGAGATGCCACAAAACAACATACAATCTCAACCATATCCACAACTTTAGACAACAGGATCTGCAGTCAATCCATGCACCCGACAGCCTTCACGGAAATCCTATTGATCTAATCCATAGTGCGCGCCCCACGGACGAAAACCAGCACCTCATTTTCTATTTGCACTATGCCAAACAATATTGTGAGAAAATACCACAATCTTCCCCCGGAGCCCATGACTTACCTCCCGCTCCGCTTCCGTGGTTTCCGTATACCATGGAACCCAATGACGATGACGAGAGCTGGGGAAAAACACAGATACTAAAGAGGGACTATCGTTCACTTCCACAGGGCGGAGATATAGTGAGTCAGAGGTCGGACCAATCGTAAGGCAAGGGTGTGATATACGAGGGACAATCCGACACGAGGAAGGGAGGAGAAAAGGGGACGGAAACATCAACGAGGGACAACAACCAGGAAGAGAACGCTGGAAGGAAGGAGGACGCCGCGGAGGAGAGTGCCGACGCAGAGGAAGACGCTGACAAGACGGAGAACGCCGGTAATGAGGTTTCCGTTGGAGACTTAGCAGCCAGAAAGGAAAGCAACAGCCGAGACGCTGCCGAGGACGACGTTGCCACCGAAGATTCCGAAGCCAGGGAGATTCCTGACATATGGTCTGAAGAGTGGTGGTCCCCGGAGGAAGCGCAGGAGCCGCCGCAACTCTGGAGAGTTGCAGCTTAAGGTGGTACGTGCTGCGGGGCACAAGGGAAAAGGTCGGGTGGCGGGTTAAGGCAGCATGTTGTAATTTGGAGACTTGCCCCTCCCACTAAGAAAGGACACAGACTCTTGCCTAGAACAGAAAAAGAACGTGCCTTGGTTTACTTTCTACTTTATGCACTGAGCACTCCCCTCCCTTTTCCATCACCCACATGAGAGCTCCATAGCGTTTTAGGAACACTGGTGAACCAGCCAACAATGGGGAACTGAAAACAGGACTTACGTGTGTGAGCATGCATATTGTCTCACTTTCTTGACTTCCCCTTCACTTTGGCACTACTCTTCCACTTGGGTGTAGTGAAAAAGTATTAACACTTTAAGAGTTGTACTTACCGCTCCTTTTTGTGTTGTTCTGCCCCTCTGAAAGCCTCCCGGGATCCCATCTTCAAGACAAGGAGCACCTAGAAGAAACAGAGAAGAGGAAAGCGTGAAGAAACGTCCACTCTACTGTTTTTACCTTAAAACAAAATACCTTGTATATTCACTGTCGAACAACAGCAGCCTGTATATACCAAATAACTAATTGAAAAATAAAACACCCATTATTAACCCAATACGGCCTCCTCGCTTCTGTTTCGGCCCATCCCTCCGACAAATATCAAATGTACTTTCATTAAACCCTGCCTAAAAAGATAGCCTTGGATGCAACCAACCCAGACAACTTCATGCTAATAGCAAATGGAAGCTGGTTGACCAAAGTGATAGAAAAGGCAACCTACATGCTGCAGCTGACATTTATTGAAAACAGAACCATCCTATCAGTTGTACAGGCCAGTTTCTGCACTTAGAGATATACATCTCTTCTGTGGATGAGCTCAGAAAACAGACTGAATCAAATTGGGCAGGTGCACTGGCCCTAGTAAACTCATCTTCTATATTTAATACAGTCTATCACCCAAAATGACTGACCAGACTCCAGAATGTGGGTACTCACAACAAAACATTGTCTCCATCCTGCCTAACCAGAAGTGTATCATCTCCTGACTCCTATACACCTCCCCTTATAACACGCACGTCATTGTTCCTCTCACCGCCCTCCTTGTCAACATTTGCCATCTTTCAATCTTTCCTGCTTCATTTTGACTTTATTGCTTCAATAATGCAGATAACACAGAGATTATCATCAAGTTCCAGAACCTCAAGGGAAACATGGCCTCCAAACTGACACCTTGCCTGGTCACCTGTGAAGTTTGGATGAGTGATAACCATCATATATTTAACCAAGGAACAAAAGTGAAAGCTTCAGCTGTGGACAATGGCCATGAACTCAACAGACCTCTGCATGGACCAAAGATTTAGGACAAACAGATTCTTCTACGGACATAGAAAAAGTATTGCAATGATCCTAGTTGTACATCTTGCCTGAAACCGAACCCTAAAGGACGCCTGGAGAAAACATGTACATGAATGTGCTAAATATCTCCTAATGAACTCTCCCTGGGCTGTACTTTCTCACGAGTCATGTAAATGGAATTTACCAAACAATACTGAAATCCCTCATAGGTAACCGTGGTCAGGACTTCTGCTACACCTCAAACTAGAGGGCTTCAAACTGTGGTGCTGGAGGAGAGGCTGAAATGATTTTAGGGGAGGCACCAGGCTCTGGCCAGGAGGACAAACATCATGCCTAAAACAGCACTGCGTTTGTAGTGAAAGATAACAGAGTGGCAGTGAGCCTCTCTGTAATGGTCATCAGTACTTTCTTTTTCACTCATGTCATGACAGGAGGTAAGTGTCAAAGTGTAGAAGGTGATGCAGGGGCCTAAATAACATTACAGTTCCCCATTTCTGCCATGTCTTTCACTGATACAGAACCCCCATAAAACAGATCCCATTTCAAACGCTGACTACTGAACTCCGGCAGGACAGGCTAGCATATTCCATGTCTAATCTCTCAGGTTTGGTCAAAATTTGGTTTTGATCCCCGAAACTTGGTATTGTCCTAAGTCTATTGCCATTAGTTGCCATTAGGTCAGAACCACCTCAGCAACTTCCGTAGGTATGGGGCCTTGTTGGCTAGTATAGTGGTCTGCACCCTTGTATACATAGCGACTTGCACCCTAGAGGGCCTGGTGGGTAGAGTAGGTATTGTCTTCCTGAGTTGGGCATTCCCACTCCTTAACAGAGATTGGACAGTCTGGTGTAATAGTACAGTGGTTAGCACATAAGTCATTGTGACTTGGCTTAGGCACTTGACAGTGAGGTCTTGGGTCTCGCCCTGCTCCCATACGTGTCCTACACAACACAAAAATATTTCTTCAGAGTGTGCATACTGCAACTGACTGCTTTGCAAAAGATTGTGGTAAAGTTTTCAAGCATTTTACACTGTACTGAACATTTATAAGAACATAACTTTAGTGTCTGGTTCTGATTTGGTACCCACTCTCTACATGCATTATTGCATCCAGTGTGTTATTCTGCATCCATGAGTGTTTGCTGTTTTATTTTCAAAGGGTTACCTTCAACCCCTCACTACACTCAACTTATAATCACACAAGTGCTGACATGAGCCAGGCCTGATTAGTTTGCCTCAGGACACATAATTGTCCTCCACTGGCCACTTAAGCTTTAATATTGTTCCCAAGGAATCCAAGTGAATGGTGTGGCGGTCCTCCCTGTTTGAGCTTTATTAAGGCTAAGATAGACCTATGGTCAGAACGCTGGCCCAGTTGCTCCACTTATCCCTTCCTTGTACTTCCCTCCCACACCATCTCTCTGTTATTCTGCAATCTAACATCAATACTTCTACAAGTTTTAGATTGATGACCACTCTCACTTGGCTTCCTGAATCTCATGCAAAAAGGTGGGTTGCATCATTCCATGTACGGTGGGTCTCATGGACCCTTTGCTGAGGTGTCTGTGGATTATCCTAGGTGACACCTTCATCACTTCTGGCTGGGCCCCTGTGGGCCCTTTGCTCAGGTGACCTTAAATATCCTCAGTGTTCCTCTGCTCTGATTCTCCCTGGACCTCACACACTCATATCCTGCAGCACCCAATGAGAAGGGGTTAGCTCCTCAGCATGCTACTATTCCTCGATCAAGTACATAGAATAAATGATTATGATTTGCACCCTATCCCTCTTACATACCTTCCTAAATATTAGTGCACCTACCATAAGCATTACGTTTGGTGCGACGTTACCAAACCAGGTGTCGGGAACCTCATGCACGTCTCCCAGCTTTCCCACACAGGTCACACCACAACAATGTACTTCTGCAATCAAACACAGCATCACATACAATCACCCTGGGCAGTTGGAGTGCTATGATGCCACACATCTATCCTTCTGCTATTCTTCTGAATCCAAATAACTGACTAAACTATCCACCACTCAAATTACTTTCATATTTCACTATACTAATACAACACTAATCCTTTATGGGTTCCGGAGTAGCGTGCTACTTGCCGAAAAAGCACTTCGACGCCTCGTCAGGGGTAGTAAGCGCTATATAAATGCAATTACAATACAATACGTGTCAGTTGCTTGCAATACAAATGCTATGTTACTGTACATATCAATAAAAAGACCAAGGCTAATGACTAACCAGGTTCTTGGACCCTTTTCCTCAGTTGTCTCATGCAGAGGCCGTTATAAGGTGGGACGTAAAAACAGGAAAGGAGAAAACAAAAAAAGATGGTGCAAGGGGACGGAGCAAAAACTGGACAGAGCATGAGTGAAGCCAATGAATTTCAAAACAACAGAAAAAAAGTAGAGAAGAGATTAAAAGGAGAATAAAAACGACCTAGTAAAATAGGATAGAGAGGAAAGAAGGGGGCAAATAACACTTGGTGTTGGAGTGGGACAATCAAGTGAAATAGAGTGGAATACAAACAAACACAGTAAAAGGAAATTAATGAAAAGAGAAGAATTAACCGAACAGAAAATAGGAAGTGATTGAAGGAGAGCCTGAACACAAAAAGCAACCAGTGCTTTAAATAAGTGGCATAGAAGAAGAGACAACAGAAAATAATGTAAATAAAACACGACAAAATTAAACAACAGCTTGAAATGACAATGGTATACACTAAGGGATAAATGTACCTATTGCAGAGTTCTGGGTGTAATCTGCACGTCAATAATTCCATTCTTTGTTAGATAATTCAGTGGGTAGATATACCGATTGCATAGACCTATTTGAAGTGCATAGATCACAGAATTTAATCCCATTGATACAATTAATTGGGCAAATGCATTGACAGGGACAGGCCTGGGTGTATCTCTGGGTCACACATTATAATCCATAAGAGAAAGCACAGTGGATTAATGCACCTACAGCAGAGTTTTGTGTGCAAGTTCGCCACAGAAACCATTACAAGGGAGACAGTTAATTAGGCTAATGCACCAGTGACCTGCTTGCATCTTGTTTGTCACAGGTTCCAATCCTAGTGAGATAGCATTCTCCTTAGAGTGCATGGATAGTGTGAGCTCTGTACCAGCAGAGGCGTTATGGAGAAGAACTAAAAAAAACGATCATTTGCTCCTAAAATTTACCCATCTGTGAATCCTTACACCACATAAAACTTTCATCACATTAACATAAGCTTTTGTAAAGCGCATGTTCACCTGTAGGCATCTTGGCGCTGAATAACAGATGCTGATTGGTACCCAACGGTACTCCTTTTAGCGACCTCAGATGGATGAAGGGCTGAGTGGACCTGCTGGGATTTGAACCTATGACCATGAGGTTGAACACAGACCGCTGCAGGGGACACTGAGCCACCAGACCCGGCATTAAGCCTTTTTACTACACACACAAGCTACTCTTTCAAACTTGCCTACAAGGCCCTCTGTCTTACATTTGCGAATGTTACAAATAGCCCCTCAATTTTAGTTTGAAACTATATTATTAAAAAATAAAATTTCTGGCCAGATCCCTTTTCAGTTGAAATCCAATTTTTTTCTCTTTCAAACTTGCCCTAACTTGTCCCTTTGACTGCCCTCTTCCTATTCCCGGAGAGTGCTGTAGGCGGGGAGGCAGAAAGGCCCCTCCCAGATCCGCTTGAGTTTCTTTTGGCCTGCACACAGGGCGCCTTAAACTGGTTAAACAGGTTGACTTGAGTCAGGTGTAGTGAACCCTCCCTGCTTTGAATGCCAGCATCCACGGCAATATGGTGTGGCCTTCTGCGAGGACCAGAGGGTCTGTGTCCAAGGACAGGAGGCTACAGCTGGTCCCAAATGCCATGAAAGTCTGGAGCAAAGGCACGGTAAAGCCAGGGACCAAAGGGGCCTTGTTGATTGTCCAATGGAAAAACTGGTCTGAGTAATGGACGAGGTGGTCTGTCTTTGACTTGACCTTTTATAACGCTTAGTAAATCATAAATGAACCACCGTGCAGCGCCTGGATACCCTATCGGGTGATTAGCCGTGCTTCATAAATCCTGATTGATTGATGCGCACCTTCAGTTTACAGACAAGCTTACTATTAGTGGCAGCCGTAATATTTATTATGTGATAACAAATTATCATCTACAATATCATTTCCATTCATCAACACCAGTTAAACATTCAGTAAATAATATTAGAACCCGAATTGTTATCAGGTAATAATAAATCAAATTTTATAAGTTTACTAAATCTGATCACGAAGCCGTCCCTCATCTTATACAAAAGTTTGAATACATATTCATCACAGCTTCCATGCTTCCAGTGATTGATGCTAAAATTCGAAAGTAATTCACTTCTAGAACTTTATTCATCCCCTTTTAAACCCCCCCATTAACATGAATATGACACGTTACAACGCGTACTAATACCACGCGTGCCATTACAACGCGGGTATTACTACGCGTTGTCAATTACGAGCTGCCATTACATCGCATACTTTTACCACGAATATACCTTTACCACTAATGCCATTACAACGCAAAGGCATGCGTGGTAAAGGTATACTCTTGGTAAAAGTATCTAAGGTAAGTTAAACTACCCTGCCCTACCCTAAACCCTAATTTAGTACCCCTGCACGGCCCTCCCCCAACCCCCATTCCTCTCCCTACCCTAATACACTACCCTGCATGACCCCCCCAACCCTACCCTAAACCCTACAACACTACTCCTGCACGACTTCCTTACACTAAAGCACTACCCTGCACGACCCCCCGACACTACCCTAAACCCTAAAACACTACCCCCCGCACAACCCTCCCCCGACCTCCAGTCCTGTCCCTACTCTAAAACACTACCCTGCACGACCACCCGACACTACCCTAAACTCTAAAACACTACCCCCCGCACGACCCTCCCCCGACCCCCAGTCCTGTCCCTACTCTAAAACACTACCCTGCACGACCACCCGACACTACCCTAAACTCTAAAACACTACCCCCTGCACGACCCTCCCCCGACCCCCAGTCCTGTCCCTACACTAAAACACTACCCTGCACGACCCCCAACACTACCCTAAACCCTAAAACACTACCCCCTGCATGACCCTCCCCCGACCCACAGTCCTGTCCCTACACATAAACACTACCCTGCACGACCCCCCGACGAACACACACCCCACCCCAACCCCCTTTTACCCTAAAAAAGTAGCCCCCACCCCAGGCCCAATCCCCCTTACCTCTATCTCCTCGTGGTTCCTCTCTCCTCCTGGTTCCTGCTGCACGTCGGGTCTGCGGGGCGGTGCACGGCATTGTGAGGAAACGGAAGAGCCTCTGTTTCCTCACAAAGAGATGGATTGCCATTTTTTTTTTACATCGCATGCGTGGTAAAAGCGCATGCGATGTAAAAAAATGCGTAATAATGACTACGTGCTGTTACATCGCATGCGTTGTAACGCTTGCGATGTAATGGTATGCGGGGAAACAGCTGCGTTGTAATGGCTGTTTCCCATTAACATACCTATTATTATGAGGACTGGCCAGTGACCATAATGAAGTGTGTATTTACTATTCTATCTCCACATGCGCTTTGATAGTAGGGTAGGTTATAAAGTGGACCGTGGCAAATATAACTGCACTTTTAGTGTTTTGATACACTCACTCGAAAGTACCTAAACACACTACCGGGACTAGTCCTCCTAACACACCGGCCCTCACAAAGATAGTGTTAGTCTGGTACTGACAGGGTATACCCATGCTCTGAGGACCAATTCGGTCCCCACAGCATGGGCTATATATGTTTTTGTGTATATATTATCTACTGGCGGTCGCCAGTAGATAGTTATAGTTAAAACCTATTATCCATAGGAAATCCGCGACATTCTATTTGAAATAACGTTGGCGCCGGTTGACGAATCTTCGCGAAAGTTTCCAACTTGTTGGGGCGCTCCGGTCCGCTCCTATCCTGAAAGTCTCGGGGTGATACGTCAAGCGGGGGCCGAGAAAAAAGGGGGGTCCCAAAACACGTTTTCCCCATTCATTTTTCCATAGGAACCTTTAGTCGCAGCTACAGCCCGAACTGCTGAACGGAATTACACCACATTTGGCAAAGAGGTAGCCCTTGGTTCAGTGTCGTGCCTTTTGCTTAAATGGTGTAAATCCGTTCAGTAGTTCCTGAGAAAATCAAAAGTAAAGTCACATATATATCTGGGCGGAGCCTAACCACACATGTCATCGTGAGATCTGATTGGCTGTCAGCACTTCATCCTGGAATTGCTGGCAGCCATCTTGGGACCAATATAAATGATAGTACCTCATTGAAATGCATTGTAGTGAATAGAAGATTTTGAGGGTCACCAAAAGGAGAACTATAAAGGGTGATAACAGGCTTTAGTTACATTAGAATTTATTTGTTGATGGTACCATACTAATTTTAGGAATTGTGGTGTATTCTAAGGTGATTTTACCATGTGAAAAACCTTCTGCTGGGATATCATGAATCATGTTTGAGAGAACACTATTTTCTCATGCTTGTCCCATGGAGGTTTGGAAGGTGCTCCAGAAGCTAAAATGAGAGCATATTTTCTGTAAATTCACATTATCTTTCTCACTCATGTGAGAATGAAGTCTGACATTCTCAGTAAAACATGTACATCCAACAAGGGCAGAGACTGTCAGTTGATTCCTTTGTGTTCTACTGCAGCTTCCCAGAGTGTTCTAAAGAACAACTAGAGTGCTAACAGCCTTACTTATGACAAAAGTATGGCACACCTGAAGCCATCTTGATTGGAATAAACTGGTAACACTTAAACAATTTAATTTAAAAAGGAACAAAATGATGGGGTTCATTTTGTCATAGAAATTATGGTTAGTGCTGTAGAAAGAAAAATTAGGACATGTTTCAAGTGTGTTCTCAAATATCTTCCTGTTATATTTCAACAGGAGCAGCCTGCCAGTTGATGCCTTTGTGTTCTACTGCAGCTTCCCAGAGTGTTCTAAAGAACAACTAGAGTGCTAACAGCCTTACTTATGACAAAAGTATGGCACACCTGAAGCCATCTTGATTGGAATAAACTGGTAACACTTAAAACATTTAATTTAAAAAGGAACAAAATGAGGGGGTTCATTTTGTCATAGAAATTATGGTTAGTGCTGTAGAAAGAAAAATTAGGACATATTTCAAGTGTGATCTCAAATATCTTCCTGTTATATTTCAACAGGAGCAGCCTGCCAGTTGATGCCTTTGTGTTCTACTGCAGCTTCCCAGAGTGTTCTAAAGAACAACTAGAGCGCTAACAGCCTTACTTATGACAAAAGTATGGCACACCTGAAGCCATCTTGATTGGAATAAACCGGTAACACTTAAAACATTTAATTTAAAAAGGAACAAAATGAGGGGTTCTTTTTGAAATAGAAATTATGGTTAGTGCTGCAGAAAGAAAAATTAGTTCATGTTTTAAGTGAGATCTCATATCCTCTTCTATTTCATTAGAAAATTCTGACATGCAGACTGAAACAATCACTTTCAATACCAGCAGCAGACTACCAGTTAACTCCCTGGTGAGCAGTAGCTTTACTCCAGTGATCTAATGAGCAACTAGAGTGCTAACATTCTGAATTTATGGCAGATGTGAGACACATCTGAATGCCTTCTTGATGGAATCAAAGTAAAAACTGAAAGCATTTCCTACTGAGAAGACTGCAGTAAATGAAGAAATTAGGAAACTTCATAACATAGAAGTCTTCCAAGATGGCCACCAGTGAAAAAAGAGCCCAAATGTAGCACAAATATTACCCAGATGTAGCCCACATATAGCCCAATGACAAAAGTGTGCAAAACACTTTTTATTTTTAGTTTTTTTGCAGTTTTATGTAGTGCAGACTGGTCAGGTATTGGAGCATTGCATCTTAAAACATGACCCCCCTACACTACAAAAACAGCACTGCACTACCTTAAACCCTAAAACAATACCCCCAGCACGACCCCCTAGACCACACAAGCACCACTGCACTATCCTAAACCCTAAAACACTACCCCCAGCACGACCCCTACACTACCCAAACACCACTGCACTAACCTAAATCCTAAAACACTACCACCAGCACGACCCCTACACTACCCAAACACCACTGCACTACCCTAAAACATGACCCCTACACTACACAAACACCACTGCACTATCCTAAACCCTAAAACACTACCCCCAGCACGACCCCCTACACTACACAAGCACCACTGCATTACCCTAAACCCTAAAACACTACCCCCAGCACGACCCCCTACACTGCCCGAACACCACTGCACTGCCCTAAACCCTGAAACACCAGCCCCTGCATGACCCCCTACACTGCCCGAACACCACTGCACTGCCCTAAACCCTGAAACACCACCCCTAGCACGACCCCATACACTGCCCGAACACCACTGCACTGCCCTAAACCTTGAAACACCACCCCCTTCATGACCCCCTACACTACACAAACACCACTGCACTACCCTAAACCCTAAAATACTACCCCCAGCACGACCCCCTACACTACACAAGCACCACTGCACTACCCTAAACCCTAAAACACTACCACCAGCACGACCCCCTACACTGCCCGAACACCACTGCACTGCCCTAAACCCTGAAACACCAGCCCCTGCATGACCCCCTACACTGCCCGAACACCACTGCACTGCCCTAAACCCTGAAACACCACCCCTAGCAAGACCACCTACACTGCCCGAACACCACTGCACTGCCCTAAACCCTGAAACACCACCCCCTTCACGACCCCCTACACTGCCCGAACACCACTGCACTGCCCTAAACCCTGAAACACCACCCCCAGCATGACCCCCTACACTGCCCGAACACCATTGCACTGCCCTAAACCCTGAAACACTACCCCCAGCAAGACCCCCTACACTGCCCGAACACCACTGCACTGCCCTAAACCCTGAAACATCACCCCCAGCAAGACCCCTACACAGTCCGAACACCACTGACCTTAACCCTGAAACACCAGCCCCAGCACGACCCCCTACACTGCCCGAACACCACTGCACTGCCCTAAACCGTGAAACACCAGCCTCAGCACGACCCCCTACACTGCCTGAACACCACTGCACTGCCCTGAACCCTGAAACACCAGCCCCAGCACAACACCCTACACTGCCCGAACACCACTGCACTGCCCTAAACCCTGAAACACCACCCCGTGCATGACCCCCTACACTGCCCGAACACCACTGCACTGCCCTAAACCCTGATACACCACCCCCAGCGCGACCCCCTACACTGCCCGAACACCACTGCACTGCCCTAAACCCTGAAACACCACCCCCTGCACAACCCCCTACACTGCTCGAACACTACTGCACTGCCCTAAACCCAGAAACACCATCCCCAGCACGACCCCCTATACTGCACGAACACCACTGCACTGCCCTAAACCCTCAAACACTACCCCCAGCAAGACCCCCTACACTGCCCGAACACCACTGCACTGCCCTAAACCCTGAAACATCACCCCCAGCAAGACCCCCTACACTGCCCGAACACCACTGCCCTAAACCCTGAAACATCACCCCCAGCAAGACCCCCTACACTGCCCGAACACCACTGCACTGCCCTAAACCCTGAAACACCAGCCCCAGCACGACCCCCTACACTGCCCGAACACCACTGCACTACCCTGAAACACCACCCCCTGCACGACCCCCTACACTGCCCGAACACCACTGTACTGCCCTAAACCCTGAAACCCCACCCCCAGCATGACCCCCTACACTGCCAGAACACCACTGCACTGCCCTAAACCCTGAAACACCACCCCCTGCACGACATCCTACACTGCCCGAACACTACTGCACTGCCCTAAACCCTGAAACACCAACCCCAGCACGACCCCCTACACTGCACGAACACCACTGCACCGCCCTAACCCCTGAAACACTACCCCCAGCAAGACCCCCTACACTGCCCGAACACCCCTGCACTGCCCTAAACCCTGAAACATCACCCCCAGCAAGACCCCCTACACTGCCCGAACACCACTGCCCTAAACCCTGAAACACCACCCCCAGCAAGACCCCCTACACTGCCCGAACACCACTGCACTGCCCTAAACCCTGAAACACCACCCCCAGCAAGACCCCCTACACTGCCCGAACACCACTGCACTGCTCTAAACCCTGAAACACCACCCCCAGCACGACCCCCTACACTGCCCGAACACCACTGCTCTGCCCAAAACCCTGAAACACCAGCCCCAGCACGACCCCCTACACTGCCCAAACACTCCTGCACTGCCCTAAACCCTGAAACACCAGCCCCAGCACGACCCCCTACACTGCCCGAACACCACTGCACTGCCCTAAACCGTGAAACACCAGCCTCAGCACGACCCCCTACACTGCCTGAACACCACTGCACTGCCCTGAACCCTGAAACACCAGCCCCAGCACAACACCCTACACTGCCCGAACACCACTGCACTGCCCTAAACCCTGAAACACCACCCCGTGCATGACCCCCTACACTGCCCGAACACCACTGCACTGCCCTAAACCCTGAAACAACACCCCCAGCGCGACCCCCTACACTGCCCGAACACCACTGCACTGCCCTAAACCCTGAAACACCACCCCCTGCACAACCCCTACACTGCTCGAACACTACTGCACTGCCCTAAACCCAGAAACACCATCCCCAGCACGACCCCTATACTGCACGAACACCACTGCACTGCCCTAAACCCTCAAACACTACCCCCAGCAAGACCCCCTACACTGCCCAAACACCACTGCACTGCCCTAAACCCTGAAACATCACCCCCAGCAAGACCCCCTACACTGCCCGAACACCACTGCCCTAAACCCTGAAACATCACCCCCAGCAAGACCCCCTACACTGCCCGAACACCACTGCACTGCCCTAAACCCTGAAACACCAGCCCCAGCACGACCCCCTACACTGCCCGAACACCACTGCACTACCCTGAAACACCACCCCCTGCACGACCCCCTACACTGCCCGAACACCACTGTACTGCCCTAAACCCTGAAACCCCACCCCCAGCATGACCCCCTACACTGCCAGAACACCACTGCACTGCCCTAAACCCTGAAACACCACCCCCTGCACGACATCCTACACTGCCCGAACACTACTGCACTGCCCTAAACCCTGAAACACCAACCCCAGCACGACCCCCTACACTGCACGAACACCAATGCACCGCCCTAACCCCTGAAACACTACCCCCAGCAAGACCCCCTACACTGCCCGAACACCCCTGCACTGCCCTAAACCCTGAAACATCACCCCCAGCAAGACCCCCTACACTGCCCGAACACCACTGCCCTAAACCCTGAAACACCACCCCCAGCAAGACCCCCTACACTGCCCGAACACCACTGCACTGCCCTAAACCCTGAAACACCACCCCCAGCAAGACCCCCTACACTGCCCGAACACCACTGCACTGCTCTAAACCCTGAAACACCACCCCCAGCACGACCCCCTACACTGCCCGAACACCACTGTCTGCCCAAAACCCTGAAACACCAGCCCCAGCACGACCCCCTACACTGCCCGAACACTACTGCACTGCCCTAAACCCTGAAACACCAGCCCCAGCACGACCCCCTACACTGCCCGAACACCACTGCACTGCCCTAAACCCTGAAACACCACCCCCAGCACGACCCCCTAGACTGCCCGAACACCACTGCACTGCCCTAAACCCTGAAACACCAGCCCCAGCACAACCCCGTACACTGCCCGCACACCACTGCACTGCCCTAAACCCTGAAACACCAGCCCCAGCACAACCCCGTACACTGCCCGAACACCACTGCACTGCCCTAAACCCTGAAACACCAGCCCCAGCACGACCGCCTACACTGTCCGAAAACTACTGCATTGCCCTAAACCCTGAAACACCACCCCCAGCAAGACTACCTACACTGGCCGAACACCACTGCACTGCCCTAAACCCTGAAACACCACCCCCTGCACGACCCCCTACACTGCCCAAACACTACTGCACTGCCCTAAACCCTGAAACACCACCCCTCAGCACGACACCCTACACTGCCCGAACACCACTGCACTGCCCTAAACCCTGAAACACCACCCCAGCACGACCCCCTACACTGCACGAACACCACTGCACTAAACCCTGAAACACCACCCCCTGCACGACCCCCTACACTGCCGGAACACCACTGCACTGCCCTAAACCCTGAAACACCACCCCCAGCACGACCCCCTACACTGCCCTAACACCACTGCACTGCCATAAACCCTGAAACATCACCCCCAGCACAACCCCCTACACTGCCTGAGCACCATTGCTCTGCCCTAAACCCTGAAACACTAGCCCCAGCACAACCCCCTACACTGCCCGAACACCACTGCACTGCCCTAAACCCTGAAACACCACCCCCAGCACGACCCCCTACACTGCCCGAACACCACTGCACTGCCCTAAACCCTGAAACACCAGCCCCAGCATGACCCCCTACACTGCCCGAACACCACTGCACTGCCCTAAACCCTGAAACACCAGCCCCAGCACGACCCCCTACACTGCCCGAACACCACTGCCCGAACTCTCTGTATAATTCTCCGTCAGGTCACCCACCAGGTAGTGCTTAGCTCCAGGACGCCTTTGGGCAGCAGCTGCGCTTTACAAGCTTCATTAACATAACTGCACTGCCCTAAACCCTGAAACACCAGCCCCAGCACGACCCCCTACACTGCCCGAACACCACTGCACTGCCCTAAACCCTGAAACACCAGCCCCAGCACCACCCCCTACAATGCCCGAACACCACTGTACTGCCCTAAACCCTGAAACACCACCCCCTGCACCGCCTCCTACACTGCCCGAACACCACTGCACTGCCCTAAACCCTGAAACACCACCCCCAGCACAACCCCCTACACTGCCCGAACACCACTGCACTGCCCTAAACCCTAGAACACTACCCCCAGCATGACCCCCTACACTACCCGAACACCACTGCACTACCCTAAACCCTAAAATACTCCCCCAGCACGACCCCCTACACTACCCGAACACGACTGCACTGCCCTAAACCCTAAAACACTCCCCCAGCACGACCCCCTACACTGCCCAAACACTACTGCACTGCCCTAAACCCTGAAACACCACCCCTCAGCACGACACCCTACACTGCCCGAACACCACTGCACTGCCCTAAACCCTGAAACACCACCCCAGCACGACCCCCTACACTGCCCGAACACCACTGCACTAAACCCTGAAACACCACCCCCTGCACGACCCCCTACACTGCCGGAACACCACTGCACTGCCCTAAACCCTGAAACACCACCCCCAGCACGACCCCCTTTACTGCTCGAACACCACTGCACTGCCCCAAACCCTGAAACACCACCCCCAGCATGACCCCCTACACTGCCCTAAACCCTGAAACACCACCCCTGCACGACCCCCTACACTGCCCGAACACCACTGCACTGCCCTAAACCCTGAAACACCACCCCCTGCACGACCCCCTACACTGCCCGAACACCACTGCAGTGCCCTAAACCCTGAAACACCACCCCCAGCACTACCCCCTACACTGTCCGAACACCACTGCACTGCCCTAAACCCTAAAACACCACCCCCAGCACGACCCCCTACACTGCCCGAACACCACTGCACTGCCCTAAACCCTAGAACACTACCCCCAGCATGACCCCCTACACTACCCAAACACCACTGCACTACCCTAAACCCTAAAATACTCCCCCAGCACGACCCCCTACACTACCCGAACACGACTGCACTGCCCTAAACCCTAAAACACTCCCCCAGCACGACCCCCTACACTACCTAAACACCACTGCACTGCACTGCCCTAAACCCTAAAACACTACCCCCGCATGACCCCCTACACTATCCAAATACCAATGCACTACCCTAATCCCTAAAACACTACCCCCGCACAACCCCCTACACTACCCAAAGACCACTGCACTACCCTAAACTCTAAAACAATACCCCCGCACGACTCCCTACACTACCCAAAGACCACTGCACTACCCTAAACCCTAAAACACGACCTCCTACACTACACAAACACCACTGCACTACCCTAAACCCTAAAAAACTACACCAGCATGAACCCCTACACTACCCAAACACCACTGCACTACCCTAAACCATAAAACACTACCCCCAGCAGTACCCCCTACGCTACCCAAACACCACTGCACTACCCTAAACCCTAAAACACTACCCCCACAGTACCCCCTACACTACCCAAACACCATTGCACTACCCTAAACCCTAAAACACTACCCCCAGCAGTATCCCCTACACTACCCAAACACCACTGCACTACCCTAAACCCTAAAACCCTAAAACACTAACCCCCAGCACGACCCCCTACACTACCCAAACACCACTGTACTACCCTAAACCCTAAAACACTCCCCCAGCACGACTCCCTACACTACCCAAACACCACTGCACTACCCTAAACCCTAAATCTACCCCCAGCATGACCCCCTACACTACACAAACACCACTGCACTACCCTAAACCCTAAAACACTACCCCCAGCACGACCCTCTTCACTACCTAAACACAACTGCACAATTTGTTACAGGCGTTGCAACGCAGGCCTGTGGTGCTTACTGGAAGTACCTAGTGGGCTAGTTGGGCCCCAGGGACTCTCAGGATTCAAGGTGACCTAATCCCCCAACTTAAAACACGCCACGGGGCGCGTTTGCACAGTGGTGAAGGGAGGGGCGGGGCCTCAGGTGACGTGCGCAAACACGCCCTGTGGTGCGTTTTAAGTTGGGGAGTTAATTCCCTTTGAATCCTGGGGGCCAACTAGCCCACCAGGTACCTTCAGTAAGCACAACAGAGTTGCGTTGCAGAGAGGTGAAAAAGGTGCGTGGCCTCGGAACGCCTCTCTGCAACTCAGCTCTGTGGTCCTAACTGTAGGTACCTGGGGGCTAGTTGGGCCCCAGGGACCCTCAGGATTCAAGGGGACTTAATCCCGCAACTTAAAACGCGCCACGGGGCGCGTTTGCACACATGTCACCTCAGGCCCCCCTCCCTTCACCACTGTGCAAACGCGCACTGGCTCTGGTTAGTCAGAGTCAGTTACCACCAGTACCCGTCTGAAAAAGTTGTGGGCACAGGATGATTTTGCAACAAGGCCTCTTTCTGCTCCTCTGTTGGTTCTTTCTGCACATCTTTTGCTTCTTTCTGTGCGTTTTTCTTCTTTCTTCACATGTCCTACCTCTGTTGGCATAGTTAGAAACTAGCATTTAAAAAACCTTTGAAATTCACTTAAAAATCATAGGTTTCAGGCACGTTATAGTTAGAAATTAGCATTTAAAAACCTTTGAAATTCACTGAAAAAACCATAGGTTTCAGGCACGTTATAGTTAGAAATTAGCATTTAAAAAACCTTTGAAATTCACTGAAAAAACCATAGGTTTCAGGCACGTTATAGTTAGAAATTAGCATTTAAAAAACCTTTGAAATTCACTGAAAAAACCATAGGTTTCAGACACATTATAGTTAGAAATTAGCATTTAAAAAACCTTTGAAATTCACTGAAAAAACCATAGGTTTTAGGGACAGTTATAGTTAGTTGGACATTGCACTCGTACAAAACCCGTGAAATTCCCCTGTTATAGTTAGTTCAGCTAACTATAACTCGCGCTCCGCAATGCACTGCTGATGACGTCACATATTACATCACTCATGACATGGTCAGTGACATCACTGATGACATCATCCATGTGATAATTTCATGCATCTTCTCACACCCTAATATAACTTTTGATACACCCACTCTAAATTACAGACTGCCATTCTCAAAACCATAGACACTCCAACACCAAAAACTACATACCCACTCACTGATTCTTAGGTCTACACACACATCCACTCACTCACCTGTACAGTCACTCATACTTACAGTCACTCAGTACAGGACTATCATATGCACTAATACACCTATATAAACACTCACACACCGCCACTCATCCATAGAGGTACTCACACACCTAGTCAGTCATGCAAAAATTAATCACACACCCATTTACTCACCTATACAGTTATACACACACCAGCTCACTTACTCATACAAATACTAGCACATTCTTACGCTCTTATACAATAACTGATACAAGCACACACGCATCCATACAGCCACTCTCACAATAACACACTCTCACTTATAGCCATTTAAATACTCTAACACACATATATACTGCCTTTTACATATGTAGTTACTCGCACATGTACCACTGAGATATACATTCACTCACTAACACACCCATACACACATTCACCCACCCAAGCAGTCCATCACAGATGCACTCTTGAAATCATGCACCCAGTGAATCACCCACTCACACATCTATGTATAGAGTCACACACACCCCACCCACACAAACACTCAGGCAGCCATACAGATACTCAGAGAACCAATCAATAACCCATATAGACACTCATGTAGCTATTCGCAAATCCATGCATCCACTTACACACCAACAAACAGACGGATACAGACATTCACACAGTTTAGTCACTAACCCATGCATTCAGTAAGATACGTTTAATCACTCACTTGTAGAGTCAGTCACTCACGTACTAAATCATCCATTCAGACACTTATACACCCACTCATTCTTCAATACGCCTTTCCCTATATATATTAAACATATTTAAACTTTACAGAAACACAGTCACTGGATGATGTCATCAGTGATGCCATCTGAGATGTCATCAGTGATGCCATCAGTGATGTCACTGACCATGTCATGAGTGATGTAATATGTGACGTCATCAGCAGTGCATTGCGGGCGCGAGTTATAGTTAGCTGAACTAACTATAACAGGGAATTTCACGGGTTTTGTACGAGTGCAATGTCCAACTAACTATAACTGTCCCTAAAACCTATGGTTTTTCAGTGAATATATATATATATATATTCACTGAAAAACCACAGGTTTCAGGGAGGTTATAGTTAGTTGGACATTTCACTCGTACAAAACCAGAGAAATTCCCCCGTTATAGTTGGTTCAGCTAACTATAACTCGCGCCCCCGCAATGCACTGCTGATGACGTCACATATTACATCATTCATGACATGGTCAGTGACATCACTGATGACATCACTGATGACATCTCAAATGACATCACTGATGACATCATCCAGTGACTGTGTGTTTCTGTAAAGTTTAAATATGTTTTATATATATGCCAAGGTGTATTGAAGAATGAGTGGGTGTATAAGTGTCTGGATGGATGATTTAGTAGGTGCGTGACTGACTGTATAAGTGAGTGATTAAATGTGTCTTACTGAATGCATGGGTTGGTGAGTAGCTACATGAGTGTGTATATCGGTTATTGATTGGTTGCTTGAGAATTTGTATGGGAGACTGAGTGTGTGTGTGGGTGGGTGGGAGGTGTGTGACTCTGTGCAGAGATGTGTGAGTGGTTGATTCACTGGGTGTATGGGTTCAAGAGTGCATGTGGAAACAGCTGTATGGGCGGGTGAGTGTGTGTATGGGTGTGTTGGTGAGTGAATGGATGTCTCAGTGGTACATGTCCAAGTAAGTATATAAGGAAAAGGCAGTGTATGTGAGAGTTGGAGTATAAATGACTATACGTGAGAGTCAGTGATTGTGAGAGTGGCTGTATGGATGAGTGTGTACTTGTATCAGTGATTATATAAGAGAGTAAGTATGTGTTAGTATCTGTATAGGTGAGTAAATGGGAGTGTGATTGATTATTTGCATGACTGACTAGGTGTGTGAGTAACTCCATGGATGAGTGGCGGTGTGTGAGTGTCTGTATAGGTGTATGAGTGCATATGATAGTGTTGTATTGATGAGTGACTGCATGTATGAGTGATTGTATGGGTGAATGAGTGGATGTGTGTGTAGACCTAGGAATCAGTGAGTGCGCATGTAGTAACAGGTATTGGTGTGTCGATGGTTTCGAAAATGGTAGTCTGTATTTTACAGTGGGTGTATCAAAGGTTATATTAGAGTGTGAGGAGGTGCATCAGATTTTCACGTGGATGATGTCATCAGTGATGTCATCAGTGATGTCATCAGTGATGTCACTGACCATGTCATGAATGATGTAATATGTGACGTCATCAGCAGTGCATTGCGGGGGCGCGAGTTATAGTTAGCTGAACTAACTATAACGGGGGAATTTCTCTGATTTTGTACGAGTGAAATGTCCAACTAACTATAACCTCCCTGAAACCTGTAGTTATTTCAGTGAATTTCTAAGGTTTTTTAAATGCTAATTTCTAACTATAACGTCCCTGAAACCTATGGTTTTTTCAGTGAATTTCAAAGGTTTTTTAAATGCTAATTTCTAACTATGCCTACAAAGGTAGGATATGTGAAGAAAGAGGAAGAAAAGCGCACAAAGAAGCAAGACATGCAGAAAGAGGCAACAGAAGTCCAGAAAGACGAAGAAAAGTGCAAGAAGAAGCAAGAGATGTGCAGAAAGAACCAACAGAGGAGCAGAAAGTCCTCCTGTGCCCCCAACTTTTTGCTGATGGGTACTGGTGGTAACTGACTCTGACTAACCGACCCTAGAGCCAGTGCTATGCTAAAAGACACTTAGAATACAGTGAAAACACCTACATACACTAGGGAACACTATGCGTTGGGGTACCCCTGTGATTAGCATGACCTCCTCTGTATTTGCCATGAGTTAGTGCCTGGGTCATTGGATGAGTACATGGTTACTGACTGGATGATTAGAGTACGGCAAGGAGAGTGGATGGAGAATTTATAAATGCTTGTGTTTTGGCGGAGTGATTGGATAAGGACATGGAACTGGTTGGGTGATTGGAGGAGTGCATGGGTAGTGACAAGGAGATGGCTGGACTGCATCAGTAGTCCTCAGGGGATTGTAGCAGTGCATGTGTTAGTGCCTGCGTCATTGCATGAGTACATGGGTAGTGACTGGATGATTAGAGTACTGCAAGGAGAGTGCATGGTGAATTTATAAGTGCTTGTGTTTTGGCGGAGTGATTGGATAAGTACATGGTGCTCGCTGGCTGATTGGAGGAGTGCATGGGTAGTGACAGGGCGATGGCTGGACTGCATCAGTAGTGCTCAGGGTATTGTAGCAGTGCATGAGTTAGTGCATGGGTCATTGCATGAGTGCATGGGTACTGACTGGATGATTAGAGTAATGCAAGGAGAGTGCACAGTGAATTTATAAGTGCTTCGGTTTTGGCGGAGTGATTGGATAAGTACATGGCTCTCGCTGGGTGATCGGAGGAGTGCATGGGTAGTGACAGGGCAATGGCTGGACTGCATCAGTAGTGCTCAGAGTATTGTAGCAGTGCATGAGTTAGTGCATGGGTCATTGCATGAGTGCATGGGTACTGACTGGATGATTAGAGTACTGCAAGGAGAGTGCATGGTGAATCTATAAGTGCTTGGGTTTTGGCAGAGTGATTGGATAAGTACATGGTGCTGGCTGGGTGATTGGAGGAGTGCATGGGTAGTGACAAGGAGATGGCTGGGCTGCATCAGTAGTGCTCAGGGGATTGTAGCAGTGCATGTGTTAGTGCCTGGGTCATTGCATGAGTACATGGGTAGTGACTGGATGATTAGAGTACTGCAAGGAGAGTGCATGGTGAATTTATAAGTGCTTGTGTTTTGGCGGAGTGATTGGATAAGTACATGGTGCTCGCTGGGTGATTGGAGGAGTGCATGGGTAGTGACAGGGCGATGGCTGGACTGCATCAGTAGTGCTCAGAGTATTGTAGCAGTGCATGAGTTAGTGCCTGGGTCATTGGATGAGTAGATGGATACTGACTGGATGATTAGAGTACTGCAAGGAGAGTGGATGGTGAATTTATAAACGCTTGTGTTTTGGTGGAGTGATTGGATAAGGACATGGAACTGGTTGGGTGATTGGAGGAGTGCATGGGTAGTGACAAGGAGATGGCTGGACTGCATCAGTAGTCCTCAGGGGATTGTAGCAGTGCATGTGTTAGTGCCTGCGTCATTGCATGTGTACATGGGTAGTGACTGGATGATTAGAGTACTGCAAGGAGAGTGCATGGTGAATTTATAAGTGCTTGTGTTTTGGCGGAGTGATTGGATAAGTACATGGTGGTCGCTGGGTGATTGGAGGAGTGCATGGGTAGTTACAGGGCGATGGCTGGACTGCATCAGTAGTGCTCAGGGTATTGTAGCAGTGCATGAGTTAGTGCATGGGTCATTGCATGAGTGCATGGGTACTGACTGGATGATTAGAGTAATGCAAGGAGAGTGCACGGTGAATTTATAAGTGCTTCGGTTTTGGCGGAGTGATTGGATAAGTACATGGTGCTCGCTGGGTGATCGGAGGAGTGCATGGGTAGTGACAGGGCGATGGCTGGACTGCATCAGTAGTGCTCAGAGTATTGTAGCAGTGCATGAGTTAGTGCATGGGTCATTGCATGAGTGCATGGGTACTGACTGGATGATTATGGTACTGCAAGGAGAGTGCATGGTGAATCTATAAGTGCTTGGGTTTTGGCGGAGTGATTGGATAAGTACATGGTGCTGGCTGGGTGATTGGAGGCGTGCATGGGTAGTGACAAAGAGATGGCTGGGCTGCATCAGTAGTGCTCAGGGGATTGTAGCAGTGCATGTGTTAGTGCCTGGGTCATTGCATGAGTACATGGGTAGTGACTGGATGATTAGAGTACTGCAAGGAGAGTGCATGGTGAATTTATAAGTGCTTGTGTTTTGGCAGAGTGATTGGATAAGTACATGGTGCTCGCTGGATGATTGGAGGAGTGCATGGGTAGTGACAGGGCGATGGCTGGACTGCATCAGTAGTGCTCAGGGTATTGTAGTAGTGCATGAGTTAGTGCATGGGTCATTGCATGAGTGCATGGGTACTGACTGGATGATTAGAGTAATGCAAGGAGAGTGCATGGTGAATTTATAAGTGCTTGGGTTTTGGCGGAGGGATTGGATAAGTACATGGTGCTCGCTGGGTGATAGGAGGAGTGCATGGGTAGTGACAGGGCGATGGTTGGACTGCATCAGTAGTGCTCAGAGTATTGTAGCAGTGCATGAGTTAGTGCATGGGTCATTGCATGAGTGCATGGGTACTAACTGGATGATTAGAATACTGCAAGGAGAGTGCATGGTGAATTTATAAGTGCTTGGGTTTTGGCGGAGTGATTGGATAAGTACACACATGTCACATCAGGCCCGCCCCCTCCCTTCACCACTGTGCAAACGCGCCCCCTGGCGGGTTTTAAGTTGGGGGATTAATTCCCCTTGAATCCTGAGGGTCCCTGGGGCCAACTAGCCCACCAGGTACCTCCAGTAAGCGCCACAGAGCTGCGTGGCAGAGAGGTGGTCCAAGGCCACCCCCCTTTTTACACCTCTCTGCAACGCAGCTCTGTGGCGCTTACTGGAGGTACCTAGTGGGCTAGTTGGACCCAAGGGGCCCTCAGGATTCAAGGGGTCTTAATCCCCCAACTTACAACGCGCCAGAGGGCCTGTTTGCACAGTGGTGAAGGGAGCGGGTGGGGCCTGATGTGACAAGTGTGCAAACGCGCCCCGTGGCGCGTTTTAAGTTGGGAGATTTAAAACGGCAAACGCGTCCGACAGCTGACAAATAAATCAATACTGGTTCAAGACAAGGCATCGGCATCCTTTTCATACGAGGGCATTTTGGTGATTTAAATCGGACCGTGCTTGGGTGGTCCGCAAAAGACGACGCGCCCTCTGTTCAGGAGCAGCGGCGGGTAACACACAAGTAACGAGCGTGGGATATATATATATATATATATTCACTGAAAAAACCATAGGTTTCAGGGACGTTATAGTTAGTTGGACATTTCATTCGTACAAAACCATAGAAATTCCGGCGTTATAGTTAGTTCAGCTAACTATAACTCGCGCCCCCGCAATGCACTGCTGATGACATCACATATTACATCATTCATGACATGGTCAGTGACATCACTGATGACATCACTGATGACATCTCAAATGATATCACTGATGACATCATCCTCGTGAAAATCTGATACACCTCCTCACACCCTAATGTAACCTTTCATACAACCACTCAAAAATATACTCTCCCATTTTCGAAACCATACACACACCAATACCAGTTACTACATACACACTGACTGATTTATAAGTGTACACACACATCCAGTCATTCACCCATACAGTCACTCATACATGCAGTTACTCATCAATACAACACTATGATACGCACTCATACGGCTATACAGACACTCACACACCACCACTCATCCAGAGTTACTCACACACCTAGTCAGTCATGCAAAGAATAAATCACACTCCCATTTACTCACCTGTACAATTATACACACACCAACTCACTTATTCATACAGAAACTAATCCATACTTACTCTCTTCTACAATCACTCATACAAGTACACATTCATCCATAAAGCCACTCTCACAATCACTTACTCACACATATAGTTATTTAAATACACCATCACTGACATATACTGTCTTTTACATATGTAGTTACTCGCACATTTACCACTAAGACATCCATTCACTCACCAACACATCCATACACTCACTCACCCACCCATACAGCTGTTTCCTCATACAGTCTTGAACCCATACACCCAGTGAATTAACCACTCACACATCTCTGCAGAGAGTCACGCACCTCCCACCCACACATACACTGAGGCACCCATACAAATACTCAGGTAACCAAACAATAACTGATATAAACATTCATGTAGCTACTCACCAACCCATGCAGACAGTTACACACCAAGTAACACACTGATACAGAGATTCACACAGTTTAGTCACTAACCTATGCATTCAGTAAGACACATTTAATCACTCACTCATACAGTCACTCACAGACCCACAAAGTCATCCATACAGACACTCATACACCCATTCATTTCTCAATACACCTTGGCATTTATATATATATATCATATATAAACTTTACAGAAGCACATAGTCACTGGATGATGTCATCAGTGATGTCATCAGTGATGTCATCAGTGATATCATTTGAGATGTCATCAGTGATGTCATCAGTGATGTCACTGACCATGTCATGAATGATGCAATATGTGATGTCATCAGCAGTGCATCGCGGGGCGCGAGTTATAGTTAGCTGAACTAACTATAACGCCGGAATTTCTATGGTTTTGTACGAATGAAATGTCCAACTAACTATAACTTTCCCTAAAACCTATGGCTTTTCCAGTGAATTTCTAAGGTTTTTAAATGCTAATTTCTAACTATAACGTGCCTGAAACCTATGGTTTTTTCAGTGAATTTCAAAGGTTTTTAAATGCTAATTTCTAACTATAACGTGCCTGAAACCTATGGCTTTTTAAGTGAATTTCAAAGGTTTTTTAAATGCTAGTTTCTAACTATGCTCTACAGAGGTAGGACAGGTGAAGAAAGAAGAAAAAACGCACAGAAAGAAGCAAAAGAAATGCAGAAAGAAGCAACAGAAGTCCACAAAGACAAAGAAAAGTGCAGGAAGAAGCAAGACATGTGCAGAAAGAACCAACAGAGGAGCAGAAAGAGGCCTTGTTGCAAAATCATCCTGTGCCCACAACATTTTCAGACGGGTACTGGTGGTAACTGACTCTGAGTAACCAGGCCTAGAGCCAGTGCTATGCTAAAAGACACTTAGAATACAGTGAAGACACCTACATACACTAGGGAACACTATGCGTTGGGGTACCCCTGTGATTAGCATGACCTCCTCTGTAAGGCCCTAGTACATAATAGGGCAGGGCGATTAAAACTACCTCTTAAACTAGCCCTCTAGGTACCTCCAGTAAGCGCCACAGAGCTGCGTTGCAGAGAGGTGTAAAAAGGGGCGTGGCCTGGACCACCTCTCTGCAACGCAGGCCTGTGGCGCATACTGGAGATACCTGGTGGGCTAGTTGGCCCCCAGGGGCCCTCAGGATTGAAGGGGACTTATTTCCCCAAATTAAAACGCGCCACAGGGCGTGTTTGCACACATGTCACCTCAGGCCCCGCCCCCTCCCTACACCACTGTGCAAACGCACCCCGTGGCGCGTTTTAAGTTGGGGGATAAAGTCCCCTTGAATCCTGAGGGTCCCTGGGGTCCAACTAGCCCACCAGGTACCTCCAGTAAGCGCCACAGAGCTGCGTTGCAGAGCGGTGTAAAACGGGGCGTGGCCTGGACCACCTCTCTGCAACGCAGCCCTGTGGCGCTTACTGGAGGTACCTGGTGGGCTAGTTGGCCCCCAGGGACCCCCAGTATTGAAGGGGAATTAATTCCCCAACTTAAAACGCGCCACAGGGCGCGTTTGCAGAGTGTTGCTGGGAGGGGCGTCTTTTTTATTTCCTTTTTTTTTTAAGAAGGGGGGCTGTGTGGCCCCCCTTTCTTTCCTATTTTATGGGCCCTGGGGACCCCATCCCCCAGGACCTGACCCCTATTTTTTTTTTAAATGGAAGGGGGCTGCGTGGCCCCCCTCCTAAGGCCATATTCGGCCCCGGGGACCCCATCCCCAGGGGCATGGCCAGTGTTTTTTTTTAAATTATTTATTTGGAGGGGGGCTGCGTGGCCCCCTCCTCAGGCCATTTATGGCCCCGGGGACCCCATCCCCCGGGGCCGGCCTTTGCGTGTTTTTTTTTTTTTTTGTCATTTTATTATGGGGGAGGGGGGACGCATGGCCCCCCTCCCTGGCCACTTCTGGCCCCGGGGACCCCATCCCCCGGGGCCTGGCCTCTCGTTGGGGACCGTGGGGGGAGCCCCAATGCCCCCACGGTCCCGCCGACTCCCCGCGTCCTGCGGGAGCCGGCATTGCTTTTCCACATGGGGAGCTGCTGACATGCAGCTCCCCGTGTGGAAAAGCAATCTGGTTTGAATTTTGGAAGAGAGAGCAGGTTTCCTGCTCTCTCTTCCAAAATCCAAACCAGTGTTTGCTATGACAGGGCGGGAGCCGTGAGGCTCCCGACCTGTCATAGCAAACAGCAGTGTCCCGGGGGTGGGCACCCCGGGACACTGCAGGAGCCGGCCCTGGGGGGTGGCGGTCCCCAGGGCCATCACTGGCTCCAGGAGGGGGGCCGCGCGGCCCCCCTCCCAACATCTGCACAGCCCCAGGGAGGTGGTGGTCCCCGGGGCACGGGGGTCCGTAATGGACCCCCAAATTAGCATTTTAGTGCCCCGGGAAGGTGGCGGTCCCCGGGGCATGTGGGGGGGCTCGAGCCCCCCCACACCGGTTTATTTCTTTTTTTTTAAAACAAGCCCCGGGGGTGGCGGTCCCCGGTGCTGCGGGGGGGCCTTGTGCCCCCGCAAATATTTGATAAAAGCCCCGGGGGTGGCGGTCCCAGCGGCTGCGGGGGGGCCCTGTGCCCCCCGCAAATATTTAACAAAAGCCCCGGGGGTGGCGGTCCCCGGGGCTGCATGGGTCCCCCTGGGCCCCTGCAATTAAATTTCCCCATGTACCCGGGACTTGGCCCACCCAAGGGCTAAATAATAACGAAGCGCGGGAGCCCGCGGGGCCGATTTGTTTTAAAAAAAAATGCTTTTTTGGGCCCTGGGGGTCCTTGTGGGACCCCCTGAGCAGGCCTAGGGGGTCAGGGTGTTTCTACCCTGCCCCCTTTTGTTATTTTTCACCTTTTGTTTTTCTGTTTTCTTGTGCCTCGGTTACTGAGGCACAAGATGGCTGCCAACACTTCCTGGTTTGGAGTGTTGACAGCCAATTAGAATAAAGCTCGTGATCGGGAGGGTGCGCGGATCCACCGCGGCCATAGATATCGAAACTTTTATTTTTTGATTTTCTCAGCAACTACTGAACGGATTTACACCATTTAAAAAAAAGGTCTCTTTCTGAACCAAGGGCTATCTTTTTGCCAAATTTGGTGTAATTCCGTTCAGCAGTTTCGGCTGTAACCGTGTCTAAAGTTTCCTATGGAAAATTGATTTTCCGACCTCTATTTTTTTAATTTCTCAGGAACTACTGACCGGATTTACACCATTTAAAAATAAGGTCTCTTTCTGAACCAAGGGCTACCTTTTTGCCAAATTTGGTGTAATTCCGTTCAGCAGTTCGGGCTGTAGCCGTGTCTAAAGTTCCCTATGGGAATTAACATGGAGAAAACACGTTTTGGGACCCCCATTTTTTCTCAGCCCCCGCTTCCCGAATCACCCCGAAACTTTCAAGACAGGAGCTGACCTGAGCGGGCTACAAGTTTTGAAAATTTCGCGAAGATTCGTCAACCGGCGCCAAAGATATTGAGAAAACAAAAAACGAGTTTCCTATGGAAACTAGGTCCTAACTATAACTATCTACTGGCAACCGCCAGTAGATAATATATATATATATATATATATATTCACTGAAAAAACCATAGGTTTTAGGGACAGTTATACTTAGTTGGACATTGCACTCGTACAAAACCCGTGAAATTCCCCGTTATAGTTAGTTCAGCTAACTATAACTCGCGCCCCGCAATGCACTGCTGATGACGTCACATATTACATCACTCATGACATGGTCAGTGACATCACTGATGACATCACTGATGACATCTCAAATGACATCACTGATGACATCATCCAGTGACTGTGTGTTTCTGTAAAGTTTAAATATGTTTAATATATATAGGGAAAGGCGTATTGAAGAATGAGTGGGTGTATAAGTGTCTGAATGGATGATTTAGTACGTGCGTGACTGACTCTACAAGTGAGTGATTAAACGTATCTTACTGAATGCATGGGTTAGTGACTAAACTGTGTGAATGTCTGTATCCGTCTGTTGGTGTGTAAGTGGATGCATGGATTTGCGAATAGCTACATGAGTGTCTATAAGGGTTATTGATTGGTTCTATGAGTATCTGTATGGGTGCCTGAGTGTTTGTGTGGATGGGGTGTGTGCGACTGTGCATAGATGTGTGAGTGGGTGATTCACTGGGTGGATGGTTTCAAGAGTGCATCTGTGATAGACTGTATGGGTGGGTAAGTGTGTGTAAGAGTGTGTTAGTGAGTGAATGTATGTCCCAGTGGTACATGTGTGAGTAACTACATATGTGAAAGGCAGTATATATGTGTATTGGAGTATATAAATAGCTATAAGCGAGAGTG
Source organism: Calotriton arnoldi (assembly GCA_963921515.1). Classification (NCBI taxonomy): domain Eukaryota; kingdom Metazoa; phylum Chordata; class Amphibia; order Caudata; family Salamandridae; genus Calotriton; species Calotriton arnoldi. Next base: position 1,311,473 of record CAWUFW010003369.1, read on the forward strand.
AGTGATTGTGATAGTGGCTGTATGGATGAGTGTGTGCTTGTATCAGTGATTGTATAAGAGCGTAACAATGTGCTAGTATTTGTATGATTAAGTGAGCTGGTGTGTGTATAACTGTATAGGTGAGTAAATGGCAGTGTGTTTAATTATTTGCATGACTGACTAGGTGTGTGAGTACCTCTATGGATGAGTGGCGGTGTTTGAGTGTCTATATAGGAGTAAGAGTGCATATGATAGTCCTGTACTGAGTGACCATAAGTATGAGTGACTGTACGGGTGAGTGAGTGGATGTGTGTGTGTAGACCTAAGAGTCAGTGAGTGGGTATGTAGTTATTGGTGTTGGAGTGTCTATGGTTTTGTGAATGGCACTCTGTAATTTAGATTGGGTGTATCAAAGGTTATATTAGGGTGTGAGGAGCTGCATCAGATTATCACGTGGATGATGTCATCAGTGATGTCATTTGAGATGTCATCAGTGATGTCATCAGTGATGTCACTGACCATGTCATGAGTGATGTAATATGTGACGTCATCAGCAGTGCATTGCGGGGCGCGAGTTATAGTTAGCTGAACTAACTATAACGGGGGAATTTCACGGGTTTTGTACAAGTGCAATGTCCAACTAACTATAACTGTCCCTAAAACCTATGGTTTTTTCAGTGAATTTCAAAGGTTTTTTAAATGCTAATTTCTAACTATAACGTGTCTGAAACCTATGGTTTTTTCAGTGAATTTCAAAGGTTTTTAAAATGCTAATTTGTAACTATAACGTGCCTGAAACCTACGGTTTTTTCAGTGAATTTCAAAGGTTTTTAAATGACAATTTTTAAATGTATTAATTTTTATATTAATTTTTTTCATACTGATTTACTACATTTTTAGAAACAATTTCTTTTACATATTTTATTTTTAAATTACATTGTAATTACATTATACATTACATTACAAAAAATACTTTCTCAGAATGAATTACTTTAGTTTAAATACTTTAGACTTTTAAGTACAGTAGTTACAGTTGTTGCAATGGGCAACACATTTTCAAACACAATGCAACATTCAGCTCAATGTGAATTTCTAGTTAAATGCAATTAGTTACTTTATGGATTACTTTTCTAACCACAGGACTGGATCCTAGATTCAGTCCTGGTACATCTCCTGTAAACAGTTGAGTAAAAGCGTTTTGGTTACAGTCGTGATTTTTAAGGAATATTATTGTATTTTAAAAGTTGACACTTAGAAACTTTTTCTCATAGAATCACCAATGTTATCCTATGGAAGGAAATTCACTTAGCAGGTAAAAACTGTTATCGTTACTTTTTCTTACTCAGTGTTGGATCCTGGATCCAGCACTGGTGCATCTCCTGTAAACAGTTGAAAGAATGCGTTTAAGTCATACAGGCGATTTTTAAGGAATATTTGTAGTTTGTGAAAATCGACACTTTGAAACTTTTCTGCTGAAAACCAGACAATGGATTCCTATGGAAGAAAATATAAGTTACTGGTAAGTACGGTTAAAATTACTTTTCAGGGTCAGTGCTGGGCTAAAAGATGCAGCACTGGGTTCTCTCCTGATAACAGGTGAGTAAATTGGAATTCGTACTTTGGTTGATTTTAGAGGAATATTATAAAGTTCCAAAACTCCACACTTAGAAGAATTTCCAAGTGAAACCAGTCAATGTTAGCCTATGAAGGAAATTCAAGTTACCGGTAAGTACGGTTAAAATTACTTTTCAGGACCAGTACTGGGCTGAAAGATGCAGCACTGAGGTCTCTCCTGATAACAGGTGAGTAAATCAGAATTCGGATTTCGGCTGATTTTAGAGGAATATTTGTATGTTTCAAAAATCAACACTTAGAAACTTTTTCAGCAAAAGCAGGCAATGATATCCTATGGAAGGAAATTCAAGTTACTGGTAAGTACGGTTAAAATTACTTTTGAGGATCAGTACTGGGCTGAAAGATGCAGCACTGAGGTCTCTCCTGATAACAGGTGAGTAAATCGGAATTCGTATTTCGGCTGATTTTAGAGGAATATTTTAAAGTTCCAAAACTCCACACTTAGAAGAATTTCCAAGTGAATCCAGTCAATGTTAGCCTATGGAAGGAAATTCAAGTTACTGGTAAGTACGGTTAAAATTACTTTTCAGGACCAGTACTGGGCTGAAAGATACAGCTGATTTTAGAGGAATATTTTAAAGTTCCAAAACTCCACACTTAGAAGAATTTCCAAGTGAAACCAGTCAATGTTAGCCTATGGAAGGAAATTCAAGTTACTGGTAAGTACGGTTAAAATTACTTTTCAGGATTAGTACTGGGCTGAAAGATGCAGCACTGAGGTCTCTCCTGATAACAGGTGAGTAAATCAGAATTCGTATTTCGGCTGATTTTAGAGGAATATTTGCACAATGGTGAAGGGAGGGGCGGGGCCTGAGGTGACATCTGTGCAAACGCGCTCCGTGGCGCGTTTTAAGTTGGGGGATTAAGTCCCTTGAATCATGAGGGTCCTACGGGCCAACTAGCCCACCAGGAACCTCCAGTATGCGCCAGGGGCTGCGTTGCAGAGACATGTACAGAGGCCACACCCCTTTTACACCTCTCTGCAACGCAGCTCTGTGGCGCTTTCTGGACGTACCTGTTGGGCTAGTTGGCCCCCAGGGACCCTCAGGATTGAAGAGGATTTAATTCCCCATCTTAAAACGTGCCACGGAGCCTGTTTGCACACATGTCACCTGAAGCCCGTCCCTCCCTTCACCACTGTGCAAACGCGCCCCGTGGCGCGTTTTAAGTCGGGGGATTAACTCCCTTGAATCCTGAGGGTCCCTGGGGTGCAACTAGCCCACCATATACCTCCAAAGCGCCATAGAGCTGCGTTGCAGAGAGGTGTAAAGGGGCGTGGCCTCTGTACACCTCTCTGCAAGGCAGTCCCCTGGCGCATACTGGAGGTTCCTGGTGGGCTAGTTGGCCCCCAGGGACCCCAGTATTCAAGGGAATTGTTCCCCTCTGCAAACGCGCCAGGGGCGCGTTTGCAGAGTGGTGAAGGAAGGGGCGGGGCCTACGGGCCCGATCGTTTTTTTTTTTTTTTTCCCCTGAAGGGGGCTGTGTGGCCCCCTTCCTTTTTCCTATTTTTAGGCCCTGGGGACCCCATCCCCCAGGGCCTTACCCCTTTTTTTAAATTAAAATAAAATAAAAAACGGGAAGGGGGCCGCGTGGCCCCTCTTCCCTGGGCCTGTATTGGCCCCGGGGACCCCATCCCCCGGGGCATGGCCTCTTTTTTTTTTATTTGGAGGGGGCTGCGTGGCCCCCTCCTCAGGCCATTTAAGGCCCCGGGACCCCATCCCCGGGCCGGCCTTGCACTTTTAAAAAAAAAAATTACTTTGGGGAGGGGGCTGCGTGGCCCCCTCCGTGGCCACTTATGGCCCCGGGGACCCCATCCCCCGGGGCCTGGCCTCTCGTTGGGGACTGTGGGGGTCCCCAAGCCCCCACAGTCCCGCCGGCTCCCCGTGTCCTACGGGAGCCGGCATTAGCGTACACATGGGGAGCTGCTAAGATGCAGCTCCCCATGTGAAAGCAGTCGGCTTTGGATATTGGAAGAGAGAGCAGGTTTCCCTGCTCTCTCTTCCAATATCCAAAGCAAGTTTGCAATGACAGGACGGGAGCCGCGAGGCTCCCGTCCTGTCATTGCAAACAGCAGTGTCCCGGGGTAGGCACCCGGGACACTGCAGGAGCCGGCCCTGGGGGTGGCGGTCCCCAGGGCCACCACAGGCTTCCAGGAGGGGCCGCGCGCCCCCTCCCTACATTTTGAAAGCCCCGGGAGGTGGTGGTCCCCAGGGCTTGGGGGTCCAAAACGGACCCCCATTTTAATTTTTCTTAGTGCCCCGGGAGGTGGTGGTCTCGGGCGTGTGGGGCTGGAGCCCCCCACACAGGTTTTTAATTTAAAGAAAAGAAGCCCCGGGAAGTGGTGGTCTCCGGGGCTGCGGGAGGGCTCAGAGCGCTCCCGCACCATTATACATAAAGCCCCGGGGGTGGTGGTCCCCGGGGCTTGGGGGTCCCTTAGAGGCCCCCCACACATAAAATTAACCCCCCCAGCATGCCCCCGGGACTTGGCCCACCCGGGGACCAATCAACATCGAGCGCGGGAGACCGCGCTTCGATTTTTTTTCGGCAAGATTCGCGCTCCCTGAGCGCATCCTGCCGATTTTTAAAAAATAAAAAAACATTTTTGCCCAGGGGTCCTTGTGGGACCCTCTGAGCAGACCTAGGGGTCAGGGTGTTTCTACCCTGCCCCCTTTGTGCGCTTTGCGCACTTGTTTCTGTCCCTCGGTTCTACCGAGGATAAAATGGCTGCCAACACTTCCTGATTTGGAGTGTTGACAGCCAATTAACATAAAGCTCGTGCTCGGGAGGATCCGCGGCCCTAGATATATCTATCTTTTTACTTTTGATTTTCTCAGCAACTACTGAACGGATTTACACCATTTAACAAAAGGGTTCTTTCTGAACCAAGAACTACCTCTTTGCCAAATTTGGTGTAATTCCGTTCAGCAGTTCGGGCTGTAGCCGTGTCTAAAGTTTCCTATGGAAAATTGCATGGGGAAAACGCGTTTGGGACCCCCTTTTTCTCGGCCCCCGCTTGACGAATCCCCCGAGACTTTCAGGGTAGGAGCGGACCGGAGCGCCCCACAAAGTTTGAAAATTTTGCGAAGATACGTCAACCGGCAAGAGAGTTATTTCAAATAGAATGTCGCGGATTTCCTATGGATAATAGGTTGTAACTATAACTATCTACTGGCGACCGCCAGTAGATAATATATATAGATATATATATATATACACACACACACACATACCAGGTGTGATGACCCACTCCATCCATAACTCTGTGTCTTGCCCTCTTCAGGGGGTTCCTTGCTCTCTGCAGAGTGTCACCCCCCACTGCAGGAGGTTCACCGCACAAACTGGTCTGTGGCCAGGCTCTGGGCCCAGCCCAGTGCAGAAGGCCAACCAAACTGCTTTGACGCCATGATGTTTTGTAAGTGCAATTTCTTTTTTTCTATAAATAGCTATTTACAAATGCTTAGTATGTTGGTGAGTCGCAATTTGGTAATCACAATTCAAATTCACATTTAGCAATTACCAAAGACTATTCAGTTTGCTGTGGAATTATTTCGACTGACTCAATTTAGGTACTTTGTTTATTGCAACATGCTACATTAAGGTTCACAAACCAGATTGCGGCTCCTTTGAGAATTGCAAAACGTACATACATTTGACTCTAAGCTCTTGAAAAAGAGAGAGAATGTACGTTCATATGCCCTTTCTCCATTTTAACACACAAATACAAACAAAACTGCACACATTTACACAGACTCACTCTCTCCCACACATACACTCACGTTCACACAAATCCTCCTCCATAAAACCTAATACACATGAATGATTTTTGAAACAGCACACTCACAAACACATACAAAAAATCACAACGTCTCACGCATGCACTTAAGCCCTGATTAAGAGTTTGGGGAGTTTCCCATGGACATTCCCAGCAGCCGGAATTACCATTGCTGGTCGATATCTCCACATGGAATTCCACCTATTATGAGTTAGACCCTTCCAAATGAGGAATAACTGTGTGGACACGGAAGGGATTACTATGCAGAATTTCGAGCTGTATTATTTAGTCCAATGGGTTTAATGCTTTCTTTTACCACTTGACCTGGGGGGTGCAGCAGTGACTTCCCTAGGGAAGTTGGGAGAGAAGGTGAGGTATAGAGAAGAATAGTTTTGGCACAGCAGAGCATTGCATCTCCCTTCTAAGCAAAGAAAACGTTGTTTGGGCCTGGTGAATAGGCTTGGCTGCTGTTGTTGCGATAGCCTCATGCGATTTTACCAGGCAGAATAGTAACCATTAAAATTGGGTTCGGTGCAGGAACACTGGGCCAGTTGGGATCAGGTGGAGCTAAATTCCAAGTGGTAATTTTGCTTCACCTGACTGGGAACAGGGGCCTCTTTCTCACCACACATTCACACATATGGGACCGGTTTCGGGGTCCCAGGATGCTTTTTTCCGGTCCAGGGAGGACTTGGCCAGGTGGTTCGGGCTGGACTGTTCCCAGGGGGAGCAGGGTCAAGACTGATTTGCATATGGTTGGGTTTAAACTGAAATGGCATGGGGAACAAAAAAACGATGGATTTAGGCCCAGATCTCTTTACTGGGGTGAATGTTTGACATTGTTCAACATTCTGCCCATCAATAGTTCTTTATGCATTTGTCACCCTGAGTGGGACGGGTACACCCAGATGTGGGTCCCGTGCTGTCCATGCCACTGGAGTTAAGCTAGCCTGGCTGATGAAAGGGTGATACGCCGAAATCGGTCCCAGGATGCTTGTTTCTGGTCCAGGGAGGACCTGGCCTGGCAGTTAGGGCTGGACTGTTCCTATGGGGAGCAGGGTCAAGACTGATTTGCATATGGCGGGTTTGAACTGGAATGGCATGGGGAGCAAAAACACGATGGATTTAGACCCAGATCTATGTACTGGGGTGAATGTTTGACATTGTTCAACATTCTGTCCTTCAATTGTTCTTTTTACATTTACTATGATGATCAACAAAGATAGAACTTGTTTCTTAGATGTAAAATTTTATGTACAGAACAACAGAGTACATAATACCCTCTATCGTAAGGAGACTGCACCCAGCAATATACTGAGAGCAGATTGTGCACCCTCCAGATCTGTCATTAAGGACATCCTATATGGAGAAATGACCAGAATTAGAAGAAATTGTAGCGAGGACAGCCCTTTTTTGGACTGTCTTACTGGCCTAAAAACACAGATTGTATGCAAGGGATACACTGTCAATATGCTGAAACAGTCAGAACAGATACCCTTAAGAATCAATCTAAAAGACTAAAGAGAATAGATTAAGGTTTGTCACAACATCTGACACTTACATTTACAAATTCTTGAAAAAACATTGTTTAAATTTCTTTATTGGCATTTAGGCATACGCAATAGTACAACACAAACCACAAGACAAGATGGGGAGGGTGGTGAGGGAGGGGAGAGACATGGCACAGAGTGATAAAATACACGGCATAAGTGTGCTAGGCGCCAAACACCTCAAAGCAAGAGGTACAGTCACGCCTGCGACCCGGGGGCGTTGAGTATTGTTGCTAGAGTCAGCTTCAGTTGCCGGTGGGGCGAGGGAATCCTTTTGTATTAAAAAGGTGAGAAGGGGTTCCCAAATATCCATGGGGCCGGAATCTTGAAAAAAACATTGGCCACTATTGCATGGTGTTCCGAGTTTGAGTGAGATAGCTTCCACAGCTCCCATAATGCCATTTCACAGAAATACAACCAGGAAGGAATCGAATGGCCCAAATTATATAGGGCCGGATAAGGAAAAAAAACAAGCTGGTCCCCTCATCCTCCAAAGGGATTTTTTCACCTGTAATAATTGCATTATGCGCCCATATAGCATTAACATAATTGTTGAATTTTATTGTAACTCTACTTGAGCATATCATGTTACACAGTTTATTAATTGTAACTGTGTGTTTGTGATATATGTTATTATTTGCAACTACGACTTATTTTATGTAGGCAGTACTATCAGAGCACTTAAATTAAGAATACAGGAACACAACAGGGCTGTCATCAATTGAGATCACCGTCACCCTTTAGCTAAACATATAAGGGAATCTCATCCACATGACAATCATTTTACTTTTCATGCAATACAGACAATATCACAACATCCTTGGGGAGGGAACAGAGAATTGTTACTCAGAGAGGATGAGGCTAAGTGGATCTGCAGTCTATGCTCTTTTGAGAAAGTACTATGAAGCTTGATAAATTATGCCACATGAATACATTTATGATGCTAAAATTAGAACTAGACCTTCTTCTTAGAATGGAGTATGGATCTTTTATAATGTCATTAATCATAGACATGATAAGGTAGATATAAATGAAGTGGATGTTGCTTTGTAGGATTATACTTATTCTAAGGTACACAGATGGATTGGGCTGTAAGTACATATTGGATCAAACAAGAGTGCTTTTGGTCCATTATTCAGCTAACACCAAATGCACTGTGGGTTCTGTACTAGATATAAGTAATCAAATACACTGTGGGTCTTGTACTGGATATAAGCCTTTCTGTTGTTATGTTTAGATTGAACTGGAAGTACAATTGATTACGTTCATATGTGTAATCTGTTAATCCAGAGATGCCGCCCCTTTGTGTCTCTTATGCAGAAATACGGATGTTTACAGATTAACATTGCTGGTAATCTGTGGACGTTAAGGGGGTTGCATTTATCATTTTGAGAATTACACAAATGTAATTTATTTATTGGTATTTGTTGTACAAGTTTGATTTTAAAGTGTCATTTTGAGGATCCTTATACAATGTTGGGTCTGGAGATTATTAGCTTTAAACTTGTGTAATGACCAAATCACAATATACAACATAAATTAGTCCATGGCCATTAGACTCCCCCCATTTTGAATTACAGTGTTTAACAGCATTTTAGATTGTTGGTACAAATTAGCTTTAAAAAGTAATTATAGGAATAGCATACAATTTATATAAACAGCTGCACATAAGATTTATGCCTTGGTTTGTAGTGTTACATTGCATGTGTCAGCTCGGCGATTCCTCGGGAACGGTTCGATGCCAAAAGGGGTCCACCTCTCGACAGTCCCAACCCTGAATGCTATAATAGCACAGGCGAATGGGACGATCAAGCGGGGGAAGGAAAGGAAGGGGTCAGCAGGGAGGGAGACCTGAAAGGCAAAATACTCAAAGATCAGCGAACATATGGATATACTGTTTATCTAAGCCAGTGAGCAACCCATACCTGTAAAACAATTAATAACATTCCTTCCATTAGGGGTAAGCATGGAACCAACAGTTCTGTATCTTAGTTCAGCAATGGTGGTTATTGCGCTATGAAAAGGATAGAGGTACAAAGGGAACATAAACTCTGGAGCCCAAACATACGCGCCGCCGTAGCGCGCTTTGCTATGCGCAAAAGATCCATACACACCAGTACACACACATGGTTCCACGTCACAGGGGAAGAGCAGAAGGCCGTCTCTTGAACCCCCTGTTAAAGTTAAAGGTAAACCAAACAATAATGTTAAAAATACGTCTTTTGATTCTGGAGTAATTAGTCTTTTATCATTTGACAGTCAGGTGCATAAACGCAGCCACTTCCTTCACAACGAAACCAATATACCTAAACAGCGGTAGTACTCATAGATGAATGAAGCGTGACACATCCCTATTGAGACGAAAACATGAGTGCCTTAGCTGAAAAAGGAATCCAGCGAGCACGAAGGCTGAGCCACAATGTCACAAGCACTTGTTATGCCCCCAAAAGTTGATTAGCAATACTATCCATAGATTTAGCAACACCGGGAAGCTCCCGATCGAAGTGGTGCATGTGTACCCTTACCCTACTCAATTTGAAGCAAGTATCCGCAGCGCGGCAGGTGCTGCTCGACCAGAGAATAACCAGCAGCTTGGTCTTCGCCCGAGTCTGCCTTTAACCGGTCTTCCTCTTTCGGTTGTATTCCCACGTGATCGGGCAATCGCGGATACGTCTGCTAAGCCCCATGGGAAATGTAGTTTCAGTGTCCCGGTGCAGAACGCAGACCGCGTTGCTGCTCCATTTCGCCGCAGGATCGTACACAGGCTTTGAGCCCCCACCTTGTGTCCACCACCCAGACAGCCAAGACCACATATCACCACAGCGGGCGAACAGAGGTGAGTCCCCCTTGCCTACAGGTACGTCTACGTCTTTGGACCGACCGGGAATTGTACGGGGCGTTCCGAGATGTGTATCAGCATGGGTCTGTGGTGACCCTCCGTTTTAGAGAGGATACTTCCAGGAATAGGCTTGGAACACACACAAGAGACAGAAAACGTACTGAATGTATGTAAAGCATTATGACATCATTTTTTTCTATCTAATCATTTTTGGGGAAAAGACAAAATAACCATGAACATAAGACAGCCCAGGTTCTAACCTAGGAGACCTAGTCTAATTTTGTGCTCAATCTTCCAGTGTAGCAAGTTAAATGATGGAATATATTTGTTCTAGCAAATGGTATACACTAACCATGTATTGTTTTGTTTCACTCAGTAACCGTATGGGAGATACTATGACCACATGGAATGAGGTATGTTTTTATAACATTGAAGGTACAGGGACGGAGTTTACATTGATTTAATCATTACTAGAAGTTCAACAGCTTGAAAAAGTATTATAGGTAAATAGAAGATCTTTTTTAATAAGTGTATTTATAAACTACTAAGATGATAACATTTACACAAACTTAAAAGGTTTAATTAGAAACACCTTAATACACACCGTGTGTAGGAAATTTGGTTTAATTTAAAAATAAAATATGACCCCAACATAGGAGTGATTAAGTGATAAAACAGCTGGGTACTTACTTGTATGCTTTTCTATACTGTAGCAGAAACATTTCTTAACCTAATTCTACAGAAGCAGCCAATCAAGAATGAAACATGAACTTATATTGTTGTACTTGCCTCCACTGTGAAGGAAGTGACCCGATTAGGGCCACCTGGGTCACTCGCGACCACCTCTCAGCCTTCCAAACAAATGAAGAGTCCGTCAGACAGTAGAGAATACAAACCAAAGTATTTATTAGTAATACACTCGAGCGGAGTCCGGTATGATCAGCCTCCTTGGATTGCTGCAGAGGGACTGACCTCAGTCAACATGGCAATGCATAAAGTACATTTCCAATACCCCTAAAGACACGCCCAGACTGGAATTTTCCAGTTGGTAGCTGATGAACAAAGGAGATACAGAAGGATGAGCTGCAATCCTGGGACCGGGTACATGCTATCTTAGCGTCAAGGTTACTCTGCCCGTGCCCGCCGCTCTAAGAGTGGGAGCAGGCCTATCTAAAGAGAAAAGTATGCAACGACAAACAGTCCATTCATTAGTGCAGCAAAACTCAACCTTGGAGAAATACAGAAAAATAATGAGGCTACTTTCTGCTGAGGCAGACAAAGTGAGACAGAAGTTAGTTTCGATCATGGCACAAAATGGCGGCTGAATACAAAATGGTGCCGCGAATGCTAACTCCATCGTACCATGATGAAGAGAAATCGACTAAAAACATTTTTTATTCTAACAACTGATTGCATGGGATAGTTTCAGGTACAGTAATTCAGAATGGATAATACCATTATAAACTTTAATTTTGGGGTTTTGTATATAAATAAATTGTATATAGATTACCTTACATGTACAGTATTTTATGTAATGATAACAATTTTTTGTATATCTGCATTTTTACAGTTCTTATGAAGTCCCCTGTATGGGATGAAACTCGTTGGCTGGGCTGAAAATCGTTTTATGATTGCTATGTATCTTCAATAAAAGCATTTTTACTACATATCAAAACAAGTACTGAGACCTGATTTTTATACCATGAAATTGGACTTTTCCGGAGATTACGCCAAATAGATATTTGTAAAACTTGTGTTTTGAGAGTGCTTTCTCCATGGTGTGATTTTTACGTTATAATAAATAACATACTCCGTTAATAAAGAAAACATAAAACATGTTTACTGTGCTAGCAAGTCATATTGTTATCGCCTGATAAAGACAGAAAAGGAAAGACAGCATGGACTACAGTGGTGAGTTCGATTAAGGGTTAAGGGTTTGGGAGCAAGGAGAAGTGGAAAGGGAAGAAGGTCTAACAGTGGACCTGCTTAGCGGAAACATGCTTACAGAAACTTGGTCCTCAGCTCACTTTCAGGTTGAGAATTTAGCATCATGTATGTAAAGATTCTAAAAGGAAGGGGTAGTGGTTAGGGTTCATTGCACCATCTGTTTCTGATTGAGGGTTGCTTTGACTCTGCAAGCTGGAGTTCCTAGTATACTTAGCATGCTTGTGGAATTAATGAGCATGTTTTTGCAAACAGGTGTCACAGTGTCTGCCCCTTTCCGATGCCTGGTTGGGTTGGAGAAGGTAAGATAATCTAAGGTTCTTTCTCCTTGTCCAGGGTGATGCCCTGTGGGAAAGCTGATGAACATGTCAGTTTTTGTGTTGTTGCCATGCTTTCAAATTGTGTCTTGTTGAAGCACGGAGGCCTGTGAGCTTGTTGTACAAAGGATATAGTATGGAAGTCGCTGCCCTAGGATGTCTTTTTGGGTAGCAAAGTTCTCTGAAAATGCAGACGTGTGGCTGGCCTCCTGCATGACTTATAGTGTGGTGGCCAGTGTGCATCAGAAGTATTAAATTAACAGGAGAGGTTTGAAGAGGAGCTTTCGCAGATTCCAGACCAAGGTGAACACAGCCATGTCCAACAAGTGTTCTGCTTCCTTGACCTCTAAGGAGGATTCACTTCCAAACTTTAGAATTCAGGATGGTACATGTGCTGCTTATGTTGCTCAATCCTTGCTTAAGGACCACCAGGATGTGTTTGAGGTTCTACAAACGGTCAAGCATCGGACTGAGCTCAAGGGAACCAACCACTATATTTAATATGTGCAACCCTTCCTCTCTGAACCCATGGAAATCAACTGCGGAGTACCCCAGGGATCATCGCTCAGCCCAACCCTCTTCAACATCTACATGGCCCCCCTCGCTGCCATCGTCAGACAGCACGGCCTCAGCATAGTATCCTACGCCTACGACACCCAGCTCATCCTCTCCCTCACCAAGGACCCCACCACCACCAGACTCAACTTCCAGGAAGGAATGTAGGACGTCGCATCCTGGATGAGCAACAGCTGCCTGAAGCTCAACTCGGAGAAGACAGAAGTCCTCGTCCTCAGAACCACCCCGTCAGCATGGAACAACACCTGGTGGCCCACCGCCCTCGGCAGCCCCCCGTCCCCCACGGACCACGCCAGAAACCTCGGCATCGTACTCGACACCTCCCTCTCCATGGACCGACAGGTCAACGCAGTCACCTCCAGCTGCTTTAACACCCTCCGCATCCTCCGTAAGACCTTCAAATGGATCCCCCCGAGTCAAGGAAGACAGTCACCCACGCAATCATAACCAGCAGACTGGACTACGGAAACGCCCTCTACGCTGGTATCAACAAGTCTCTACTCTGCAAGCTCCAGACAATACAGAACACTGCAGCCAGACTCATCCTCGGCATCCCTCGACATGAGCACATCAGCCAACACCTACGGAACCTCCACTGGCTCCCCGTCGAGAAGAGAGTCACTTTCAAGATACTCACCCACGCCTACAAATACCTCCACAATACCGGACCCCAATACCTCAACGAGAGAATCACCTTCCACGTACCCAAAAGAAACCTCCGATTCACCAACCTCGCCCTCGCCGAAACCCTGTGCATCCGCAGAGCTAGAACAGGAGGAAGACCCTTCTCCTACATTGCGGCCAAGACCTGGAACGAGCTCCCGATCGACATCAGACGTGCCCCCTCCCTGAACGTCTTCAGGAAGGCCCTCAAGACCTGGCTCTTCGACTGAACGATACTGCTGACCCCCCCCCCCCCAGTGCTTTGAGACACTCGCAGGTGAGTAGTGCGCTTACAATTCCCTGATTGATTGATTGATTGATTGATTGATTGATCTGTGCTTCACACTTGATTATGATTTTTGCTTAAGACCACAAGTGTCCGAGATTGTTAGCCAAGTTCTTTTCTACTTTAAATATTACACAAGATTCATCTCTGACTTTCAGCAGAGGCTCAATTTATGGTTATTCTACTGATAATCAGAAGTCAGCATGATTACTGCAACTCTCTCAACATGGAACATCTTCAGTATGTGACCCAGCGGTTAAAGATGGTACAGAATTCATTTATCACCTTTATTGGGACTTCCATGCAAAATTCTTGTGTCTGTCTGGTTGATCAGAGCCTGAATACACTTGCAGTATTTTTTCCCGTGACCACAATATTTTCTTCGATTTTGTTGAGGTCATATTTTTCTCTTCCTCTTGCTTTGTGGACAACCTCCACCTCCTCATTTTCTAGAAGCAATTTAAAACTTGCCTTTTTAGCCTGCAATGTGCACTTGCCTGTTCTTCCATCGAATCCCACTGCCAGGGCAACTTAACAAGTATTTGCAAATCATTCAAATAAATACACATTGTAAGAAGCTGGATTATTATTGGGGGGGAGAGGGTAACTGCCTACTTCAAAGGAATAATCACAACCCTTGTCAGGGTGAACTCCACGAGCCACTAAATTAACCTGAGCTCAACCCCCTAGTAGCTATAGCACAGAGCAGACAGGCTTAACTTAGGGTAATGTTTAAAGTATTTTTTAGTACCAAAACAGCAATAAAGTCAAAATGTAAAACAATAACAATCCAAAACCGAATTAGAAAAGTAGAATACAATTTAATTAACAAAATGACAATAATTCAAACAGGGGAACCTGAGATATGAGTTTTTAAAGATTTAAGGGAAAATAGCTCCAAAAACCACAAAGCTCCAATGATAGTCTGTGGTAGCGGCGCAATTTCAGGCTATAATCACACAACAAATTCCAAGGCCTTGAATAAGAGATTCTGATAAAATCTAAGGTACCCAATGAATAAAGGACATTTCCATGGGCATACCGTAAGATATTTTTACGATATATGTGGATCCCTGCTATAATCCAGCCTTCATTTATATAAGAACTCCCATCACTGGTTCAGTCTGCCAAGGTGGTATTTACCTGCCTCTGTGTGGAAAAAATGCCAAAATAAGTTGTGAGTGAGGCTATTTCTCCAAAATCTTTAGGATTCCTGCAGGTTGCAAAGGAATCTGTTAATCAAGGTCTTGGCATTTGCTGTGTGATTACTTGACGTAAGGAGTGTATGCCTTGGTCCGTTTTCCCTCCATTTGTGTAGTCACAATTTCAGGCTGACCACGAAGAAGCGCAGGTCAGATACAATAGGTGCTGCATTCCACTAGTGGCTTTTACTTTCCAGGCCCTTTGCAACATTTGGTACAATATTCTAGGGACCTATAAGCAAGTTAATAATACTAATTAGGAGTATGCCAATTCAATCACGTTTAAAGGGGGAGCACAGGCACTTTACCACTAGTCAGCAAGGTCAAAGGCACAGAGTCATAAAACCAGCATAAATATAGGGTCCAGCAAAAGGCGATAAATCCGGCATGATCAAGCAAAAAAATCAGACTTCCTGCACCCATTATAATATATGGTCTGTAGTCACCGACTACATCTTTTGGTCAGCCCGGGTGGACAGAATTCACTTGTGGCTCAGCCTGAGGAAGCTGATTGCTTGGCCGTAGGTGGTCATTCATCACTTCCCTTTTTTATTTCTTCAATTACTTGGGTCCCTGTTGAACAAGCTCATCCAGCAGAAAAGAAAATTCTTCAAGCTTTATGGTGGGTCCGTGAATGGTCCTGGTTGTTACTATTGGATTGAATTCCGATGTGCCCTCCAACCTGGAGGCGTCCCTATCATGTTCAAGTCTGAGGCTGACATGATGTGATTGCTGAAAGAGCCTGGACTCCACCACGGTCACCGCAAACGCCACCCATGGCATCACAGTCTACATGCTGTGGGACAGAGCATCTGTACATGGATAATCCAGATGTTTTATCCAAATTGAGCCTCTTTTGTAAAGGATACTTGGGATCCATGTATTGCACACTCTAGATATTTCCTTAAAATTCAGAGCCACTAGAAAAGATAGCCTCTGTCCCTGATCTTCAGAAGGGTGTTGGGGCATACCCCATTATATTCATGATTCCGAAGCCCTTCAGAAAACTCCAGGCTATATTCGATCAAATGGAGGTCAGTAAGTTTGTGTAGTACTTCTTCTTTAAGCTGGTCACTCCACGAGGGATCATGCATCTTGTTGCCCTGGTAGATATTGCAGTGACTCTTGATCTGCAGGATGCATACCTCCATGTCCTGATCTACCTAACAGTCAGTCATCTCTTCTTGCGCCAGCCATTACCAGTTTGTTGGTCTGCAGCGCTGGCCTTGGACTTTCATCTGCACCATCATCTTCACAAACGTATCCGCATTTGTGGCATCCCATTTCTAGCAGCAGGAGATGGTGAAGATTTTTTCAAACCTTCTTGACCAATGGATTTGTGCTGCTTCTTTTATTAATGAGAAACAAAAGAAGCACTGTAGTGGGACAGATTTATCTAATCCATTTAGTCAACATTAACAAGAGTTGTTATTGGACATGTATAATATTATTTTCATGCATTAGTCAATTATTCATATATGAATACCTTCTATTGTGAACCCCATGATGATCAAATGTCTTATATGCTTGCAAAACACCATTTCAAAACGAATTTATTGTATAAATAAGCAAATCACAAGAACTTCAAAATCTTCAGTGCATAGAACACACTATCCTTGTATATAAATCACACTCTTGTCATGAGATGACCAGAAGTACATATTAAAACAAAGGTTCGTCTAGAGATAGTCCAGTAAATCTTTGGGCCGTTGGGTGTATATGTGTGCAAGGCATCCAACAAAGGTTTTGAGAGCAGTCCATAAATACATTTTGTTTTTGACCCTTCAGTGTGATCTTCTCATAATGCATGGTTGATGCGTTTCGGCTTATCAAATTATGGCCTCTTGAGGACTAAAACATGGGAGTGTGCACCCACTTAGGAAAAATTAAATACAAGAATGAAGACAACTGGTAACTCAAAACCAGATAATCGGGAAAAAATATTGATAAAAATATAATACATGTATTCTAATACATTCAAGTGCTCTAAATATCTGTGTGCGATCTCAGTGATCAAAATGTGGCATGCAAAAGCCTGATCTTTGCTGTTGGGAACTTGGTTTGTCTGTTTCAGGGTTAGGACTCACTCTGGTATTTGTTCACAAAGTTGAGAGGTTCTAGTGCAGCAGGCAATGCTACACCTGGTGCCTTTGATCTACTGATTGTGACTCCTTAAGCCCAAGTTAGGGAGCCCTGAACATGGTGTGAGGAAGGGAGACTCTGCCCAAAAGTAGCCAACTTCTGGCCACCCTTTATAACTGGAAAAAAACAATCCTTGGAATGCTAGTCCTTTGAAGGCTAAGGCCTGGTCCTGTGCCACCCTTTCAGGTAAGGGTCCCACATAGAAGATCACCCTTGGGTATGCTGAGCATAGAAGTCTGAAAGGAAGGATGCAAATATTTTGGTGATTTGTGGGCTAAAGAAAGAAGAGGGAGGAGAAGTACCATAGTGGGGTGTCAGCTCTATGCAGGGTTTCCAAGGGGACTACTTATGGAAGTACTAGATCTGAACAATGCAAACTACCTGTAAAAACAGCAGACCTTTCTGGTGTCAGGACATTTGGCATAGGCAAAGAGAAGATTCCATCAGTGTACGTGTTGTCCCTACTGTAGCAGGAAATTGATGTACCGGACCTGGAGAAGGCTGGGGTGAAGATAGAATGGACTAGCTTGTTGTGTTCACAGATGCCAGGTACACTGAAGGACAATCAGGCTGAGATTAACCTGCAAGTGGAATTGGAGTAAATGAATAAGTAAATGTCATAAACAGAAGAGATATAAATGGTGTTATAAAGCTCAAGATGTGCCGTAAGGATTGCCAAGGCAGACCCACTGACTCGTGCATGTGCCTTTGGATCCCTAAAGTTAAAGACGCAGAGGATGGATCACAGGTTCCATCATCGGAAAGTATTCCAGCAATGGACCAGGACAGGTAGTGGGCATTGGAATGAAGAGTAGAATGCTATGGAAGGTGACTTGGTCGACATGAAAGGCGATGATGCACACAATATTTTTTACTTTAGATCCAAACAGATGATTTTTTTAATTTGAAAAATGAATATAGGAGATGTACAAAGTTATGGATTATGAGGACCTTCTTAGAGACCAGTCATTGTTCATGAGGACGTGGAATGGAGGATATATATTCATCAATACTAGATGGGCCCTCTTCTCCCTACACTTTACAATGGTGAGAGGCAACGTCAGACCTTCCATTGAAGAAGGACTACTATCATTTGTGAAGTATAAACCCAATGTAAAGAAGCATTGACAAAGTCAATAAGTCTCTCTTGGCTGGCGCCCAACTCTGAGGCCTGAGGGTGCCAGATTACGAATTATACACACAATTTTAGTAGCCTGCCAGAAAGCTTGTGTGGCGGAACACTCACGAACTGAGAGAATTTGGGAACCGTGTAGGGAGTGAGCCCTGGTGGCACTTTTGATGGGGGCAACACTAAGTCCAGCTTGGAAACCAAAACTTATGGCCATTGGCCTATGCTTCTGGAAATGGGCAATCAGTAGGTGCTGAGGAGATCTGTTGTACTCGCCTGCGATACCCTTGGTGGGACTACCCACATTGAGGGGGATTATTTTGCAGCCAGACACATGAGGAACTGGACAGCATCAAGGAGTGAGACACTCAGCAATCTCTATACCAAGTGAGCCCTCACAAGCCTGGACAATCTGATAGCAGATAGCAAATTACCTGGAGCGCAATATTTGCTATAATTTGTGATAATACAAACCTTACGTAGCATATTGGGAGAGACACGACTTGAACCTGAGGCGAAAGATCTACTGCAGGCTATACTAACCTTTGGGGACAGGCTGGCCATACAGGATGCTAGTCTTCGCGATCTCTGATAGCTTGCAAAATGTCTGCGCTAGATGGGAGGGCATTTTGGGCAGCAACTTAAGGACAGAGAGTGGGAGCAGACACTGGAGTCTATGTACACGGTGTCCAGAAACACTTGATTCAAATATACACAGTTCAATTATCTGCCTATGAGGTTCCTCAAGTTCCATAGGTTGAATCTGGTTATGCAAGCTCATATGCACTGTTGCCCCATATGTAGTCTTGTCAATGTTGATTTTGCACATATTGTATAGAACTGCCCAGTGATTATCCGCTTCTGGTTGCAGGTCACATCTGTGCTGAAGAGGATCCTCAACAGGAAGGGCATGCACACAGTTAAGATGTGACTGCCTGGTTTATATACCTGACAAATGGTGCGGAAGACAGGAAATAGATTTGTAGACCTAGCCTTGAGTAGCTCGTAGAGATATAGCACTTCACCACAAAGTGGAAGAAAGAGACTGAAACCTGGGCGATGACTGAAGTGGCGTCCCTCCAGAGGAGATTAGAGGGCAGTGCATGGAGCTACTAGCGTCACAGTGGATGGAGGTACTTGCATCATTTACCAAATCGGAAGAGTAGAGCCCCCTACTTAATATTGTTGGAATTAAATGAAAAGTCTGATCTGTGTTACCGTACATAATGATGCTTAAGTTAACCTTTGCAGCGCCATTTTATACTAAGCTGCCAATTCTAGGCCATGATTGCAATTAATTGCTCCCTGGCTCTGCAAGTAGTAGCCGTGCTGAATTTCCTATGTCTCTCAATGTTGGGCCTCGCTGTACTAATGAATACATTGTTTTGTACTTCTGCATACCTTTCCCATGAGATAGAAGCCTGCTCCCACTGGCTCAGTTGCGAAGCAGCAGAGTGACCTTGACGCTCAGACTCAGAATCGAAACTTATCCCTCTGTCTCTTCATTGTGTAACTGGTCCCAGCTGGAAATTTCCAGCCTGGGCGTGTCTTGTGGGTATTGGAAATGTATATTATGTTTTACCAAGTGTCCTAAAGTCAGTCCCTCGGCAGCCATCTCTTGAGGCTGGTCAGACTGGGCTCCGCTGCAGCACAATACTAATAAATAATTTTGGTTTATATTCTCTACTGTCTGACCGACTCTTCATTTGTTTGGAAGGCTGAGAAGTGGTCACAAGTGACCCGGGTGACCATGTTCGGGTCACTTCCTTCAGTTGGATCCTGAACAGGGACTCCATCGGGTGACCCATCCTTGCCCACGGACAGGTGAGGAGGACGGGGCCACGTCGGGTCGGATGGGCGGATCGGGGATCCCTGCACGATAGAGCCTAGTACTCGCAGCTGCCCCGCCTGTCTGACCGGGCAGTGCCTCGCCCAGTGGTCATCCCGGCTGGGGTCCTGAAAGGCGAAACCCTTGGATCTGACCATTTGGTCCGAAGAGTCGGCAGTGGAGAATAAATTTGTTCGACCTGTGTGCACCAGGTGAGTTTGCTTTGGTTCTTTGTGAATATGGCGCCCTTTTGAATAATATTTGGTATGGTCTGCGGACCATTTGCTTTGCCTTGGTAGGTCTGCGGACCGATTTGGGTACAGAGTGTCTGCGGACACTTTGCCAGGCAACATAATGGATTTGGCTTACTTTTGAAAATGCCTGGGATCTGGCCGGCTTTTGGTTTAGTGGTGTCGACTCTGATTTGTTTCATTGGTGCAGTCTGAGGACTGACTTTTGGTTTTCTTTGTTTGACACGGTCCGAGGACCGTCTTTGGAACAAGCGCTTGAATTTGTTTGGGTTCTTTGTGAACATGGTACAACATTGGTTTGTTGTTGGTACGGTCTGAGGACTGTCTTTTGGGAAAAAGCACTTGCAATTGCTCTTGCCAGGCAAATAACGAATTTGGCTCCTTTTTGAAAATGCCTGGAATGAGCTTAATTTTGGTCTCTTGTTGTCGTTGTTGCTCTGCAGATGCTCAATTGGAAGAAGATCAGCCGGCGCCTCCAGAAGGCACTCTTAATATTGATGCACGTGAAGAATGGTCTTGGCCCTATTATGTTTAGTACACTATGGCACAAATATATGAGGGACAATGCCGAGTTGAAATGGCCATTGATGGGCACTTTTGAACAGAAATAATAGTAATAATATATATATGTTTGTTTTTACATAGGACGAATGGTTTGAGAAATGAAGAAGGCAGTCTAAGTTTGATTCCCTTTGAACATGGCGGAAGGAGGCTAATAGAGGCGATAAAGGATGGAAAAGAATGTACAAAAAGGGAAGAATGCTAAATCAGAAGGTCATAGCGCATGATAAAAAAAAAAAGGGGGCGGTTTGATGGCGCCCAGATTTCACCTATAGCTTTAGGCATTGCTAAATGACAAAAGCTGCTTTGAGTCTCAGACATAAACTGCACTCTAAAAATGGCACGCAGAAATTCGGTGCATGAAAAGTGAAAACAATGAATGAGTCCTGCTCAGATGCTTTCAGTCTAATGAATAATGTAAAAAGATGCTCAATTAACTAATTCATGATTGATTTGAGTGTGCTTAATTTAGGTTTGACCTCACTATAGAATGTACATTTAATTTGGAAAATGTGTTTTGAACTTTCAAGGTAGTGTATATTTGTGCTGAATAAACACACATTTTAAAGTGTAGAAGAAAAGCTGAAATACACAGCTCGTGATTTAGTTTGCTTTGGAAGGCTCACTGTCCGGCCTTGAGATAAGAATGGAATTTTCTCTCCGTTTCTGTCTCTTCATGAAAAAGATGCATGCAGAAATACACAAAATATTTTCTTGAGTTCTGCAGAAAGGGAGGAGGGGCTCATTGGGTAGCTTCTGTGGGAGACACAGAGAGGCAGACAGAGATGAACAGCGCAAAGACAGGGAATTAGCTGAGGGAACGAGGGCAGATTTAGATGCTAAAACACTAAGTTTTATGCTTTGACTAACTGGCTTTGTGAAGTTTTAATTTGTCCTATGTATTTATTTCTCGTCATGGGAGATTTTGCAATTATTAATTATTGATCTAGCTATATGCTAAAATAACGCTTGCATTATATTACATGCACTCTTTAAGAGTCCTGACTGACTTTTATGCCTCACTTTCCACAGACATAGGGTTTCCTTCCTTTATGGAGTGTTTTGTATGCAATATATAATATGTTCTGTATTACTTCTATTTTGTCCTATATTCAATTCTGTAACGTGATAGATACTTGACTAATGAATAAAGAGTCAGAGAACATTAAATTCTTTTTCGCTAACCTTTATACTTGCGACACAGCCAGCAGCGATGATTATGTCTGTTATTTCTGTTGCTACTACCACTGTGGTTTTTCATCCTCCGGTATTAGTGAGTACTGGGACGGGTATGTGGATTTGAGGATAGAGACTGGACGAAATTGGAGGAACGTGTGGGTCCGTACGTGTGACTTGAAGTGGGAAATGGAGAGAAGAGGGTAATAGCTATTTAAGATGCTCAGTGGATTTGTGTGGTAGGTGTGTGGAATGTGATAGAAATCATGAGCCTTTTGTGCAACAGTTTGTCCTTAGGAATATGACTGCTATATTGCTTGGTTTCTAGGAGCAGTGTTTTCAAAGATGCTGCGCCGCAGGTTTTGTGTGATATTAACAGGGATACTTATTTTGTTAGACAGCATTGTCATGTATTTGGGTTCTCTTATTCCGCCGAAAAACAAGGAGAAGATTGGGCTAAGTTAACGGCTTGTCGCCAGAGGAAAGATGAGAGTGTGTCTGATGTTGTTTTTTTTTTTTACTTGACTTGAAGGTAGATTATAGTGGGCAGGATTTGTGTCTTGAAAGGGGATTTGATTGTTTGTTCACAGACTCGTTTCTAATGCGCTTTCTGAAATAGCGACTTAGTTGCAGACATTTGAGAATATTTGGTCTACATTGCCTCTTTCTGTTGCATATTTAACATAGGACAATGTTATGAGTGTTTCGGTAGATTTTTCGGATGTACCTGTTGTAACACACATTTTGCCCCCCTCTTGCTTTGACTATTGGCCCTTTTACTGTGGATTCTCCGTTTGTGGTAATGTTTAATTGTGGTGAATGTATGATGATGGGTCTTAACGTAAGAAGTGTCGTGGTTGCCAGTGAATAGTGTTTGTCTCCCCCCTGAGTTTTGCGGTTGTGTCATTCACTTTGTGGGCAACAGGCAATGCAGAGGTGGGATTGCTACAGATACTGCGGGATTTTGATCCAGGATACAGACGATGCTATCTTGCCTCGTATCCCTTACGATAGGATACAATGGGCGGGGCAGCGAGCCTTGTTGTGCATGATGCAAGATTTGGTTGGGAAAGGCGTGATTGAGGATACGACTGTTAATATTTGTAATAGCCCCACTATTTCGATTGTGTTTACAATTTTGTGACTGATTTGTGTGAAGTGAACGAAAATGTGGTTCCCTCTTACTTGCTCATCATTTCAGACACAGGGCAAAGTTGTAGGGACAGTACAGTTCAATAGTTATTGCCTTTAGCTTCGAATGGCCATAGAGTATGCCTTTCCAAGGGTAAGTATTGTCGACAGGAGGTTACCTACTTCGGTCATCTACTGTCGAAGGGGGGTAGGAGATTAGCTCCTTGGCGAACTAACACATTAAAGAAGTGCATGAGGCGCATGAGCCTTTATTCTGAATGCCTGAAGCAGTCTTTTGGGCAGCTACCACTTGGGCAACTAACTGCGCTTTCTTCGGCTCCTGTGCTTGGTACACAGATTGTTGCGTGCCGTTTTGTGTTGTAAGTACACGAGACGGCTTGTTGTGCGCTTTCTGTCTTTGACGCTTTCGCAAGAGCCCTCCCGAGCTGTCTAGGGGTGGTCATGACAGTGGCCATCTCCATAAGACAATTGATTGGACTCGTTTTAGCCACTGATCTCACAGTTATGGTACCCCATGCTGTGAACATGCCCTTGAATAAAAAGAGACACAGCACCTTACCAGTGCACATCTAACTGGCTATAAATTAGCATTGTCCACCAAAAATATCGTGATTAAAAGATGTGCCACTTTGAACTCAGCCATGTTACTGCCCCTCCCTTCTGCCAAATGATGGAATTGAAAAGGAAAAGGAGATGAAAGGACGGGTAGACTAGACTGATGTTCCCTTATCTGACCCTCAAGGGGAACTATATGTCGATGGCTCTTGTTTAGATTCTCAGGTGGCACCACCACTATTGCTTATGTTACAGCAACACTACACACAGTCGCAGAGACATCACGAGTCCCTTATCAGTTAGCCCGAGTAACTGAGTTAGCCGCCTTTATTAGAGCTTGTGAATTGTAAGTGTAGTGTCCACCGGAAAGTAACTGATGATGTGGGAAGGGATAATGTGTTTGCAGATCAGACAGCTAAGGAAAATGATCAAACTGAAATGAAAAGAATGTTTGTAGCAGGCCCTGCTGGGTGGGTACCGGAAGTCACGATGTTTAAGTTGAAAGTACGGCACAATTGAAAGGACGAGGGATGGTGAATTGATAGGCCAGGAAAAAAAAAAGAATGTTGCCAGATGCATATGTATTTCCCGTGGTTATGATGACACATTGCCCAGCCCGTGTACTGTATGGTGCGCATGATGCACAATCCTGGAAAGGGTACCGGTATGCCCCCTGGTATTTTCGCACCACACACTTTTCCTTTTGAGGTCCTTCAGATGAATAATATAGGAATAGACAGATGCAATAATTCGAAGGATGTCCTGATTGTTCTTTAAGAGTTTAGTAAATGGATTGAGGCTTACTCCACTACTCATTGTTGGTAAAAGAAAAATGATCTTTGCCAGTTAACTGAAAGTTTGCATTCTATTCACTCATAGGTCCGGGACACCCTGCAGTCACATCAGAGGGGCACGAACGTGATGCCCAGCCAGGCTGCTTGTTATGGGCAATTCGAAGTGAATAAGACTGAGACAGATCTGCAGCATAATGAAGTGCTGAATGAGGCAGTACCACCGAAAAACAGAAGAGAGGAGCTATCCAGGAGTAACAATTCCTCGATCATTCTGTACCTGGAGTCACTGGCTAAGATTTGTGCCCTCGGATGGAGGAACAGTGCACCAAGGGAGAAGTCAGATTAGCAGGGATGGACTGCGAGGATGAAGAATAGGGTGTATATGGTGGCATAGTTGGTGAAGAGTAACACCCTGGTTCCAGACACACATGCTAGTTTGCTACGAAATGACCCTGCTTCCCCCCCCACATGCGAACGAATGCCACCTGCTATACCCAGGGATCAGAGCGCTGTGAAACCCCAGGCTATGCTTACATAGACTGTAATGCACTGGTTAGATGTAATGGGCCTGATTCACATAGGGCCTCCGCACTCCCCCAGCGCCTTGAGACCCTCCCGGGTGAGTAGCGCGCTCTATAAATGCCGTGATTGATTGATTGATTGACTCCTGGCGGAAGCCCCGCAGTCATGAGGGAGTCTCCGCACTCGGGGCGGAATCTCCAGCACTCGGGCGGAATCTCCGCAATCAGAATTCTCAGCTTGGAGATTCCGCCCCGAGTGCGGAGACTTCCCCACAACTGCGGGCCCTCCACCACGAGTGTGGAGGCCCTTTATGAATCAGGCCCAAAGTTGCTCATGTTGTTGACCTGTTAATTGTACTCCTATATATGCTACTTACTCTGATCTTGAAATGCAGTGAACTGACAGTGACAATGTACCGTGCTCTGATGCGGACAGTTTGCATCACCAGTGATGATTGAATACGACCGCTGATTGCAACCGGGCATAACTGTCAATAATATGGAGATGGACATGATCTTTATGCTTATGAAAACCCAATAAAATATGCAAAAAAAAGTCTGTCTTGGCAGCAGAATTATCAGCATTGCCAGTGCTTGTGATATATATTTAAAGGTCCCAGATCCTGGATTATTGTCAGAGACCACCAAATTGTTGAAAGTTTGATTGAACAAATTATCATAAGAAAGTGCCATCTAACTATTTCTTCAAATTAGCTCCAGTGATTAATGACTCTTTTGACAAACAAACATGACAGGTGTATTTCTTTTTGGATCTATAAAATATCTGCATTTACCGAAATTTAGCCAATATGACAAGAGGGGATGGGGTAAGGAGGAAAAACTTGCTTTTGATCTTTGTAACAGGGTGGCCCGGCTAGCTTGACTCCAGTGGCATTCCGTCCATCATTTGTTAGCGTAGCACTTTTGGCCCTAAGTGGGATGGGTATACCCAGACGTGGGTCCCTTGCTCACTGTGCCACTGGATTCAAGCTAGCCTGGCTGATGAGGGGTAATACCCCGAAACCGGTCCCAGGATGCTTGTTTCCGGTCCAGAGAGGATCTGGCTTGGCAGTTTGGGCTTGACTGTTCCCATAAGGAACAGGGTCAAGACTGATTTGCATATGGCTGGGTCTAAACTGTAGTGGCATGGTGAGCAAAAGAATAATGGATTTAACCAGATCTCTTGACTTGGGGTGAATGTATGATGTATTCAGCATTCCGTCCATCATTTGTTTGCGTAGTGCAAATCACATTTGTGCAAGGCATTTTTGCCTCCACGGGGGAAATATCTTTCCTCATTAAGAAAGTACTTCCCCTCCACCCAACAATACTGGGGGTGCACATTTCAACTTCTCACAATGGAAACTGGTTTCATCTCCAATCATTTCCACAATGGGAATGGCTTAAATAAAAGTTTGAGAATACTCCAGCTCGAGCTATTGAGTGTTCCCACAGTGTCGAGGAAAACAATGCTTTGGAACGCCCACTCCCCAACCCTTGAGTAGGATATAGTTTCATGTAACATCACATCACAGTGGCGGGCACCACAAATAAAGGGTGGTAGGGTGGGTGGAGGGAGCACGGGGGGGTCGCGCAGTGTGGTGGGGAGGTGTTAGAAATTTAGAAATAATAGATTTTAAAAAAAAACGTACCCTTAACCCCCGGCTGCCTCCAGCATCCAGCTGAGACGGCCGGCCAAACACACATGAGCACTTAGGGAGTGGAGTGCACGTAGCACTCCTCCTCCCCCTCCCATGCCTTGGCCAGCCCCTCCCTACAGCGCTGGCTAGGAGCCGGCAAATGCAAAATAAAATGGTGCAAGAACATTGTTTTATTATACATTTGCTGTCTCTCAGCCAAGCAGTGGGGCGATGCTCCTCCGCCATTGCAGAGGAGCCGCCGCTATTACATCATGCTAGGCAATATTGAGCAAGAGTAAAATAAAAGTATTTACGATAGCCAGTCCCCTTTTGTGAATACTTTGTGCTTTTAAAATAAGCCATTTGCATGCGTAAGTGGTACTTTGTGGATCAGGCCCACCTTACCTGCAGTCTGATGCCACTTTGCACTCTGCAAAATGTTCCCACCAAGGCCTCCCAGAGCCACAGCCGCCGGCCCTAAGCGCGGGAAGAGCACATTAGTACCTTTTTGCGAACTGCATTACCAGCGAGCAGTAGCCTTCATTAAATGCAGCATGTTTATAGCTGCAACATTGCACATGAATTTTTAATAAACTGACCTGAAAATATCCTGGTCCCTAGCCAGTGGGGAAGCAGGGTGTGCCCACGGCCCAATGCTCTACTCTCACCACAATAGAAGATTTAGTCCTGAAGCCTGTCTATAATTTATTAGTTGAAGAGGCCTCATGTAATTCTTGAACTCTAAGAAGTTTTCTCCTGAAGCTTTGATAGAGGGATATAGATTTTCAGTCTCGTAAATGATAGTTCAGAAACAATCCCATTAATGTTCTTAGAGGAGTACTGGTGTACATCTGAACCCACTACCAATGATGATGACGTCAGCCATCTAGTCCTATTAATATATGACCGTGTTCTAGGCAGGAAACAACAATACTCATGGATAATAAAACACTCATTCAGTTGCAAGTTAGCTCACTCATACCCACACATTCAATTATTGCTTTGCCATTCAATACTAACAGAAATGACAATACCACAGCTTCCCAATTTTTATTTTATTAATGGCTCTGGACTGAGGCTTGTTGACTGACATATTATCCGGGATGTTTACATAAAAATGTTTCTCCCCAGCATAAACACTTCTAACTGCCTTCCTCGGGACATCTGCAAGGTTTTGTACTGAGATAGTATACCCCACTAGACTCAAATGGTAAGCCTTGGTTATATAATTATCACACTCTAGGAAAATGTGTACACTTACTGCATCCAATCTTCTACATAGATCCATTATTTAGTGAGGCAATCGCTTTTTTTAGACTTTGACAAAGGATTGAAAATTCTGTCAGCAAGGTGAACCAAAAAATGGAATGGGATCACTCGCCTGTTTGTTGTACATATCAAGTCAATTTATAACTGTTCCCTTTCATCAACACTGCTTAAGCACTACTTGTCACCTGGGAAGCAAGCGTTCAGCTTCTCTGGATGGGAAGTAGAAAGAACATCTATATGCTAACATTGATACATCAATGGACCTTGAGTTCACACATTTAGACTTTTTGTTTGAAACTCAGTATTTTAGGAAGTCGACCAGGTTACTTAGCACTTTGTATGGTGTGATTGAATAGATTTCTTTTACAGGAACAAATACATCCTATCACAAGCTACCGCCTCCTGCCTGTTCCTCATTCCAATCTTTAAACAATGGAGAATCTCACCTGCTGACAGACCCTTTCACCTTTCTTTTCAAAAGTCAAAAGAGGGTCTAAGTATCTACTCCTTCTCTGAGATCTACCTCTCTTGTTGTTGGACAGTTCCACCGAGTGTTCTTTTCCAGGGTAAGTTTCAGTTTATTTATTTTTTTTGTCAGTAGTGCATGCTAGCACGAAATTCTCTGTACTCATCTACTCTTTGTCCCTATCCTGTGTGCTTCGCTAGTTCTCCATCCCCCAAAGGACCTAGGGCCAGATGTACGACCATTTTTTGCGGTCGCAGAGGGGCATTTTGCCCTTTTGCGACCGCAAAAAACGGTAGCACAATGTACCAACCCTATTTTGCGAGTTGTTAATGTAATAGCGACTCGCAAAATAGGGTTAGCGACTCGCGATTAGGAAGGGGCGTTCCAAGGGCGTCCCTTCCTAATATCGGTCGCAAAACACTCGCAGTTTACCACCCTCTTCAAGAGGATGGTAAACCATTCGTAAACGGAAAGGGGTCCCCAGGGAACCCCTTCCCCTTGTGAATGGGTGCGCAAACATTTTTAAAAGCAGTCAGTGGTCCCAGGGACCACTACCTGCCCCTAAAAAATGAAAAAGTTTCATTTTTTTTTTTAAATGCATCCCGTTTTCTTTTAAGGAAAATGGGCTGCATTTGAAAAAAAAACTGCTTTATTGACAAAGCAGTCCCAGACATGGTGGTCTGCTGACCCCAGCTGGCCACCATCCCTGGGAGTGCCAGCCATTCCCAATGGGGTCGCAAATTGCAACAGCCTCATTGATATGCATGAGGCATGCAATTTGCGACCCCATTGGGAATCGCAAACAGTGTCTCTGACACTGTTGTACATTGATGTTTGCGACTCGCAAATTGCGACTCGCAATTTAATTCAATTTGTGAGTCGCAAACATCAATGGTCGTACATCTGGCCCCTAATCCGTTGCAACAACAAGCCCATTGAGGGGCCTTTGGGCAATCTTCACAGAGTTAGTATCAATTGTTTGGCCGCAAGAAGCATATGCAATATCAACTTGCCTACCCTCGAGTATAAAGGACATACTGCCTCTGATGGGAAGTTGTACAGCACCACCTCTGGGCATAGTGCTGTTTGTGCTCCAGTTTCCTCTTTCACTGTCTCCAGAACATCCCTCCAGAAGTCTTCAATGATCTACAATGCCCATTTCTTCTAGCCACACTTAATTCCTTGCCGGTATGACCAGAGTACTCACTTACAACTGCTGCTACTACCTGTCCTGGTTTATACACGTCACCAAATGTATGTCCCCAATTCCCCCACTATCAATGTACCTGTGGCCACCTCGGCAATGGACTGTAGTGTTGTGAGGAAAACCTCTGCTGCCTTTTATTACATTAATACACTGATGCAAGAGGCAGAATAAATCTCCGATAGGTCCCTTCGACACCACTCATCTCCCTTCCTTGGTCCTCCTGCAGTCCTGAATCCAGTATGGGAAGAGGTAGACCAAAAGTATATCCGTGCCACCTCCCTTTTTTTAAGAAGATGGTAAATAGTGTGTTGGAAACTGCCTACATGCCAACTTTCTTTGACCTGCCTGTGCTATATAGGTTTTTTGAAGACAGGATTTCATTTTTTTTACAGCCAGTTTTGCAAATTTATATCGAACTTGACTAAGACCATTCATTTTTTTTTCTTTTGCCAAAGGATCTCCTTTTCCTGTCTGTGCGATCTGTGTACTTGTAACTGGTCAGACACACTCTCCGGGGAGCCATTTCAGATCCACCTATTTGATTGCTTCCAAATGACCTCAATGAGTTAATTGTCGCCTCCATCATCACAGTGTGGTTAGTAGGTCATATGTTTGGTTCCCAATAGGGCAGTCTTCCAGTCAGTAAGTTGAGTGTCAGCCAGTTTGGTGGTAGTGGCACCTGTTGTTTATAACACTTAGATATGACATCACTGTGAACATAAGTTCTCACCTCCAACTGCGCCCTCTCCACCTGTTACACCTGCTCGTCATATAAGCTATGCCCCCATGCATTAATAATGTGTAGCTGCGAAGTCCTATGATATGCTTGCATGTCGGGTAACACAAGTCCCCCATTATAGACCGAGTGGTACAGCGTCCGCAGCATCACTTTAGGGGGGCCCCCATCTCAGAGCAAAGTCCAGAGTGTTTTGTCAAGACTAAGAAAGTTGCTCTCCAGGACTGGAAAGGGAGTGTTCTCATAAAGTAGTTTGGGCAGGGTGATCATCTTGTACACTTGTCCTGAGGAAGACCCCACCAGTAAGGTTTTGAAGAATACCTACACACATTCAGGGGTCGAAACGTCGACACACTATCGATGCCAGTTTCGCCAACAGTGCATGTTGGCACTGTGACTTTTTGTATTACATGGCTATGTAATTTATTGTAATTTATTTCTTGATGGACTATGTTTTGAATTTGTGGCATGGAATAGTATGCCAAACAATTTGTCTGTGATATTCACCAGCAGTGTTTTTCACCTACCTCACTACCTCACTTCAGTCACCGCCCTTCCCCTTATCTATCTTTTCAGGCACATCAATGATGGTTTTGATTGTATTCGTATAATAATTTGCACTTTATGTTCGGTGTGATTAAATAACATCTGAGCATTTTCAAATTCTGATTCATTGTATTGATTCATTGTCTTAAGTATAGTTTGTATTGTCTTTTTTACACTTTATGGATGTAACATTATTGGGACCACTACGTTCTATATCGCTCTACACCCAGGTCCCAGTGATTTTGGGTATACCCCTATCTATAACCATCTTGTTCAGGGTAGCTCTGCCCATTAAGGTCAGGGGAAGCGCTCACCACCTCTCCACATCCGCCAGTAAACCTCCCAGGACTCTCCCTAAATTTAGTTCCAGGAAACGCTCCATCTCAATTGTAAAGTCTATGTCCAAATATTGGAAACCAGTCCTGGTCAGCTGGAGGGCATCTGGCGGAGGTCGCTGGCCCTCACATTCCCGCAGTTGAAAATTATTGACTTTTCCCAGCTAATGTGGTACCTTTAAAAAGACTCAAATACCCGGAACACCGACAGTACCGCCGGAAGCGACCACTCCG
Source organism: Calotriton arnoldi (assembly GCA_963921515.1). NCBI lineage: Eukaryota > Metazoa > Chordata > Amphibia > Caudata > Salamandridae > Calotriton > Calotriton arnoldi. The sequence continues at coordinate 1,342,778 of CAWUFW010003369.1, forward strand.
GATCTGCCACATACACCAGCACTATGTCGGCATAGAGGGACAATTTTTCTGGGGCATCCGTCCCCTGGGGGAAACCCACTATATCAGCTCTACAGCACATCTAGCAAGCCAACGTTTCAGGCAAAGCTCAAACAACAGAGGCAACAACGGACATCCCTGTCACGTACCACGCCCAAGTGAAAATGACTCCAAAACCACCCCATTCACCCACATCCCCACGGTAGGCGCCTTATACAGAAGGGCCACCAAATGGCAAAACCGAGGCTTAAAACCAAACAGCTGCAGAGTTCCAAGCAAGTACACCCCAATCAATGGTATCAAACACTTTCTCCTCATCTAGGGACAATATCGCTCTGGGTTCACTTTCGGCCTTAATCTTATCTAACCACAGCTGCAGTCACCGAAGGTTTAACCACATCGCCTGTTCTAACATGAAGTCTGTCTGATCCAGATGAACCAAACAAGCTATCATCCCTATAAGGATCTTGGCCACCATCTTACTCTCCATGTTTAGCAAAGAAATAGGTCTATAGGAAGAACAGAGGTTTGCCAGTCTCCCTTCTTTAGGCATCACCATGATAATCGCATGGTTAAGATCTGGAGGCAAGCTCCCATCATCTGGCAACACCTCAAATAAATTAAGGAGGTGGGGGTTAAGAAGGGAGGCCAGACGTTTATACAGCTCAACTGAGAAATCGTTCGCCCTAGGTGTCTTCCTGGACGACATTGCCTTCACCGCTGCTCCTATCTCCCCCACCGTTAAACCCACCTCCAATTCCCCATGGCTGACCTCATCTAGGACCGGATCCCGTACCTTCACCAGGAAAGCCTCAATATTGCCCTCCAGGCAGGCCTGAAGAAGGCATATAATGCACGATAATTCGCCGAGACCGCCGGGGCTATATTAATATCAGTCCAAGCGAGCCGCCCGGGAAAAAGCCATTACAATGCAGTTATAACCACGTGATGCCGTTACTACAAAGCTATTACCAGGCATAAACCTTTACAACGCATGCCTTTAGCATGCATGCCTTGATGACGGATATACCTTTACCACGCATGCCTTCGCAAAGAATTTCATTTTAAAGGCATGAATGATAAAGGCATATGTGTGGGGAATAACTATGTAGTTACAGCATCGCAAAAAAAAATACTATACTATAAAATGTACTATATAATTATGTTTATTATAAAAACAAATACAGGACGCCACCCCCTCTGCCCCCCACTTACCGCTGTTCACTTAAAGCTGCTCTCCAGTCACAGCCCGGTCTTCGGTTACGCTGCTCTCCAGTTTTTAGGCCTCAGGGGTTGTCCTGGGGTAGTAGGCTTATAATATAAGGTAATAGGGTTGGGGTGGGCCCGGGAGTCGGGCTTGGGCTCAAGGACGGGATGTTTTTAATGGCTGCAGAATCAGGGGAGTTGTCACGGTGTGGGCATTAGGGCTCAGAGCCGGGGGCGGGACAGTTTAAAGAACTCTATGGTATTGGGCTTCATAACTGGTGCACACCAGCAGCGGAGCCAAGGAGGGCGTGTCCCGGGGCCTGCGGCCAGCCTTATGGTTCTTGTGACGACCGGCCGACGGTGCTCCTGGGAAACGCCTGCACAGCATTTAATCCCGCGATGCCTGGTGTGGCATTTCCTGCTCCTGAACTGTGTGTTTGCCCGTTGGGGCGGGACTGAGAGGACCCACGACCAGCCTCCACATTCCTGATGGTGCTGCTTATCACCCACCGGCACTATCTGGTCACTGGCCCCTTGCAACACGGAGCACTGAGGGGTTTATGTAGGCCCCCGGACGTGCACCACCCTGCAGCTAACAAGGTAGCACAGCACATTCGGCCCGCTGGCGGCGCACATTACCACGCAGGCCAAATTTGGTGCACGTATATGCCTTTACCAACTATGGCTTTACAATGCAAATTTCATAGTAAAGGCATGCGTGGTAAAGGGATACGTGTTTTTAAAAAATCGTAGTAAATGCCTGCGTGGTAATAACGCATGCGCTGTATTGACATAGTAATAAAGGCATGCGTGGTAATTGCATGCGTGGTACCGTCATACCACTGTGTTTGTGGTGCTCCCAAGGATGCTCGGGGTTGTGTTTGTGTTGAGGGCCTGGTATCATGACTTGGGCTGCCACTTTTTGTTCCTGCTTATTGTTCCTGTCTGTGACTCTCCCCTAGGGTAAGAGCTAGTGATGGTCTCTTTCCTGTGCTATCATTTTTTGCTCGGACTATAGTATGTTTACTCTGCTGATGGGTGCTGGTGGCATCGGTCCGTGATCATTATGTTGCTACCTTTTGGTCGCTTCTGTATTGCTTTCGCCAAGTAACTGTCTATGTGTGATTGGATCTTTGACTGACAGCTATCTTTGACTTCCTTGCATGGGTTCCTTGCCTGGCCAATGGCTTTCACTTCTCTCGCCCTGCCACGGTCAGCTTTTGCCGGCATGCACTTTGTTTCTGGTCTGCTCCTATGGATTCAATTGTTATGTCTTTGTTTTTTGGACTTGCTCGACAGCTTGCTTTGGCTATCGTGCTTGGGGCCATGACGGCCTTTTGGGCTTGGTCCTTTCTCTTTTTTGTACTGACTTTGAACTGGATGAAAGCCGTCACCACCTAGATGAAGAACAGCTGCTCGAAGCTCTACTCAGAAATGACAGAAGTCCTAATTCTTGTCTCCACCCCCTCTGCATGAGACGACTCCTGGTGGCCCTCCGTCCTCAGAAATCCCCCCACCTGACTGGCAACGTACGAAACCTCGTCATCATACTAGACTCATCTCTCAAAAAGAACCGCCAGATCAACGCCGTATCCTCGACCTGCTTCAACACCCTCTGCATGCTTTGAAAGACTTTCAGATGGATCCCAACCGAATCCAGAAAAGCTGTTGCGCACGCACTCATCAGCAGCAGACTGGACTACGGCAATGCTCTCTATGCCGGAATCAACAAGAAACTCCTTTACAAACTCAAGATGGTCCCGAACGCTGCATCCAGGCTAATCCTCGACATCCCCCGTCGCAGTCACATCACCGAACACCTCCACGATCTCCACTGGCTTCCAGTCGAAAGAAGAATAACCTTCAAACTCCTCACCCACCCATACAAGGCCCTTCACAACACCGGACCCGCATAACTGAACAGCCGCCTCTCCTTCCACGCACCCAAAAGACACCTTCGATCAGCCCAGCTCTCTCTGGCCACCGTCCCACGTATCAACAAGACCAGAACGGGAGGAAAGTCCTTCTCCTACCAAAGCCTGGAACACCCTCCCCCTCCACCTCCAGCAATCTCCCACATTGCCCCAGTTCAGAAAGAACCTCAAGACCTGGCTCTTCGGATGGCCCCAGCATTCAACGGAGCCGGCCCCTCCTCCCCCAGCGCCTTGAGACCCTCACGGGTGAGTAGTTGCACTTTACCAACCCTGATTGATTGATTGATTGACTTTGCCATTTCTGGTTGGATGTCATGGTCAGAGATTGATGCCAGCCCTGATGTAGGATAAGGAAGTGATAAAGAGTTAATGCTTTGTTTACTTTTCTATAAGCTCATCATTCAAATACTTCCTTATCCCAGTCCTTCAGGCCCTCCCTACTGTGTGTCGGACTTCGATCACACTCTGTTGGGCTGCTTTGGTGGTGGACTCAAAAGGATTCTGGTTAGGGCTGGCTCTCTTTTAGACTCACCTTAAGGTGAAGGAGTTTATATAGCCATAGGGATACTTACCTCCAGGGTATGAACACACTTTATGATGTATGAACTGAGACACAGAAGACGAATTGGAGTATTGAGATTACTTTGACATTGGGGGAGAAAATATAGCCTAGCGGCTATGGTGGTCAATCTCAAAATCTGGGGAACGAAGTTCGAGTCTCAGCAATGACGCTAAACATTCTGTGATTCTGGGCAAATCACTTAATCTCCCCGTGGCTAACAAAAATGAATGTGTCCTTGTGTAACGCAACTGGTGCTTGTGAAAAGCGCTCTGATACCTTCAGGTGGAGTTCGCTCTGTATAAAACTACGGGGGAAAAAACTGTTAAATGAGCACTAAACTAACTCCTCTCTTCCTGCTTGCCTATCCTCTCCTAGCAAGTCTTCAAGGCTTTAGCTGACATTGGTATTGCCTGGCAGGACTTGTGGAGGCAAAGGTGGGAACCCATGTTCACTTATCTTGTGGAAAAGATTAAAATGGAAGGGGTCTTGTACTGCATTGTACTGTAGCATTTTTATAGCGTTTGCTAACCCCAATGTGGGCGCTGAAGCGCTTATCTATACTTTGGTGTGGTGGTACAGCTCATAGTTTAATGACTGGGATGAGGAAGAGATGAGTCCTTGTAATAAAGCTTACCAGCCATTTCGTGCACCCATTTATTTTGTTTTCCGACAGAAAATGCATCATGTCCTGTGTGTTTTACTGTTTCACGGGTTGCATGCGAAAGTAAAGCAGAAAAGGATAAACAGATGAGAGAAAATATAAAATATATGTGTAACAGTGTTTGCATCTTTACGATGTAATTTTTCCTCAGAGTGCATAAACAGAACAGGCAATAAAACTGCAAAAATAAACAATCTTACAGCAAACAAAAAAAAAACCGTGAAGCAAAAAAGGGAAGAAGGGTAAAAAAAGCACCAAGGCCAGCTGAAGAAAGTGTGTTTGTTGTGAAGAACCAGTCCAGGAAAACACACAAAGCGCTCTGTCGGTGAAGGCTGAGCGAGTCTGACATATTCCAGTAAAGAAACTGGTTAAGTTCGCAGAAAAATAGCCGTGCACTCCGACCCCGGAAGGAAACACATACTTCAAATACCAAGGATTATAACAAGCATTGGAAAATGCATTAGGTTTTGCCTGTGTGATTAATATTAAGCTGTATATTGTTCTAAGTTGTAGCTTGCTGAGGAGTTGTACAATATAAGATACAGAAAGTTTGTTAAAGAGTTAATGCTTGTTTATGTTCACAAAGGCAATATATTGTGCTGTCACTAGTGAAATAGTGCGCGTAAGTAATATCAACATTTTGAAAAATGAAAGAGGGAAATAATTGAATAAATTGATGTAATAGCAATATTATGTGTTTAGAGGAGTTCTGACAACTTTTAAGCCCAGTGCCACTGCACCTGCTGCACCATTCAAATCATGACCCTGGGGCCTGCAAGATAACTGCATTTGTGACTGCCTGTTTAGTGGTAAAACATTGCAATATTTGGTGTTTAGAGGAGTTATGAAAACTTTTGTCCCCGGTGTCACTGCACCTGCTGCACCATTCATATCATGACCCTATTGCTTGGAAGGTAACTGCACTTGTGACTGCCTGTTTAGTAGTAAAATTTAGCAATATTCTGCATTTAGTGGGGCCCCAGCCCCAATGCACGTGGTGCACCATTCCAATCAAGCCCCTTTTAACTGTAAGGTGACTGCAATTGTGTCTGCCTGTATAGTAGTAAAATATAGCAATATTGGGAGTTTAGAGGAGTTCTGACAACTTTTGGGCCTGGTGCCACTCCACCTGCTGCACCATGCAAATTATGTCCCTGTTGTCTGCAAGGTAACTGCACTTGTGACTGCCTGTTTAGTAGTAAAATATAGCAATATTGGGTGTTTAGTGGTGTGCCTAGAGCTTTTGGTCCTGGTGTCACTGCACCATCTGCACCATTGAAATCATGACCCTGTTATCTGCAATTGTGATTGTCTGTTTTGCAGTCAAATATAGCAATATTGGGTGTTTAGTGGCGTTAGGACAACTTTTGGCCCTGGTGTCACTTCACCTGCTGCACCATTTAAATCAAGCCCCTTTTATAACTGCAAGGTAACTGCATTTGTGACTGCCTGTTTAGTTGTAAAATCTAGCAATAATTGGTGTTTAGTGGGGTGTCTGGAGCTTTTGGTCCAGGTTCCACTGCACCTGCTGCACTATTGAAATCATGACCCTAGTGCTTGCTTGAAAACTGATCTTGTGACTGCCTATTTAGTTGTAAAATATAGAAATATTAGGTGTTTAGAGGAGTTCTGACAACTTTTGGGCCCGGTGCCCCTGCACCTGCTGCACCATTTAAATAATGATCCTGTTGACTGCAAGATAACTGCACTTGTGGCTGCCTGTTTAGTAGTAAAATATAGCAATATTTGGTGTTTGGTGGAGTTATTACAACGTATGGCCCCGGTGCCACTGAACCTGGTGCACCATATAAATCAAGCCCCGTCTTAACTACAAGTTAACTGCAATTGTGACTGCCTGTATAGTAGTAAAATATAGCAATATTTGGCATTTAGTGGAGTTATGACAACTTTTTGCCCCAGTGGCACTGCACCTGTTGCACCATTTAAATCAAGCCCCTTTTAACTGCAAGGTAACTGCCATTGTGACTGCCTGTATAGTAGTAAAATGTAGCAATATTAGGTGTTTAGAGGAGTTCTGACAATGTTTGGTCCCGGTGCCACTGCACCTGCTGCACCATTCAAATCATGACCCTGTTGTCTGTAAGGTAACTGCACTTGTGACTGCGTGTTTAGTATTAAAATATAGCAATATTAGGTTTTATTGGGGTGCCTAGAGCTTTTGGTCCTGGTGTCACTGCACCTTCCGCACCATTGAAATCATGACCATGTTGTCTGCAAGGTAACTGCACTTGTGACAGCCTGTTTAGTAGTAAAATGTAGCAATATTCTGCGTTTAGTGGAGTCCTTAGAGTTTTTGTCCCCAGTGCCACTGCACGTGCTGCACCATTCAAATCAAGCACCTTTTAACTGCAAGGTAACTGCAATTCTGACTGCCTGTTTAGTAGTCATATATAGCAATATTGGGTGTTTAGTGGAATTGGGTGTTTAGTGGAGTTATGACAACTCTTGGCCCTGGTGTCACTGCACCTGCTGCACCATTTAAATCAACCCCCGTTTAACTGCAAGGTGACTGCAATTGTGAATGCCTGTTAAGTAGTAAACTATAGCAATATTAGGTGTTTAGAGGAGTTCTGACAACTTTTTGACCTGGTGCCACTGCACCTGCTGCACCATTCAATTCATGACCCTAGTGCCTGAAAGATAACTGCACTTGTGACTGCCTGTTTAGTTGTAAAATATAGCAATAATCGGTGTTTAGTGTGGTGCCTGGAGCTTTTGGTCCCTGTGTCACTGCACCTGCTGCACTATTGTAATCATGACCCTAGTGCTTGCTAGATAACTGCAATTGTGACTGCCTGTATAGAAGTAAAATATAGCAATATTAGGTGTTTAGAGAAGTTCTGACAACGTTTGGTCCCGGTGCCACTGCACCTGCTACACCATTCAAATCATGACCCTGTTGTCTGCAAGGTAACTACACTTGTGACTGCCTGTATAGTAGTAAAATATAGCAATATTAGGTGTTTGGTGGGGTGCCTAGAACTTTTGGTCTTGGTGTCACTGCACCTGCTGTACCATTGAAATCATGACCCTAGTGCCTGCAAGATAACTGCACCTGTGACTGCCTGTTTAGTATTACATTTTAGCAATAATTTGGCCCCGTTGCTGCTGCACCATGGAAATCAGGTCCCTTTTAAGTGCAAGGTAACTGCAATTGTGACTGCCTGTTTAGTAGTTAAATATAGCAATATTATGTGTTTAGAGGAGTTCTGACAACTTTTGGACTCGATGCCACTGCACCTGCTGCACCATTGAAATCATGACCCTAGCGCCTGCAAGATAACTGCATTTGTGACTGCCTGTTTAGTAGGAAAATATAACATTGCTCTTGTATATTAACTTTATTTTTAACGCACAATGTTTATTGCAACATTTAGAATTTGATCATAATGACCAAATAGATTAAGGGGCCGATTCCGATCTCGGGCGGATCGCCACCGAACGAGATTCGGCCGGGAAAAATACGAGCTGTGCGCGTTTTCTCCGACCGACTCGTACAGCTGTCCGAACGAGCTAGTACGATGCGAGCGTGTGCGTTGTTTCCGACCGACTCGTTACCGGATCCCAACCGCACCGACCGACTCGTACGGACACGACTCGCACCACGCAATGGAGACGTTCCCCAGCTGAGCCAGTACGATGCGCGCTTCGTACAGCCCGACCGACTCGTACCGTCCGGCTCAGGAAAACTGTCGGAGCCGTACTTCGGGGGTCTGTGTCGGACCCCCCTTCACCCGTAGCCGCGGGAGTCGCACACAGGGGGGACCCAAGGGTCCCCCCTACACATGCATGTATGGTGCAGGTTGCACTGACGCGCACCCACTGTAGGGGGCGCCCTTGTCCAAGTCATACCCATTGAGTCAATGGGAGCCCATGTACTCGTCGTACGACCGGCTCCCATTGACTTCAATGGGAATTCGACCGAATCAAGTCCGGCAGCATGCAGCCGCATCGTACTCGCTCGGTCGTACTGCAGGACTCCGGCTCGGTCAGAAATCTCTCCGGATCCGGCTCGGACGGAGAGTTTTCTGACCCAGATCGGAATCAGCCCCTAAGTTGTCAAAATGTATCCGATAATACCTACAAAGTGCAAAGAAGGTTCTGAAGCATGAATAGGAGATCTACAAATATTCTGAGGCTAAAGCATCGCTTTACACAACAAAATATTAAAAAACACAAGCATTCCTACATACTGTTAGAAGCTGTCTGACTTTTCCATGAGAAGAGATCTTATCTTGACAGTGAATGGAGCTTAAACAGTGTCAACAGCTTCAGTAGAAGATAAGTATCCTAAATGCGTGCAGCCGGGGGAAGCTAACAAAAAAAAACTTCCACACAAAAGTGGTTTAACACAGTAATTTGGCAATGGAAACTAAGAGCCCCCTTTTAAGATATATTGAATACAAGAGATTTCGCAAGCGCTGTGCAAATGAAACATCTAAATAGGATTGGCTTTCGTATAGTGCATGCTCACGAAGGCAGAAAACAAATGGGCACATATGTCCACAAGAGCATGTAAACGGATCAAGACCCATACAGACACCCATTTTCACAAAGGCAAACAGACATACATACAGTCGAATCACTCAATCAATCAATCACAGAATTTGTAAAGCGCACTACTTACCCGCGAGGGTCTCAAGGCGCTGGGGAAAAAAAGGGGGGGGGGTGCTGCTACTGGTCGAACAACCAGGTCTTGAGTAGCCTCCTGAAGGTCAGCAGGTCTTGGGTCTGTCGTAGGCTTAGTGGAAGGGTGTTCCAGGTCTTGGCGGCGAGGTGGGAGAAGGATCTGCCGCCGGTGGTGGTTCTTCGAATGCGAGGGACGGTGGCGAGGGAGAGGTCGGCGGAGCGGAGTTGGCGGTTGGGGACGTAGAAGAGGAGTCGTCTGTTGAGGTAGGCTGGGCCAGTCTTGTGGAGTGCCTTGTGTGCGTGGATGAGGAGTTTGAAGGAGATTCTCCTGTCGACGGGGAGCCAGTGCAGGTTCCTCAGGTGGGGGTGATGTGGCTGTGGCGTGGTACATCGAGGATCAGGCATGCGGAGGCGTTTTGTATGCATTGCAGTCGCTTGATGAGCTTGGCCGGGGCTCCCGCGTAGAGGGCGTTCCCATAGTCAAGTCTGCTGCTGACGAGGGCCTGGGTGACTGTTCTTCTTGTGTCTGTCGGGATCCACCTGTAGATCTTGCGAAGCATGCGGAGGGTGTTGAAGCAGGAGGATGAGACTGCGTTGACTTGCTTGGCCATGGAGAGCGTTGAGTCGAGGATGACTCCCAGGTTGCGTGCGTGGTCGGTGGGTGTCGGGGCTGCTCCCAGCGTCGTTGGCCACCAGGAGTCGTCCCAGGCTGAGGGGTTGGAGCCGAGGATGAGGACCTCTGTCTTCTCCGTGTTCAGTTTTAGTCGGCTGATCTTCATCCAATCGGCGACGGCCTTCATCCCTTCATGGAGGTTGGATTTGGCGGCGAGGGGTCCTTGGTGAGGGAGAGGATCAGTTGAGTGTCGTCGGCGTAGGAGATTATGTTGAGGTCGTGCTGTCTGGCGATGCGTGCGAGCGGGGCCATGTAGATGTTGAACAGTGTTGGGCTGAGGGACGATCCCTGGGGTACGCCGCAGATGATCTCGGAGGCTTCGGATCGGAATGGTGGGAGGCGGACTCTCTGGGTTCTGACAAAATATCGACTACAGAAATATCGACGTCAAAAATATCGGAGCTTAATATCGAAATTAAGAATATCGACATCATATCTACATCATGGTAAGTATAAAAATATTGAAAATTAAATATCGATGTCAAAAATATCGTTGTAAAAAATATCGGTTTTTTTAATGTTAAAAAAGAATCTAAAATAAAGTAAAAATACATATAATTAAAAGAAACGTAGTTAAAATTATTTAAAAATGTTTAAAAATAAAAACTGATACATATAATGTTAAAATAAATTAAACATATACATATAAAATATAATATATATACTTACTTAATAATATTCATAAATAATTATTTTAATAACTTTTAAATTGTTAAAAATATTTTATAAATTATAAATACAGACATACACATACAAAAATATTATTATTAAAAAAAGTAAAATATATTTAACAAATTTTAAAAATTACAATATTTTTAATTTTTGTAAAATAAATTATACACAACATTAAGTAAAACAATACAGAAAAATATTGGATAGCGGAGGGAAAAAATTACTATTCCCACTCCAAAGAGTGCAACAGTAGGGAAAGTGTTGGATAGCGTAGGGGTAAAAATTACTATTCCCACTCCAAAGAGTGCAACAGTAGGGAAAGTGTTGGATAGCGTAGGGGTAAAAATTACTATACCCACTCCAGAGAGTGCAACAGTAGGGAAAGTGTTGGATAGCAAAAGGGTTAAAATTACTATTCACACTCCAGTAATTGCAACAGTAGGGAAAGTGTTGGATAGCGTAGGGGTAAAAATTACTATTCCCACTCCAGTGAGTGCAACAGTAGAGAAAGTGTTGGATAGCGTAGAGGTAAAAATTACTATTCCAACTCCAGAGAGGGCAACAGTAGGGAAAGTGTTGGATAGCGTGGGGGTAAAAATTACTATTCCCACTCCAGAGAGTGCAACAGTAGGGAAAGTGTTGGATACCGTAGGGGTAAAAATTACTATTCCCACTCCAGAGAGTGCAACAGTAGGGAAAGTGTTGGATAGCATAGGGGTAAAAATTACTATTCCCACTCCAGAGAGTGCAACAGTAGGGAAAGTGTTGGATAGCGTAGGGGTAAAAATTACTATTCCAACTCCAGAGAGTGCAACAGTAGGGAAAGTGTTGGATAGCGTAGGGGTAAAAATTACTATTCCCACTCCAGAGAGTGCAACAGTAGGGAAAGTGTTGGATAGCGTATGGGTTAAAAATAACATACTTATCAATTAAATAATTGTTTTAATTAAATAATAATTTATTAATAAATTAACAATAAATAATTTATAAATACCAATAAATGAAAATTAATAATTACTTTAATAACATTAAATTTCTTCCCACCCTATTCCCCAATAAACACAAAACCCACTCCACATAAAATGTAACACAATTAATATAATTATCAATTAATCAATTAATAAAAATTAATTAACAATTAGTAATTAATAAAATAAAATAATTATCAACACCAATAAATAATAATTAATAAAAATTAATTACCAATTAATAATTAATGGACGATAAATTAATTATCAATACCAATAATTATTAATAAATAATTACTTAATTATAATAAATTACTTCCCACCCTATTCCCCTATAAACACACAACCCACTCCTAAACTGAATTAACACAATGAATATATTTATCAATTAATTAATTAATTAATTAATAAAAATTAATTACCAATTAATAATTAATAAACAATAAATTAATTATCAATACCAAAACATTATTGTTAATTACTTTATTATAATTAATTTACTTCCCACCCTATTCCCCTATAAACACACAACCCGCTCCACTAAAAATGTATACAATTAATATAATTATCAATTAATCAATTAATAAAAATTAATCATCAATTAATAATTAATTAACAATAAATTAAATATCAATAACAATAAATAAAAATTAATAATTACTTAATTACAATTAAATTACTTCCCACCCTATTCCCCTATAAACCCACAACCCGCTATGGTACTAAAACGCAAAATTTACTTTAAAAAAATTACTAACTTCTAAACAATTAATACATATATTTAAAAAATAATACAAAACATAACAAAACATGTGGAACACACACATATAAAATACATACTAAAATACATAACACTAACATAAACATCAATATTATTAACATCGATATTTTTACTATCGATATTAACAACTTCGATATTAACAAAAACGATATTTCTTACTTTCAAGTCGATATTCTGGTCACTGATCTTCTTGATGTCGATATTCTGTCCCTACGATATTTAAAACTCGATATTAATGTAGGTCGATATTTAAAACTCGATATTTTGACTGTGCACCCATACAGTCACCCACACCCAAAGAATAACAAACGCATAGGCATCACTGTGCACAACCCAGCAGTCATGCATTATCCTCTCTAGAAGAGGGCCCTGGATGTTGCCATCAGCTGAGCACAGGCTAATGTGTAATAGAATGCACAAGATGTTACATTAGGGGTACACTTTGTCATAGTTACTATGGGAGCACATGGTCAGGTGCACAAGGGGAGCACTAGTGATGCATTGCTTAGGAACACTGTGTGCTAAGAATCAAAGCAGCAATGAGTGTTGCACGTGATCCGGTGATCACTGGGTGTTGTGCATCAAGGGGAGCAATTGGTGATGTGCACTTCAGCCCTGTGCTTTCTGGACAGATTGGTGTGCACCAGGGGAATATTGTTACATGCAATGGGTGAAACACATCAATTCGTCCATATCATGTATGACATCTCCAGCTAGTCCTTATTTTGCCAGCATCAGTTTGCACGCTGAGATTTTAAATCTATACTTATAATGGCGAAAGTTAAATACAGGTCCGAAAATGCAAAGTTCTGTTCGATAGAAAGCGAGAAACTGAGGACAGTGTCACACATGAGCAGGGCCATTTGGCACCTAAGCATATGAACTTGTGTATGGAAAATGAAACAACATCCATTTTATCTTCATGGTAAGTTAAGGCAGTGCTTGGTGAAAACACTGTAAAACTGTATCACTTTATCATGGTACAAACACTGTATCCTTAAAACAGGATTCTGGAGATGGATTCTGGAGATGTTTGTGCATATGTTTTGTGTGGCTTTCTGTTTTGGTGTTAATGAATTCCTTTTCTGTTGTGCTGCTGTCTATTTTTCTGCATTACTGTAATGTGATTTTGTTGTGTTGTACTGCATTTGATGTGTTTCACTCTATTTTGACTTTTGTGGTGATGTGCCCTGCTATATTTTAATTATTTTGTTATATTATTTTCTGTATGCTATTGTGTTATGTACTGTTGTTTACTTTAGAATCAAACGTATTTATTTTGTGGCTCTCAAGCAACACATACACAGCTTCACTGCCTACATCAAAGCGCCGGCAGAGCGAAGACTCCTGAAAGTAACACAGCGTTCAGGTCTACATCCCTGAGGACGACCGCGCGTAGAGTTCAGGTCTTGATTGAGCCAGGCATGCATCTGGTGAGTATACCACTTTTCAGAACATTAACACAAATAAACATCCCCTCCCCCCCTGTCCACCCGCCACATCAGTTCTCGCTCTCTAAGCTAGGACAATCCTGCTTCCTCAGGCGCCAGCACCTAAGAAATCACACTTAAGATGCACCAGATGGTTCTAAGGGTATAAGTCGCAGAATTTGAAGATATTTTGGACATGTTACTTCCCTCATATCTTTAGTTAAAATCTGTAAAAAGGGGGCCCACAGTTCCGGAAAGTCCTTGCCCTTCCCATCTACACTAAGCGACAATCGTTCCATCGCTAAGAGTTGCCAAAGGTTCTGAATCCAATCACGAGGGTCTGGAATCGTCAGAGAGCCCCAGTGTGCCAAAAGTACCAGTCGCGCTGTAAGTAAAGCCATGGCTATCTGCTTTCCCTTTAGGGATTTCAGTGGGAAGAACTTAGGATGGGGAAGGCCCAGTAGCGTATACTCGGGAGCACGAGGGAGTGTGATCTCAAAGGCCGCGTCCACGTCATCAAGGACTGCCTCCCAGTAACGCACCAGTTTTGGGCAGTGCCAAAGCAAATGGACCAACGTGCCCGTGAGACCACACCCCCGCCAGCAGAGGCCTGACTTGGACCTGTCCCAACTCCTGATGCGCGCCGGCGTATAGTACCAGTGAGTAACTACTTTGTATGCAGACTCCGCCCCTGCTGTATTCGCGGCCGTGTGATGTGCTCTGTAATAAATGTGCTCCCACTCCTTGTGCGTGAGGGGCCTCCCTAGTTCCATTTCCCATCTGAGTTGTGCTTTTGTACGGTGTTTCTTAGGTGGCGTAGTGATCATGGCATACAGCTCGGAAATGAGTTTACGGTCGTCCTTCTTATACACCAGCCATTTCTCGAAAGAAGTCAAGGGGCGGGACATACGTGCGACGTTCTCTGCTCTCGTGACCCACTGTGCTACCTGCGAGTAGTGGAAGGCATCTGTCAGCGGCAAATCGTAATCCCTACGTAACTGCTGAAAGGGGATCAAGCCCTCGAGGTCAAACAAGAACCCCACTCTTTTACACCCCTCTTCCCTCCAGCGCTGGAAGACCGGGGAAGCGCATCCTGGCTGGAAGTCGGGGTTATCCACTATAGGGGACATAGGAGAGGGGAAGGAGGTCCACCCTTTTGGGCCTGCCAACTGGTCCCAAACCTTGAGTGTCGGGGAGGTGACCGGCGAGGAATAGAGTCCCCACGCTCTATGCTTACACGGGAGCCACAGTTCCCGCCATATGTTCCGACCCGCGACCGTTTGGTCCATGAAATTCCAGTGTTTGCTGGACAGCGGCCTATTCTATTCCGTGATGTAACGGAGGCATGCAGCTTGGTAGTATGCACTCACTACCGGAAAACCCAAACCCCCCTGCGCCCTCGGGGCAGCCACATGCGCAAACGCAAGACGCGGTTTCTTGTTATCCCACAAGAATTTATTCAGCAGACCCTGCAATTTCCGCAAGACTCCTGGCGGTGGGCTCAGGGAAAGCATTTGGAAAAGGTATAAAATGCGCGGTAACACCGTCATCTTTACTGCCGCGATCCTGCCGTACCACGCCAGCTTGAGCCGCGACCAGGTGTCCAGCGCTTTGGCCGTCTGCTCCAGCAGCAACGCATAGTTAAGAGCAGCTGTCCTAGCAATAGACGAGGTCAGCCGAATGCCCAAGTACGTGACATCCGTAGACACCCAGTGGAATGCAAAGTCCTGCTGTAGATCTTGTACTTCCGTCTCCGGGATAGATATATTGAGGATTTGTGATTTCGTGAAATTAACTTTAAACCCCGCGACAGTACCGAAAGTGGTAAGTTCCTGAGTCAGATACCGCAATGAAGACTGGGGTTGTGTGAGGGAAAGTATGACATCATCGGCGTACATACTGATTTTATGAGTATCCGCCCCAAATTTAAGGCCCACTATGCCAGGGTTCGCGCGAATGCGTTGAGCAAATGGCTCCATGTAGAGCGCAAATAAAAGAGGGGACAAGGGACAACCCTGCCGTGTGCCCCTAGCAACGGGGAAAGAGGCCGACTTGCAACCATTGACCCGCACCGCCGCCGTAGGGGAGGCATAGAGACACCGGACCCAGCGAATAAAAGTATCCCGAATCCGAAGGCTCGCAACACCGCAAATAAGTACTCCCAATCCACGCGGTCAAAGGCCTTCTCCGCGTCGATCGAGAGTAGGAAGGCCTGAGTGCGCGATCGGTGAATAGAGTCAATAAGGTGCAGAAGTCTCTTGGTATTATCTCCCCCTTGCCGCGTCGGTATAAAGCCGGATTGGTCCGGATCTATAATATTGTCCATGAGGGGACTGAGGCGGGAGGCTAAGACACCCGCAAACAATTTCGCATCCACATTGAGGAGCGAAATCGGGCGGTAGGAGCCACATTCTGCCGGGTCTTTCCCCGTTTTAGGGATGACAGTAATTGCTGCCTCAGACCTAGTAGGAGTCACTTCCCCAGAGTCTAGGAAGGAGTTAAAGAGCCGCGTCAGGAGGGGGGCCAGTTCCGCACAGAAGGTCTTATAAAACAAGGCGGGGAATCCGTCCGGGCCCGGTGACTTAGCCACCTTGAGCCGGGCGATCGCCGTATATCACTTCCTCCATACAAATAGGGGAATCCAAGAGATCCGCCGTTGGTTGGAGTAAGGGAGTGATATCGCACGAGGCCAAGTACTCCCCAGGATCCTGCAGGTGAGCAGTCTCCTTTGCATAGAGGCGTCGATAAAACTGGAGAAAAGTATCGGCAATGAGGCCATCTTCCGTATGTTCAACCGCTTGCTGGTCTCGTATGGAGGAGATCGCGGTCGCCTGCGCCCGTGCCCGCAGCCTGTGCGCAAGCATCCTCCCACACTTATCCCCACTGAGATAAAATTTGTGCCGGAGTCGCAGAAGCGCATGTTCAGCCCTGTCAAGGTCCAGATGCTTCAGCATGCGGCGCCGCATCTCCAGTTCCCTTCACACTCTCGGTGCCCCCGTGCGCTTGTGCACCGCCTCTAATTCTCCTACCTCTTTCTCCAGTTCTGCCCGCTTCTCTTTGCGGAGACGCGAAAAGGTCGCTGCGACCGCTATAAAGTCCCCCCGTACCACGAGTTTCAGAGCCTCCCAGACCGACGCGAGAGAGATGCTTCCCCGATCATTCTCAGATATATAGTATTTTATAGTGTCCCGGATGCGCTGAGTAACTTCCTCCGATTGAAGAAGGGAATCGCGAAGTCGCCAGCCAGGAGGGTTGGAGCGGCCGCATCGCGCTGGGAGCAGGACTGAGATAAGTGCATGATCCGAGAGGGAGCGTGGGGTGATATCCGCATCGTGTAGGAGAGGGAGGAGGGGTGCGGAGGCTAAGAAGTGGTCTAGCCGCGCATATGTCTTGTGTGCCGCTGAGTAGTATGTATAATCACGTTCTGTGGGATGCTGTATACGCCACACATCTCCCAGTCCGCAATCCGCCAGCCACTGTTTCCCTGCCTGTGATAGCGTCCCCGCTTGGGTAGCCCTCTGCCCAGATCTATCCAACTCCGGATCCATCACTACATTCAAGTCCCCCCCAATCAGAAGCGCAGAGTCAGGAGAAGCAAGGACCTCCGCCAGCGCAAGGCGCAGAAAGGGCTCCTGTCGCTCATTCGGGGCATATAAGGATCCAAGTGTTAAGTGCGTATCTCCCCATTGGACCCGTACCGCCAACAATCGGCCCTTCACTTCTGCCACTGTAGAGATCACCCTGCATTGTGAGCGCGCACTAAAGAGGATTGCTACCCCATTTTGTTTAGACAGCCCCGAGGCCCAGAACTGGTGTGGAAAGCGCCGGCCTCTCATTCGCTTGGTATCTTTGGTTAACAGATGGGTTTCTTGGAGCAAACAAACATCCCCCCCGGAATTTTCTAAAAGGGAAAGTATCGCAGAGCGCTTAACCGGATTATTTAACCCACGCACATTCAAGCTAACGATTTTCAAGTCTCTACCCATCCCGGCTGCGGAGGGGCGGAGCGCTATGCAACTGCCCCTGACCAATGGGCTGAAAACCAAGCGGGATCACTTCCAAACAACGGGCCAACTGCCTAACTCGCCCGAGAACTGATGCGGAGCCCCCAAATAACCCCAAAATAAATCCCAAAACAAAAACATAAAAAACCCCAAAGAACAACAAGGCAAAAGAAAAACATGGCACCAGGACAAAAGTTCATCTCGATGAACTGCGTTTAGGGAGACGCGGCCAAGATCCACAACTCGGCAGGGATAGTGTGACCACCATCCGGATACTCAGGGCATAAATCCAAGTGAAGGGACTCCTCCCTCCGACGCCTGCTGAAGCGCCCCACCAGACGCCATGCTAAGTATCGCCAGATGTCTCGGGGTTGTCAGTGACATGGGAGCCGGATGAGAGGGCCGCCTCCCTCTCCAGCTTACTGCCCGCTATGTCTGGCGCGGGGCTAGGCCTTGCACTCCCCACACGCTGCCATTCGGAGGAACAACGCCGCCTGCGGGGAAGAGGTGTGGCGTCCTGTGTCTCGGCAGGCGACCTTTCAATGCTCAACCTGTCATAGGCTTCGTCCAGGGATCGGATCTGGTGCAGTTTGCCCTGAAACTTGAAAATAAGGCGAAACGGATGGCCCCATGAATAAGGAATCTTCTGGTCATGGAGATGATTGGTGATGGGCTTGAAAGACCGACGTTTAGTCAGAGTGGATGCCGCTGAGTCCTGGTAGAGCACGGGCTGATGACCACGGAATTGCACTGGATTGATATCCCGAGCCCTGCTCCTTTAGTTGAAAATCGTGCATGCAAACGAGAATGTCAGGAGGGGGGTCCTTAGCACCACGCGGAAGGCCCACCCGGTGCACCCGATCCATTTGTATCTCTTGTACTTCGTCGTCCCCTAGAATTTGTAGGAACAGGTCGCCGACGTATGCTCTGAGGTCGTCGCCTTCACCTTTCCACGGAACCGCCCGAATCCGGATGTTGTTACGTCGGGAAAGGTTCTCCAAATCCTCCGCGTGGGCTTGCAGGTCCAGATTTTGATCGCGAAGGCGAAGCATCTCCTGCTGCAGCTGGTGCAGGTCGTCTTCCCTACTTAGGTCATGCTCCTCCAACGTTGCCACTCGCTCCCCGATGCCATCAACATCTCGCCGCACCTCCCGCAGGTCTGCGGAAAGCTGCGAGCGCAGATCTTGGAAAAGAGCTCAACCATGAAGGCCTTGGTCGCTGGTGCTTCGTCGCCGTCCATCAGTGTCGTGCCAGCTCCAGATTGCGCCGCCGTAGGCCCCATCGTCTTCTGCAGCAGGTCCTTCAAGGATTTGTCTTGCCTCCCCCTTGCTGACGACATATTGAAGCTAGGCGTCCCCCTGCAGGCCTACCACTCTCTCTTCCCACTTCAAGGGAGGTTGTCTAAAGTCCACCCTCACACCTGCCAAACGTCCCGCCGTACCGCTGACTAGGAGGGTTCCCCCGACCTCCAGGCAAGGGGTGGCACTAGGAAGAAGGAAGCCTTTGGATGATTCGGAGTCTCTATGAGGACAGCACCCAGGGGGGAGGGGGCGCCTTGTCTCTCGGTGTTCACCCCACCACCGGCGCGTACCTGAAGTGCCCCTCTGCCAGGGTCCAAGTCACACTGCCCACCACAGAGCCCCCACCAGGAAGGAGCGCAGGTATCAATGGAGCTCCGCGGCACCACCACAGTTCACACAGGCCAGGCGCCGATGGGGGAAGGAAGCGCCAGCCTACCCCTCGGGAATTCCAGGACCGCAAGGTATGGGAGACTCCGGGTCCCTCACACGCCCTCAGCTGCAGGACACCCCGGCTCCGCAAGGCCTGTGGGGCACCCCTGGCCCAGCTCCACAACCGGGCAACACTCTATCGCCCCACGTGCAATCCTCGCTCACAGGTCCGGTCAGGCGCCGCACCGTCTGCCGACCCGCAGACCAAGCCCCTCACGCATTAAAGGCAGCACACCTCCCCGGCCTGCTTCTCCTTACCGGTATGTCGCTTGGGGGATCACCGCGATCCCGGCTGCATCATTCACCAGGCCGGCGCTCAGGTCCCGCTCCACCATCCGGGCCCCGGGCCGGGAGCAGGCTGCAGGCCCCCCGGCAGGCAGGGGGGGCGTGAACCGGAGGTCGCCGGGCAGGCCCCGGCCGTCGCTCGGGATCACTCGGGCAGGCCGTCCGCCAGGTCGCAGGCACCGCTCGCCGGGCCGCGTCAGAGCCCCAAAATGGCGCCGTTAGCCGACCGTCGGTCCCGTCAAGGCCCCCAGCAGCCAACACAAATCCGTTGGGCCTCCGGTCAGCATGGGCCCAGCGGACAGGGGGCACACCCCACCAGGAACAGGGGCACTCAGGCGAAGCACTTTCCGCCGCAGTCGTCTGGCGCCGTGGGACGGCCTCCCGCTCGGCCGCACAGTTCCCGCCGGGCCGCAGCAAGGCCGGGGCCGAAGGGGATTACTCGGCGGGGTAGGCTGCAGACGCCCCGGGGCTGAGCTCGTTGCTGACTCCCTGGCAGCTCCGCAAGGTAGAGCACCCGTCTGCAGGCTCGGATGGGCGCTAGGAAGGGCGATATTACAACGCTAATAGACGACAGCGCCGGAGGGATAGGAATCCACGACATATCTCGCCACCATCTAGGCCACGCCCCACTGTTGTTTACTTTAGATTAGTCAACAAATGCTGCTGTTTGTCCAACCAAAAGCAACACATGCCTTGAAAGTTGCTTTGACAAGCAACCATTTACCTCTAAGTAAGTATAATAGCTCTGCTCCTGCTCTTCACCTATTTATGACATCAGTCAGCCCAACATTGCGGCAGAGGCTATTCCTTAACTTAGCTCTCTCTCCTAGTGATCACTTAATGTGATATGATCCCTTGACTCCAGGGATTTCTGTGAAGACTGGATTTCTTTCTAACAAAGCCACACTGAAAACATCAGATGTATACCAAAAGGGCTGACCACCTTTTCTGATGTATGATGCTTGCATATTCATAATCCATCACAAAGCCAGCAATTCTCGAGTCCCTTACTCTTATTGTCTCCATACGATTTTAGCAGAGGAATGCCACAAGTTTGACAGATAAATGCCACAGGAAACATCCATAAAGCCAAACCTAAAAATCACTGTATAATTACCGCAGGTATCCCTCAATATATTTTACAGCAAGTGTGAGAAGGACTGAATGGAGACTGGATTTTCTGTATCCCTATGTTAACCACGCCCAGAGGTACAGGTTGCTTGGAGGCTGAGTTTCCTATAACAGCTGTAGCTTGTTTTGCTGGAGAAGGACAGGCTGGTTGGATAACTTGTATTATACTACCCAGATTCATGGCGGTGCTTCTATACTGCATGTTATCTTCTGGGCGAAGGATTGGTATGGAGCCATTGACATTGTCAGGTAGAAGTTGGTCAGAAAAGATCTGACTCGCTCTAGTATTTTACTCCTTAGACCGAGTTCTATAGGACTGTAAGTAGAATGTCGTGGTCAATAGTGTACCCGGCCACTGACAGGTCTAAAAAGATCAAGGCCCTGAGAGGGTTGTCCACCGCCACATTTAAATCATCTAGAATCAACGTAATAACTACCTCTGTGCCTGAGCCCGTTCTAAACACTCCTAGGAGGCATCGAGCAACTCATGCGCCACAAGCATGGTTGGATTGAATTATAAGCACACATTCAAGCAGCTTATCTGGCAGATTGTCAGGTAACACAACTGGGCCAGGTTGAGTGTTTTCCAACAGCAGCGTCAGCCCAGGTCTTTTTAGATTTTCTCCAGTTGTTGCCGTGGCAAAAGAGCCGCAAAATGGCCTGTCTTAACACAATTTTTACTGAGCTAATAGGGAGGGTTATTTATTGTCTAAGCCAGACTTATGTTTATATGGAAAATGACATGGTTGGGGAAAATCTGGCCCATTGTAAGGTGGACCCGGAAATGAGGAGGTACTGGGGGATCTGTAATTCTGGGTCCTGCAGTAATTCCATATTTTCTCCCAGGGTTCCACAGTAATTCCTTATTTTCTTCTAAATTTTCACATACAGATTTCAGCTACTTTCACCAGACGAAATGTCGGCCAAAGCCAAAAACTGCTGTTTCCTGCCCTATCGGGATTGAGAGGCCATACATAAATAGGGCCTTAGCCTGTATACATGACTATACGCTCTAAATAGGGCAGGCAGCACATCCACCAATTATTGGGGGTTTGCCGGCATCCTCCAAACATTAAATGATCCCTTAAATATTTAGATGCTTAGATCAGGATCCTAAATATACATAGTGACTGGTTTACCAAATTAGTAGTAAATCCGCACCCGTACAAGTACTCCTTGAATGAGTGTAAATTGACTACTTTTTGGAACTCACAAACATTGGCATTAGGCTGGAAACATGCGCCAGTCCCCAGTTTCCAGGCATACCACTGGCAATGAAATACCCAAAAAGTGATGGGATAAATGCATACAAATAGTCTAACCAGTGGCAATCCAACCGATTGTTTTTTCGCCCACTGTGCCATTCTACAAAGATGCCCACCGAATGCAATGCAGTATGGACCGTGCTCCTCATGGAAACAGTCCATTCGAACTTTGGTTATCTCAGCCCTCCACCCTCAAATCCACTGCTTGTTAAGTTGGGAAGTTTGAGATTCACACTTCCTGAATTTTACTGACTAAGCTACACCCTTATCTATGAGTAAGCTATGTTTTACTTTACTTAACTCCACATATATGTACCTTTACAATATCTATCTATCTATCTATCTATCTATCTGTCTGTCTGTCTGTCTGTCTGTCTGTCTGTCTATATATATATATATATATATATATATATATACAAAACAGGTAACACCCACTAGAGAAGCACTCGAACAGAGATGAAGGTTACCAGCCTTTAATAACAGGTATGGACGGAGTTCATCAGCCAGAAAGGTATGGCAGCCTTAAGTCATGCCTGACGCGTTTCGAGACTTTCTCTTCTTCAGAGGCTTTGGCGCAAGGTACGTGCTGTGCTGGTCACTCCCTCCCTTTATATTTTGCAAAATGCCATGCCCCCAATGGGGCTGCTCCAATGAGACAGCGTTCGAGTATTCTGGGAGTTGTAGTGACCTGTAATTTCCTCCATAATTTGGCGCACTTATTCCTGCAAATTCAGGCTCATCCTGAGCCCCAGCAATGAGCCAGTCCTCATCCTGCATTCCTGCTCCAGATTAGGATCGGTATATCCAGTCCTCGTGGCCCCCCTGTGATCATGGGGTGGTGCTTTCTCGGCGGCCGGGTCGCCGCCTCATAGATTCCAAAACAGGTAACACCCGCTAGAGAAGCACTCGAACAGAGATGAAGGTTACCAGCCTTTAATAACAGGTATGGACAAAGTTCATCAGCCAGAAAAGTATGGCAGCCTTACGTCATGCCTGACGCGTTTCGAGACTTTCTATTCTTCAGAGGCTTTGGCGCAAGGTACGTGCTGTGTTGGTCACTCCCTCCCTTTATATTTTGCAAAATGCCACGCCCCCAATGGGGCTGCTCAAATGAGACAGTGTTCGAGTATTCTGGGAGTTGTAGTGACCTGTAATTTCCTCCATAATTTGGCGCACTTATTCCTGCAAATTCAGGCTCATCCTGAGCCCCAGCAATGAGCCAGTCATCATCCTGCATTCCTGCTCCACATTAGGATCGGTATATCCAGTCCTCGTGGCCCCCCTGTTATCACGGGGTGGTGCTTTCTCGGCGGCCGGGTCGCCGCCTCATAGATTCCAAAACAGGTAACACCCGCTAGAGAAGCACTCGAGCAGAGATGAAGGTTACCAGCCTTTAATAACAGGTATGGACAAAGTTCATCAGCCAGAAAGGTATGGCAGCCTTACGTCATGCCTTACGCATTTCGAGACTTTCTCTTCTTCAGAGGCTTTGGCGCAAGGTACGTGCTGTGTTGGTCACTCCCTCCCTTTATATTTTGCAAAATGCCACGCCCCCAATGGGGCTGCTCCAATGAGACAGTGTTCGAGTATTCTGGGAGTTGTAGTGACCTGTAATTTCCTCCATAATTTGGCGCACTTATTCTTGCAAATTCAGGCTCATCCTGAGCCCCAGCAATCAGCCAGTCCTCATCCTGCATTCCTGCTCCTTATTAGGATTGGTATATCCAGTTCTCGTGGCCCCCTTGTGATCACGGGGTGGTGCTTTCTCGGCGGCCGGGTCGCCGCCTCATAGATTCCAAAACAGGTAACACCCGCTAGAGAAGCACTCGAACAGAGATGAAGGTTACCAGCCTTTAATAACAGGTATGGACAAAGTTCATCAGCCAGAAAGGTATGGCAGCCTTACATCATGCCTGACGCGTTTCGAGACTTTCTCTTCTTCAGAGGCTTTGGCGCAAGGTACGTGCTGTGTTGGTCACTCCCTCCCTTTATATTTTGCAATATAAAGGGATTTTATATTTTGCAAAATATGCCATACCTTTCTGGCTGATGAACTTTGTCCATACCTGTTATTAAAGGCTGGTAACCTTCATCTCTGTTCGACTGCTTCTCTAGCGGGTGTTACCTGTTTTGGAATCTATGAGGCGGCGACCCGGCCGCCGAGAAAGCAGCACCCCGTGATCACAGGGGGGCCACGAGGAGTGGATATACCGATCCTAATGTGGAGCAGGAATGCAGGATGAGGACTGGCTCATTGCTGGGGCTCAGGATGAGCCTGAATTTGCAGGAATAAGTGCGCCAAATTATGGAGGAAATTACAGGTCACTACAACTCCCAGAATACTCGAACGCTGTCTCATTGGAGCAGCCCCATTGGGGGCGTGGCATTTTGCAAAATATAAAGGGAGGGAGTGACCAACACAGCACGTACCTTGCGCCAAAGCCTCTGAAGAAGAGAAAGTCTCGAAACGCGTCAGGCATGACGTAAGGCTGCCATACCTTTCTGGCTGATGAACTTTGTCCATACCTGTTATTAAAGGCTGGTAACCTTCATCTCTGTTCGAGTGCTTCTCTAGCGGGTGTTACCTGTTTTGGAATCTATGAGCCGGCGACCCGGCCGCTGAGAAAGCACCACCCCGTGATCACAGGGGGGCCACGAGGACTGGATATACTGATCCTAATGTGGAGCAGGAATGCAGGATGAGGACTGGCTCACTGCTGGGGCTCAGGATGAGCCTGAATTTGCAGGAATAAGTGCGCCAAATTATGGAGGAAATTACAGGTCACTACAACTCCCAGAATACTCGAACACTGTCTCATTTGAGCAGCCCCATTGGGGGCGTGGCATTTTGCAAAATATAAAGGGAGGGAGTGACCAACACAGCACGTACCTTGCGCCAAAGCCTCTGAAGAAGAGAAAGTCTCGAAACGCGTCAGGCATGACGTAAGGCTGCCATACCTTTCTGGCTGATGAACTTTGTCCATACCTGTTATTAAAGGTTGGTAACCTTCATCTCTGTTCGAGTGCTTCTCTAGCGGGTGTTACCTGTTTTGGAATCTATGAGGCGGCGACCCGGCCGCCGAGAAAGCACCACCCCGTGATCACATGGGGGCCACGAGGACTGGATATACCGATCCTAATGTGGAGCAGGAATGCAGGATGAGGACTGGCTCATTGCTGGGGCTCAGGATGAGCCTGAATTTGCAGGAATAAGTGCGCCAAATTATGGAGGAAATACAGGTCACTACAACTCCCAGAATACTCGACGCTGTCTCATTGGAGCAGCCCCATTGGGGGCGTGGCATTTTGCAAAATATAAAGGGAGGAGTGACCAACACAGCACGTACCTTGCGCCAAAGCCTCTGAAGAAGAGAAAGTCTCGAAACGCGTCAGGCATGACGTAAGGCTGCCATACCTTTCTGACTGATGAACTTTGTCCATACCTGTTATTAAAGGCTGGTAACCTTCATCTCTGTTCGAGTGCTTCTCTAGCGGGTGTTACCTGTTTTGGAATATATATACATATACATACATATATAGATATATCTTAAAGGTACGTAGATGTGGAGTGAAACATAGTAAATCTATACTTACCTATTTGCACTCATCTTCTCAATATTTTGGTCCTCAATATTTTTTGCAACAATATTTATGTCATACAATATTTTTCTGCTCGATAGTCTGTCATACAACCACCAGCATTTTTCAGCAGCAAACCATTCTGCAGTAATGAGTGCAAGCAGTTCTATATATTTCCATTTGAAGGACTGGTTGCTGATGTTTCTCTTCATGCATGTGTGAATTACAGTATAAGTAGATGTAGCTCGGGGTGTTGTTTGTGTTTATAGGATTGCTGAGGTTTCTTTTACAGTGTATGCGTGGATTCCTGGATGGGTAGATGTAGTTCGTGGTGTTGTGTATGTTTGAGGGTTGTTTCTTTTCAAGTGCGTATGTTTACTTCTGGATGGGTAGGTGTAGTTTGGACTGTTATGTAAGTGTGAGGGTTGTCAATGTTCCTTTTCCAGTGCATATATAGATTCCTGGCTGGGAGCCTGCTATTCATGGGACGCTACACAAAACAAGTTTTGTTTACTGAATTTAAAAAATTGTTTTTTAGAAACCCTAACAGCCCACAGGTTTAAGTCTGAAAAAAACAATCAGGGGGTAAGTATTTTGCAGCACATGTTTCTTGTCCTCGCCTTTTACAAATCATTTTATTAAGTGACTGACTACCCCAAGTATCAAGCTGCAAATGGAGAAGGGTGCGCAAGTAAATTAAAAAGGCAAGCAGAGCCATGGATCAAGCTTGGCTCTAAGAGTCCTTGCACGAGCCGAGCCATGACAACATTTAACATGTATATTGTGCAACAAAGATAATGGGAAAACATGATACAATCTCTTAAAAGTTCAAAAAAAGTGTATTTCTTTAACATGCCGAAGCGTTTCACTGTAGTACATAAGATTATATCAATGCATAGACAGACATTTATTAAAAGTGATAGTTTTTAGAAACCTACATGGCTACGCCCAAGGGACAATGCCACTAGTGAACTAAGAGGCCCGTCAGTAATCATGTAAACCCTAAATGTGGCCTAGATTCTGGTTATAGATGGAGCAACATTACAGTCTATTAAATCAAAATAAGAGGTGCTTGTACTGTGAACATCCCTAAATCAAGTATTTAAAAGTGTGCTCATATGTAATAATAAAGAAAAAGGAAGCTCTGTGAAATCAGCTATTTGCTTAGGATCACACAATTTGGAGAAGCAGGGAAGATTGTCTCTCTCTCTCTCTCTCGCTCTCTCCTTTCTTTTATTCTTGGCTCAGGGCGAGAAAAAACAAAACAGAGATAGCAGACCACAGTCAGGCCCCTAGACCCAACTACCAAGATAAGAATGCATTCATTTGGGGGTGTCACACTCCAAACTCTCCCCCTGAAGCTATGCCCCTGCCCATAGAAACTTACTGTCAAAATATTTTTGTTCTCGATATTTCTGCAGCTGTATTTATGTCACACAATATTTTCCCTTCATTTCTTTGTTCAAACACTGTACCTGTCCATTTAAAGCACTGTCAGCAACTCCTAAAAGTACACAACCCCACAAACTACATCTGCCCATACAGGAATCCATGTATGCACTGAAAAAGAAACAGCTCAACTGCATCTTCCCATCCAGGAATCCATACACAACACTCTGAATTACACCTTCCTACCCAGTAAGTCACATTTGCATTTGAAAGGAAAAATCAGCAGCCCTTACACATACCCAACACCCTGAACTACATCTACCCATCCAGGGATGCACAAAATGGACTGGAAAAGAAGCATCAGCAATCCTCTTACCACACAACAGTATAAACTACACCTCCTCTTCCAGGAAAAAGTACAATAAAGCACTGTTAAAACTGCACAATAAAAATGTAATCTGACAAATGCACACACACACACACACACACACACACATAACTCCATCAACCCACCCACCACAGTGGAATGTTGAGACCTGCACAGGAAGCGTTAACAACCATTCAACCCTTATGTGGGTACTTCTATGGTAGGGTAAGTTGATGCTCAGACCGGAGATATCTGATGTATCCAGTGGTATAAGTGGTTAGATAGTCTCAGGTGTCAGGTACTGAGCACCTGCACTTCTTTAATTTAAAAGGGAGAGTACCAGCAGGTTAGAGTAGCAGCACTTGTCAATAACAAACAGGTATGAAGATAGTCAGCAGCTGCACTTTTATATTACTATTTCAAGCACTGGACATACCAAACAGTGCCAGTGCTCAACCCAGCTGTCTCTTACACACAAACTCTTGATGTGACACACAAAGCAGGATATAACCCAAGAGGGCAGGTGGTTCGCAAAAAATATTCGTCTTGTTCAATTACATGTCCATGCTGGTAAGTAAGGAAGTGAGTGGTAAAACACCTTACCACCGCTATGTGATGGCAGACTTTTGGAGGTGAACTAATGAATGGAAAGGTGCACCCGGAAATATTGTAGTTCACAGAGATCAGGTAAGTGTTTCAAAGTATATTTATTCTTTCTTTAATCCGTATCCATAAAAGCATTCCTCATACAAAAGAACATCCAGCCAACGCGTTTCGTTCAAACAGGTTTTGAACTTCGTCAGAGCTCAAGTCTATTAAAGTTCTTTATACTCCTGGTGCAGAGAGTTTTTTCTTTTGAAATAAATCCAAATGATTCATAGAGTTTGTAGGATAAGTGCTAATATCAGAAAGACCTCAAAAGGTATGGATCACGCACTCCTCTGTAAAACTCCTTCTGTTAGAACAAGTTTTAATCGTATGTATTTAGGGGTTGGTTGGCGTGCATCAAAGGTATCGTCCTCTGATCCTGGACCTATGCCAAATATGATAACTGTTGCGCTTCCCCACTGGGAAGCGCCCCTTTAGTGCACTGCCGGGGGTCACAATTGGAGAACTTTGGGTGGAAATTTTTTACAAATTCAATCTCAAAGTCAACCTCTGTTTCCAGTTGAGATTCTTTATTTGCTTCCAAAACAATGATTTTTAGGGCTCGCGCCTGCGTTGCAGTGCGCAGCACTGCTCGCGCAGCGAGAGCCCTTTTGTATGGGGTTCTGAAAGCTGCTCACACGCTCGTGCGTGTGATCAGGCTTTCGCTGGCTGCCATTGGGTTTCACGTGTTTTTAATAAAAATAATGCACGCAATTGGGCAAAGGCGGGCACATGTCCCGCCTTTGCTCCGCCCATTCCCACCGGTGGCCAGCACGCGCAGCAGCAGCGCGTTCGCCTCGCTGTCACGCTCCTCCCCCGCTCCTCTGTGGTGCGCGCGCACCACTGGTTGCGACTCCCGCGTCGGCTCCTCTGTGGTGCGCGCGCATCACCGGTTAGAAATAATCATTAACATATTCCTGTCGGAAACGTATATCGGGCTGTAGATTTAAAACCATTTTGTACCTCGTCTGCTAAATATCTCCATCAGGCACTTGGTATTTATGTCTCTTCCACTGATAATAGTTTAAAGTGCTTCAAATTAGACCTCAAATGCGCTAAAATTATGAATCACCCAAAAATGCTTTACTTTTTCTAACCTATTATTGTGTGATGAATCTTGATTTTGCCTCTATTGTCTTGCGCATTACTACTTAGTTTTGTGTGATCTCAACTTTTGTTTCATTGTGTTTTTCCACTGAAAAATAGCAATTTGTTTATGTTGGTGGCAGGGCAGGCTTAGTGTTTATCCATTGTTCTCCATGAACAAGATGGCATTTTGCATACCCCCGCCCGTAGAGAGGGACAGGCGCCTGGTTTGGTTCTGCCCCTTCGAGATAGTTGATTTCTTAGCCAAGTATGGCTGATCTTCAATAACATAGATTTTTTAGATCTCTATTACTTTCAAAGTGACAACTGCATTTTTCAGGTCTCTCGGATTCCATCCTTGACTGTTTTCTCTGGACTATGACTAGTCTAACCCGTCGTGTTCTCAATTATGTCCTTTGCGTCTGTGGAGAAAGTATGACCAACATTTTCCAAACGTGCCTACGTCGGGGGAACCTGGATTTTATCAGGAAGGTGACAAAAACGTAATGTCAAAGTACATCACATGCATGGAGTCTCCATCGAAGTTTATTACTCACGCCTATTTACGGCCTTCTAAACTGGAAAACACTGGGCACTACCCTCTGAATTCCTGAGAGAACACATCATGGCCGACAGACGTAAATATATTGCGCCATTGCAGAAGCACTCCCCAGCCACCCAAGAAGGCGTTTGTAGGACTTCGAACACCTATTCAGCTGCACGGCCTGGACACATTATTTATTTCTGTTAGATCAATAAAAAACATATGCATTTTTAAAGA
The DNA here is from genome assembly GCA_963921515.1 of Calotriton arnoldi. Taxonomy (NCBI): domain Eukaryota; kingdom Metazoa; phylum Chordata; class Amphibia; order Caudata; family Salamandridae; genus Calotriton; species Calotriton arnoldi. Next base: position 1,372,598 of record CAWUFW010003369.1, read on the forward strand.
GGACACGTACCTCTATAACCTTGGTTTGAAGATATTGCTCAAACTTATTTTTTAATAAAAGACAAGTTATTTTGTGGCTCCATAAATGTGACTTGGGACCAGTGCAAATAATGAAAATGAGCCACCCTTTCATCATTTTTGATAGTAAGTACAACTTATTTGGTGTGCGGTGATTGGGTCGTCATGCACGGGGGCCCAGGTGCCACTACACCTACTGCACTAATGTGAGCCAAACCACCTGGGGTTATTCTATAGTACCCATCACGACTTTGATATAAATGCAATTATTCAAATAAGAGTGGCTAAAGTTTGTCAAACGTTTATGGAAAAGGCGCTGCAGTGTTTGCACAATTCCATTTTTCTTAAATGTTTAAATTTCACATGGCTGATGTTAATGAGATAGCTTTTACAGTCTATATAGGTGAAAGAACAAGCACTCAATTCGTCAAGGGTTGTTTCTATATTCAGTTTGTAGCGTGCTAAACAAGCATTTGCAATGCAATAGGTCTCGCATTATTAAAGTTTGAGCTATTGGTGTTGCATTATTTAGCAATGCCAATAGCTCAAACTCTAATAATGCGAGACCTATTGCATTGTAAATGCTTGTTTCTTATGTTGTGAAGACGCTTCCCAGTGGGGAAGCGCAACAGTTACAATATCAGAAAGACCTCATAATCATGGAAAGAGTCCATCCAGGCAAACATGTTCATCCAGTCAGGAAAAATTCTAGGAGGAGTCTCTCCAAGGCGATACCTTGATACGTATCATCTTTCAGGTGCCGGGTTCGTTGTATAAACAGGTATGCAGAGATAGTCAGCAGCTGCACTTTTATATTACTATTTCAAGCACTGGACATACCAAACAGTGCCAGTGCTAAACCCCGCTGTCTCTTACACTCAAAGTCTTGATTTGACACACAAAGCAGGATATAACACTAGAGGGCCGGGGGTTTGCAAAACATTTTCGTCTTGTGCAATTACATGTCCTTGCTAGTAAGAAGGGAAGTGAGTGGTGCAAACACACTACCACCGCTATGTGATGCCAGACTTTTGGAGGTGATGATGTGTGACAAGATTATATGTGCAAACTTCATGTGTTGCAGTTTGTTGTGGTACTGATATGTTTGGCTGGATTTTGTTCTACTGTGGCTTTGTGCTGCGATATACATCCTGTGTTAATATTGTGTTGTGCTGGGTTTTTCCATTCTGTCGTGACTGTTATGTTGTCTTGTGCACTGTTATGTTTTTGTTGTGTTATTTTACCTTGTGACTCGATATTGTGTTTTGTTGTACTGTGCAATTACTTAAGACATGTCAATAAATGCTGCTAAAGTTCCAGCCAAAAGCAGCACGTGCCTTTAAAGTTCGGTGACAAACAAAGAGGCATTTAACATGGCTGATTGTGGTAAAATACAGCTGCTTCAGCTCTTAGCTATTTAAGACACCAGACAGCCCAAAACTGAAGCAGAAACTAGTCTTTAATTAGCACTTGAAGAACTCAGTTGTGATAGAGCCCCTAAACTCTGGAACTCCCTGTCCTACTCCATTATGAAGGCACCTACTCTCAACTTCTTGAACGCAGAACGCAACAGCATCCTACTTACAAGATCCATACAAATGAAGAGTAAACATTGTAGATAAATTCCATACAAATGAAGGGTAAACGTCGTAGATTCGTTGCAACGTCTTGTTTTGCCCTGCCCCTTTAGAAAGCCATTTCCGCTGAACTTCAAGGCCGATTCAAAACCTTCACACTTGAGGGAGACACAGAAATAAAAGATAAACTTCCTAAATAAATTGCAACTTGCTATCCTGCATCCCTCTCATCCACTATCTGTGCACAGTGGCTCCGGAATCAATAATGTTCTTTGTGGCAATTAATGCGCTGTGTCTTTCATTGGATCATGAGTCCCACCATCAGTAGTGGCCCGTGCAGGTAAGCACAGTGGGGCGGGGGCAGGGCGGCGGATAAAGTGACAAACGACGGGATAGAGAATGCAAAATAAATAAATAAATAAAACCACTAACCTTGCACTCGCCGCATCGCTGCAAGGTAAGTGGTTTTATTTATTTTACATTCCCTATCCCGTCGTTAGTCACTTTCACACCCCACCCCGCCTCACCGCGCTTACTGCACGGGCCGCCACTGCATACCACCCCGTACTGCGCTGGCTTTGTAGGGGTCCCTCCTTGCCGCATATTTTAAAAAAAATATTCCTCCCCTAAGAATGATCATATCCTCAATGTATACCCTATTGTGTTTCCTCTCACGATAAACTAGAATTTGATTCAGAACTTTTTTCTATTCGCTATGTCCTGCAACGCCACATCAGTTTTCTTGACGTTTTACTCAATTGTCCTCTGCATGATTGCCATGCTCTTACTGCAATATGGCACAATTCTCTTCCATGCCCTGATATCTACCTGTCTCCCTGTGTTGCTCCACTAATACAGCACTCAGTTCATGAGTGTGCCTGGTTTCGTGCCATACGAAAATATGTAAATAAAATAATACCTAAACATGGTGATGTTGTATGTCCTGCATAACAATGCCCACCACAATGTTACTCATGTATTTCCTTCATATTTCCCATTGTGTGATATGCTGTCATGCTTTAAAACCTCAATAAAGTTGGTTATTAAAAAAACAAAAAACTAAAAGCGATGAGATGCTTGGGACTGAGCGGCTTTGAGCTCTGATATAACATCAATGCAGGCAGGTTGCCTGTATGACATTTGGCCACATGCCTTGAATGGGAAGGCTGGTTGGGCCTGTATTACCAGAGCTCTAGAACGGTATGCCTGGGAGTCTAAGGTCAGTAGTAACCAGGTAATCACAGGATGTTTTCCTTACGTCTGGTGTCACCCAAAACCTTTTGGTTTTACTAAAATGATACGTATGATATGGTCACTTATAGGGGCCTTTAGCCAGCCCTCTTTATCCATTGGCCTGTTGTGTCATTCACATGTTTCTTCCACCCACTACAACATACAGCATGGTACTGTGGTTTAGCCCACTTCAGCCATTGGCTTACGTCATTGTGATTAAGTGTATTCTGCCCTATCACAAGGAGCAAATCTACACACAATGTAGCTCCCTCCAGTTCAAGGGACAACAATGGCAATGGGTGCTTTTTGAGACTAAAAATATTTTGCTTTTTGCAACTGTTTTAGATTGATGGGGCCTAGTAGCTTCCCCAACAATAAGGTTTTGCAAAACCCATAACAAAATAAAACAATCACTGGCAAAGCAAAATGACTGGCTGGCGACACTGGACATTTTTGCCTTGCTAATGCTTGTCTAGCACTAACTTCTTGAATATGAACTCAGTTTCCCAGTGATTGGATCCAGCAGGCATGCACCTGTTTCCACAGTTTTCTGACGCATTGTTAAACCTACCAGAAACAGATTTGCCTAGCCGGGGTGTGTGTGTTTGCAGGGCGCAGTGCGGTTTTGTATAATATTTGCCTCTTAAAAGCCTGGGCCGTTGCCATGCTAGGCCTGTCAGAGCCAGCAGCAGACTGGTATAGATAGGAATGTGACATTCGCTGGTTAAACCTGTCGCTTGCCACCTGTTGAAAGGGCCTGGCCCTGTGCTTAAGAGCTTTAGAAGACACGCTAGGAAGATACTGCGGTGGGAATCACCGCGGCAACATAGAACATTCCAGAAGAATGATTCATAGCCGCAAGATACTGCCGCTTACGGCATCTCGCGCCCTCCCTTCATGGGGCACCGCCGAAAATTCTCCCATGGTGGTTCGGTAGGCAAGCCTTACCAGAGCTGCCAGTATTCGGGAACCAAAAAGAGACAGCTTGTTCCGTGTTTTAAAAAACTAATTAGCATAACTACAAGACTGGAAATTACCCCTTTTCCCGATAATGACATCATAACATATCACATCATCGCATACGGCATTCCCACTGAGAGTTCAGACCTATGTATTTCCGACCACTGATAATATACATGGTTGACTGCATCTGGTCTCAATCCAATTACCGTTTGGTTTTTTTCTACATCTTTGTAAAGCGCTCTGACTTCGAATGAGGGCTACATTCGCTATATAAAACCAGAGATAAAAAAAAATAAGTACAGTACAGTAGATTGACAGCCCTGCAGTTTACCCATCCCCCTTCAAGAACACCAGGGCACCAGGTTTCCAGTCCTGAGAGAGGAGGGAGGGTGCGGAAGGGTGCTCAATGCAATGAAAAGGGATTAGCTGTAGAGTCCCACCTCAAACAAGAAGTGAGTCATACCTGGCTGAACTAAGCAAGAGAAAACCTGTCGGACAACTCAGTCTGTGCCCCAGATGCCCGCCCACTTGACCACCTGCATGCTTGTTGTTACACCAACCCATCGAACCTAGTTGTATTTGGCAAACGTCACTCTAGTCACACTCCATTCAATTCAGTAACTTTATTCGATCAAATTAAAAGACATAGATCATAAAAGTACAATACAGGTTAAAAATAATACATACATTCTTAGTAGAAAATACAAAATAAAAATGGCATTGAGGAGTCCGTATTACCAACACTTCGAGCCTAACATTATCCAGAAAACGAATTAATTAATTAATACCACAGGTAGATGGAATGAACGATAAAAATGTCACTCAAGGTCCGCCAAGTAGACAATTACCTACTTACTTATTCACAGCGCAATTACAATGTCCGAGTTCAGAATTCCTAACTCCCAACATCTTCCCAAATAGTGTATAGAACCTAAGATGTCTAAAATTAATTCTACACAATGCAGCCATCACATTTTACACCCCCTAAAACAGGTACTAATTACCTTATAAAAGCATTTATTTTTTTAAATTATGACAATTCCCTACTCAAATTTCCCTCAAATTAGCTCCATGAAGTGCTGAGTGATCAGTTATATAGGTCAGATAGCCTCTTAAAGCATCTGTGACTTCTCAGCTAAACACAGTTTACTTCTTCTCATACAGGCCCAAAGGAATATAGCTAAAGAAAAACGAATGAATGGATCATTACGTTTTTTAAGAAAGTACTAGTCACACTAATAATAAAACAAGCATTGGCAATTGCAATAGGTCTGGCTTTAAAGGAATTTTGTATGGTAATTTAAAACATTACAAGTAAATAGCATGGGAATAGATACGTATTTGTGTGGAAGTAAGGAACTGTAGAAAAAATTGGTGTTGATTAAAAGTTCAGGTGACAGTTGCACTGCTAAGCACACCTTACAATCCACATAGGTTAACACAACTGCTCACCCCCCATCTGACCTGCTGCCAGAGAAAAACAAAATACATTTTCTAATTATCTAAGACACTTTAATAGCATTCGAATGTCATGTGTGCGCCCCTGAAAGTTCAAGCTTACACAGCTGGATAAACATACAAAATGATCGCAGCTGCATTGAAGGAAAGCACTTTTTTGTGGAAGTGCCAAATCAAAACATGTACTCCAGGTTTTCAACATTTGGGTGGAGTCTAAACCCTTCTGGTAATGTTCAAATCATTGTCTGGTGACAGCTGCGCTGTCAAGCCAGACCACAAAAAATGGCCAGGGGTCTACCTCAACTGGCCCACTGTTTATACTGAAATAAACACAATTTAATCTCATCAGAATACTTGTAACTGTGACTCAGCATTGGTATCGTAAAACTTCCCTACACTACCTGACCCAATGTGTCCCTATGTTCGTGTGGTATATGAGAATATGCAGCAACAAAAATATTGCATATGTGGTACCAAAATATAGTGGCCAAAATATCAAGAGCCGAACTATTTTGAAGGTTAAGTGCTTGCAGCTAAGTATAGATTTACAATTCTTAATTCCACATTTACGTACCTTGAAGATATATTTTGACACACAACATTCAGCATTCAATATTCAGAGGTACAGCATCAATATGTTTTAAGAAACATGGGTGTCTACTCATATTTTTTTTTAAATGCTACTAACCTGTGTTGCTGGGTATAGGGGACAGTCTCATGCCAGCCCTGCGTGACGTTGGTGACAGGATATCTAAACTGGTTTAACCGGTCGATTTGAAACAGGTTTTGTGAATCCTCACTGATTTGACTCTGCCAGGGCCCTAGGCCAAAAGCGTCTGTTCTTCTGCAGACTGCAGAGACCCAGACACCGTGTACGCAAACACATCAGGATTTTTAAACACAAAATGCAAGACAATATAGGGGTTAAACAGGTTAAAAGTGGAGACTAAACCAGGGCTCCAGGGCCTGCACCTGGGGGGAAAGTCTATAGATAAGAAACAGAAAAGACATACTATCAAGACTGGCATATGCAAGCGGCAGAGCTTAAACCAGATTTACTACTCTTCCAGGGGCGTAAGTACCATTGGTGCAGCAGATGCCGTGGCACAGGGGCCAGAACCCTAAAGGCCCATTGGATCCTTATTGCTGTATTTTACTACTCCAACAGCAGCCAAAGAGGTCATCTTCCTTGTTTGAACCAGGGTTCAGGGCATCTTTGCTACACTACTCTCCCCATGAACACCCACACTCTAGGGAGCAAGAATACAAAGTTAAGTAGAGCTAAAACTGCTGAGAGATGTTGGTGGGAACCGCAGAAGGAATCTGGCAATTACGGAATACAAGAGTTGGAAGAAGCAGGTGAAGAGCCAGCATCAAAAACTATATTGAAAGTAGGAAAGAGATGACTGGGATCACCAGAGCCTAAAACACTAACTGTGCCACCCTGAGTGATCCAAGTAAGCAGATGACAGCAGGCTTGTCACTGCACACTGCAGAAACATTGCAAACTGCTCCAACTCAACTTTGCCCTCACCATGTGTGAAAAGGGCAAAGCATTATCTTTAACATATGTCAGTCACCCATAAGGTAGTCCTCCTAAAGCCTAGGAGGCAGCGTTCAGTATATAAAGGTGTGGACATATAAATGCAAGTTTATATGCCCTTATAGTAGCCCTTTATATTAAGGACTACTATAAGTGTTCAGAGGTCCGTATGATAATATGGGCTATTACACAGGCACATTCTAGGTCGCCAGCTCCATTATGATACCGCTGAATATGGCCATGTTTGGTATCAAATAACATGGCTTCATACCCCAACACAATTCCAGTGTCGAGGTGGATATTGCATGCACCCAGGTTGCCCCAGAACTTTCCCGTGCTCTGGCTGGCAGCCTGCAGCTGCCACCGCCCAGATAGGGATCTGACCTCCTGCCAGGCGGTGCGAACACTCCCAAAAGTCAGAAACAGAGACCTGGCCAGGAAGGAGGTGACACCTCCCTCCCTGACAGGATGACTAGTGAGGTGGCACATCGAGGCGGTGAGCTTCAAAGCATGCACTGTCGCTGATATGCACGGAGGCTGACTCCCAAAGGAGGAAACTGCCCTCCCTCTGCCCTAGGCACATTTGCACCCAGGCATGTGGACAAATTAGATTGTCCCAGGGCATACACTTCCTAGAAGGCTAGCCATACCCCTAGGGTGGGCTACATGGTCTGTACAGTCAAGGAAGGTTTCTGCGATTTTTAGAAGTAGCAGAATAGAGAATTCTGGGTAGCAAAGTGACACACCCCCAGTTGTGTTCACCTCTGGGGTTGATTAGCCGCTGGGGCAAATAGCCCTTTGGCCACTTGGACCCACACCCCTAATGCTCCTAAATCTGGGATTTAAGGGACACCCCTGACACCAGAACCTCAGATCTGTGAAGACTGCAACGAAGGACAAAGAAGAGACCAAGTCTGCAACAACAGGAGCTGCACAAACCAAAGACGGGAGGCTCTGCACCGGAGGCAACGCTCCTCTAACTGCAGAACTGCTACTCATCCCGAACCCAAGACAGTCTCCCCCAGACAGAGGGACCCCTTTGACAGCCAAAAGTAACTCTAGACTCACTTGAACTAGTGGCACTTGCCCCCTGCACACCGCAGGTAAAAACAATGTCCCCGACCTAAAGAATCGCTGGCCATCGGGCCCTCCGAGAGAGCACCCAAAAGTAGATGGTCCAGTGCATCGTGGGAAATGTAATCCTGACCTCCAGCAAGTTTCAGTGGGCTACCGTTTTCCCCTGGGCCTCCGGACGTTGAAGTATCAATTCGCTGACCTTATCGCTACCAAGGCTTGTTGGTGACGAGTCCGGTAACTACCCCCTTTACTCAACGCTGCCTAAAGAGGGAACCACCCAACACATTCAACTGACCATGGCAGTGGCCCCATTGTCAACTTTTGCAACCGTTTTCTCCCTAGCACCGTCTAAGCAGTAAATCCATCACCCCCACGGCTACCCCTTCAGCACTAAGTACAGCCAGGACAACTCTGCACCCAGGCCTCTCGGGCCAGGTAAAAGTGAACTGACTGTTGTGACTTGGTCCTAGGACCCACAGCACTTACCCCTCTGTGGGTTCCACGTAACTCGACCTGCAAGTGACTAATTGTCACTAGTACCTTTTTCCCATTGACCAAAATGGTAAAGTTGCCAACATTGAATTGCGTTGTTTTATGATTTGTTCTAAAATCCATAACTCCGGTTATATGTATCCAATCGTGTTAATTTTTGTGTCTCAATTCTTATAAAAATCTGCTTTATTTGTATAAATTGGTGTCCAATTTCCTTTGAGGCGTTTCAATTACTAATCGTCCATGTTGGTACTCTGAAATGCTTAACACATCTATACTTACTTACCTTTTGGTATTTGGTCCTTGATATTTGTATACCTTGATATTCTAGCTTTGATATTCAGGGGGCATACCCATTATAGGCCTTGGGGAGCTCGCGGAATTGCTATCCGTGGAATTCCACATAGATGCCGAAAAACTCAGTGGAATTCGCGGAGTTCTGTGCGCGGGCGGCATATTCGGCTAATATGGCAAAAGAAAACTTCCAACTGTGAAAATGGGTTTCCTTTCACTGCTGCCACCCATTAATATGTAAATTTCAATAAAAATTACTAACTGATCTTCACAGCTACCCCTCATTCAATAAACTCCCACTTCGCCTCTTACATGGGCACCAGGTCCACGTCCATGGCAAGCAGGTTGACCACCTTTTCTTTGCCCTCGTCGCCCCATTGCGCGTGCAGCACTATGGTCACCCAGTTGCTCTCATCGCCACCCTCCCTTTAGTAATACCACTCAGAGCTGCCATGCTGCACTTAGCAGGAAAGGGCGCCAAAAACCGCATCCGCCCATACCATCATGGCGGAGACCCACGTCTGCCCCCATCAGTATGGTGGAGGGTCTTTTTCCGCCCTCACCAACATGGCGGAGCAGAGACCCACGTCTGCCCCCAGTCAGTCTGACGTAAAGATATCCAGAATAGAGATGAAGGTAATCTTGGCAATCCCCGCGTTCAGGTAACGTTCTCCAGTTTCGCTTATGTGGCCAAGTCAGTAGCAGTCCAATCATCTCCAATAAACTTCGGACGTAACAATACTCTATGTAAATGTGACAGGTAAAGGCAGCCAAAGGCAATATTAATTACTGACTCCAACTTTTAACCAGGAGCGGGCATTGGCAAACTCTGCCACATGGAGTATGCGGAGTTGTTGCTGAACTTCGCGCAACAGGCAGAGTGCAGAGTGGTAAAACTCTGAGACCTCTGCCCGCGGAGCAGAGTTTGCCGCCCACCCTTAACCCATTACATGGCAGTTCACTTTGAGGTCTCATGTTGATTTGATAACTTTATGAAAATTTTAGGTGTACTCAGGCTCATGGTGTTACAAAATAAGATCAATGATAATAAGATACAGTCAGCATCTGTGCTAACGTGTCTGTGATGGTGTGAACAAGCAACCTAAACTTGAAACACTGACTTCAGATGCCTCAAAAATCTGGAAAGCAATTTATCAACAGTCCAGTGCCATGCCAAGCACTGACTCTAGCAATTCAAAGGCGAGCCATTGTGTCAAAGACTTAGCCCACTGTAAATCCAGACTCTCCCAAATGAGAAAAATGTTTTTAGTAAAAGGTAAAAGCAATAAAAAGTAAAACAAATCACTGCCACTATAAAAAATAAAAAATGAATAGAGTATGATAAACAAATGTTTGCACCAAAATTTGGCCTCAAATTTATGTTACGCTATTTGTTTAAAATTATTTTAAGACATGGAAACCATATCTGAGGCAGGAACCCTCCAGAAGTTAATCGGTGCCTGCGAAATGCATTCACCCCACTGCTTGGGCACAGGGTTCTCCATTGGCCGTACCTTTGTCTGGAAAGAGCTTCTCAATGGGAGAGTTCTTGACATTATTCCATGCGCACAACCGAGTCCACTGGGATAATGATGCTGATTCAGAGGTTCCAAGACTGCTAAGTTGCCATTTATTCTTGTTTCTGATTCCTGATGGGCGCTGATTCAACATCAGGCCCTCTTGAACAACAAGTCTCAGCTCTGGTCCTCTTTATTAGATTGCTCCTCACCCATACAGGTGTTACTTGTGTAAGGACTGGTGTCAATTCCAATTGTGATCCTGTGTCTGGGTGTGGACTCACTAGCATAGCCTTCCAATCAGGAAGCCACCCCAGATGCCGCAACTGGCAATTGGCCTACAAGAGGCTGAGAATAGCAGGCCAAACACTAATGGAGCCAGTATTAATGAATCAGAAGACTTGCACCCTTCTACACAATACATTTCAGCCTGACAAAAGGTCCTCATGAGTTGTTCTTTGAGACAACAAACACTTTGCTGCAGAATGAGGGCATATATGATCCGGTGGGCACTTTCGACTCCATGCCAAACACTTTGCTTACTTTGGAAACGTAGGTACACAGGCAGGCACAGAAATTCATTTGAAATAATTGCAAAGATCTGGGTTAGTAGAAGAGGTTGTGTAAGGGTTTGGTCTATGGTTAGATTTCCTTTTGCTGGAGCGGCCAATTACATAAATAATGGCATCTTAATGTAGTGGAATTCTATGTTCTTGCAAGAACAGTTTAAATGAATGCTCAATCTGGGTTTAGGAGATGCCTGGACAGAACTGCTGATTTCCAAGGCCCATACAGACTCTATGTGATAGATCACAAATACTGGTCTCTCCATGCAAAGTCAGGAATACTGTAAAAGGAATTTACAGACTTAAATTAGGAAGTTAAGACAAAGCAGTCATCTTATTTACTTATATATTTCATTTGTAAACCACTCACTTACCCACAGAATTCATGGTTTGGATGTGGGTGGCAATGTTCCCTGCATGGTAAATAGGCTTGTACTATTGCCGTAATTTTTCGTCTGGCCTTGTAGCTTCACTAATCTAGGGTGAGATCTAAGTCTTGGGCCTCAAAACATGTACTTTGACCTGAAGAGGCACACAAAATATACCCTCTTGGCTCGCAGTAGTCCTTACTGCCCATGCCCTGGGTTTGTTTCATAAAGCTGTGGAACAAGCAGACTGAGTTTTTGTGAATCCTTAGTAAAGACCAAACCTTTGTCTGTGCCAACATAGAATGTAGTCTACTGACCCCACTTATGTAAATTTCTGCTTTAGTGTGAACCCCAGACCCTTATGCTGAGATTCTGTGTGCATGCCAAGTGTGTGTATGTGCAGTGAATGTGCAGCACATGAATGGTAGTAAGACTCTCTCTAAGGTGAGAGTTTAAATACTAGGAACCACTGGGAAACATCTTGGACAGCATGGTACCAATGGATGGTGGCTACAGCTTCCCCAGACAGTGGATCTTTATTGACTGCATTACTGTGACTGAAGGGTGGACATTCTGAGACAAGGATATCTTCAGAAATTCAATGAGGCCTTTGCTTGCAAAAGGCTGTGGATTATTACTTCCTGAGCACTGCAATTGAGTAGATGGTAGGGATGAGGCGTGGGACTGTATTTTCTGTTGTTTAAGGTGAGAACGTTTCTAGGCAGGGCCTGCCCTTTAATCTGTCCCTGATTAGTGCTTCAGGAAGGATGGTGACAGCCATGTGCAGAGATCTCACATTTCATGCCCTTTTTTGGATAGTCTTGCTTGCAGACAGCATCATTGGTACCTACTGTGAGAGCCATCACCTGCACAAAGATTGTGCCCGAGAAACAACAAGAAAATGGCATTTGAAAGAGAAAAAACCCAAACTAGTTCCTAAGCTTTAGACATGGATCTAAAGTCCTTCTCTGGAAAATGAGTGTAAAATTGTGACCCAAACCTCCCCACTTTGTTCAAGTTCTTCTTGACCAACGAAGGGAGCATTCTGTGGACTACTAGAAGGACTGTTGTGTGACCAGGTCTAATGTCTTCATGACTGCCAGTCTCCCAGAAGTGAGGGGACACTCCCTTAGGGATGTACTTCTGAGGGTCTGTCTAGCACCTAGAATCCTGGCAGTTGGGCAAGGGAAGGAGAGTACCTGGCCCTGCACAAGGAGAGACTGTCTAGGAGGAAAAGCCCAGCTTGACCCTGGCACAAGGAACACCCAGAACCAGCTGACTGCCCATGAGGGTGAAGCTAGGAGTGACCCGGGTTGTGTGAGGTCCCCTGTTCCCCCTGAACAGTTTCCATAGTGAACTGCACCAAGCTATACAAGTGAGAAGCAACATTGCAGATTTGCCAACTCACATGGTGCCACCGCGTGTCACGTGATTTCGGCTCCCTTCACACGCTCACCCAGTGAGGAGCCGAAATCACACAGTGGCACCAAAAACGAGCTGAAAACCATGGTAAACAGAGGATTTCCAGCTGGTTTTCTGAGACTGTAAGCAGCCGATGTCCATTAAATGGTGTGAAAACACCCCAGGACATCGGCGACACCCTAAATGACCCTTTGTTTTAGTTTTTTGGGAGGGATGTGATGGGGGCTTGGTGAGGAGCAAAGTGCCTCTTAGGTAGCTCTCTGCACGAGTACCCGCCCCCTTCTCACACTGTGAAATTAATTTATAAATTGTTAGTATGACTTGTAATCCAGCGCCCCGCTATGTGCCTGACAGTCTGCTGCTGCCTGAAGTAGAAACTGCCACAATAAGAACTGCTGTCATTGCTTAAGTGGAAGCCCTGATCAGGTTGGAAAGTCACAAATGGCAATAAAGATCACCCGCCTAAGACCAGCCTGGAGGCTGCAACTTCTGTGAATGAGCCCCGGTCTGCAATCGACATGGGGGGAGGTGGGTGTGGGGGTGCTACTGCCAAAAAACAGGATACCACCTTGCAGGCCTGCAGCACTAATTCTAGCTAGTGGTCTGTGGCTCGAGTGAGGCTGCTGCAGCAACAACACATTCCAGCATCCTTTGCAACAAGAACAGGTTCACTGAGCACACCCTCCAGAATGAAGAATTACAATGTTTTTTAATGTTAGGGAAAATAACAGCTCCTTTCTTCACTTCACTTCATCCTCCCTCTGTTTTTTAATTACAGTACCCAACTGAGGTTGTTGCTTCCCATCTGTGAAACTTCAAAGAGTGAACTGATTTAGGGCAGTTTTACATTTTCTGTAGGATTCCCTGCACAAATTGTGAGAGAAAATGGTGTACAATTTATATTTGCAGCCATGAAGATCTTCCTGATGGAAGGTGGCTTGAAGCATGTGAGGACATCTGTACCACCCAGTCTAATGGGCAAGTGGAAAGAATGAACAAGTTGATAAAAGAAACAATAGATCTGGCCCAGATTAATGACATACCTATATTAAAGTCATTTTGGGCTTGCCGGTGGGTTCATCGTACCATATTGCACAGTACTGCCAACAAATCGCCTTCCCACTTATCAAGAAGAAGGCTAGCTGCCACCAAATTGTACCCCAAGGGCATGGAGTTGTGTCAGGTAAGTGTCCAAAATGAGCACAAGGTAGATGATGACAATTCAAGCATGGCTGCCCAAAGTAAACAAGACAAGATGTAACAAGTATTAGGAAAGCCGATAGGGCAGGCGTTGGCCGCCAGGCCTGTAGAGGTTGTCAATGTTTGTTCCATTTTTTTTTATAAAACGTTATTGTTTGGGAATTGGCTGGTCCCTCACCATTATAAAAAAAATAAAAACATTTTCTAAAGGGAAAACTAAATTTTTTGTCTTATAAGGCATGCATTACCATAGTAATCCGATGCACTGAATGGAAGTACTTTGTGTGCGTATGTGGTTCTTTTGAAAGAGTACAATTCTGTCACTCACAGTAAAGTTAGCCAATGGCTAAATTGTGGTGACACTTGGCCTCTTGCTGTATAGTAAGAGGATGAAATATCTGAATGACATACCACAGACCAATGAGTGAAGCGGGATGACGAAACTCCCCAATAATTATATTATACATATATAATTTTAGTGAAATCAAAAGTTCTTGGCTAATACCAGACCTAAAAAAACATATTGATATTACAAGGCTGCGAATGTGAAATGTTGTGACTTCATTAGGAGGAGATTACCAGGTTTGGAAACGAGTGGGAAAGTTGCTCATTTCCATGCATATGAATTAAAGTTAATGGCAGGTCACTCTGCTTGGAAAATGGACTGTGGTGTAATGGGTCTAGAGAGGGTTCTCGATTAGCCAACCACACCAAGGCGCCAAAACGACAACACTACCAGCAACAAGAACTCCTGTTTGCAAGTGGAATATCCAGTGCTGAAACTGATGCACAGTTTGACAATGAAGAAGTGGAGTATGGAAATTCCACTGAAAGAACACCTGTGACTGAATCTAAAATTCTGATGGATTTACCAGGGGGCAAGGCAGTACAAAAAGATGAAAGGAACATTTACCACGAAATCCCGGCCCCCCTGCAACATTATAGAAAGTGCAATGTACTGATTTGCTGAAAATAGGGAGATGATGTATATTGCGTTTCACTCTACCCTGCTCATTGTTCCCCGCCTTGGGCACTACTGCGCGATGTTTGAAATGTTGGGTACAACGGGACGGGGAGAGAGGACAACTCCCAGCGGACTAATGGTACTATTAGGAAAATCGTGGTGGTTCATTAAAACAGGAGTTTTCCTTTATTTAGAGTCACCTCTACTCATCGTCATTTAACACACACCTCCTATGACCAGAGATGGACGCCACCAATAATCGAAAATTTTCTAATATTCATTAACAAGAATATTCAAATCTGTTAAGGACACTGGGGCGAGGATTATGCATTCTCCTTCTTGCTTTGTTTCCAATGGCAGTCATAATGAAAGTTCAATAAACAAACAAAGAATTACAAAACCCATTCTTCTTAAGAAAAAAATACTTTTCCAAGATGTGCGACATTAACAAATCACAGTCCAACATATGATATAAACACTCTTATCTCTGAGGTCTCCTCTTTGTGCCTACAAAGACATCCTGTTGCATCTTGTCCAAACTTCACTCTTGTTTCTGATCTGTGATTGAAGAAAATAAATAATCATTAAAGATGTTCTGTACCATTTGTCAATGATGGATGGGTATTTACAGCAATCAAAACATATAAAACAGAATGTAGTATGTAATATTAATTTTAACATATTATTGGAAGAGATCATTCTTGCATCTGTGTCCTTAATAGAATTGAAAATTCTTGTTCATGAATGTTAGAACATTTTCTATTCCATCACAGGACTGTAGGCTCCGAATTATGCATGTTTAAAGCTGAGTCATAACAGTCAAAAAGAGATCACTGAGGGCCAGATGTACAACCTTTTTTTGCGGCCGCAAACGGGAGATCGGCCCATTTGCAACCGCAAAAAAGGTTCCAAGCATGTACAAATGCTATTTTACGAGTCACTGACTCGCAAAATAGCATTTGCGACTCTCGCTATTAGGAATGAGCGTCCCTTCCTAATAGCGAATCACCATGCCATGTACTGTTGTTTAGCAACCGCATTTGCGGCTGCAAAACAGTCGCAGTTTACCACCAAGTAAGTCGGTGGTAAACCACTCGCAAACGGGAAGGGGTCCCCAGGGGACCACTTCCCTTTCAAGAATGGGTGCGTAAATATTTTTTAAGAGCAGGCAGTGGTCCCAGGCCACTATCCCTGGGAGTGCTAGCCGTTCCCAATGGGGTCGCAAATTGCGACAGCCTTAATAATATTCACGAGGCATGCAATTTGCGACCCCATTGGGAATCGCAAACAGTGTCTGAGACACTGCTGTACATTAAGTTTAGCGAGTCGCAATTTTGCGCAATTTGCAATTTGCTAAACTTAATGGTCGTACATCTGGCCCTTACTGCTTTATAGTAATAAGATCTGAAAGTGGACTCTCCTGAACAATCACCCACACGCATTTATCTTGTAGGCTAACTATTTTTTTTTTTTAAACTTAGAAGTCATAACACCTCTTACTGAGTGTGGCCGAATAATGGAAATATCGGTGCCAGCTTGCTCCAAAATCCAACTAACCCATCTGGCTAACATGGGGACTGAAACTGTGTAGTATGGACAGAAGAGAAAATTAAAGAGTTTCCCAGAGGGAGCTGATCTAAGATCCTTGTGTAGCCTCCTTGTAGGAGTGTTACCAACTAACAACACACAGTTTGGGATCTGTAGGAAGATGGATAAGAAATCTGCTTTGAGTAGAAATGAATTTTTCTCGTTACTAAAAACATAACTCCGTCTGGAGTAAAATGGTGAGGTTGGACGAAAATTGTTACCTAGATAACAAGGTGTTAGTAGGCCACTTTTGGAGAAAATGAAGAACAAGGGAAATGTCCCTAGGTGTTTGGATTTAGGAAGATTAACAAGCCTAATCCGTCTGAGGAGTTTGGAAACCAGAGGATATTCTCCTATTGGGTGGTCTGACACCTGTGTATAGTAAGCAGAGATAGCTGATCTATAGGACTTGATTATTCTATATGAACGACCTTCAGCTGTCAGAATCGCTATTAAGTTGACCATGAAAGTCACATTTGCCCCCATGGGATCAAGATTCCGTTTAGAGCACCAACGTGACCACCTAGTCCATGCTGAGTGATAGTGTTTCTGAGTGGAATCTGACCAGGCTTTGTGAATGAAGAAGCCAGCTTGGCTCGAAAGTCCTGGCACTTGCCAGCATGACCTGACTGTTTCCATGCTACCAGATGTAGTTGGTTGACGAGGACTAAAGGGTGGGGTTGGCCTTGTGGGACCACAAGCAGATTCAGTAAGAGAGGAAGGAGAATGAGAGGTTTGCATGATAGTTCCAGAAGGACTTGGCACTATGGTTGCGACTTCTATAATGTAGTTATAAAAAATGGCTTCTGTTGCTTGTTTTCTGGTCCCCCATGTCACTCTGGAAATCTATGTTAAGGGTTGGAATGCATAAGAGAAACTTTTAAAATAGTCACTATGTCTTGCACAAGAACTCTGCAAATCTCTTTTTTGAGGGCTCTGATCTTGTGTGGAAGTGAACGAAATGAGAACATTAAGTCTGTTAGAAGCCCTATGTACCCAATTTGAGTGGTTGCAGTTAGGATGGATTTGATCTGATTTATAACAAAGCCCAAGTCTTGCAGGAGGGAGATGGTTAAGTGAAGATGTGGAAGAAGAAGTTCTGGATCCTGTGCCATAATCAAGATATCA
Source organism: Calotriton arnoldi (assembly GCA_963921515.1). Taxonomy (NCBI): domain Eukaryota; kingdom Metazoa; phylum Chordata; class Amphibia; order Caudata; family Salamandridae; genus Calotriton; species Calotriton arnoldi. The sequence continues at coordinate 1,390,005 of CAWUFW010003369.1, forward strand.
TTGAAATAGATTATAAGGTGAATTCCCTGTTCTCTGAGGAATTGAACTAATGGCTTCATCAGTTTGGTGAAATACCAGGGTACTGCATATAACCCAAAAGAAAGTGCCAAGAATTTGTAAGTACAGTGCTTCTAATGAAATTGGAACAAAATATGTGAGGTAGAAAGATGGGAACTTCAATTCTAGGCGGACCATGAAGTTGCCTTTTCTCAATGTATGATAGGAGATGGTTGCCTGCCACCTTGAAGTGTCTGTAAGGTCTGAAAGTGTTGAAATCCTTTAGGTTGATTGCTAGTTTGCAACCTCCTCCTTTTGTCTGCAAGAATAATGTTGACAAACCCATTTGGATGCTGTGGAGTGTGAAAAAAACACTTTCTTCTGAAGGAGAGACTAAATCTCCAGGTCTATAATAGTCTGTTTCTCCAGGGAAAATTGAATTGCTTGAGGGAAAGAAGTTTAATATGGCTTGTAGTAAAAATCTAAGTGAAATCGCCATACTGTCTGGAGGGCCCATGCCTCTTGTGTAATTTGAGACCAGTTTTGATACAACAGGCTAATCTTGCCATCTGGTTCTGACAAGGGAGACATGAAGTGTCTGACTGGAGAAACTGATAGTGGTAGCTCCTCATCTGCCATATCGGCGGAACCATGTCCTCTGAAAGATCTGGACCTGTTTGGGAAGAAAACTCCCTGCTGGAAGTCTCCCCAGCTACCTCTACCTCGTCTTGTGTAGCCTCTGAATGAGGGCTGGAAGGATGTTTGTCAAGCGGAGCACCCTCTAACTCTCCTGACTTTGTTAAAAAGGTTTTGGTTAAAGACCCTTATCAGGGTGGCTTGCACTTTGTTTAAAGAAGTAAATGTCCCGACAAACTTGGTCACTCCCCTCAGAAAAGGTCTTACACATAGCAGAGAACCTGCTGCTTGGTCTGTTTCATTGGTGGCTATATTGCATAATTTGGGTTTAATACACAGGAGAATCGATCTCTGCCTCACCCTAGAAAGAGCACAGTGTGCATTTACCAGAAGGCAAAAATGGCCCTTTGAGCCCATCCGGCCAACATATAAGGATCTAAATGTGTCACTTATTCTTTGGCTGACAAGGCTAACTCAAGGTCTTTCAAAGAGGGCTGAAAGGTCAAGAAACTTATCTTGACAGCTCTGCCAGGGCTTGTTGATGCCCTCTTTTGGATCTTTGATGTATTTGCCTAAGAAAGAGGATACCTTAGGGTCTATTAAAGATGTATCAGTGACTTTGCCTTCAAGTAAAGGACAAGGGCATTCTGCTTTAAGGGGACTATGCACCGCCTTTGGAAAAGGTTTTCTGAGCCTAGATTGCACATAGGCCACAGTTTTATCCAGTGGTAGCAAATATGAGGAGGTCAGATCAAAGGTATTGCTTAGAAGATTGGAACAGTTAGGGGAGACATTTGAGAGACCTCCCCCAGTTTCCTCTTGCAACCTAATTAGTTATGCTTGGCATCGCCATGGTCACTCCAGACCGCCATTAGAGGTGTTAGTCACCTTCATCTATGTCCTGTGTGAAGACACATCCTCCTCATACTCTAATCAAACAATGGGTAAGGAATCAAAATAAGCCTTTTGTCCCCTTAGAATTACCTTCTTTTCTTTCAGAATTAGGTGGTAAAAGAGCGGGGGCATCAGGCACCGGAAAAAGTGAGATGAAGGTCTTTACTTGTTGGACCAACAGGCCCTCAGAGGAGGAAACAGACTTGTTCACATAGTTCTGGATTGATTGGTCAAAAAGTGGCCTGCCCCATGTAAATACATATTGCTCAGCCCCTTCAGGGTGAGATCAACGGGATTTCCTTGGAACATCTTTACAGGAGGAATAAATGTGCCAGTATCAATGGAAGTTCACAATAAACAGATGTATGATGGAACAATGCATTCCATTGTAATACATGCCATTACAACGCATGCATTACATCACAAGTGCCATTACCACGCTTAACCTTTACCGCACATTTTTTACAATGATTATGCCTTTACCACGCATGCCTTTACAACAAATTTCGTTGCAAAAGCATGAATTTTAAAGGCATATGCATGGTAAAGGTTTTCCCTGAAGGGGTCAAAGGAGAGTGCTGAGAATTTCGTTGCCAAAATCAATTATAATGTAGTCAATCTTAAGTTTACGGCGCAAATAAGCACACATACAGTGGATTTTTGGATTTTCACATTTTCATAGATAACAACAAAATTGAAACCTGATTTCATAGAAAGGAAACAGCGGGCAATTAGGTGCTCCATGCGAGTAGCTTTCACCCTCGACACTTAATTAACAGCATCCCATATGGTGAAATGCTAGGCTAAAAAGAATATGCAGTTGTGAAAAAGATCTAAAAATTACCCAAATAAACTCTGAAAAAAGATTTCTATCTCGAGGATATTCCACTCATGTAATTGATCAAGACATATCTAAAACAGAGAAAGCAAGCAGAGAAAGTTTATTATTTGGTAAGAAAGCAAACTGTGCAAGGAAACACGGTAATCCAAGAACAACAGAAGGGGAAACTAGGCTCATTTCAACCTATAGCTCACAGGAATGGCAACCAAGAGCCATACTCAAGAAACAATGGCCATTGATCCTTAGCGACCCGGTTATAGGTCCTGAACTCCCCAAAAGACCAATGATTACCTTTAGAAGGTTGTATGTTGGAACAACGACTACCTCAACAACACGGTCGGTGTAACGACCGCGTCTTAACCACGAGTTTTTTTACCACGCATTCCTTAACCACGAATTTTCGTGGTAAAGGAATGCATGGTAAACGGAATCCCTCCCACCCCTTAAAAACTAACCCGAGCCCCTCCCACTCCCTAAAAACTACCCCTACTCCCCCACCCCCTAAAAACGAACCCAAACCCCTTAAAACTTCCCCAAACCCCACCACCACCTAAAAACTATTTCATACCCCTCTCACCACCTAAAAACTAACCCAAATCCATCCCAACCCCTAAAAACTAACACAAACCTCTCCTACCCCCTAAAAACTACCCTGTCCCCCGACCCCCTAAAAACAAACCCGAACCCCTTAAAAATACCCCAAACCCTACCACCCCCTAAAAACTATCTCATACCCCTCCCACCAACTAAAAACTAACCTGAATCCCTCCCAACCCCTAAAAACGAACCCAAACCCCTGCCACCCCCTTAAAACTACCCTGTACCTCCCCACCCCCTAAAAATTAACTCACACCACGTAAAAACTAACCCAAAACCCTCCCACTCCCTAAAAACTACCCTGTACCCCCTCACCCTTTAAAAACTAACCCGAACCCCTTAAAACTACCCCAAACCCCACCAACCCCTAAAAACTATCCCATACCCCTCCCACCCCCTAAAAACTAACCCGAATTCCTCACCCCCTAAAAACTACACTGAAACCCCACCCCCTAAAAACTACTCTGACCCCCCAACCCCTAAAAACTACCATGAACCCCTCCCACCCCCTAAAAAATAACCCAAACACCTCTTACCTGTCCTGGTCCTGTCCTTCGCTCTGCTCTCCCCGCCCATCCCGAACACTAGACCAACTTAGCCTTAACAACGCACATGTGTGGTTAAGGCTAAGTCGTTGTTCGGGCAAGTCGTTGTTAGGCTTGCGTGACTCCGGAATTCGTTGTTCCGGAGTTGTTGTTCAGGATGTTTCCCCCTTTAGAAGAGCCATATCCATGAGCAATGCCCTAGTGAAAAGCAGCCCTGAAATTACTGAGACAGGTAACTGGCTTACATCTAGAAAAGGATTTTTCAAGTGTACCTCGTGCAGGGCTTGCCAATTTGGCTTAAATATGACACAATACTGCACCCCCTTCTATGACAGACCGGTCAAAATTGATACATTTCTTACTTGCAAGACTGAATTTGCCATATATATTTTGGAATGTACATGTGGGTTTTGCTACATCGGGAGCACCAAACTGCAGGTCCATAAAAGGATCTCACAGCACATTCGGGCTAAAACAAATTTTGACCCTTCTTATCCAGTGGCTCGACATTTTAAGGAATTTCACAGTAGCAATCTTAGCCACCTCAAATATTTTGTGATTGACACAGTACCCAAGTTAAGTCATGGAGGCAATCGAGAATAAATATTGAGAAAGTTGGAGACTAGGTACATTTTAAATCTGGATACCAAGACTCCACAGGGGCTTAACACCAGTTAAGACCTGTATACCTGCCTTTAAAACAAATCTGTTAATTTGTTTATGCTGTTCAAGAGGACCATGTCCCATAATTATTTAGCACAAATTCAATTGGAGGGTTTTTCTTTGCAATGTGATCAGGCAATTTAACATTCAAGAAAACACATCATGTGTTTTAGAGTTGGTTCGCAATAGAAAATCTGCAGTAACATTTTCATATACTTCTTTTTAAACTTTGCATTTTGCACTTTTTGCACATTATCATTTTTACGGATTACAGATGCGGCTGTAAAATATACCAATGCCCACATAGGCATTATTGTTTTTGGCGAATGATTTGCACACATTAAGCGAACTAAGTGAAGTTAATGGTTGAAAGTTCGTATTTATAACAATATTATATGCAAAATAGATATAATCTTATGGGCATGAAGAATACCATGTTTACAAGGGGGTTTTAATAAGCACACAGTGGCTATAGCAATTATGACCAACAGTAAACAGGTACCAAAAGAGATATTTAAGGCACTAGGCACTTAGTAAGCAACATTTCCCATAATTATAGTAGTCTGTACTAAGAATGAAATTTCATTCAGTCAGTCTATTTGCTGAATTATGTTAATATTGCTTATTTTGCACATATGCTCAGTTTTGCACACAGGCCCACCATAGAAGGAATCCACTTTGTGTGGTCAATGTTTTAAGCAAAACGTTTGAATCATTAATATTTATGAATAGCATGTTGTGATAATTATGATAATAAGACAATTTCTTTTTCATTTTTAATAGAAATATTAAGATTTTCTTTTGGGATTAATGTGTGTTTAAAAATGATAGTAATTAATTGTCGCATTTATATGTGTGTTTTTTCTGCCGATTTTGTCAAAGTCTGTTTTTCATATTTATGAAAGTAGCAATCACATGGACACTTTAAACATTACTGAGGGCACCGTAGTTTCGTCATGTGATCAAGGCCAGGCTTGGCCGAAACGCGTCATGGCGAACTGTGAAAAATAAATAATTGCACATATTCTTAGTGTCTGTGCCCCGATGTCTCCTACGGGGGATTGACGCAACGGGTGTTGAAACGAATATTTATATATATATATTATCTACTGGCGGTCGCCAGTAGATAGTTATAGTTAGGACCTATTTTCCATAGGAAATTCACAACATTCTATTTCCAATAACTTTGGCGCCGGTCGACGAATCTTCGCGAAATTTTCAAAACTTATGGCCCGCTCCGGTCCGCTCCTATCCTGAAAGTCTCGGGGTGATTCGTCAAGTGGGGGCCGAGAAAAAAGGGGGGTCCCAAAACGTATTTTCCATAGGAACCTTTAGTCGCAGCTACAGCCCGAACTGCTGAACGGAATTACACCAAATTTGGCAAAAAGGTAGCCCTTGGTTCAGAGTCGTGCCTTTTGGTTAAATAGTGTAAATCCGTTCAGTAGTTCCTGAGAAAATCAAAAATAAAATCACATATATATCTGGGCGGAGCCTAACCACACATGTCATTGTGAGATCTGATTGGCTGTCAGCACTTCATCCTGGAATTGCTGGCAGCCATCTTGGGACCAATATACATGATAGTACCCCATTGAAATGCATTGTAGGGAATCAAAGATTTTGAGGGTTACCAAAAGGAGAACTATAAAGGGTGATAACAGACTTTAGTTACATTAGAATTCATTTGTTGATGGTACCATACTAATTTCAGGAATTGTGGTGTGTTCTAAGGTGATTTTACCCTGTGAAAAACCTTCTGCTGGGATATCATGAATCATGTATGAGAGAAAACTATTTTCACATGCTTGTCCCATAGAGTTTTGGAAGGTGCTCCAGAAGCTAAAATGAGAGCATATTTTCTGTAAATTCACATTATCTTTCTCAGTCATGTGAGAATGAAGTCTGACATTCTCAGTAAAACATGTACATCCAACAAGGGCAGAGACTGTCAGTTGATTCTATGTCAGGACCGGAGGCTTCTGATTATGCTGTCTCAATTCCTTTACTACTCACAGCAGCCAATGAAAGTGAAACACATTAATAGAAAAACTACAATACCCATGAGGCTTTGAACCACGCCTCCTCATACAACATAGTAACAATGTCACTTCAATAAAACTCTGAGTCACCATCTTGACTTCCTCTTTCTTTGCTGCTCCGCAGATCAAGATAAGTGCCTCAGTGTTATTGAATTGACATTGTCTTTACCATTACTTATTACTGTATTGTGTAATTATTATGTTGGGGGACTGAAGTTAAGTGAATTGCCTTGATGTTGAAGTATTTTAACCTGGCGCACAAAATATCGTCACTAGCTACTATTTATGGTGTTCGCTCGCGTTCGCCTCTCACCGGTGCTTGTTTCTTTCCTTCTCCCCCCCAGCGCGTGTTGCGCTGTGTGTTCTTCGTTTTTGGTGGTTGCTTGGGACGAGCCCGGTGAATTCCGGCCGTCCGCTTGTGCGCGCGAGGGGTTGGGCCCCCCCCGCGGGAGCGAGACGCACGCCAGGAGCCCAGCTCGGCGCTGGCGTACGTCTCGGGATCTCGCACGCGTCAGTGCACGCGTGCGGACCCGATACTGAAAGCTGGAGCCGACGCCTCTCCCGGGCTGAAACGGGACTTCTCACGCAGCGGCAGGAGGTGGAGCCGGTACCGGGCCATAAATATCATATATTTCATTAGCGCGCACCTGCACAAAGCCAGCTTAGCTTTAACCCTTCACTGACCAGCTACTGCTGTAGTGAGTCAAAGCAATTTTTGGAGACCCTGACACAGCAGGCTTTGGGGACTTAAGCCCCCTTTTCAGACCTACTGTTAGGGTTAGTGGTACCTCGGTGGCCCCCCCTGCCCCAGCTTGCTCCCAACCGACGCCCTGGTTCCTTGGAGGACTTGAGGCTGTATAATTGGATCTACCCCTTGGGGATTGAGATTAACCACGTGTGTGGCTAATGATGTAGGACTGTGAGGTCTACGAGGAGGAGGTGGCTGCGTGTGACACCCTTGGGGGTGATGGGGATGATTACTATTACGAAGAGTCCATGGAGGACATCATAGATAAGAAACTAGATGCCAGGCTAGATAAAATGTTATCCTCTGCGCTTATGCCCATCTCCCAGCGCTTAGAGATACTCGTTTCAGGAAAGCCCGCCCCTGCGCTTAACCCGGACCCTGTTCCTCCTTCTGAGGCCCCTGCTGATCAGTCGTGGCCGCACGCCTCTGTGTATTCTTCCATTTGCAAATCCAAAGAACAGGCCGCTCTGGAGACGCCTAACCCTACTCCCCCCCCCCCGTTCTCCCCGCGCCAGTGCTTATCACCACTACCGATGCTGGCACCGACACAGACTCCTCACAGGAGTCTAGACCGCGCAAGCGCGCAAAAAAGCGCAAGCACGCAGCGTCCCCCCCAGCCCCGACCACTCCCTTCCTATTTGACCCATCGGACATTGTCCATCCCCGCTCCGCTGATTGGGCCCCCCCTTCAGCGGTCGCAGAGTACATGCAAGCACACCTCCGGAAAGGGTTTGATAAAGAGGTCCGAGCGCGACTAAAATCCGAATGCCCCCGCCCAGACTTAGCGCACAAAGTAGCCATTACTCCCGAAATTGATTCGTCCATGTCAACTTTCCTTAAAAAGTATAAGAAAGACCCGAAAAAAGGCATTGACCGCGCCCTTAAGGCCTGTCAAGACAAAGTCCTTGATGTCTCAGGGCCCCTAGCTAAAATTCTAGAACTAGCTTTGCAAGCGCAAGAGACAGGGGCGGCCATTCACCTGGAGGTGTTAGCCGGTTGGACCCAAAGAGCCATTTGCCTGCTAGGAAATGCGAACTGTGCTCTCTCCTCCGAGCGCAGGAAATCAGTCCTGCTTCGAATTGACCCTCAATTGGCGGATCTGGCGGATGCGGAACCGGGTCCCCTCGCTGAGGGACAACTCTTTGGGGACAAGTTCGTCAAAGATATTGCCAAGTTTGTCAACACGTTCGCATCACTAGACAAATCGCAGTCGTCACTCAAAAGAGTGCTCCACCAGGTCTCTGGCAGGGCCGGGCGCGGCAGGGGGCGCGCGACCGGCCGCTACTCCAACCCCAGTCCTCAACGTGGCTTCGCCCCGCAACGCAGGTGGTATACCCAAGAGCCCGAACAAGCGGGATTCTATCCCACCAGATCCCGTGGATTCAGGGGCAGATTCAACAGAGGTGTCAATCGAGGATACAAGAACTTTGACAACCAATCCTCTGGTAAGTGCATCTCTATTCCCCAAGATTCCTTTGGGGGGCAGATTAGCGTTTTTTGTCAGGAACTGGACGCAGGTGACGTCGGATGCGTGGATCCTGCAGACTGTGCAGGGCTACCAGATAGAGCTCATGCAGTTTCCGGCTCAGACACAGATCCCTCCCCCTCTCCGTTTTTCCCTTCAAGAACAAACTTTTATAGACTCCGAGCTGGTAGAGCTTTTGGACAAGCACGCCATTGCAGTGGGACCCTTCATTCCCGAAGGCTTTTGCAGCAACGTGTTCTTAGTCCAAAAGAAGGGAGGGGGCCAAAGATTGGTCTTAAACTTAAGAGATTTCTATGGTCTACCGACATTTCAAGATGGAAGGGATCCATCTTCTACGAGATCTGCTCCTGGACTGAGATTATATGGTATGGCTGGATCTCAAAGACGCCTACCTCACGGTGCCTGTTTGCCCCTCCCAGCAGAAATTTCTACAATTTCAGTGGGAGGGGCAATGGTACCGGTACTGCTCTCTACCTTTCGGCCTGTCATCAGCGCCTTGGGTGTTCACGAAACTGTTGAAACCAGTGACCGCTCGGTTACGGGAGATGGGCATGCGGCTCATCATTTATCTCGACGATATGCTTATTCTGGCCCAAGACCAAAAGCTCCTCCGCACACACCTGCATTGGACGATTTCCCTCCCGCAGGAGCTAGGCTTTGTGATAAATCTACAGAAGTCGGTGACCACTCCCTCTCAACTAATAGAGTTTTTGGGGTTCCAAATCAACTCAATCTCGGCTCAGCTGCTGCTGCCGATGACCAAGGTCAGATCGATCAAGAGGGAAATTTCTGCTACTCTGACCAAGCAGACGATTATGGCACACCTGAAGCCATCTTGATTGGAATAAACTGGTAACTCTTAAAACATTTAATTTAAAAAGGAACAAAATGAGGGGGTTCATTTTGTCATAGAAATTATGGTTAGTGCTGTAGAAAGAAAAATTAGGACATGTTTCAAGTGTGATCTCAAATATCTTCCTGTTATATTTCAACAGGAGCAGCCTGTCAGTTGATTCCTCTGTGTTCTACTGCAGCTTCCCAGAGTGTTCCAAAGAACAACTAGAGCGCTAACAGCCTTACTTATGACAAAAGTATGGCACACCTGAAGCCATCTTGATTGGAATAAACTGGTAACACTTAAAACATTTAATTTAAAAAGGAACAAAATGATGGGGTTCATTTTGTCATAGAAATTATGGTTAGTGCTGTAGAAAGAAAAATTAGGACATGTTTCAAGTGTGATCTCAAATATCTTCCTGTTATATTTCAACAGGAGCAGCCTGTCAGTTGATGCCTTTGTGTTCTACTGCAGCTTCCCAGAGTGTTCTAAAGAACAACTAGAGAGCTAACAGTCTTACTTATGACAAAATTATGGCACACCTGAAGCCATCTTGATTGGAATAAACTGGTAACACTTAAAACATTTAATTTAAAAAGGAACAAAATGAGGGGGTTCATTTTGCCATAGAAATGAACAACATTCCCAGCATGACCCCCTACACTACACAAGCCCCCTCACTACCCTAAACCCTAAAACACTACCCCAGCACGACCCCCTTCACTACCTAAACACAACTGCACTACCCTAAACCCTAAAACACTACCTCCAGCACGACCCCCTACACTACACAAATACCACTGCACTAACATAAACCCTAAAACACTACCCCCAGCACGACCCCCTACACTACCCAAACACCAGTGCACTACCCTAAACCATAAAACACTACCCCCAGCACGACCCCCTACACTACCCAAACACCACTGCCATACCCTAAACCCTAAAACACTACCCCCAGCATGAACCCCTACACTACCCAAACACCACTGCACTACCCTAAACCCTAAAACACTACCCCCAGCACTACACCCTACACTACACAAACACCACTGCACTACCCTAAACCCTAAAACACTACCCCAGCACTACCCCCTACACTACCCAAACACCACTGCACTAACATAAACCCTAAAACACTACCCCCAGCACAACCCCTACACTACACAAACACCACTGCACTACCCTAAACCCTAAAACACTACCCCCAGCACGACTCCCTACACTACCCAAACACCACTGCACTACCCTAAACCCTAAATCTACCCCCAGCACGACCCCTACACTACCCAAACACCACTGCACTACCCTAAACCATAAAACACTACCCCCAGCATGACCCCCTACACTACACAAACACCACTGCACTACCCTAAACCCTAAAACACTACCACCAGCATGACCCCCTACACTACTAAAACACCACTGCACTACCCTAAACCCTAAAACACTACCCCAGCACGACCCCCTACACCACCCAAACACCAGTGCACTACCCTAAACCCAAAAACACTACCCCCAACACGACCCCCTACACTACCCAAACACCACTGCACGACCCTAAAACACGACCCCTACACTACACAAACACCACTGCACTACCCTAAACCCTAAAACACTAGAACCCAGCACGACCCCTACAGTACACCAACACCACTGCACTACCCTAAACCCTAAAACACTACCCCTACACTACACAAACACCACTGCACTACCCTAAACCCGAAAACACTACCCCAGCACGACCCCCTACACTACACAAACACCACTGCACTACCGTAAACCCAAAACACTACCCCAGCACTACCCCTATACTACCCAAACACCACTGCACTACCCTAAACCCTAAAACACTACCCCAGCATGACCCCCTACACTACACAAACACCACTGCACTACCCTAAACCCTAAAACACTACCCCCAGCACGACCCCTACACTACCCAAACACCACTGCACTGCCCTAAACCCTAAAACACTACCCCCAGCACGACTCCCTACACTACACAAACACCACTGGACTACCCTAAACCCTAAAACACTACCCCCAGCATGACTCCCTACACTACCCAAACACCACTGCACTACACTAAACCCTAAAACACGACCCCCTACACTACACAAACACGACTGCACTACCCTAAACCCTAAAACACTACCCACAGCATGACCCCCTACACTACACAAACACCACTGCACTACCCTAAACCCTAAAACACTACCCCCTACAGTACACAAACACCACTGCACTACCCTAAACCCCCCTACACTACACAAACACCACTGCACTACTCTAAACCCTAAAACACTACCCCCAGCATGACCCCCTCACAACACAAACACCACTGCACTACCCTAAACCCTAAATCTACCCCAGCACGACCCCTACACTACTCAAACACCACTGCCATACCCTAAACCCTAAAACACTACCCCCAGCATGAACCCCTACACTACCCAAACACCACTGCACTACCCTAAACCCTAAAACACTACCCCAGCACTAACCCTACACTACACAAACACCACTGCACTACCCTAAACCCTAAAACACTACCCCAGCACTACCCCTACACTACCCAAACACCACTGCACTAACATAAACCCTAAAACACTACCCCAGCACAACCCCTACACTACACAAACACCACTGCACTACCCTAAACCCTAAAACACTACCCCCAGCACGACTCCCTACACTACCCACACACCACTGCACTACCCTAAACCCTAAATTTACCCCCAGCACAACCCCCTACACTACCCAAACACCACTGCACTACCTTAAACCATAAAACACCACCCCAGCATGACCCCTACACTAAACAAACACCACTGCACTACCCTAAACCCTAAAACACTACCACCAGCATGACCCCTACACTACTCAAACACCACTGCACTACCCTAAACCCTAAAACACTACTCCCAGCACGACCCCCTACACTACCCATACACCACTGCACTACCCTAAACCCTAAAACACTACCCCCAGCACGACCCCCTACACTACTGCACTACCCTAAACCCTAAAACACTACCCCCAGCACGACCCCCTACTCTACCCTAAACCCTAAAACACTACCCCCAGCACGACCCCCTACACCACCCAAACACCACTGCACTTCCCTAAACCCTAGAAAAGAAACCCCCACCCCATGCCCAATCCCCCTTACCTCTCACTCCTCGTGGTTCCTCTCTCCTCGTGGTTCCTGCTTCACGTCGTCTCTGAGGGGCGGTGCACGTCGTTGTGAGGAAACGGAACAGCCTCTGTTTCCTTACAACGACGTGGATCATCTACATGTTTTTTAGAACGCATGGTCATTTACCATACATACCTTTACAACAAAATTCGTTGTAAAGGCATGCGTGGTAAATGACCATCCGTTCTAAAAAGATGCGTAGTAATGACTCGCGAGTGTACAACGCATGCATGGTAATGCATGCGTTGTAATGGTATCAGCGAAGTAAAAAAGTCGTTGTAACGGCTGCTTACCGATCGAAGCTGGCCCCTGTTCTTCAGTGAGACGTTTATTTGATTAATTAGGAGGAAGGAATGTGTTTTTTTACCGAAAGTGCATTCCCGGCTGTTGTATTGTGAAAGTGTCCGCGTGGCCTGGTTTCACTTCCGGTGAGAGAGTGAAAAGAGTCTGTTTGGATCTAAAGGAGTTCTGTTGTTGGACGGGGCCGGCGCGAAACGTCATCAGAAAACATAGCTAATGGAAAGCGTCCTCCCTGAAGTGTGGAGCAGTGCCATGAGAGGTCAACGAGTGTGCGTTCCACCGCAGTATGACCGTACCGTGTGACCCATGTGCCGCCTCCAGGCGTTCGGGAGGCAGAAGCGGCATCGCAGGTCCTCTTGAAGACCGTTGTAGCACTAATTCTACATTTTGGTACTAGGGCATTTTAACTTCGTTATTCCTGCCAGATACAAAGAGAAGATCCTGTGTTATTCAGTGCCCTCGTTACCTTTTTTGTGGGTTGTGGTGCTTGTCACTTCGCTGCCCCGCCGGTGCACACGACTGGGCACCCCACCTCGTGTGCCATCTGCAGGGCCTCTGCCTTCTGATCACTGGTTTTGGTTTCTGGAGTGGCAACATAAACAGTTGCTCCCAAAGGACTAGCCTGAACACTTAGGTGAATATCCCCTGCACCAGCATTCCACGGAAATTCTTTCCTAGCTCTCCCACGTCAACGAGGACGTCATAATAGCACGGCTCCGCTCGCGACGCCGTATGATGTCATCGGAGCCATAAGAGGACCTCGTCGGCGTGCTGACGTCAGTTCCACCCATTTTTTCCGTGCCACAGAGGCAAACAGGCGGACCGAGACATTTTCACATGTATACATACTATAATAAATATATATATATTCACTGAAAAAACCATAGGTTTCAGGCACGTTATAGTTAGAAATTAGCATTTAAAAAACCTTAGAGGGGCGTGGCCAAAATGGCGAGCTGAGCGTACGTGTGTCTCCGGGGCTCCTCGCTCCCGAGTCAGATCCCCGGTGATTTCCCAGCTTTGAACCCCCCTCCAGAGAGGGGAAGTCGACCTGCCGGTGGGGCAGGGGCTCCACAGGTGATGAGCTGCGTCAGGGGGCCGGCGAAGGGTCGGTAGAGCTCCCGTGTGGGCCCGACCCCGTGGGTCAGAGCGGGGAGAAGATGGCGCCCGAGGCCTGACCGCTTCGACCACTCCGGAGCGAGGCTGCCGCCCTGCTGGCGGGCGCTCCGCCAGCCCACACGACCTAGCGGAGAGAGAGCCGGCGTTGGCCGAGACTTCCCGAGGTGGGGACACGAGTCAGGGAGCGGACGGCGGTGTTTCGGATCCCGGCGGCGGAGGCCCTGCTGCGAGGCCCACGCCTGAACTTGAGGCTGGGGATATGAGGCCTGTGGCGCGGCCTGCCGTTGACACTGGTGGCCGGAGACGCGGCCCCGCCCAGAGAAGAAAATCGGACTGAGACGCAGTGGCGGAGGGACCTCGGCATACCCCCAGTGTGGGCCAGCCGGGCACACATGGCTTGATAAGGGGCACGGCGTGAGGAGGCGCGAACCGAGGGGAGCTCACCCGGCCCTGACTCACGTGGCGGCAGCGGAGAAGAGCGGCCATCCACGCCGCGCTGCGGGCCCTCGGACTACACGTCTCGCACCGGGACCATCGAGGCTGATAGAGACACCGGGTCGGAGTGCCGCCACGCAGCGGGGGTAAGGCGGATGCTCGGGAGCTGAGAGCGGAGGGCCCGGGTCCAGTGGGGGCCTGAACTTGAGGCCGGTGCCTGGCGGCCCGGGCGACGGCCCGTGTAGGACTCTCGTTGCCTGGGGAGAGCTGCCGGGAAGAGGCGGCCCCACAGGACACCGCTGCTGCGGCGGAGGCCGGAACGCATCGGCAGGACCCCACAGACTGTCCTAATTAAAGGGAGAGTGCCCAGGCTGTGGAGAGCGGACTCGGGCCAGAGGTTGTCCTGCCAGTCGCGGGCTAACGAAGATCGGTCTAATCAGGACAAGGGACGGCCCCTAACGACCGAGAAGCATCAGACAGAGACGGCGACGCTGCAGCCTAGTTGTGGAGCTTGGAGCTGGGTGCCCTCAGGGCACAGTCAGCGATCCCGGGCTGAGATCCCCATCGCCACTCCCAGGTATAATCGAGGTGGCCTTCCTGACGGCAGCGGGGGCCAATATAGCTCTGGGGGCCTCCCACAGACTGTGGTTTCTCCCCCCGGACCGGGGCACCTACTGTGAGTACTGGGGGCACGAATAGAAAGGCTGCGGCACAACGGCCCCCGCGGTGGTGGTGGGGAGTAGAAGCTAAGCGGGGGGACGACGAGGCAGGGAGCCGGCTGCATGATGCTGTCAGGGGCAATCGCCAGCTATGAGCAACACTAGGCAGGTCTGATAAGTGCCGGAGTCAGCGGGACGGCCATTTGTGGCACACACTGGGCCCGTGCAGCGAAGAAGCTAGGGGGCCCCGGGCTCCCTCTCGGGGGGCCCTGCTACGCGCTTGCCGCACTACTAAGCTACCGGATGGTGGTCCGCTACGAAGCGGCCCGCACATGAGATACTAGGGCGAAGGCTCGAGGGAGTGTGGCCCTCAAAGGTCCAATATGGCAGCCCAGAGGAAGAAGGGGGAGCGCTCAATCAAAGAGATGATGGCAAAGGGATCCCTGCTCGGCGACAGAGGCAGGAGGGCTTCGACACCCCCCAAGTCACAGGACCACCCAGAGGAGGGGGAGGTGCCCATCACGAGGTCCTTCCTAGAATCCCTATTCAATACCCTCAGGGAGGACTTCCAGACCCTGAAGCAGGAGGTCGCAGGAGAGATCCGAGAAGTACGCAGGGACGTGGGACGAGCTCGGAGAGAGAGTGGCCGCTGTTGAGGAACGCGAAACCTCCCACGGGGAGGAAATTGAGCAGCTCCAGCAGGAGATCCTGCGTCTCCGGGACCAGCAGCTGGACCTCCAGACCCACACGGAGGATCTGGAAAACCGGTTGCGACGCAACAACATAAGGGTCAGGGGAGTTCCATCGCAGGAGGAAGGAGCGGACATCACCGGGTACCTCCAGGGTCTGTTTCGTGACATTCTGGTTGAGGGTCCGGACTTTGAGATCCGAATTGACCGAGCACACCGGGTGGGCCCCCCGAGGCGAGCGCCGGCCCCTCCGGGCGGACATGCTGGCCTTCCTACCGGATTTTCCACTGAAGGAGCGCATCCTGAGAGAGGCTAGGCGCAAACAACCTATCATATTCCAAGGCCAGGCAGTAGCGCTCTATCAAGACCTCGCCGCGATAACTCTGCAGAGGAGAAGAGCTTTTAAAGAAATAACGACACATTTGCGAGAGAAAGGGGTGGCCTATTCATGGGGACATCCCTTCCGTCTGATATTTAAATGGAATGGCAAACTCCAGCAAATGCGCTCCATTCAAGAAACCTCTGAACTGCTCGGCCTGGAGAGGGGGTCCCCAGAGGCCTCGCCTTCCAGACCTATGAAACCATCTGAACCAGGATGGCAGAAGATGAGGCGTAGGGGAACAGTTCCCTTCAACCAAAGACCTGATACCTTCACCATGACTCAAGAACGCCGAGCAGCGCTGGCAGCAGTATCGAAAGACACGGCGTCGCCCGACCATAGTTGAATCTCCTGCCTGCCTCTCTACGCACGGGGGGACGTAATAGCACTAATAGCATAACAGCACTATATCACGATCTGCCGGGGGTTCGGGAGCGGGGAGCCGGGGCTTGTCAGGCCACAGAGATCCCCGCAATTTGTTGGATTCCACTGCCCACCACGACGGACGATGGGCACCGGACAATGGTACAGGTTGGGGACAAACCAGTTGGGGTTAGGGAGGGAGGGGGGATCAGGGGAGGGGGGAGTTGGGGGGGGTCGGGGTTGGACTGGGAAAGGGGGTTAGGGAGGGGGTGGGTGAAAGGGAACCGATGTGCTATCCATTTCAGAGCAGGAATAAGGTGCCCACATACCATAATCATACGCAGATACAGCTCTCCGCAGATCCCCCCAGAGGATGGTCTCGACGGTTCGCATCCTCGCCTTGAATGTCAAGGGGTTGAATAACCCCATTAAGAGGAGAGCAGTACTGTCCTACTTGGAAAACTCTGGGGCCTCCATTTGTTTGCTACAAGAGACTCACCTCCTCCCCAAAAACTGGCACCACATGAAGTCCCGCGCCTTTCCCCACCAATTTTATTCCTCCACACAGACTAAGGCAGGCGGGGGTAGCTATTTTAGTAGCACGAAACTTTCAGGGTATAGTGGGGGACAGAATAGCAGAAGTCCGGGGTCGCTTGCTGGCGTACACAATATGGGTGGGAGGTGTCCCCTTGGTGGTCGGGTCCATATATGCGCCTAACACGGGGCAAGAACAGTTCCTCCAAACAGAGCTATCAGAGGTACTGACTACTAAAGACAGAAGGATTCTGGTGGGGGGGGGACCTGAACCTGGTCATGGACATGGAGACGGATAGATCGGGACAGCGATATGGCCAGACGGGAGCACTGTCAACCTCCGGTAAACTGTGGTTAAAAGAGAGGGGCCTGGTGGACATTTGGAGAGAGACCCACCCACAAGCCACACAATACTCGTATTACTCCCACGCCCACCGCACTTACGCCAGACTGGACCATTTTATAGGGACGTCTGACCTGATGCCCCTGGTAGAGAGTGTGACGATCACCCCAGCGGCACTTTCGGACCATGACGCAGTAGACTTGACCCTTTCCGCCCCCCACTCACGCAGACCGCTCCGGACGATGGCGCTTTCGAGAATCCCTGCTGCACAAGGCAGGTATGACCCAGCATCTACATAAATATGTCACTGACTATTTGGATCGGAACGATCCCCCGGGCACCCCCCTCACAGCACTCTGGGGAGCGCTCAAAGCTACGGTTCGGGGAGAATTGATAGCTATCGCCGCGGCGGAAGCCAGGGAGCGCAGGGACAAGAGAGACAATCTCACAGCTCTAGTGGTAGAGATGGAACGGATTCATTGTCGGACAGGGGCCCCCCGCATCTGGAGGCAGCTGCGTGCCGCTAGGGCGCAACTAGCGGCGTTAGACCTGGACAGGTCCGAATACGCGGCCATTCGCCTGAAACACACATACTATCTGGGTGGGGATAAAGCAGGGAGACTATTAGCAAGTAAACTGCGGGCCAGGGTGGAGAAGGCACGGGTGAAGGCCCTCAGAAAATCGGATGGGGATACAGTGTGCCGGGACGACGAGGTTGCGGAGGTCTTCCGGGCGTACTACGCCACATTGTACAAAGGACCCCCACACGAAGGTACGGAAGGGAAGCCTATCTCCAAGGGGGTACGCACGGCGAAAATTAGATGCGGCAGGGGCAGGGACACTAGAAGCACCCATCAGGGTCGAAGAGGTGATTAGCGCAATCTCACGTTTAAAGCCTCTCAAGTCGCCGGGCCCGACGGATTCTCAGCGGGGTTCTATAAAGCACTATGCCCCTTAATAGCTCCAATACTGACGAGACTCTTTAACTCCTTTCAAGGCCCTGGGTCCATTCCCCCCGACATGCTTGCGGCGGACGTCGTGGTAATTCCCAAACCGGGGAAAGATGGGACGCAATGCAGCGCTTACCGACCCATCTCCCTGCTGAATCTGGACCTAAAATTATTCACCGGTATTCTAGCGGCACGTCTAGGCCCCTATATACCAGGTATCATTGAACCGGACCAGAGCGGATTTGTCGCCAACCGCCAGAGCAGCGATCATACTAAGCGGGTCATGCACTTAATAGACAAAGCACATCGTACCAAGATGGACGCAGTGCTGCTCTCGGTGGACGCAGAAAAAGCGTTTGACCGCGTTAGTTGGGGGTTTCTTAGCGCCACCCTGGCACATTTTGGGATTGGGGAGCGGTTCCGAGGCTGGGTAGCCAGCTGTTACGCCAGCCCTACAGCCACGATCAGGGTGAACGGCACAACGTCCAGGGCCTTTACAATCCAGAGAGGGACACGGCAGGGTGTCCCCTCTCACCCCTTCTTTTCGCGTTATATGTGGAACCTTTGGCGCAAAAAATCCGGGACAACTCGGAGATTGTTGGGATTCCTTTTGGGGGGGAAAAGCATACGATAAGCCTGTATGCAGACGATATTCTGGCGTCCTTGGAATCTCCGGAGAGATCCGTCCCGGCCTTCATGCAGGAGTTGGAGGAGTTTGGCCGGGTCAATGTCAAAAAGGTCAATGTCGAAAAGTCGATAATGTTACCCCTGGGTCGCAACGCTAATATGCATGCACTGGATCACCCCGCATATGGGGAACTGCAAATTCAGGATACGCTCAACTACCTGGGCATTATCCTGGCCCCTACGGTCACGCGCACAGTCGACCTGAACTACACCAGGCTCTTGTCCCAAACGCAGTTGACCCTCGGACGATGGCAGAAACAATCAATGTCCCTCCTTGGGAGGATAGCCGCGATAAAAATGAACATCCTTCCCAAGGCACTCTACATTTTTCAGACCATTCCGGTGGGGCCCCGGGCGGGAATTATACGCAAGGTGCAGAGTGCAGTACAACAATTTATATGGGCCGGAGCACGCCCTCGCATGGCTAGGGCTCTATACCACCAACCCCTCGACGAAGGCGGGCTAGGCATTCCCCACCTTATGGAATACTTCAAGGCGGCCCAACTGCGCTACCTTGTAGAATGGAGCAGGCCGGAGTCTGAAAAGCGGTGGCTCTTCCAGGATCGCGCCTTAGCAAACACATCCTTGTGGAAGGTCCCCTTTCTGAAACGCCCAGACCGGCCACCTAACTTGAAGGGGTCCCCGATCACACACACATTGCTACAAGTGTGGGATCGGTTGCTGGTTAAGCGAGGACTTACCTCCTTCCCGTCCCCAATCACGCCCCTCTTCGACAATCCGAAGTTCTTACCAGGGACGGAAGCAAAAGCGTTCCCACAATGGAGAGCTACCGATTGTAGATCGGCTGGGCATTTATTTGACTTAGACGGATTCCTCCCCCTGTCGACTGCAATGCAATCCTACAATATAAAGGCACCCCAGCGATACCAGTACTTTCAACTACGACATTGGCTTCTCCATCCGGAGAGTGCGACCCGAGGTGGGCAGAAAACTCACTTCGTACGAACGGTGGCTCCTGACTAAATCATCGGACAAGCAAATGATCTCGGAGATCCATAAAATGCTTCGTCCCCAGACCCTGTTCGCGCCTTCGGCCGGACAGAAAAGGTGAGCGAGGAGTTGGGGAGAGATCTGACGGAGAAGGAATGGAAAGATATTTATTACAGAGCCAACCACACAGCCCATAATACGGCTAGTAGAGAGGCGGCAGTCAAGATCACCACGTATTGGTATTTGACGCCGGCTAGACTGCATCGGGGAAATCCTGACCGCAGCCCCACATGCTGGTGCGGCTGCGACGCTGAGGGCACCCTCACGCACCTTCTATGGGACTGTAGGGAACTAACGGACTACTGGCACACTGTATTAGACGATATCGACAGACACTTTGACACAGAAATCCCTCGATTCCCTGCCTATACACTCCTAGGGTTACCTAATTCACTAACGTTCCCCTTAAAGTCGGTCAGGGGGAGGCAGATGGGCTTAGCAATGGGGGCGGCGGTTCAGCACATTCTCTCCCTATGGGGGAAACCAACCAAACCCACACATACGGGCTGGCTTCATCGTCTATGGTATACGGTGGGCATGGAAAGGATACAGGCCACCCTCACTAGCTCCATAGCAACCTTCCACACTGTCTGGAAACCCCTGTTGTCCTTGCTATCGACAGAAATGAATGAATTGACTTGCCCAAGATACCTCCGCCTTCTCCGCCTCACGGACACGCCGCCCGAAACCGAAACCACCACACCAGGCACAACTTAATCGATAACCCTGGGGGAGGGAGAAAGCTGGGGACGGGTCTGGGCCACACACGGAGGAGGGGACAGGGGGGCTAAGCGGGAAACACGGAGCGGCGACACGGCACATAACCACGGCCCTCCGCAGTGGATTGCGGCCGCACCGGAGACAACATATAGCACATCGGTTCGGGGAGGGGGGAAGGGGGGAGGGGGGGAGGCGGGGAAGTTAGTTTTGTTTCAAGTTATATTGATCATATTTAGAAAACTGGAAGGAATGCACCTTCAGGTGTACCTCATGATTTCTGACGCGGCCGGCCCCCGGGTTGTGGCACACACGCTGTGTATAACTATGATTGTCCCGCTCTGCCGGCCTATGGATGTAGGCAGTGAGCCGTGTAAGATTATGATGCCTTCCTTAATAAATATGTTCTAACCATAAAAAACCTTAGAAATTCACTGAAAAAACCATAGGTTTCAGGCACGTTATAGTTAGAAATTAGCATTTAAAAAACCTTAGAAATTCACTGAAAAAACCATAGGTTTCAGGGGCGTTATAGTTAGTTGGACATTTCACTCGTACAAAACCATAGAAATTCCCCCGTTATAGTTAGTTCAGCTAACTATAACTCGCGCACCCGCAATGCACTGCTGATGACGTCACATATTACATCACTCATGACATGGTCAGTGACATCACTGATGACATCTCAAATGAGTGAAATGTCCAACTAACTATAACGCCCCTGAAACCTATCGTTTTTTCAGTGAATATATATATATATGTATATATATTTCAAACAAAGGCAATTCCAGCTCCCAACGCGCTCTCCGCCGGTGCAGGCAGCAATGGGTGGAATCAGGCCCGTAGTAATTCTCATTAAACAAAAGGATGCCGCACTCCAGGATATCGTAGTTGTTGAGCGATTATTCACACCACTAACACTAATATATATATTATACCACCAAACGATTCCTTTGCAGCGCGCAGCTCGGCCGGTGCGAGTTAGCGAGATGGAATCAACTCTTGCAGTCTATTTACCACCAAATTGAAGATCGTACTCCAGGGAATATATATTCAGGCTACTTTTATTTCCTTGTTACCATCACCACCAACTATTTGGTTGGTGGTGATGGTAACAAGGAAATAAAAGTAGCCTGAATATATATTCCCTGGAGTGAGATCTTCAATTTGGTGGTAAATATATATATATTCACTAAAAAAAACATAGGTTTCAGGGACGTTATAGTTAGTTGGACATTTCACTCGTACAAAACCATAGAAATTCCCCCGTTATAGTTAGTTCAGCAAACTATAACTCGCGCCCCCGCAATGCACTGCTGATGACGTCACATATTACATCATTCATGACATGGACAGTGATGACATCACTGATGACATCTCAAATGACATCACTGATGACATCATCCACGTGAAAATCTGATGCACCTCCTCACACTCTAATATAATCTTTGATACACTCACTGTAAAATACAGACTACCATTTTCGAAACCATTGACACACCAATACCAGTTACTACATACGCACTCACTAATTCCTAGGTCTACACACACATCCACTCATTCACCCATACAATCACTCATACATACAGTCTCTCATCAATACAACACTATCATATGCACTCATACACCTATACAGACACTCACACACCGCCACTCATCCATGGAGTTACTCACACACCTAGTCAGTCATGCAAAGAATCAATCACACTCCCATTTCCTCACCTATACAGTTATACACACACCACCTCACTTATTCAAACATATACTAACACATACTTACTCTCTTATACAATCACTGATACAAGTACACACTCATCCATACAGCCACTCTCACAGTCACTGGCTCTCACGTATAGTCATTTATATACTCCAAGTCTCACATACACTGCCTTTTACATATGTAGTTACTTGGACATGTACCACTGAGACATCCAATCTCTCACCAACACACCCATACACACACTCACCTGCCCATACAGCTGTTTCCACATGCACTCTTGAACCCATACACCCAGTGAATCAACCAGTCACACATCTATGCACAGAGTCACACACCTCCCACCCACCCACACACACACTCAGTCTCCCATACAAATACTCAGGCAACCAATCAATAACCCATATAGACACTCATGTAGCTACTGACCATCACATGCAGCAGTTTACACAACAACAGACATACTGATACACACATTCAGACAGTTTAGTCACTAACCCATGCATTCAGTTAGACACATTTAATCACTCACTTATACAGTCAGTCACGCACATACTAAATCCTCCATCCAGACACTTATACACCCACTCATTCTTCAATACACCTTGGCATATATATAAAACATATTTAAACTTTAGAGAAACACACAGTCACTGGATGATGTCATCAGTGATGTCATCAGTGATGTCATTTGAGATGTCATCAGTGATGTCATCAGTGATGTCACTGACCATGTCATGAATGATGTAATATGTGACGTCATCAGCAGTACATTGCGGGGCGCGAGTTATAGTTTGCTGAACTAACTATAACGGGGGAATTTCTATGGTTTTGTACGAGTGAAATGTCAACTAACTATAACGTCCCTGAAACCTATGTTTTTTTAGTGAATTTCTAAGGTTTTTTAAATGCTAATTTCTAACTATAACGTGCCTGAAACCTCAGGTTTTTCAGTGAATTTCAATGGTTATTTAAATGCTAATTTCTAACTATAACGTTGCCTGAAACTATGGTTTTTTCAGTGAATTTCAATGGTTTTTTAAATGCTAATTTCTAACTATGCCTACAAAGTTAGGACATGTGAAGAAAGAGGAAGAAAAGCGCAGCAACAAGCAAGACAAATGCTGAAAGAGGCAACAGAAGTCCAGAAAGACGAACAAAAAGTGCAGGAAGAAGCAAGAGATGTGCAGAAAGAACCAACAGAGGAGCAGAAAGTCCTCCTGTGCCCCCAACTTTTTAGTGACGGGTACTGGTGGTAACTAACTCTGACTAACCAGGACAAGCCAGTGCTATTCTAAAAGACACTTAGAATACAGTGAAAACACCTACATACACTAGGGAACACTATGCGTTGGGGTACCCCTGTAATGAGCATGACCTCCTCTGTATTTCCTATGAGTTAGTGCCTGGGTCATTGCATGAGTACATGGGTAGTGACTGGATGATTAGAGTACTGCAAGGACAGTGCATGGTGATTTTATAACTGCTTGTGGTGTTTGGGTAGTGTAGGGGGTCATGCTGGGGGTAGATTTAGGGTTTAGGGTAGTGCAGTGGTGTTTGTGTAGTGTACGGGGTCGTGCTGGGGTAGTGTTTTAGGGTTTAGGGTAGTGCAGTGGTGTTTGTGTAGTGTAGGGGGTCATGTTTTAGGGTAGTGCAGTGGTGTTTGGATAGTGTAGGGGGTCATGCTGGGGGTAGTGTTTTAGGGTTTAGGGTAGTGCAGTGGTATTTGTGTAGTGTAGGGGTCGTGCTGGGGGTAGTGTTTTAGGGTTTAGGGTAGTGCAGTGGTGTTTGTGTCGTGCAGGGGGTCGTGCTGGGGGTAGTGTTTTAGGGTTTAGGGTAGTGCAGTGGTGTTTGTGTAGTGTAGGGGGTCGTGTTTTAGGGTAGTGCAGTGGTGTTTGGGTAGTGTAGGGGGTCATGCTGGGGGTAGTGTTTTAGGGTTTAGGGTAGTGCAGTGGTGTTTGGGTAGTGTAGGGGGTCGTGCTGGGGGTAGTGTTTTAGGGTTTAGGGTAGTGCAGTGGTGTTTGTGTAGTGTAGGGGGTCGTGCTGGGGGTAGTGTTTTAGGGTAGTGCAGTGGTGTTTGTGCCGTGTAGGGGGTCGTGCTGGGGGTATATTTAGGGTTTAGGGGAGTGCAGTGGTGTTTGGGAAGTGTAGGGGGTCATGCTGGAGGTAGCTTTAGGGTTTAGGGTAGCGCAGTGGTGTTTGTGTAGTGTAGGGGGTCATGCTGGGGGTAGTGTTTTAGGGTTTAGGGTAGTGCAGTGGTGTTCGGGTAGTGTAGGGGGTCATGCTGGGGGTAGTGTTTTAGGGTTTAGGGTAGTGCAGTGGTGTTCGGGTAGTGTAGGGGGTCATGCTGGGGGTTGTGTTTTAGGGATTAGGGTAGTGCAGTGGTGTTCGGGTAGTGTAGGGGGTCGTGCTGGGAGTAGTGTTTTAGGGTAGCGCAGTGGTGTTTGGGTAGTGTAGGGGGTTGTGCTGGGGTTAGTGTTTTAGGGTTTAAGGTAGTACAGTGGTGTTTGGGTATCGTCGGGGGTCGTGCTGGGGGTAGTGTTTTAGGGTTTAGGGTAGTGCAGTGGTGTTTGTGTAGTGTAGGGGGTCATGCTGGGGGTAGATTTAGGGTTTAGGGTAGTGCAGTGGTGTTTGTGTAGTGTAGGGGGTCGTGCTGGGAGTAGTGTTTTAGGCTTTAGGGTAGTGCAGTGGTGTTTGTGTAGTGTAGGGAGTCGTGCTGGGGGAAGTGTTTTAGGGTTTAGGGCAGTGGTGTTTGTGTAGTGTAGGGGTCGTGTTTTAGGGTTTAGGGTAGTGCAGTGGTGTTTGTGTAGTGTAGGGGGTCGTGCTGGGGGTAGTGTTTTAGGGTTTAGGGTAGTGCAGTGGTGTTTGTGTAGTGTAGGGGTCGTGTTTTAGGGTTTAGGGTAGTGCAGTGGTGTTTGGGTAGTGTAGGGGGTCGTGCTGGGGGTAGATTTATGGTTTAGGGTAGTGCAGTGGTGTTTGGGTAGTGTAGGGGGTCATGCTGGGGGTAGTGTTTTAGGGTTTAGGGTAGTGCAGTGGTGTTTGGGTAGTGTAGGGGTTCGTGCTGGGGGTAGTGTTTTAGGGTTTAGGGTAGTGCAGTGGTGTTTGTGTAGTATATGGGGTCGTGCTGGGGGTAGTGTTTTTGGGATTAGGGTAGTGCAGTGGTGTTGGTGTAGTATAGGGGGTCGTGCTGGGGGTAGTGTTTTAGGGTTTAGGGCAGTGCAGTGGTGTTTGGGTAGTGTAGGGTGTCGTGCTGGGAGTAGTGTTTTAGGGTTTAGGGTAGTGCAGTGGTGTTTGGGTAGTGTAGGGGGTCGTGCTGGGGGTAGATTTAGGGTTTAGGGTAGTGCAGTGGTGTTTGTGTAGTGTAGGGGGTCATGCTGGGGTAGTGTTTTAGGGTTTAGGGTAGTGCAGTTGTGTTTGGGTAGTGTAGGGGGTCGTGCTGGGGGTAATGTTTTAGGGTTTAGGGTAGTGCAGTGGTGTTTGTGTAGTGTAGGGGGTCGTGCTGGGGGTAGATTTAGGGTTTAGGGTAGTGCAGTGGTGTTTGGGAAGTGTAGGGGGTCATGCTGGAGGTAGATTTAGGGTTTAGGGTAGCGCAGTGGTGTTTGTGTAGTGTAGGGGGTCATGCTGGGGGTAGTGTTTTAGGGTAGCGCAGTGGTGTTTGGGTAGTGTTGAGGATCAGGCTGGGGGTAGTGTTTTAGGGTTTAGGGTAGTGCAGTGGTGTTTGGGTAGTGTAGGGGGTCGTGCTGGGGGTAGATTTAGGGTTTAGGGTAGTGCAGTGGTGTTTGGGTAGTGTAGGGGGTCGTGCTGGAGGTAGTGTTTCAGGGTTTAGGGTAGTGCACTGGTGTTTGGGTAGTGTAGGGGGTCATGCTGGGGGAAGTGTTTTAGGGTTTAGGGTAGTGCAGTGGTGTTGGGTAGTGTAGGGGGTCGTGCTGGGGGTAGTGTTTTAGGGTTTAGGGTAGTGCAGTGGTGTTCGGGTAGTGTAGGGGGTCGTGCTGGGAGTAGTGTTTTAGGGTTTAGGGTAGTGCAGTGGTGTTTGGGTAGTGTAGGGGTCGTGCTGGGGTTAGTGTTTTAGGGTTTAAGGTAGTACAGTGGTGTTTGGGTAGTGTAGGGGTCATGCTGGGGGTAGTGTTTTAGGGTTTAGGGTCGTGCAGTGGTGTTTGTGTAGTGTAGGGGGTCGTGCTGGGGTAGATTTAGGGTTTAGGTAGTGCAGTGGTGTTTTTGTAGTGTAGGGGGTCGTGCTGGAGGTAGTGTTTTAGGGTTTAGGGTAGTGCAGTGGTGTTTGGGTAGTGTAGGGGGTCATGCTGGGGGAAGTGTTTTAGGGTTTAGGGTAGTGCAGTGGTGTTTGTGTAGTGTAGGGGGTCGTGCTGGGGGTAGATTTAGGGTTTAGGGTAGTGCAGTGGTGTTTGTGTAGTGTAGGGGTCGTGCTGGGGGTAGTGTTTTAGGGTTTAGGGTAGTGCAGTGGTGTTTGTGTAGTGTAGGGGTCGTGCTGGGGGAAGTGTTTTAGGGTTTTGGGCAGTGGTGTTTGTGTAGTGTAGGGGTCGTGTGTTAGGGTTTGTGGAGAAGTGTGGCTCAATGGTTAGAGCGGCAGACCCTGATGCAGAGATCGGGCCCGGGACCAGGGTTCAATTCCCGCCTCGGCGGGTCTTGGGCTCAATTTCCTCGGACCTGATAATTCTCGCCTCAGTGCCTATTCTAATCATGGGTCCCACTCTGCAACTCTGGGCAATTGCTTGCTTAATCTCCTACGCGGCCCCAACAGCGCTGGGATGCCTGGTTTCACCCTGGGGGTGCCCAGGAGTGGACATTTCACAGGAAAAGCCAGGAAGGGTTCCACAGCGGTATGCGTACAGCGCCAGGACACCCCTTTGGGGGTATAAGTGCGCTTTACAAGTACAAATTTCATTTCATTTCATTTCATTTCATTTCAGGGTAGTGCAGTGGTGTTTGTGTAGTGTAGGGGGTCGTACTGGGGGTAGTGTTTTAGGGTTTAGGGTAGTGCAGTGGAGTTTGTGTAGTGTAGGGGGTCGTGTTTTAGGGTTTAGGGTAGTGCAGTGGTGTTTGGGTAGTGTAGGGGGTCGTGCTAGGGGTAATGTTTTAGGGTTTAGGGTAGTGCAGTGGTGTTCGGGTAGTGTAGGGGGTCGTGCTGGGAGTAGTGTTTTAGGGTTTAGGGTAGTGCAGTGGTGTTTGGGTAGTGTAGGGGGTCGTGCTGGGGTTAGTGTTTTAGGGTTTAAGGTAGTACAGTGGTGTTTGGGTAGTGTAGGGGTCATGCTGGGGGTAGTGTTTTAGGGTTTAGGGTCGTGCAGTGGTGTTTGTGTAGTGTAGGGGGTCGTGCTGGGGTAGATTTAGGGTTTAGGGTAGTGCAGTGGTGTTTGTGTAGTGTAGGGGGTCGTGCTGGGGTAGATTTAGGGTTTAGGGTAGTGCAGTGGTGTTTGTGTAGTGTAGGGGGGTCGTGCTGGGGTAGTGTTTTAGGGTTTAGGGTAGTGCAGTGGTGTTTGTGTAGTGTAGGGGGTCGTGCTGGGGGAAGTGTTTTAAGGTTTTGGGCAGTGGTGTTTGTGTAGTGTAGGGGTCGTGTGTTAGGGTTTAGGGTAGTGCAGTGGTGTTTGTGTAGTGTAGGGGGTCGTGCTGGGGGTAGTGTTTTAGGGTTTAGGGTAGTGCAGTGGTGTTTGGGTAGTGTAGGGGGTCGTGCT
This sequence comes from Calotriton arnoldi, assembly GCA_963921515.1. Lineage (NCBI taxonomy): Eukaryota > Metazoa > Chordata > Amphibia > Caudata > Salamandridae > Calotriton > Calotriton arnoldi. The sequence continues at coordinate 1,418,078 of CAWUFW010003369.1, forward strand.
AGGGGTAGTGTTTTAGGGTTTAGGGTAGTGCAGTGGTATTTGGGTAGTGTAGGGGGTCGTGTTGGGATAGTGTTTTAGGGTTTAGGGTAGTGCAGTGGTGTTTGTGTAGTGTAGGGGGTCGTGCTGGGGGTAGATTTATGGTTTAGTGTAGTGCAGTGGTGTTTGGGTAGTGTAGGGGGTCATGCTGGGGGTAGTGTTTTAGGGTTTAGGGTAGTGCAGTGGTGTTTGGGTAGTGTAGGGGGTCGTGCTGTGGTAGTGTTTTTGGGTTTAGGGTAGTGCAGTGGTGTTTGTGTAGTGTATGGGTTCGTGCTGGGGGTAGTGTTTTAGGGTTTAGGGTAGTGCAGTGGTGTTTGGGTAGTGTAGGGGGTCGTGCTGGGAGTAGTGTTTTAGGGTTTAGAGTTGTGCAGTGGTGTTTGGGTAGTGTAGGGGATCGTGCTGGGGGTAGATTTAGGGTTTAGGGTAGTGCAGTGGTGTTTGTGTAGTGTAGGGGGTCATGCTGGGGTAGTGTTTTAGGGTTTAGGGTAGTGCAGTTGTGTTTGGGTAGTGTAGGGGGTCGTGCTGGGGGTAGTGTTTTAGGGTTAGGGTAGTGCAGTGGTGTTTGGATAGTGTAGGGGGTCGTGCTGGGGGTAGTGTTTTAGGGTTTAGGGTAGTGCAGTGGTGTTTGGGTAGTGTAGGGGGTCGTGCTGTGGTAGTGTTTTTGGGTTTAGGGTAGTGCAGGGGTGTTTGTGTAGTGTATGGGTTCGTGCTGGGGGTAGTGTTTTAGGGTTTAGGGTAGTGCAGTGGTGTTTGGGTAGTGTAGGGGGTCGTGCTGGGAGTAGTGTTTTAGGGTTTAGGGTAGTGCAGTGGTGTTTGGGTAGTGTAGGGGATCGTGCTGGGGGTAGATTTAGGGTTTAGGGTAGTGCAGTGGTGTTTGTGTAGTGTAGGGGGTCATGCTGGGGTAGTGTTTTAGGGTTTAGGGTAGTGCAGTTGTGTTTGGGTAGTGTAGGGGGTCGTGCTGGGGGTAGTGTTTTAGGGTTAGGGTAGTGCAGTGGTGTTTGGGTAGTGTAGGGGGTCGTGCTGGGGGTAGTGTTTTAGGGTTTAGGGTAGTGCAGTGGTGTTTGTGTAGTGTAGGGGCTCGTGCTCGGGGTAGTGTTTTAGGGTTTAGGGTAGTGCAGTGGTGTTTGGGTAGTGTAGGGGTCGTGCTGGGGGTAGAGTTTTAGGGTTTAGGGTAGTGCAGTGGTGTTTGGGTAGTGTAGGGGGTCGTGCTGGGGTAGATTTAGGGTTTAGGTAGTGTAGTGGTGTTTTTGTAGTGTAGGGGGTCATGCTGGGGTAGTGTTTTAGGGTTTAGGGTAGTGTAGTGGTGTTTGGGTAGTGTAGAGGGTCGTGCTGGGGGTAGTGTTTTTGGGTTTAGGGTAGTGCAGTGGTGTTTGGGTAGTGTAGAGGGTTGTGCTGGGGGTAGTGTTTTAGGGTTTATGGTAGTGCAGTGGTGTTTGGGTAGTGTAGGGGGTCGTGCTGGGTTTAGTGTTTTAGGGTTTAGGGTAGTGCAGTGGTTTGGGTAGTGTAGGGGGTCGTGCTGGGGTAGTGTTTTAGGGTTTAGGGTAGTGCAGTGGTTTTTGGGTAGTGCAGGGGGTCGTGCTGGGGGTAGATTTTGGGTTTAGGGTAGTGCAGTGGTGTTTGTGTAGTGTAGGGGGTCATGCTGGGCGTAGTGTTTTAGGGTTTAGGGTAGTGCAGTGGTGTTTGTGTAGTGTAGGGAGTCGTGCTGGGGTAGTGTTTTAGGGTTTAGGGTAGTGCAGTGGTGTTTGTGTAGTGAAGGGGTCAGTGTTTTAGGGTATTGCAGTGGTGTTTGGATAGTGTAGGGGGTCATGCTGGGGGTAGTGTTTTAGGTTTTAGGGTAGTGCAGTGGTGTTTGTATAGTGTAGGGGGTCGTGCTGGGGGTAGTGTTTTAGGGTTTAGGGTAGTGAAGTGGTGTTCGGGTAGTGTAGGGGTCATGCTGGGGGTAGTGTTTTAGGGTTTTGGGTAGTGCAGTGGTGTCGGGTAGTGTAGGGGGTCGTGCTGGGGGTAGTGTTTTAGGGATTAGGGTAGTGCAGTGGTGTTCAGGTAGTGTAGGGGGTCATGCTGGGAGTAGTGTTTTAGGGTTTAGGGTAGTGCAGTGGTGTTTGGGTAGTGTAGGGGGTCGTGCTGGAGTTAGTGTTTTAGGGTTTACAGTAGTACAGTGGTGTTTGGGTAGTGTAGGGGGTCGTGCTGGGGGTAGTGTTTTAGGGTTTAGGGTAGTGCAGTGGTGTTTGTGTAGTGTAGGGGGTCGTGCTGGGGTAGATTTAGGGTTTAGGGTAGTGCAGTGGTGTTTGTGTAGTGTAGGGGGTTGTGCTGGGGGTAGTGTTTTAGGCTTTAGGGTAGTGAAGTGGTGTTTGGGTAGTGTAGGGGCTCGTGCTGGGGGTAGTGTTTTAGGGTTTTGGGTAGTGCAGTGGTATTTGGGTAGTGTAGGGGGTCGTGCTGGGGGTAGTGTTTTAGGGTTTGGGTAGTGCAGTGGTGTTTGGGTAGTGTAGGGGGTCGTGCTGGGGTAGATGTAGGGTTTAGGGTAGTGCAGTGGTGTTTGGGTAGTGTAGAGGGTCATGCTGGGGGTAGTGTTTTAGGGTTTATGGTAGTGCAGTGGTGTTTGGGTAGTGTAGGGGGTCGTGCTGGGGGTAGTGTTTTAGGGTTTAGGGTAGTGCAGTGGTGTTTGGGTAGTGTAGAGGGTCATGCTGGGGGTAGTGTTTTAGGGTTTAGGGTAGTGCAGTGGTGTTTGGGTAGTGTAGAGGGTCATGCTGGGGGTAGTGTTTTAGGGTTTATGGTAGTGCAGTGGTGTTTGGGTAGTGTAGGGGGTCGTGCTGGGGGTAGTGTTTTAGGGTTTAGGGTAGTGCAGTGGTGTTTGGGTAGTGTAGGGGGTCGTGCTGGGGTAGTGTTTTAGGGTTTAGGGTAGTGCAGTGGTTTTGGGTAGTGCAGGGGGTCGTGCTGGGGGTAGATTTTGGGATTAGGGTAGTGTAGTGGTGTTTGTGTAGTGTAGGGGGTCATGCTGGGCATGGTGTTTTAGGGTTTAGGGTAGTGCAGTGGTGTTTGTGTAGTGTAGGGAGTCGTGCTGGGGGTAGTGTTTTAGGGTTTAGGGTAGTGCAGTGGTGTTTGTGTAGTGTAGGGGGTCATGTTTTAGGGTAGTGCAGTGATGTTTGGATAGTGTAGGGGTCATGCTGGGGGTAGTGTTTTAGGTTTTAGGGTAGTGCAGTGGTGTTTGTGTAGTGTAGGGGGTCGTGCTGGGGGTAGTGTTTTAGGGTTTAGGGTAGTGCAGTGATGTTTGGGTAGTGTAGGGGGTCATGCTGGGGGTAGATTTAGGGTTTAGGGTAGTGCAGTGGTGTTCGGGTAGTGTAGGGGGTCATGCTGGGGGTGGTGTTTTAGGGTTTAGGGTAGTGCAGTGGTGTTCGGGTAGTGTAGGGGGTCGTGCTGGGGTAGTGTTTTAGGGATTAGGGTAGTGCAGTGGTGTTCGGGTAGTGTAGGGGGTCGTGCTGGGAGTAGTGTTTTAGGGTAGTGCAGTGGTGTTCGGGTAGTGTAGGGGGTCATGCTGGGGGTAGTGTTTTAGGGTTTAGGGTAGTGCAGTGGTGTTCGGGTAGTGTAGGGGGTCGTGCTGGAGTTAGTGTTTTAGGGTTTACGGTAGTACAGTGGTGTTTGGGTAGTGTAGGGGGTCGTGCTGGGGGTAGTGTTTTAGGGTTTAGGGTAGTGCAGTGGTGTTTGTGTAGTGTAGGGGGTCGTGCTGGGGGTAGATTTAGGGTTTAGGGTAGTGCAGTGGTGTTTGTGTAGTGTAGGGGTCATGCTGGGAGTAGTGTTTTAGGGTTTAGGGTAGTGCAGTGGTGTTTGTGTAGTGTAGGGGGTCATGCTGGGGGAAGTGTTTTAGGGTTTAGGGCAGTGGTGTTTGTGTAGTGTAGGGGTCGTGTTTTAGGGTTTGGGGTAGTGCAGTGGTGTTTGGGTAGTGTAGGGGGTCATGCTAGGGGTAGTGTTTTAGGGTTTAGGGTAGTGCAGTGGTATTTGGGTAGTGTAGGGGGTCGTGTTGGGGTAGTGTTTTAGGGTTTAGGGTAGTGCAGTGGTGTTTGTGTAGTGTAGGGGGTCGTGCTGGGGGTAGATTTATGGTTTAGGGTAGTGCAGTGGTGTTTGGGTAGTGTAGGGGGTCGTGCTGGGGTAGACTTAGGGTTTAGGGTAGTGCAGTGGTGTTTTGTGTAGTGTAGGGGGTCATGCTGGGGTAGTGTTTTAGGGTTTAGGGTAGTGTAGTGGTGTTTGGGTAGTGTAGGGGGTCGTGCTGGGGGTAGTGTTTTTGGGTTTAGGGTAGTGCAGTGGTGTTTGGCTAGTGTAGAGGGTTGTGCTGGGGGTAGTGTTTTAGGGTTTATGGTAGTGCAGTGGTGTTTGGGTAGTGTAGGGGGTCGTGCTGGGTTTAGTGTTTTAGGGTTTAGGGTAGTGCAGTGGTTTGGGTAGTGTAGGGGGTCGTGCTGGGGGTAGTGTTTTAGGGTTTAGGGTAGTGCAGTGGTTTTGGGTAGTGCAGGGGGTCGTGCTGGGGGTAGATTTTGGGTTTAGGGTAGTGCAGTGGTGTTTGTGTAGTGTAGGGGGTCATGCTGGGCGTAGTGTTTTAGGGTTTAGGGTAGTGCAGTGGTGTTTGTGTAGTGTAGGGAGTCGTGCTGGGGTAGTGTTTTAGGGTTTAGGGTAGTGCAGTGGTGTTTGTGTAGTGAAGGGGGTCATGTTTTAGGGTAGTGCAGTGGTGTTTGGATAGTGTAGGGGGTCATGCTGGGGGTAGTGTTTTAGGTTTTAGGGTAGTGCAGTGGTGTTTGTATAGTGTAGGGGGTCATGCTGGGGGTAGTGTTTTAGGGTTTAGGGTAGTGCAGTGGTGTTTGGGTAGTGTAGGGGGTGATGCTGGGGGTAGATTTAGGGTTTAGGGTAGTGCAGTGGTGTTTGGGTAGTGTAGGGGGTCGTGCTGGGGGTAGATTTAGGGTTTAGGGTAGTGCAGTGGTGTTTGGGTAGTGTAGGGGGTCGTGCTGGGGGTAGTGTTTTAGGGTTTAGGGTAGTGAAGTGGTTTCGGGTAGTGTAGGGGGTCATGCTGGGGGTAGTGTTTTAGGGTTTTGGGTAGTGTAGTGGTGTCGGGTAGTGTAGGGGGTCGTGCTGGGGGTAGTGTTTTAGGGATTAGGGTAGTGCAGTGGTGTTCAGGTAGTGTAGGGGGTCGTGCTGGGAGTAGTGTTTTAGGGTTTAGGGTAGTGCAGTGGTGTTTGGGTAGTGTAGGGGGTCGTGCTGGAGTTAGTGTTTTAGGGTTTACGGTAGTACAGTGGTGTTTGGGTAGTGTAGGGGGTCGTGCTGGGGGTAGTGTTTTAGGGTTTAGGGTAGTGCAGTGGTGTTTGTGTAGTGTAGGGGGTCGTGCTGGGGTAGATTTAGGGTTTAGGGTAGTGCAGTGGTGTTTGTGTTGTGTAGGGGGTCGTGCCGGGGGTAGTGTTTTAGGCTTTAGGGTAGTGAAGTGGTGTTTGGGTAGTGTAGGGGCTCGTGCTGGGGGTAGTGTTTTAGGGTTTTGGGTAGTGCAGTGGTGTTTGGGTAGTGTAGGGGGTCGTGCTGGGGGTAGTGTTTTAGGGTTTTGGGTAGTGCAGTGGTGTTTGGGTAGTGTAGGGGGTCGTGCTGGGGTAGATGTAGGGTTTAGGTAGTGCAGTGGTGTTTGTGTAGTATAGGGGGTCATGCTGGGGTAGTGTTTTAGGGTTTAGGGTAGTGTAGTGGTGTTTGGGTAGTGTAGGGGGTCGTGCTGGGGGTAGTGTTTTTGGGTTTAGGGTAGTGCAGTGGTGTTTGTGTAGTGAAGGGGGTCATGTTTTAGGGTAGTGCAGTGGTGTTTGGATAGTGTAGGGGGTCATGCTGGGGGTAGTGTTTTAGGGTTTAGGGTAGTGCAGTGGTATTCGGATAGTGTAGGGGGTCGTGCTGGAGTTAGTGTTTTAGGGTTTACGGTAGTACAGTGGTGTTTGGGTAGTGTAGGGGGTCGTGCTGGGGGTAGTGTTTTAGGGTTTAGGGTAGTGCAGTGGTGTTTGTGTAGTGTAGGGGGTCGTGCTGGGGGTAGATTTAGGGTTTAGGGTAGTGCAGTGGTGTTTGTGTAGTGTAGGGGTCATGCTGGGAGTAGTGTTTTAGGGTTTAGGGTAGTGCAGTGGTGTTTGTGTAGTGTAGGGGGTCATGCTGGGGGAAGTGTTTTAGGGTTTAGGGCAGTGGTGTTTGTGTAGTGTAGGGGTCATGTTTTAGGGTTTGGGGTAGTGCAGTGGTGTTTGGGTAGTGTAGGGGGTCATGCTAGGGGTAGTGTTTTAGGGTTTAGGGTAGTGCAGTGGTATTTGGGTAGTGTAGGGGGTCGTGTTGGGGTAGTGTTTTAGGGTTTAGGGTAGTGCAGTGGTGTTTGTGTAGTGTAGGGGGTCATGCTGGGGGTAGATTTATGGTTTAGGGTAGTGCAGTGGTGTTTGGGTAGTGTAGGGGGTCGTGCTGTGGTAGTGTTTTAGGGTTTAGGGTAGTGCAGTGGTGTTTGTGTAGTGTATGGGTTCGTGCTGGGGGTAGTGTTTTAGGGTTTAGGGTAGTGCAGTGGTGGTTGTGTAGTATAGGGGGTCGTGCTGGGGGTAGTGTTTTAGGGTTTAGGGTAGTGCAGTGGTGTTTGGGTAATGTAGGGGGTCGTGCTGGGAGTAGTGTTTTAGAGTTTAGGGTAGTGCAGTGGTGTTTGGGTAGTGTAGGGGATCGTGCTGGGGTAGATTTAGGGTTTAGGGTAGTGCAGTGGTGTTTGGGTAGTGTAGGGGGTCATGCTGGGGTAGTTTTAGGGTTTAGGGTAGTGCAGTTGTGTTTGGGTAGTGTAGGGGATCGTGCTGGGGGTAGTGTTTTAGGGTTTAGGGTAGTGCAGTGGTGTTTGGTTAGTGTAGGGGGTCGTGCTGGGGTAGTGTTTTAGGGTTTAGGGTAGTGCAGTGGTGTTTGTGTAGTGTAGGGGCTCGTGCTGGGGGTAGTGTTTTAGGGTTTAGGGTAGTGCAGTGGTGTTTGGGTAGTGTAGGGGGTCGTGCTTGGGGTAGTGTTTTAGGGTTTAGGGTAGTGCAGTGGTGTTTGGGTTGTGTAGGGGGTCGTGCTAGGGTAGATTTAGGGTTTAGGTGGTGCAGTGGTGTTTGTGTAGTGTAGGGGGTCATGCTGGGGTAGTGTTTTAGGGTTTAGGGTAGTGTAGTGGTGTTTGGGTAGTGTAGGGGGTCGTGCTGGGGGTAGTGTTTTTGGGTTTAGGGTAGTGCAGTTGTTTGGTTAGTGTAGAGGGTCGTGCTGGGGGTAGTGTTTTAGGGTTTATGGTAGTGCAGTGGTGTTTGGGTAGTGTAGGGGGTCGTGCTGGGTTTAGTGTTTTAGGGTTTAGGGTAGTGCAGTGGTTTTGGGTAGTGCAGGGGGTCATGCTGGGGGTAGATTTAGGGTTTAGGGTAGTGCAGTCGTGTTTGTGTAGTGTAGGGGGTCATGCTGGGCGTAGTGTTTTATGGTTTAGGGTAGTGCAGTGGTGTTTGTGTAGTGTAGGGAGTCGTGCTGGGGGTAGTGTTTTAGGGTTTAGGGTAGTGCAGTGGTGTTTGTGTAGTGTAGGGGTCATGTTTTAGGGTACTGTAGTGGTGTTTGGATAGTGTAGGGGGTCATGCTGGGGGCAGTGTTTTAGGTTTTAGGGTAGTGCAGTGGTGTTTGTGTAGGGGGTCGTGCTGGGGGTAGTGTTTTAGGGTTTAGGGTAGTGCAGTGGTGTTTGGGTAGTGTAGGCGGTCGTGCTGGGGGTAGATTTAGGGTTTAGGGTAGTGCAGTGGTGTTTTGGTAGTGTAGGGGGTCGTGCTGGGGGTAGATTTAGGGTTTAGGGTAGTGAAGTGGTGTTTGGGTAGTGTAGGGGTCATGCTGGGGGTAGTGTTTTAGAGTTTAGGGTAGTGCAGTGGTGTTCGGGTAGTGTAGGGGGTCATGCTGGGGGTAGTGTTTTAGGGTATAGGGTAGTGCAGTGGTGTCGGGTAGTGTAGGGGGTCGTGCTGGGGGTAGTGTTTTAGGGATTAGGGTAGTGCAGTGGTGTTTGGGTAGTGTAGGGGGTCGTGCTGGGGTAGATGTAGGGTTTAGGTAGTGCAGTGGTGTTTGTGTAGTATAGGGGGTCATGCTGGGGTAGTGTTTTAGGGTTTAGGGTAGTGTAGTGGTGTTTGGGTAGTGTAGGGGGTCGTGCTGGGGGTAGTGTTTTTGGGTTTAGGGTAGTGCAGTGGTGTTTGTGTAGTGAAGGGGTCATGTTTTAGGGTAGTGCAGTGGTGTTTGGATAGTGTAGGGGGTCATGCTGGGGGTAGTGTTTTAGGGTTTAGGGTAGTGCAGTGGTATTCGGATAGTGTAGGGGGTCGTGCTGGAGTTAGTGTTTTAGGGTTTACGGTAGTACAGTGGTGTTTGGGTAGTGTAGGGGGTCGTGCTGGGGGTAGTGTTTTAGGGTTTAGGGTAGTGCAGTGGTGTTTGTGTAGTGTAGGGGGTCGTGCTGGGGGTAGATTTAGGGTTTAGGGTAGTGCAGTGGTGTTTGTGTAGTGTAGGGGTCATGCTGGGAGTAGTGTTTTAGGGTTTAGGGTAGTGCAGTGGTGTTTGTGTAGTGTAGGGGGTCATGCTGGGGGAAGTGTTTTAGGGTTTAGGGGCAGTGGTGTTTGTGTAGTGTAGGGGTCATGTTTTAGGGTTTGGGGTAGTGCAGTGGTGTTTGGGTAGTGTAGGGGGTCATGCTAGGGGTAGTGTTTTAGGGTTTAGGGTAGTGCAGTGGTATTTGGGTAGTGTAGGGGTCGTGTTGGGGTAGTGTTTTAGGGTTTAGGGTAGTGCAGTGGTGTTTGTGTAGTGTAGGGGGTCATGCTGGGGGTAGATTTATGGTTTAGGGTAGTGCAGTGGTGTTTGGGTAGTGTAGGGGGTCGTGCTGTGGTAGTGTTTTAGGGTTTAGGGTAGTGCAGTGGTGTTTGTGTAGTGTATGGGTTCGTGCTGGGGGTAGTGTTTTAGGGTTTAGGGTAGTGCAGTGGTGGTTGTGTAGTATAGGGGGTCGTGCTGGGGGTAGTGTTTTAGGGTTTAGGGTAGTGCAGTGGAGGTTGTGCAGTGTAGGGGGTCGTGTTTTAGTGTTTAGGGTAGTGCAGTGGTGTTTGGGTAGTGTAGGGGGTCGTGCTAGGGGTAGTGTTTTAGGGTTTAGGGTAGTGCAGTGGAGTTTGTGTAGTGTAGGGGGTGCGGTGTTTTAGGGTTTAGGGTAGTGCAGTGGTGTTTGGGTAGTGTAGGGGGTCGTGCTAGGGGTAGTGTTTTAGGGTTTAGGGTAGTGCAGTGGTGTTCGGGTAGTGTAGGGGGTCGTGCTGGGAGTAGTGTTTTAGGGTTTAGGGTAGTGCAGTGGTGTTTGGGTAGTGTAGGGGGTCATGCTGGGGGTAGTGTTTTAGGGTTTAGGGTAGTGCAGTGGTGTTTGGGTAGTGTAGGGGGTCGTGTTTTAGGGTTTAGGGTAGTGCAGTGGTGTTTGGGTAGTGTAGGGGGTCGTGCTGGGGGTAGTGTTTTAGGGTTTAGGGTAGTGCAGTGGTGTTCGGGTAGTGTAGGGGGTCGTGCTGGGAGTAGTGTTTTAGGGTTTAGGGTAGTGCAGTGGTGTTTGGGTAGTGTAGGGGGTCGTGCTGGGGTTAGTGTTTTAGGGTTTAAGGTAGTACAGTGGTGTTTGGGTAGTGTAGGGGTCATGCTGGGGGTAGTGTTTTAGGGTTTAGGGTCGTGCAGTGGTGTTTGTGTAGTGTAGGGGGTCGTGCTGGGGTAGATTTAGGGTTTAGGGTAGTACAGTGGTGTTTGTGTAGTATAGGGGGTCGTGCTGGGGGTATATTTAGGGTTTAGGGTAGTGCAGTGGTGTTTGGGTAGTGTAGGGGGTCATGCTGGGGTAGTGTTTTAGGGTTTAGGGTAGTGCAGTGGTGTTTGTGTAGTGTAGGGGGTCGTGCTGGGGGAAGTGTTTTAAGGTTTTGGGCAGTGGTGTTTGTGTAGTGTAGGGGTCGTGTGTTAGGGTTTAGGGTAGTGCAGTGGTGTTTGTGTAGTGTAGGGGGTCGTGCTGGGGGTAGTGTTTTAGGGTTTAGGGTAGTGCAGTGGTGTTTGGGTAGTGTAGGGGGTCGTGCTAGGGGTAGTGTTTTAGGGTTTAGGGTAGTGCAGTGGTATTTGGGTAGTGTAGGGGGTCGTGTTGGGATAGTGTTTTAGGGTTTAGGGTAGTGCAGTGGTGTTTGTGTAGTGTAGGGGGTCGTGCTGGGGGTAGATTTATGGTTTAGTGTAGTGCAGTGGTGTTTGGGTAGTGTAGGGGGTCATGCTGGGGGTAGTGTTTTAGGGTTTAGGGTAGTGCAGTGGTGTTTGGGTAGTGTAGGGGGTCGTGCTGTGGTAGTGTTTTTGGGTTTAGGGTAGTGCAGTGGTGTTTGTGTAGTGTATGGGTTCGTGCTGGGGGTAGTGTTTTAGGGTTTAGGGTAGTGCAGTGGTGTTTGGGTAGTGTAGGGGGTCGTGCTGGGAGTAGTGTTTTAGGGTTTAGAGTTGTGCAGTGGTGTTTGGGTAGTGTAGGGGATCGTGCTGGGGGTAGATTTAGGGTTTAGGGTAGTGCAGTGGTGTTTGTGTAGTGTAGGGGGTCATGCTGGGGTAGTGTTTTAGGGTTTAGGGTAGTGCAGTTGTGTTTGGGTAGTGTAGGGGGTCGTGCTGGGGGTAGTGTTTTAGGGTTAGGGTAGTGCAGTGGTGTTTGGATAGTGTAGGGGGTCGTGCTGGGGGTAGTGTTTTAGGGTTTAGGGTAGTGCAGTGGTGTTTGGGTAGTGTAGGGGGTCGTGCTGTGGTAGTGTTTTTGGGTTTAGGGTAGTGCAGGGGTGTTTGTGTAGTGTATGGGTTCGTGCTGGGGGTAGTGTTTTAGGGTTTAGGGTAGTGCAGTGGTGTTTGGGTAGTGTAGGGGGTCGTGCTGGGAGTAGTGTTTTAGGGTTTAGGGTAGTGCAGTGGTGTTTGGGTAGTGTAGGGGATCGTGCTGGGGGTAGATTTAGGGTTTAGGGTAGTGCAGTGGTGTTTGTGTAGTGTAGGGGGTCATGCTGGGGTAGTGTTTTAGGGTTTAGGGTAGTGCAGTTGTGTTTGGGTAGTGTAGGGGGTCGTGCTGGGGGTAGTGTTTTAGGGTTAGGGTAGTGCAGTGGTGTTTGGGTAGTGTAGGGGGTCGTGCTGGGGGTAGTGTTTTAGGGTTTAGGGTAGTGCAGTGGTGTTTGTGTAGTGTAGGGGCTCGTGCTCGGGGTAGTGTTTTAGGGTTTAGGGTAGTGCAGTGGTGTTTGGGTAGTGTAGGGGTCGTGCTGGGGGTAGAGTTTTAGGGTTTAGGGTAGTGCAGTGGTGTTTGGGTAGTGTAGGGGGTCGTGCTGGGGTAGATTTAGGGTTTAGGTAGTGTAGTGGTGTTTTTGTAGTGTAGGGGGTCATGCTGGGGTAGTGTTTTAGGGTTTAGGGTAGTGTAGTGGTGTTTGGGTAGTGTAGAGGGTCGTGCTGGGGGTAGTGTTTTTGGGTTTAGGGTAGTGCAGTGGTGTTTGGGTAGTGTAGAGGGTTGTGCTGGGGGTAGTGTTTTAGGGTTTATGGTAGTGCAGTGGTGTTTGGGTAGTGTAGGGGGTCGTGCTGGGTTTAGTGTTTTAGGGTTTAGGGTAGTGCAGTGGGTTTGGGTAGTGTAGGGGGTCGTGCTGGGGTAGTGTTTTAGGGTTTAGGGTAGTGCAGTGGTTTTTGGGTAGTGCAGGGGGTCGTGCTGGGGGTAGATTTTGGGTTTAGGGTAGTGCAGTGGTGTTTGTGTAGTGTAGGGGGTCATGCTGGGCGTAGTGTTTTAGGGTTTAGGGTAGTGCAGTGGTGTTTGTGTAGTGTAGGGAGTCGTGCTGGGGTAGTGTTTTAGGGTTTAGGGTAGTGCAGTGGTGTTTGTGTAGTGAAGGGGGTCATGTTTTAGGGTATTGCAGTGGTGTTTGGATAGTGTAGGGGGTCATGCTGGGGGTAGTGTTTTAGGTTTTAGGGTAGTGCAGTGGTGTTTGTATAGTGTAGGGGGTCGTGCTGGGGGTAGTGTTTTAGGGTTTAGGGTAGTGAAGTGGTGTTCGGGTAGTGTAGGGGGTCATGCTGGGGGTAGTGTTTTAGGGTTTTGGGTAGTGCAGTGGTGTCGGGTAGTGTAGGGGGTCGTGCTGGGGGTAGTGTTTTAGGGATTAGGGTAGTGCAGTGGTGTTCAGGTAGTGTAGGGGGTCATGCTGGGAGTAGTGTTTTAGGGTTTAGGGTAGTGCAGTGGTGTTTGGGTAGTGTAGGGGGTCGTGCTGGAGTTAGTGTTTTAGGGTTTACAGTAGTACAGTGGTGTTTGGGTAGTGTAGGGGGTCGTGCTGGGGGTAGTGTTTTAGGGTTTAGGGTAGTGCAGTGGTGTTTGTGTAGTGTAGGGGGTCGTGCTGGGGTAGATTTAGGGTTTAGGGTAGTGCAGTGGTGTTTGTGTAGTGTAGGGGGTTGTGCTGGGGGTAGTGTTTTAGGCTTTAGGGTAGTGAAGTGGTGTTTGGGTAGTGTAGGGGCTCGTGCTGGGGGTAGTGTTTTAGGGTTTTGGGTAGTGCAGTGGTATTTGGGTAGTGTAGGGGGTCGTGCTGGGGGTAGTGTTTTAGGGTTTTGGGTAGTGCAGTGGTGTTTGGGTAGTGTAGGGGGTCGTGCTGGGGTAGATGTAGGGTTTAGGGTAGTGCAGTGGTGTTTGGGTAGTGTAGAGGGTCATGCTGGGGGTAGTGTTTTAGGGTTTATGGTAGTGCAGTGGTGTTTGGGTAGTGTAGGGGGTCGTGCTGGGGGTAGTGTTTTAGGGTTTAGGGTAGTGCAGTGGTGTTTGGGTAGTGTAGAGGGTCATGCTGGGGGTAGTGTTTTAGGGTTTAGGGTAGTGCAGTGGTGTTTGGGTAGTGTAGAGGGTCATGCTGGGGGTAGTGTTTTAGGGTTTATGGTAGTGCAGTGGTGTTTGGGTAGTGTAGGGGGTCGTGCTGGGGGTAGTGTTTTAGGGTTTAGGGTAGTGCAGTGGTGTTTGGGTAGTGTAGGGGGTCGTGCTGGGGGTAGTGTTTTAGGGTTTAGGGTAGTGCAGTGGTTTTTGGGTAGTGCAGGGGGTCGTGCTGGGGGTAGATTTTGGGATTAGGGTAGTGTAGTGGTGTTTGTGTAGTGTAGGGGGTCATGCTGGGCATGGTGTTTTAGGGTTTAGGGTAGTGCAGTGGTGTTTGTGTAGTGTAGGGAGTCGTGCTGGGGGTAGTGTTTTAGGGTTTAGGGTAGTGCAGTGGTGTTTGTGTAGTGTAGGGGGTCATGTTTTAGGGTAGTGCAGTGATGTTTGGATAGTGTAGGGGTCATGCTGGGGGTAGTGTTTTAGGTTTTAGGGTAGTGCAGTGGTGTTTGTGTAGTGTAGGGGGTCGTGCTGGGGGTAGTGTTTTAGGGTTTAGGGTAGTGCAGTCATTTTTGGGTAGTGTAGGGGGTCATGCTGGGGGTAGATTTAGGGTTTAGGGTAGTGCAGTGGTGTTCGGGTAGTGTAGGGGGTCATGCTGGGGGTGGTGTTTTAGGGTTTAGGGTAGTGCAGTGGTGTTCGGGTAGTGTAGGGGGTCGTGCTGGGGGTAGTGTTTTAGGGATTAGGGTAGTGCAGTGGTGTTCGGGTAGTGTAGGGGGTCGTGCTGGGAGTAGTGTTTTAGGGTAGTGCAGTGGTGTTCGGGTAGTGTAGGGGGTCATGCTGGGGGTAGTGTTTTAGGGTTTAGGGTAGTGCAGTGGTGTTCGGGTAGTGTAGGGGGTCGTGCTGGAGTTAGTGTTTTAGGGTTTACGGTAGTACAGTGGTGTTTGGGTAGTGTAGGGGGTCGTGCTGGGGGTAGTGTTTTAGGGTTTAGGGTAGTGCAGTGGTGTTTGTGTAGTGTAGGGGGTCGTGCTGGGGGTAGATTTAGGGTTTAGGGTAGTGCAGTGGTGTTTGTGTAGTGTAGGGGTCATGCTGGGAGTAGTGTTTTAGGGTTTAGGGTAGTGCAGTGGTGTTTGTGTAGTGTAGGGGGTCATGCTGGGGGAAGTGTTTTAGGGTTTAGGGCAGTGGTGTTTGTGTAGTGTAGGGGTCGTGTTTTAGGGTTTGGGGTAGTGCAGTGGTGTTTGGGTAGTGTAGGGGGTCATGCTAGGGGTAGTGTTTTAGGGTTTAGGGTAGTGCAGTGGTATTTGGGTAGTGTAGGGGGTCGTGTTGGGGTAGTGTTTTAGGGTTTAGGGTAGTGCAGTGGTGTTTGTGTAGTGTAGGGGGTCGTGCTGGGGGTAGATTTATGGTTTAGGGTAGTGCAGTGGTGTTTGGGTAGTGTAGGGGGTCGTGCTGGGGTAGATTTAGGGTTTAGGTAGTGCAGTGGTGTTTTTGTAGTGTAGGGGGTCATGCTGGGGGTAGTGTTTTAGGGTTTAGGGTAGTGTAGTGGTGTTTGGGTAGTGTAGGGGGTCGTGCTGGGGGTAGTGTTTTTGGGTTTAGGGTAGTGCAGTGGTGTTTGGCTAGTGTAGAGGGTTGTGCTGGGGGTAGTGTTTTAGGGTTTATGGTAGTGCAGTGGTGTTTGGGTAGTGTAGGGGGTCGTGCTGGGTTTAGTGTTTTAGGGTTTAGGGTAGTGCAGTGGTTTGGGTAGTGTAGGGGGTCGTGCTGGGGGTAGTGTTTTAGGGTTTAGGGTAGTGCAGTGGTTTTTGGGTAGTGCAGGGGGTCGTGCTGGGGGTAGATTTTGGGTTTAGGGTAGTGCAGTGGTGTTTGTGTAGTGTAGGGGGTCATGCTGGGCGTAGTGTTTTAGGGTTTAGGGTAGTGCAGTGGTGTTTGTGTAGTGTAGGGAGTCGTGCTGGGGTAGTGTTTTAGGGTTTAGGGTAGTGCAGTGGTGTTTGTGTAGTGAAGGGGGTCATGTTTTAGGGTAGTGCAGTGGTGTTTGGATAGTGTAGGGGGTCATGCTGGGGGTAGTGTTTTAGGTTTTAGGGTAGTGCAGTGGTGTTTGTATAGTGTAGGGGGTCATGCTGGGGGTAGTGTTTTAGGGTTTAGGGTAGTGCAGTGGTGTTTGGGTAGTGTAGGGGGTGATGCTGGGGGTAGATTTAGGGTTTAGGGTAGTGCAGTGGTGTTTGGGTAGTGTAGGGGGTCGTGCTGGGGGTAGATTTAGGGTTTAGGGTAGTGCAGTGGTGTTTGGGTAGTGTAGGGGGTCGTGCTGGGGGTAGTGTTTTAGGGTTTAGGGTAGTGAAGTGGTTTTCGGGTAGTGTAGGGGGTCATGCTGGGGGTAGTGTTTTAGGGTTTTGGGTAGTGTAGTGGTGTCGGGTAGTGTAGGGGGTCGTGCTGGGGGTAGTGTTTTAGGGATTAGGGTAGTGCAGTGGTGTTCAGGTAGTGTAGGGGGTCGTGCTGGGAGTAGTGTTTTAGGGTTTAGGGTAGTGCAGTGGTGTTTGGGTAGTGTAGGGGGTCGTGCTGGAGTTAGTGTTTTAGGGTTTACGGTAGTACAGTGGTGTTTGGGTAGTGTAGGGGGTCGTGCTGGGGGTAGTGTTTTAGGGTTTAGGGTAGTGCAGTGGTGTTTGTGTAGTGTAGGGGGTCGTGCTGGGGTAGATTTAGGGTTTAGGGTAGTGCAGTGGTGTTTGTGTTGTGTAGGGGGTCGTGCCGGGGGTAGTGTTTTAGGCTTTAGGGTAGTGAAGTGGTGTTTGGGTAGTGTAGGGGCTCGTGCTGGGGGTAGTGTTTTAGGGTTTTGGGTAGTGCAGTGGTGTTTGGGTAGTGTAGGGGGTCGTGCTGGGGGTAGTGTTTTAGGGTTTTGGGTAGTGCAGTGGTGTTTGGGTAGTGTAGGGGGTCGTGCTGGGGTAGATGTAGGGTTTAGGTAGTGCAGTGGTGTTTGTGTAGTATAGGGGGTCATGCTGGGGTAGTGTTTTAGGGTTTAGGGTAGTGTAGTGGTGTTTGGGTAGTGTAGGGGGTCGTGCTGGGGGTAGTGTTTTTGGGTTTAGGGTAGTGCAGTGGTGTTTGTGTAGTGAAGGGGGTCATGTTTTAGGGTAGTGCAGTGGTGTTTGGATAGTGTAGGGGGTCATGCTGGGGGTAGTGTTTTAGGGTTTAGGGTAGTGCAGTGGTATTCGGATAGTGTAGGGGGTCGTGCTGGAGTTAGTGTTTTAGGGTTTACGGTAGTACAGTGGTGTTTGGGTAGTGTAGGGGGTCGTGCTGGGGGTAGTGTTTTAGGGTTTAGGGTAGTGCAGTGGTGTTTGTGTAGTGTAGGGGGTCGTGCTGGGGGTAGATTTAGGGTTTAGGGTAGTGCAGTGGTGTTTGTGTAGTGTAGGGGTCATGCTGGGAGTAGTGTTTTAGGGTTTAGGGTAGTGCAGTGGTGTTTGTGTAGTGTAGGGGGTCATGCTGGGGGAAGTGTTTTAGGGTTTAGGGCAGTGGTGTTTGTGTAGTGTAGGGGTCATGTTTTAGGGTTTGGGGTAGTGCAGTGGTGTTTGGGTAGTGTAGGGGGTCATGCTAGGGGTAGTGTTTTAGGGTTTAGGGTAGTGCAGTGGTATTTGGGTAGTGTAGGGGGTCGTGTTGGGGTAGTGTTTTAGGGTTTAGGGTAGTGCAGTGGTGTTTGTGTAGTGTAGGGGGTCATGCTGGGGGTAGATTTATGGTTTAGGGTAGTGCAGTGGTGTTTGGGTAGTGTAGGGGGTCGTGCTGTGGTAGTGTTTTAGGGTTTAGGGTAGTGCAGTGGTGTTTGTGTAGTGTATGGGTTCGTGCTGGGGGTAGTGTTTTAGGGTTTAGGGTAGTGCAGTGGTGGTTGTGTAGTATAGGGGGTCGTGCTGGGGGTAGTGTTTTAGGGTTTAGGGTAGTGCAGTGGTGTTTGGGTAATGTAGGGGTCGTGCTGGGAGTAGTGTTTTAGAGTTTAGGGTAGTGCAGTGGTGTTTGGGTAGTGTAGGGGATCGTGCTGGGGTAGATTTAGGGTTTAGGGTAGTGCAGTGGTGTTTGGGTAGTGTAGGGGGTCATGCTGGGGTAGTTTTAGGGTTTAGGGTAGTGCAGTTGTGTTTGGGTAGTGTAGGGGATCGTGCTGGGGGTAGTGTTTTAGGGTTTAGGGTAGTGCAGTGGTGTTTGGTTAGTGTAGGGGGTCGTGCTGGGGTAGTGTTTTAGGGTTTAGGGTAGTGCAGTGGTGTTTGTGTAGTGTAGGGGCTCGTGCTGGGGGTAGTGTTTTAGGGTTTAGGGTAGTGCAGTGGTGTTTGGGTAGTGTAGGGGGTCGTGCTTGGGGTAGTGTTTTAGGGTTTAGGGTAGTGCAGTGGTGTTTGGGTTGTGTAGGGGGTCGTGCTAGGGTAGATTTAGGGTTTAGGTGGTGCAGTGGTGTTTGTGTAGTGTAGGGGGTCATGCTGGGGTAGTGTTTTAGGGTTTAGGGTAGTGTAGTGGTGTTTGGGTAGTGTAGGGGGTCGTGCTGGGGGTAGTGTTTTTGGGTTTAGGGTAGTGCAGTTGTTTGGTTAGTGTAGAGGGTCGTGCTGGGGGTAGTGTTTTAGGGTTTATGGTAGTGCAGTGGTGTTTGGGTAGTGTAGGGGGTCGTGCTGGGTTTAGTGTTTTAGGGTTTAGGGTAGTGCAGTGGTGTTTGGGTAGTGCAGGGGGTCATGCTGGGGGTAGATTTAGGGTTTAGGGTAGTGCAGTCGTGTTTGTGTAGTGTAGGGGGTCATGCTGGGCGTAGTGTTTTATGGTTTAGGGTAGTGCAGTGGTGTTTGTGTAGTGTAGGGAGTCGTGCTGGGGGTAGTGTTTTAGGGTTTAGGGTAGTGCAGTGGTGTTTGTGTAGTGTAGGGGGTCATGTTTTAGGGTACTGTAGTGGTGTTTGGATAGTGTAGGGGGTCATGCTGGGGGCAGTGTTTTAGGTTTTAGGGTAGTGCAGTGGTGTTTGTGTAGGGGGTCGTGCTGGGGGTAGTGTTTTAGGGTTTAGGGTAGTGCAGTGGTGTTTGGGTAGTGTAGGCGGTCGTGCTGGGGGTAGATTTAGGGTTTAGGGTAGTGCAGTGGTGTTTTGGTAGTGTAGGGGGTCGTGCTGGGGGTAGATTTAGGGTTTAGGGTAGTGAAGTGGTGTTTGGGTAGTGTAGGGGTCATGCTGGGGGTAGTGTTTTAGAGTTTAGGGTAGTGCAGTGGTGTTCGGGTAGTGTAGGGGGTCATGCTGGGGGTAGTGTTTTAGGGTATAGGGTAGTGCAGTGGTGTCGGGTAGTGTAGGGGGTCGTGCTGGGGGTAGTGTTTTAGGGATTAGGGTAGTGCAGTGGTGTTTGGGTAGTGTAGGGGGTCGTGCTGGGGTAGATGTAGGGTTTAGGTAGTGCAGTGGTGTTTGTGTAGTATAGGGGGTCATGCTGGGGTAGTGTTTTAGGGTTTAGGGTAGTGTAGTGGTGTTTGGGTAGTGTAGGGGGTCGTGCTGGGGGTAGTGTTTTTGGGTTTAGGGTAGTGCAGTGGTGTTTGTGTAGTGAAGGGGGTCATGTTTTAGGGTAGTGCAGTGGTGTTTGGATAGTGTAGGGGGTCATGCTGGGGGTAGTGTTTTAGGGTTTAGGGTAGTGCAGTGGTATTCGGATAGTGTAGGGGGTCGTGCTGGAGTTAGTGTTTTAGGGTTTACGGTAGTACAGTGGTGTTTGGGTAGTGTAGGGGGTCGTGCTGGGGGTAGTGTTTTAGGGTTTAGGGTAGTGCAGTGGTGTTTGTGTAGTGTAGGGGGTCGTGCTGGGGGTAGATTTAGGGTTTAGGGTAGTGCAGTGGTGTTTGTGTAGTGTAGGGGTCATGCTGGGAGTAGTGTTTTAGGGTTTAGGGTAGTGCAGTGGTGTTTGTGTAGTGTAGGGGGTCATGCTGGGGGAAGTGTTTTAGGGTTTAGGGCAGTGGTGTTTGTGTAGTGTAGGGGTCATGTTTTAGGGTTTGGGGTAGTGCAGTGGTGTTTGGGTAGTGTAGGGGGTCATGCTAGGGGTAGTGTTTTAGGGTTTAGGGTAGTGCAGTGGTATTTGGGTAGTGTAGGGGGTCGTGTTGGGGTAGTGTTTTAGGGTTTAGGGTAGTGCAGTGGTGTTTGTGTAGTGTAGGGGGTCATGCTGGGGGTAGATTTATGGTTTAGGGTAGTGCAGTGGTGTTTGGGTAGTGTAGGGGGTCGTGCTGTGGTAGTGTTTTAGGGTTTAGGGTAGTGCAGTGGTGTTTGTGTAGTGTATGGGTTCGTGCTGGGGGTAGTGTTTTAGGGTTTAGGGTAGTGCAGTGGTGGTTGTGTAGTATAGGGGGTCGTGCTGGGGGTAGTGTTTTAGGGTTTAGGGTAGTGCAGTGGTGTTTGGGTAATGTAGGGGGTCGTGCTGGGAGTAGTGTTTTAGAGTTTAGGGTAGTGCAGTGGTGTTTGGGTAGTGTAGGGGATCGTGCTGGGGTAGATTTAGGGTTTAGGGTAGTGCAGTGGTGTTTGGGTAGTGTAGGGGGTCATGCTGGGGTAGTTTTAGGGTTTAGGGTAGTGCAGGTGTGTTTGGGTAGTGTAGGGGATCGTGCTGGGGGTAGTGTTTTAGGGTTTAGGGTAGTGCAGTGGTGTTTGGTTAGTGTAGGGGGTCGTGCTGGGGTAGTGTTTTAGGGTTTAGGGTAGTGCAGTGGTGTTTGTGTAGTGTAGGGGCTCGTGCTGGGGGTAGTGTTTTAGGGTTTAGGGTAGTGCAGTGGTGTTTGGGTAGTGTAGGGGGTCGTGCTTGGGGTAGTGTTTTAGGGTTTAGGGTAGTGCAGTGGTGTTTGGGTTGTGTAGGGGGTCGTGCTAGGGGTAGATTTAGGGTTTAGGGTGGTGCAGTGGTGTTTGTGTAGTGTAGGGGGTCATGCTGGGGGTAGTGTTTTAGGGTTTAGGGTAGTGTAGTGGTGTTTGGGTAGTGTAGGGGGTCGTGCTGGGGGTAGTGTTTTTGGGTTTAGGGTAGTGCAGTTGTGTTTGGTTAGTGTAGAGGGTCGTGCTGGGGGTAGTGTTTTAGGGTTTATGGTAGTGCAGTGGTGTTTGGGTAGTGTAGGGGGTCGTGCTGGGTTTAGTGTTTTAGGGTTTAGGGTAGTGCAGTGGTTTTTGGGTAGTGCAGGGGGTCATGCTGGGGGTAGATTTAGGGTTTAGGGTAGTGCAGTCGTGTTTGTGTAGTGTAGGGGGTCATGCTGGGCGTAGTGTTTTATGGTTTAGGGTAGTGCAGTGGTGTTTGTGTAGTGTAGGGAGTCGTGCTGGGGGTAGTGTTTTAGGGTTTAGGGTAGTGCAGTGGTGTTTGTGTAGTGTAGGGGGTCATGTTTTAGGGTACTGTAGTGGTGTTTGGATAGTGTAGGGGGTCATGCTGGGGGCAGTGTTTTAGGTTTTAGGGTAGTGCAGTGGTGTTTGTGTAGGGGGTCGTGCTGGGGGTAGTGTTTTAGGGTTTAGGGTAGTGCAGTGGTGTTTGGGTAGTGTAGGCGGTCGTGCTGGGGGTAGATTTAGGGTTTAGGGTAGTGCAGTGGTGTTTTGGTAGTGTAGGGGGTCGTGCTGGGGGTAGATTTAGGGTTTAGGGTAGTGAAGTGGTGTTTGGGTAGTGTAGGGGTCATGCTGGGGGTAGTGTTTTAGGGTTTAGGGTAGTGCAGTGGTGTTCGGGTAGTGTAGGGGGTCATGCTGGGGGTAGTGTTTTAGGGTATAGGGTAGTGCAGTGGTGTTCGGGTAGTGTAGGGGGTCGTGCTGGGGGTAGTGTTTTAGGGATTAGGGTAGTGCAGTGGTGTTCGGATAGTGTAGGGGGTCGTGCTGGGAGTAGTGTTTTAGGGTTTAGGGTAGTGCAGTGGTGTTTGGGTAGTGTAGGGGGTCGTGCTGGGGTTAGTGTTTTAGGGTTTAAGGTAGTACAGTGGTGTTCGGGTAGTGTAGGGGGTCATGCTGGGGGTAGTGTTTTAGGGATTAGGGTAGTGCAGTGGTGTTCGTGTAGTGTAGGGGGTCATGCTGGGCGTAGATTTAGGGTTTAGGGTAGTGCAGTGGTGTTTGTGTAGTGTAGGGGGTCGTGCTGGGAGTAGTGTTTTAGGGTTTAGGGTAGTGCAGTGGTGTTTGTGTAGTGTAGGGGGTCGTGCTGGGGGAAGTGTTTTAGGGTTTAGGGCAGTGGTGTTTGTGTAGTGTAGGGGTCGTGTTTTAGGGTTTAGGGTAGTGCAGTGGTGTTTGTGTAGTGTAGGGGGTCGTGCTGGGGGTAGTGTTTTAGGGTTTAGGGTAGTGCAGTGGTGTTTGTGTAGTGTAGGGGGTCGTGTTTTAGGGTTTAGGGTAGTGCAGTGGTGTTTGGGTAGTGTAGGGGGTCATGCTAGGGATAGTGTTTTAGGGTTTAGGTTAGTGCAGTGGTATTTGGGTAGTGTAGGGGGTCGTGTTGGGGTAGTGTTTTAGGGTTTAGGGTAGTGCAGTGGTGTTTGTGTAGTGTAGGGGGTCGTGCTGGGGGTAGATTTATGGTTTAGGGTAGTGCAGTGGTGTTTGGGTAGTGTAGGGGGTCATGCTGGGGGTAGTGTTTTAGGGTTTAGGGTAGTGCAGTTGTGTTTGGGTAGTGTAGGGGGTCGTGCTGGGGGTAGTGTTTTAGGGTTTAGGGTAGTGCAGTGGTGTTTGGGTAGTGTAGGGGGTCGTGCTGGGGTAGTGTTTTAGGGTTTAGGGTAGTGCAGTGGTGTTTGTGTAGTGTAGGGGCTCGTGCTGGGGGTAGTGTTTTAGGGTTTAGGGTAGTGCAGTGGTGTTTGGGTAGTGTAGGGGGTCGTGCTGGGGTAGTGTTTTAGGGTTTAGGGTAGTGCAGTGGTGTTTGTGTAGTGTAGGGGGTCATGCTGGGGGAAGTGTTTTAGGGTTTAGGGCAGTGGTGTTTGTGTAGTGTAGGGGTCGTGTTTTAGGGTTTAGGGTAGTGAGTGGTGTTTGGGTAGTGTAGGGGGTCGTGCTAGGGGTAGTGTTTTAGGGTTTAGGGTAGTGCAGTGGTATTTGGGTAGTGTAGGGGGTCGTGTTGGGATAGTGTTTTAGGGTTTAGGGTAGTGCAGTGGTGTTTGTGTAGTGTAGGGGGTCATGCTGGGGGTAGATTTATGGTTTAGGGTAGTGCAGTGGTGTTTGGGTAGTGTAGGGGGTCATGCTGGGGGTAGTGTTTTAGGGTTTAGGGTAGGGCAGTGGTGTTTGGGTAGTGTAGGGGGTCGTGCTGTGGTAGTGTTTTAGGGTTTAGGGTAGTGCAGTGGTGTTTGTGTAGTGTATGGGTTCGTGCTGGGGGTAGTGTTTTAGGGTTTAGGGTAGTGCAGTGGTGGTTGTGTAGTATAGGGGGTCGTGCTGGGGTAGTGTTTTAGGGTTTAGGGTAGTGCAGTGGTGTTTGGGTAGTGTAGGGGGTCGTGCTGGGAGTAGTGTTTTAGGGTTTAGGGTAGTGCAGTGGTGTTTGGGTAGTGTAGGGGATCGTGCTGGGGGTAGATTTAGGGTTTAGGGTAGTGCAGTGGTGTTTGTGTAGTGTAGGGGGTCATGCTGGGGTAGTGTTTTAGGGTTTAGGGTAGTGCAGTGGTGTTTGGGTAGTGTAGGGGGTCGTGCTGGGAGTAGTGTTTTAGGGTTTAGGGTAGTGCAGTGGTGTTTGGGTAGTGTAGGGGATCGTGCTGGGGTAGATTTAGGGTTTAGGGTAGTGCAGTGGTGTTTGGGTAGTGTAGGGGGTCATGCTGGGGTAGTGTTTTAGGGTTTAGGGTAGTGCAGTTGTGTTTGGGTAGTGTAGGGGATCGTGCTGGGGGTAGTGTTTTAGGGTTTAGGGTAGTGCAGTGGTGTTTGGTTAGTGTAGGGGGTCGTGCTGGGGTAGTGTTTTAGGGTTTAGGGTAGTGCAGTGGTGTTTGTGTAGTGTAGGGGGTCGTGCTGGGGGTAGTGGTTTAGGGTTTAGGGTAGTGCAGTGGTGTTTGGGTAGTGTAGGGGGTCGTGCTTGGGGTAGTGTTTTAGGGTTTAGGGTAGTGCAGTGGTGTTTAGGTAGTGTAGGGGGTCGTGCTGGGGTAGATTTAGGGTTTAGGTGGTGCAGTGGTGTTTGTGTAGTGTAGGGGGTCATGCTGGGGTAGTGTTTTAGGGTTTAGGGTAGTGTAGTGGTGTTTGGGTAGTGTAGGGGGTCGTGCTGGGGGTAGTGTTTTTGGGTTTAGGGTAGTGCAGTGGTGTTTGGGTAGTGTAGAGGGTTGTGCTGGGGTAGTGTTTTAGGGTTTATGGTAGTGCAGTGGTGTTTGGGTAGTGTAGGGGTCGTGCTGGGGGTAGTGTTTTAGGGTTTAGGGTAGTGCAGTGGTTTTTGGGTAGTGCAGGGGGTCGTGCTGGGGGTAGATTTAGGGTTTAGGGTAGTGCAGTGGTGTTTGTGTAGTGTAGGGGGTCATGCTGGGCATAGTGTTTTAGGGTTTAGGGGAATTCCAGTGGTATTTGTGTAGTGTAGGGAGTCGTGCTGGGGGTAGTGTTTTAGGGTTTAGGGTAGTGCAGTGGTGTTTGTGTAGTTTAGGGGGTCATGTTTTAGGGTAGTGCAGTGGTGTTTGGATAGTGTAGGGGGTCATGCTGGGGGTAGTGTTTTAGGTTTTAGGGTAGTGCAGTGGTGTTTGTGTAGGGGTCGTGCTGGGGTAGTGTTTTAGGGTTTAGGGCAGTGCAGTGGTGTTTGGGTAGTGTAGGCGGTCGTGCTGGGGGTAGATTTAGGGTTTAGGGTAGTGCAGTGGTGTTTTGGTAGTGTAGGGGGTCGTGCTGGGGGTAGATTTAGGGTTTAGGGTAGTGCAGTGGTGTTTGGGTAGTGTAGGTGGTCGTGCTGGGGGTAGTGTTTTAGGGTTTAGGGTAGTGCAGTGGTGTTCGGGTAGTGTAGGGGGTCATGCTGGGGGTAGTGTTTTAGGGTATAGGGTAGTGCAGTGGTGTCGGGTAGTGTAGGGGGTCGTGCTGGGGGTAGTGTTTTAGGGATTAGGGTAGTGCAGTGGTGTTCGGGTAGTGTAGGGGGTCGTGCTGGGAGTAGTGTTTTAGGGTTTAGGGTAGTGCAGTGGTGTTTGGGTAGTGTAGGGGGTCGTGCTGGGGTTAGTGTTTTAGGGTTTAAGGTAGTGCAGTGGTGTTTGTGTAGTGTAGGGGGTCATGCTGGGGGTAGATTTAGGCTTTAGGGTAGTGCAGTGGTGTTTGTGTAGTGTAGGGGGTCGTGCTGGGAGTAGTGTTTTAGGGTTTAGGGTAGTGCAGTGGTATTTGTGTAGTGTACGGGGTCGTGCTGGGGGAAGTGTTTTAGGGTTTAGGGCAGTGGTGTTTGTGTAGTGTAGGGGTCGTGTTTTAGGGTTTAGGGTAGTGCAGTGGTGTTTGTGTAGTGTAGGGGGTCATGCTGGGGGTAGTGTTTTAGGGTTTAGGGTAGTGCAGTGGTGTTTGTGTAGTGTAGGGGTCGTGTTTTAGGGTTTAGGGTAGTGCAGTGGTGTTTGGGTAGTGTAGGGGGTCATGCTAGGGATAGTGTTTTAGGGTTTAGGGTAGTGCAGTGGTATTTGGGTAGTGTAGGGGGTCGTGTTGGGGTAGTGTTTTAGGGTTTAGGGTAGTGCAGTGGTGTTTGTGTAGTGTAGGGGGTCGTGCTGGGGGTAGATTTATGGTTTAGGGTAGTGCAGTGGTGTTTGGGTAGTGTAGGGGGTCATGCTGGGGGTAGTGTTTTAGGGTTTAGGGTAGTGCAGTGGTGTTTGGGTAGTGTAGGGGGTCGTGCTGTGGTAGTGTTTTAGGGTTTAGGGTAGTGCAGTGGTGTTTGTGTAGTGTATGGGTTCGTGCTGGGGTAGTGTTTTAGGGTTTAGGGTAGTGCAGTGCTGTTTGTGTAGTATAGGGGGTCGTGCTGGGGGTAGTGTTTTAGGGTTTAGGGTAGTGCAGTGGTGTTTGGGTAGTGTAGGGGGTCGTGCTGGGAGTAGTGTTTTAGGGTTTAGGGTAGTGCAGTGGTGTTTGGGTAGTGTAGGGGATCGTGCTGGGGGTAGATTTAGGGTTTAGGGTAGTGCAGTGGTGTTTGTGTAGTGTAGGGGGTCATGCTGGGGTAGTGTTTTAGGGTTTAGGGTAGTGCAGTGGTGTTTGGGTAGTGTAGGGGGTCGTGCTGGGTTTAGTGTTTTAGGGTTTAGGGTAGTGCAGTGGTGTTTGGGTAGTGTAGGGGGTCGTGCTGGGGGTAGTGTTTTAGGGTTTAGGGTAGGTCAGTGGTTTTTGGGTAGTGCAGGGGGTCATGCTGGGGATAGATTTAGGGTTTAGGGTAGTGCAGTGGTGTTTGTGTAGTGTAGGGAGTCGTGCTGGGGGTAGTGTTTTAGGGTTTAGGGTAGTGCAGTGGTGTTTGTGTAGTGTAGGGGGTCATGTTTTAGGGTAGTGCAGTGGTGTTTGGATAGTGTAGGGGGTCATGCTGGGCGTAGTGTTTTAGGTTTTAGGGTAGTGCAGTGGTGTTTGTGTAGTGTAGGGGGTTGTGCTGGGGGTAGTGTTTTAGGGCTTAGGGTAGTGCAGTGGTGTTTGTGTAGTGTAGAGGGTCGTGCTGGGGGTAGTGTTTTAGGGTTTATGGTAGTGCAGTGGTGTTTGGGTAGTGTAGGGGGTCGTGCTGGGTTTAGTGTTTTAGGGTTTAGGGTAGTACAGTGGTGTTTGGGTAGTGTAGGGGGTCATGCTGGGGTAGTGTTTTAGGGTTTAGGGTAGTGCAGTGGTGTTTGGGTAGTGTAGGGGGTCGTGCTGGGGGTAGTGTTTTAGGGTTTAGGGTAGTGCAGTGGTGTTTGGGTAGTGTAGGGGATCGTGCTGGGGGTAGATTTAGGGTTTAGGGTAGTGCAGTGGTGTTTGTGTAGTGTAGGGGGTCATGCTGGGGTAGTGTTTTAGGGTTTAGGGTAGTGCAGTGGTGTTTGGGTAGTGTAGGGGGTCGTGCTGGGTTTAGTGTTTTAGGGTTTAGGGTAGTGCAGTGGTGTTTGGGTAGTGTAGGGGGTCGTGCTGGGGGTAGTGTTTTAGGGTTTAGGGTAGGTCAGTGGTTTTGGGTAGTGCAGGGGGTCATGCTGGGGATAGATTTAGGGTTTAGGGTAGTGCAGTGGTGTTTGTGTAGTGTAGGGAGTCGTGCTGGGGGTAGTGTTTTAGGGTTTAGGGTAGTGCAGTGGTGTTTGTGTAGTGTAGGGGGTCATGTTTTAGGGTAGTGCAGTGGTGTTTGGATAGTGTAGGGGGTCATGCTGGGGGTAGTGTTTTAGGTTTTAGGGTAGTGCAGTGGTGTTTGTGTAGTGTAGGGGGTCGTGCTGGGGGTAGTGTTTTAGGGTTTAGGGTAGTGCAGTGGTGTTTGGGTAGTGTAGAGGGTCGTGCTGGGGGTAGTGTTTTATGGTTTATGGTAGTGCAGTGGTGTTTGGGTAGTGTAGGGGGTCGTGCTGGGTTTAGTGTTTTAGGGTTTAGGGTAGTACAGTGGTGTTTGGGTAGTGTAGGGGTCGTGCTGGGAGTAGTGTTTTAGGGTTTAGGGTAGTGCAGTGGTGTTTGGGTAGTGTAGGGGATCGTGCTGGGGGTAGATTTAGGGTTTAGGGTAGTGCAGTGGTGTTTGTGTAGTGTAGGGGGTCATGCTGGGGTAGTGTTTTAGGGTTTAGGGTAGTGCAGTGGTGTTTGGGTAGTGTAGGGGGTCGTGCTGGGTTTAGTGTTTTAGGGTTTAGGGTAGTGCAGTGGTGTTTGGGTAGTGTAGGGGGTCGTGCTGGGGGTAGTGTTTTAGGGTTTAGGGTAGGTCAGTGGTTTTTGGGTAGTGCAGGGGGTCATGCTGGGGATAGATTTAGGGTTTAGGGTAGTGCAGTGGTGTTTGTGTAGTGTAGGGAGTCGTGCTGGGGGTAGTGTTTTAGGGTTTAGGGTAGTGCAGTGGTGTTTGTGTAGTGTAGGGGGTCATGTTTTAGGGTAGTGCAGTGGTGTTTGGATAGTGTAGGGGGTCATGCTGGGGGTAGTGTTTTAGGTTTTAGGGTAGTGCAGTGGTGTTTGTGTAGTGTAGGGGGTCGTGCTGGGGGTAGTGTTTTAGGGTTTAGGGTAGTGCAGTGGTGTTTGGGTAGTGTAGAGGGTCGTGCTGGGGGTAGTGTTTTATGGTTTATGGTAGTGCAGTGGTGTTTGGGTAGTGTAGGGGGTCGTGCTGGGTTTAGTGTTTTAGGGTTTAGGGTAGTACAGTGGTGTTTGGGTAGTGTAGGGGGTCATGCTGGGGTAGTGTTTTAGGGTTTAGGGTAGTGTAGTGGTGTTTGGGTAGTGTAGGGGGTCGTGCTGGGGGTAGTGTTTTAAGTTTTAGGGTAGTGCAGTGGTGTTAGGGTAGTGTAGGGGGTCGTGCTGGGGGTAGTGTTTTAGGGTTTAGGGTAGTGCAGTGGTGTTTGGGTAGATCGACAACAATAGATCTCGCCAAGCAAGCAGCGCATGCGCTGCATCGCTAGGCGAGACCTAAAAAGCATTGCACCAAGATGGCTGCCAACACTTCCTGGTTTGAAGTGTTGGCAGCCAATCAGAGCCAAGCTCGTGCTCGGGTATTAGGCTCCGCCCACATATATATATATTTTTTTCTTTAATATCTCAAAAACTACTGAACGGATTTACACCATTGGAAAAAAAGGTCGCTTTCTGAACCAAGCACTACCTTTTGCCAAATTTGGTGTAATTCCGTTCAGCAGTTCGGGCTGTAGCCTTGCCTAAAGTTTCCTATGGGAAATTGATTTTTGACTCTTATTTTTGAATTTCTCAGCAACTACTGAACGGATTTACACCATTAAAAAAAGGTAGCTTTCTGAACCAAGAGCTACCTTTCTGCCAAACTTGGTGTAATTCCGTTCAGCAGTTCGGGCTGTAGCCTGTCTCAAAATTTCCTATGGAAATTAACACACGAAAAACACTTTTGGGACCCCCCTTTTTCTCCGTCCCGCTTGACAAATCACCCCCAAACTTTCAGGATAGGAGCTGACCTGGATGGACCTTTTTTAAAAAAAAATTCACAAAGATTCGTTAAACGACGTCAAAGATATTATCAAATCAAAAAATGCTTTTCCTATGGAAACTAGGTTCTAACTATAACTACCTACTGGCGACCGCCAGTAGGTAATATTATCTACTGGCGGTCGCCAGTAGATAGTTATAGTTAGGACCTATTTTCCATAGGAAATCCGCGACATTCTATTTGAAATAACTCTTGCGTCGGTTGACAAATCTTCGCGAAATTTTCAAACTTTATGGCCCGCTCCGGTCCGCTCCTACCCTGAAAGTCTCAGGGTGATTCATCAAGCGGGGGCCGAGAAAAAGGGGGTCCCAAAACGTGTTTTCCCCATTCATTTTCCCATAGGAAACTTTAGACACGGCTACAGCCCGAACTGCTGAACGGAATTACACCAAATTTGGCAAAGAGGTAGTTCTTGGTTCAGAAAGAACCCTTTTTGTTAAATGGTGTAAATCCGTTCAGTAGTTGCGGAGAAATTAAAAAAATAAGAGTCAAAAAATCAATTTCCCATAGGAAACTTTAGACACGGCTACAGCCCGAACTGCTGAACGGAATTACACCAAATTTGGCAAAGAGGTAGTTCTTGGTTCAGAAAGAACCCTTTTTGTTAAATGGTGTAAATCCGTTCAGTAGTTGCTGAGAAAATCAAAAGTAAAAGTAGATATATATCTATGGCTGCGTCGGATTCGCGCACCCTCCCGATCACGAGCTGTCTGCTAATTGGCTGTCAACACTCCAAACCAGGAAGTGTTGGCAGCCATCTTGTTCCTCGGTAGAACCGAGGAACAAGAAAGCAGTAAAAAAGTGCGCAAACGCACAAAGGGGGCAGGGTAGAAACACCCTGACCCCTAGGTCTGCTCAGGGGTCCCACAAGGACCCCCTGGGCAGAAAAAGCATTTTATTTATTTTTTAAATCGGCAGGATGCGCTCAGGGAGCGCGAATCCTGCCAAAAAAAAAATCGAAGGGCGGTCTCCGCGCTTCGATTGTATTTTGCCCCCGGGTGGCCCAAGTCCCGGGGGCATGGTGGGGGTTAAATTTATGTATGGGGGCCTCAAAGGGCCCCCAAGCCCGAGGGACCGCCACCCCCGGGGCTTTCTTTTTAAAATGGTGCGGGAGGGCTCTGAGCCCTCCCGCAGCCCGGAGACCACCACCTCCCAGGGGCTTCTTTTTTAAAAACTTTTTCCTGTGTGGGGGGCTCGAGCCCCCACACGCCCGAGGACCGCCACCTCCCGGGGCACTAACAAATTAAAATGGGGGTCCGTTTTGGACCCCGAAGCCCGGGGACCACCACTTCCCGGGGCTTTGCTGATGTGGGGAGAGGGGCCGCGCGGCCCCCTCCTGGAGCCTGTGGTGGCCCTGGGGATTGCCACCCCCAGGGCCGGCTCCTGCAGTGTCCCGGGGTGCCTACCCCGGGACACTGCTGTTTGCAATGACAGGACGGGAGCCTCGAGGCTCCCGTCCTGTCATTGCAAACTGCTTTGGATATTGGAAGAGAGAGCAGGAAACCTGCTCTCGCTCAATATCCAAAGACAATTGCTTTTCCATACGGGGAGCAGCATGTTAGCTGCTCCCCGTGTGGAAGCAATGCCGGCTCCCTTAGGACACGGGGAGCCGGCGGGACTGTGGGGGGTTTGGGGACCCCCCACAGTCCCCAACCAGAGGCCAGGCCCCGGGGGATGGGGTCCCCGGGGCCATAAGTGGCCCGGGAGGGGGGCCACGCAACCCCCTCCCCAGAAATTATTTTAAAAGGCCTGCCCCGGGGGATGGGGTCCCCGGGGCAAAAGGAGGCCTGAGGAGGGGGCCACGCAGCCCCCTCCTTAAAAAGGAATGTTAAAGTGTGGCCATGCCCCGGGGATGGGGTCCCCGGGGCAGTTTTCGGCCAGGGGAGGGGCCACGCGGCCCCCTTCCAGTTTAATTTTAATAAAAAAAAAAAAGGGGGTAAGGCCCTGGGGGATGGGGTCCCCAGGGCCCAAAAATAAGAAAAAGGAAGGGGGGCCACACAGCCCCCCTTCAGGGGAAAAAAAAAAAAACGATCGGGCCGCAGGCCCCGCCCCCTTCCTTCACCACTCTGTAAACGCGCCCCCTGGCGCGTTTGCAGATGGGAAGTAATTCCCCTTGAATACTGGGGGTCCCTGGGGGCCAACTAGCCCACCAGGAACCTCCAGTATGCGCCAGAGGCTGCGTTGCAGAGAGGTGTACAGAGGCCACGCCCTTTATACACCTCTCTGCAACGCAGCTCTGTGGTGCTTTTGGAGGTACATGGTGGGCTAGTTGGCCCCCAGGAACCCTCAGGATTCAAGGGGACTTAATCCCCCAACTTAAAACGCGCCACGGGGCGCGTTTGCACAGTGGTGAAGGGAGGGGCGGGGCTTCAGGTGACATGTGTGCAAACAGGCCCCGTGGCACGTTTTAAGATGGGGAATTAAATCCCCTTCAATCCTGAGGGTCCCTGAGGGCCAACTAGCCCAACAGGTACATCCTAAAAGCGCCACAGAGCTGCGTTGCAGAGAGGTGTAAAAGGGGTGTGGCCTCTCTACACGTCTCTGCAACGCAGCCCCTAGCGCATACTGGAGGTTCCTGGTGGGCTAGTTGGCCCCTAGGGACCCTCATGATTCAAGGGGACTTAATCCCCCAACTTAAAACGCGCCACGGGGCGCGTTTGCACAGATGTCACCTCAGGCCCCGCCCCTACCTTCACCATTGTGCAAATATTCCTCTAAAATCTGCCGAACTACGAATTCGGATTTACTCACCTGTTATCAGGAGAGACCTCAGTGCTGTATCTTTCAGCCCAGTACTGGTCCTGAAAAGTAATTTTAACCGTACTTACCAGTAACTTGAATTTCCTTCCATAGGCTAACATTGACTGGTTTCACTTGGAAATTCTTCTAAGTGTGGAGTTTTGGAACTTTAAAATATTCCTCTAAAATCAGCCGAAATACAAATTCGGATTTATTCACCTGTTATCAGGAGAGACCTCAGTGCTGCATCTTTTAGCCCAGCACTGACCCTGAAAAGTAATTTTAACCGTACTTACCAGTAACTTATATTTTCTTCCATAGGAATCCATTGTCTGGTTTTCAGCTGAAAAGTTTGTGTCGATTTTCACAAACTACAAATATTCCTTAAAAATCGCCTGTATGACTTAAACGCATTCTTTCAACTGTTTACAGGAGATGCACCAGTGCTGGATCCAGGATCCAACACGGAGTAAGAAAAAGTAACGATAACAGTTTTTACCTGCTAAGTGAATTTCCTTCCATAGGATAACATTGGTGATTCTATGAGAAAAAGTTTCTAAGTGTCAACTTTTAAAATACAATAATATTCCTTAAAAATCACTACTGTAACCAAAACGCTTTTACTCAACTGTTTACAGGAGATGTCCCAGGACTGAATCTAGGATCCAGTCCTGTGGTTAGAAAAAGTAATCCATAAAGTAACTAATTGCATTTAACTAGAAATTCACATTGAGCTGAATGTTGCATTGTGTTTGAAAATGTGTTGCCCATTGCAACAACTGTAACTACTGTACTTAAAAGTCTATTGCCTATGTGCAAAGTATTTAAACTAAAGTAATTCATTCTGAGAAAGTATTTTTTGTAATGTATAATGTAATTACAATGTAATTTAAAAAATAAAATATGTAAAAAAAAAATGTTTCTAAAAATGTAGTAAATCAGTATGAAAAAAATAAATATAACAATTAATACATTTAAAAATTGTCATTTACAAAACCTTTGAAATTCACTGAAAAAACCGTAGGTTTCAGACATGTTATAGTTAGGAATTAGCATTTAAAAAACCTTTGAAATTCACTGAAAAAACCATAGGTTTCAGACACGTTATAGTTAGAAATTAGCATTTAAAAAACCTTTGAAATTCACTGAAAAAACCTTAGGTTTCAGGCACGTTATAGTTAGAAATTTGCATTTAAAAAACCTTAGAAATTCACTGAAAAAACCATAAGGTTTTAGGGACAGTTATAGTTAGTTGGACATTGCACTCGTACAAAACCCGTGAAATTCCCCGTTATAGTTAGTTCAGGTAACTATAACTCGCGCCCCGCAATGCACTGCTGATGACGTCACATATTACATCACTCATGACATGGTCAGTGACATCACTGATGACATCACTGATGACATCTCAAATGACATCACTGATGACATCACTGATGACATCATCCATGTGAGAATTTAATGCATCTTCTCACACCCTAATATAAGTTTTGAAACACCCACTCTAAATTACAGACTGCCATTCTCAAAACCATACACACTCCAATACCAATAAGTACATACCCACTCACTGATTCTTAGGTCTACACACACACATCTACTCACTCACCCGTACAGTCACTCATACTTACAGTCACTCAGTACAGGACTATCATATGCACTCATACACCTATATAAACACTCACACAACGCAACTCATCCATAGAGGTATTCACACACCTAGTCAGTCATGCAAATAATTAATCACACTCCAATTTACTCACCTCTACAGTTATACACACCAGCTCACTTACTCATAAAATACTAGCACATTCTTACGCTCCTATGCAATCACTGATGCAAGCACACACTCATCCATATAGCCACTCTCACAATCAAACACTCTCACTTATAGCCATTTATATACTCCAACACACATATATACTGCCTTTCACATATGTAGTTACTCACACATGTACCACTGAGATATACATTCAATCACTAACACACCCATACACACACTCACCCACCCATACAGTCCATCACAGACGCACTCTTGAAACCATGCACCCAGTGAATCACCCACTCACACATCTATGCACAGAGTCACACACACCCCACCCACACAAACACTGAGGCACCCATACAGATACTCAGAGAACCAATCCATAACCCATATAGACACTCATTTAGCTAGTCAGAAACCCATGCAGTTGCTTACACAACAACAGACAGACGGATACAGACATTCACACAGTTTAGTCACTCACCCATGCATCCAGTAAGATACGTTTAATCACTCACTTATAGACTCAGTCACGCACCTACTAAATCATCCATTCAGGCGCTTCTACACCCACTCATTCTTCAATACGCCTTTCCCTAAATATATTAAACATATTTAAACTTTACAGAAACACACAGTCACTGGATGATGTCATCAGTGATGTCATCAGTGATGTCATTTGAGATGTCATCAGTGATGTCATCAGTGATGTTACTGACCATGTCATGAGTGATGTAATATGTGACGTCATCAGCAGTGCATTGCGGGGCGCGAGTTATAGTTACCTGAACTAACTATAACGGGGAATTTCACGGGTTTTGTACGAGTGCAATGTCCAACTAACTATAACTGTCCCTAAAACCTTATGGTTTTTTCAGTGAATTTCTAAGGTTTTTTAAATGCAAATTTCTAACTATAACGTGCCTGAAACCTATGGTTTTTTCAGTGAATATATATATATATTCACGGAAAAAAACAAAAGGTACAGGGACGTTATAAATAGGCTCAGATTTCACTCGTACAAAACCATTGAAATTCAGAAGTTATAGTTACCTGAGATAACTATAATTTAGTTCCCAGCAATGCACTGCTTATGACCACACATATTACATCACTCATGACATGGTCAGTGGCATCACTGATGATATCTCAAATGACATTACTCATAACATCATCCAGTGAGTGTAAGTGTTTTGTAAACATTTCTGAGACGTAAAGATATATATTAAGCTACTGCATAAGTTAAATTACTATTCTTTTTGTACTACTGATGAGTGATACTGTTTCTAATATTTGTCATCTGAGTGGCACTGTGACTGTCTGTATCAGTGTGGGTGTGGGATGTGAGTGGCTGTATGGGTGAATAAGTGGGTGTGTGAGTAGCTATATGGGTGAGTGAGTGACTGTGAGTGGCTGTATTGGTGAATGAGTGGGAGTGGCTGTACGGGTGGGTGAGTGGCCATATGAGTGCATGTATGGGTGGGTGAGTGTGCCTGTGAGTGGCTGTACCTGTAACTGAGTGGCTGTATGGGTGTGTGTGTGAGTGGCTGTATGGGTGCCTGAGTGTCTGTGTGAATGGCTCTATTGGTGAATGGGTGTTTAAGTGGATGCATGGGTAAGTGAGTGGCTGTTTGAGTGGGTGTATGGGTAAGTGGGTGGGTGTGTGAGTGGCTGTTTTGCACTGTATCTGTGTGAGTGGCTGTATAGTTGAGTGAGTGGGCACAAGTGCTTGTATCGATGTGTGACTGGATATGAAAGTGGTTTTGTGGATGAGTGTATGGATGTGTGTGGCTGTATGGGTGAGTGAGCAGCTTTTTTAGTAGCTGTATGGGTGAGTGAGTGTGCGAGTGGCGGTATGGGTGAGTGGTTGTGTGGTGTGTGAGTTATTGTATGGGTGTGTGGGTGGCTTTATGGGTCTGTGAGTAGGTATGTGAGTTTTTGTGGGTGTGTGAGTGGCTGTATGGGTCTATGCGTGGCTATATGAGTGGCTGTATGGGTGAGTGAGTGGCTGTATGAGTGAGTGAGTGTGTCAGTAGTTATATGAGTCTGTGAATGGGCATGTTAGTTGAGTGAGTGTATGAGAGGTTGTATGGGGTGAAAGAGGGTGTGTGAGTGGTTCTGTGGATGATGTAATCAGTCATGTTATTTGAGATGCCATCAGTGATGTCACTGACCATGTCATGAGTGATGTAATATGTGAGGCCATCAGCAGTGCATTGCGGGTGCGTAAGTTATAGTTACCTCAGGTAACTATGACTGCTGAATTTCAATGGTTTTGTATGAGTGAAGTCTGAGCCTAACTATACCATCCCTGTAACCTTTGGCTTTTCAGTAACTTTCTATGGTTTTTTAAATGTTATTTCCTAACTATAACGTCCCTGTTACCTTTGTTTTTTTTGTGAATTTGAAAGGTTTTTACATTTTTATTTCCTAACTGTAACCTGTAACCTTTGTGAGTGGATGTATGGGTCTGTGAGGGGTGTGTGAGTGGAAGTATGGATCTGTGAGTTGCATACTGCTAAGGTGGATGGGGCAGGGCCAAATGGGTGATGCCTCCAAGTGATTTTGCATTTTTGCATATTCGTAGTCATTTAACGGGAAAACCATGGACTCTACTCTCACCAGGAGAGGCCAAGAAAGAACCCACTCGTCACTACAGATTGTGCTCCGATAGATCAATAATGCATTCACCTTCACCAAGAATTTCAGATCATTTTTCAATGTGGAATTGCTGAGAAAACACACTTGTTTTGCCTTCGCCAAGCCCAGGAAGCTAGGATCATTTCTCCTTTACAGAACTGGAACTTCAACTGGGGCACCTGCTATGTTTATATTTGTAAGTGCTTCCCGTTGAGGTTTAATTTCTGTGAAATGAGCATCAGGGCCAGAAAGGAACTTCTCCTTCCCGTTTATCCAACAAGAGCCCACAATTTTGCACAAAATGTCTACCCAACTGCAAAACTTTCTGCTGGTTAATTGGTAAGTGCTACCTAGTTGGGTAAATGTCTAGTCTGTATTCTACACAACAGCTGCATAACGGACACGAGGAAATGTAACCAATGACCTTGTGTGCGTTTCGGCAATGCGATTGTTCCTCGTGCATCTTTATCCAGAAATATGTGATAACATGAATCTTCCTATTGAGAAGACAACGAGACTACAAAGAGGTAAACCTCCACCAAACAAGGGTACTTCCTCTCAACAATATGAAGTAAGTGCCTATTTGGTGGAGATGGCCTCACATTCCTCAGCATCAAGAATGCGTAACCAAAATCAGCGGAAAAAGCACTGGGGGCCTCTTGTTAAGCTGTTCATCATCCTGGCAAAAGGCAGGAATACCTTTGCATACTACTAAGGTGAATGGGCGGAGCGTCCAAGTGATTTGCATACTCGTAGGGAAAACCGTGGACTCTCCTCTCATCAGGAGAGGCCAACCAGAACCCACCTGTCACAGTCACAACAGATTGCCTTCGATAGATCAACAATACATTCAACTCTACAAAGGATTTTGGATCATTTTTCAATGTGGAATTGCCGAGAAAACACACCTGCTTTACCTTCGTCAAGCCCAGGAAGTTAGGATCAATTGTCCTATACAGAAGTGGAGCTTCAATTCGGGCACCTGGTATGTTTATATTTGTAAGTGCTTCCAGTTGAGGTTTAATTTCTGTGAAATGAGCATCAAGGCCAGAACAGAACCTCATCTGCCCCTCTATCCAACAAGTGACCACAGATTTAAAGTGGGGAGTGGGGCCGCGGAGCCCCCCTCCCCGGATCGCTTTCAGCTCCAGGGACCCCTTTACTGGCATAAACTTAATGGGGGAAGGAGGCTGAGCGACCCCCTCCCCATGCCGATTTTGGCCCCAGTGACCTCATCCCCTGGGGCCCGGGCAATTATTGGAAAGGAAGGGGGCTGCGCGCCCCCACTCCGGGTCGATTTTGGCCATTTGGGACCCCATTCCCCAGGGCCCAGAAAACTAAGGCTGGGTGCCTTGGTGCCCACCCAGGGCACCCAGTGAGCACTGTTGGGGACCACAGGGGGGAGCCCCAATGCCCCTCATGGTTCCTGCCGGCTCCCTCCTCCAACGGCAGCTGGCATTGCTCCCGCACGTAGGGAGCAGCCAAAAATGCTGCTCGCTGCGTGCAGGATCAATTCTTTTATCTGTTTTTCTGCCCACTTGACAGCGGGCAAGAAACCAGATCAAAAGTCCATTCCCAGCCGGCAGGAGCAGTTTTCCTGCTCCTGCCTGCTGGGAACGGACTTACTGTTTGCTCTGTCAAAGCTCCTGCCAAGCAAGGGCAAACATCTATGTCTCGGTGTGTGGGCACCCTGGGGAATTGGGAGCGGGCCTGGGGGATGGTGGTCCTCAGTGCCATTAATAATTCCAGGAGGGGGGCCACGCTGCCTCCCTCCATTCTGTTTGAAGAGCCTACCCTGGGGAGGTGGAGTTCACTGGGGCCGAGAACAGTCCGGGAGGGGGGACACACAGCCCTCCTCCGTTCTTCTTGCAAGGTTGTCCTGGGGAGGTGGTGGTCCCTGCGGCTATAAATGGCCCGGGAGGGGGCCGCATGCCCCCCTCCTCCATTAAATTTAATTCATGACCCGGGGCGTTGGTGCTTCCCGGGGCTCCGAAAAGTCCCCTACAGTTAAATGAACATCGGCCTGCCCCGGGGAGGTGGCGGTTCCCGAGGCAAAGTTTGGCCATGGGAGGGGGGGGTCACGTGTGCCCTCTACCCATTTTATATATATAAGTAAGCCCCTAGGATCTGGCTCACCTGGGGGCTAATCATTAAAGAAGTGCAAAAGACCACGTTTTTTTTTTTCTTGTTTTGTGCTGCAAAATCGCAAATCCTCGCGATTGCGCAACAAACTTTTTGCTCTGGCAGGGTCCCTGGGGGACCCCAGCACCAGGACTAGGGGGGTCATGTTATTCTTTATTTTTACTTTTTTGGGACTCGGCTGCAGTTGAGTCCCAAAATGGCTGCTAACACTTCCTGGTTGAAGTTTTGGCAGCCAATGAGATATCTGCATCTAGATATACAAATTTGTTTTCCTTTAAATATCTCGAAAACTACTGAATGGATTAACACCAAATAACAACAAGCATTTGCAATGCAATAGGTCTCGCATTTACCCGAGTTTAAGCTATTGGCATTGTAAATGACAATGCCTTTTATTTATGTTTTAAAAACGAAAACAAAAATAAAAGGCATTGTTATTTGCAATGTCAATAGCTCAAACTCGCGTAAATGTGAGACCTATTGCATTGCAAATGCTTGTTAGATTAGTGAGTAGAAACGCTTCCTTTCGGCCCGTGCAGCAAATTAATTAAATAAACAAGTGCAGCCGCTAAAGTGAAAGCGGACCGCGTTGCAAATAAAAAAAAAATAGTGCTTACCGGCTTATGAAGGAGACCGTGTAACGCCACAAGTAAGAGATCCAGTCCCCATGGGAGGTAACAAATGGCGACAGGGCGGTAACAAGGAGGGACTAACAAGCCTCATTATCAATCGGAAGCCAGCATTTACCAAGGACAATGACACCAGCCAATCAAAAATATGGGCGGAGAGAAGGCGAGGCTTCCACAGCATACTCGACTACTGCATGCCTCGCAGAGTGAGCAGTGCATGCGCGCTGCCGCTAGGCTCGACCTAAAAAGGGCTCTTTCTGGACCAAGAGCTACATTTCTGCTAAATTTGGTGTAGTTCCGTCCAGCGGTTCGGGCTGTTGTTGTGTCTAAAATCTCTATGGGAATTAACATATGGAAAAAGCATTCCCCGAAACTTTCAACACAGCAGCTGAACTGAGCGTCGTACTAATTTTGAAAATTTTGCGAAGATTTGTCAAATGGCGCCAAAGATATTGGTAAAACAAAAACCGCTTTTCCTATGGAAACGAGGTCCTGACTTTAACTACCTACTGGCGATCGCCAGTAGTTAATACACACATATATATGTATGAAGACAAAGGTTAAAGTAACGTTATAGTTAGGTGTAAATTTTTGTGAAACGTAACATTTTAAACTCAAAAGCCCACTGAAAATCACCAGTTATAGTTATCTCAGGTAACTATAACCTGTGCCCTAAAGTAACTATAATTTGCACCTTCGCACGTGATGTCAGTTCAGTTGGGCGTTGGGGTTGGGCGCAGGGCCTTGCATGTGGGGGGGGGGCGCCAGGGCCCCCGCAGCACCAACGGGCTCCCCACCCGGTACTAATAGTAGATACAAGTGGGAGTCGGTGGTGGGTGCCCCATTGACCACCCAGGGCACCCACACTGCTGCCACCATTGGCCGTCACTGAGGAGCCTCAAGCCCCCGAAGCCCCAGCCAGCTATCCAGCCAGCATCATACTGGGTGATGGCGGGAGCCGGCACTTTCTCTTTGCTTCCGCCCGGACGGGAGCAGCATTTTTTAACTGCGTTACCCACCCGAAAAAGTACAGTCAGGATATGCCCACACTCTCCCGGCCAGAAAACCAGTGTCCTCGGGCTGGGCTCCTCGGGACACTGTACAGTATTGGGCCCCGGGGATGGGGTCCCCATGCCGCTTCCAGCTCATGGAGGGTGGCACGCGGCCTTCCTCTCCTTTTCAAATAAATTCGGCCCCAGAGGATGGGGTCCCTGGGGCCAGAACAGGCTCTGGGAGGGGGTTGCATGACCCCACCCCTGATTAAAAAATCGGGCCTAAGGTATGGGGTCATCCAGGGCCAAAGAGTGGCTCTGGACTGGGGCTGCATACCCTGCTCGCTTGTATTTGTTATTCAGCTCTGGGTGAAGGGAGCTCCAGGGCCTCATTGAGGTCCCAGAGACCCTATACCCCGGGCCCTGAATGTCAGGCCCCCCGGGGCCTGACACTAATATGTTGGGCACCAGGGGATATGGTCCCTGGGGCTGTAATCAGCTTGGGAGAGGGGCCCAGGCTGCCCCCTCCTCAAATAATGGCATGTATTGACCCCAGGACCTTGTCCACCCTGGGGATCATTCAAAGGAAAAAAATACGGCGCCCACATTTTTTTGCTGCAATACTGCCGGAGTACCACGGGATCACAGCAAAAAACCCTTTTTAAAACATTTTTGGGACCAAGGCCAAATCTCAATCCTGCCCCTCTTGAATGTTTTTTTTCTTTTTCAGGACAGGGGACTAAGTCCCCAGGGTTCTGCAATGTCTGCCACAACATTATCTTTCATGTTGCGGCCAGTCTGTGAGAGCGCTCACTCCCATGGACCCTCACTCATGCGGGATCGCGGTGGCCCAAAGAAAAAAAAACTCTACCCCAATCAGAATGCTTTATTTTTTTAAGTTGTGCTCTCGGAACATCCCTGAGAATCCCTCGAACCCATCCGTCAAGATATACAAATATTTATTAACCTTAAATTCTCAAAAACTACTGAATGGATTTACACCAAATCACAAAAAGCACGCTTTCAGGACTCGCGCGTACCTCACACCGGAACGGCTGAAGCGCTTCTTCCTCGCGACGCGGTTTGAATGCCCGCGCTGCCACATACCTGACGCCACATTTGTTCATATGTTAATTGTCATGCCCCACACTGCAGCCCTACTGGGCAGGAGTGCACGCCACGATACTGACGGTCACAGGTCTGACGGGCCTCGCCACATGGGAGGCCAGCGCCCTGGGGATAGTTAAACGGAAAAAGCAGAAAAAAGTGGAGACTCGTTTCGCGATACTGGCCCTACTCCTAGCTAAGCGAAGCATCACACTACATTGGCGCTCTTCGAGCGGTCCCCCGATAGCAGCATGGAGAGGGGTGGTCAAGAAATGGGGAGCCGCTGAAGAAGACGCAATTAGGCTGGAGGAGGCGCGCGGAATGCGACGGCGCCCCATATCCATGGAGTGGTCGATGCTCCTACACAGCTTCAAGCAGGTACTTGATACCCCCGCGAATACCCCAACTGCCACTCAGGCGGAGCTTGGTCCCGTAGCGCCCAGTGCCACACAGAAACCTCCCGAGTGGGTCCTGCCCCCCCCTGTCCCCACTGGAACTCCATACTTGTCCCAGTGAGAGAGCAACAACTGGTGCCATTAGACCAGCATAGGCTAATGCCCTTATTCCCAGCCCCTTACCCCCCGAGTTATTTACCCCAGTTGGTTTAAACAGATGGATTTCTTCCAGCTAAACATTAGTACAGTAGGGTGCACCAAACAGACCCAGGAATCAAGTAATCCGGAATGAGGCCCATCCTCACTAAGCATACATACATTGTTATGAATATTATGCACACCTGGACAAACAATCGCCTTGATGTTAATATTTTGTAATGGCAATGTAATGCACTGAACGCTAAATAACTGTTATGGAAGTTATAAGGTGCATACCCAGTACG
Source organism: Calotriton arnoldi (assembly GCA_963921515.1). Taxonomy (NCBI): domain Eukaryota; kingdom Metazoa; phylum Chordata; class Amphibia; order Caudata; family Salamandridae; genus Calotriton; species Calotriton arnoldi. Next base: position 1,458,653 of record CAWUFW010003369.1, read on the forward strand.
TATATGGAAAATAAAAAAAAAAAGGTTTACAAAAAAAAAAAAAGCACGCTTTCAGGACCAAGATCTAGCTTTCTGCCAAACTTGGTGTAAATCCGTTCAGCAGTTTTTGCGGTATCGCATCCAAACAAATCTATGGAAAATGCTTGGAGAGTTTGCATTTTGCACCTTCCCCCATTTCCTCGGCCCCAGCTTGACGGATAACTCGAAACTTTCCAGGAAGGAGCTAACCAACAAAACCACTTTATTGGAAAGTTTTGTGAAGATTCGTCAAACGGTGCCAAAGCTATTAGCAAACCAAAAAAGGCATTTCCTATGGGAAAGCAGACCTAACTATAACTACCCAGGGGCGACCGCCTGCTCCTCCCACCAGTCCATTTACAAATTTGCATAGCTGGGGGCGAAGAAGGTGCCCATCACTGGCCCTCATTTCTGTCTGAACCACTCATTGTTGAATAATTTCTAAGAGCATTTTACTGTGCTTATTCAAATTCAGGGGGTGGGATGTTAAATAATCTTTACTTGCCGTGAGACCATCTTCATGTGTTATGCTTGAATTCGATTATGTCACGTCCAGCCTCATCAACAGAAAATCCTCTTCCCACGCAATATCAAAACCGGTTTAAAGAAATCTTAGGTGTCTTGTATGCATGATGAGAGACAACGCACATAAGCTCTTTCAACGGTATCAATGTATTTGGAAGTGTTTTCCAATAGGCTACCTTGCGCTGATATGATTGGTCTTCCTGGGGGGGGGTTAAATTAATTTTTATGTATCTGTGGTATCAAATACATTTCTGGCACTTTAGGCTGTTCTGTTCCGAAAAACATGTATTATTGATAACTTAATATGCCTTTCTCCCTCAAATAACCTGCTCATTGTGATACTTCTTTTGTACCTTCAGATACTGGGCTCTTGATATTTTCTCATAACACTCTGTGTCACTTAGTTGCTTACAAGCTTTACAAGTTTTGCCACAACACAATGTTCCCGCCTTAATCAAAGGCTTTGATTACACAATCATTTATTTTCTAAATCTCAGCAGCAATTCTATAGGTTCTCCAAATTTTCTCTGAATTCATCTTAGATCTTTATCTTGTGAATACTGCTATTAAGCTTTTTTAAATCATTAATTACACATTCCGAAAACACATCCAAGGCATCATGCAGTAACAGAGGAATGAATTTCGATTGCAGTTTAAACATACTGCCAGAGTTATGGGTTACATCTAGGTTTCACATTTCTATGATTTGTGCCTCATCGTGGAACCTGGATTTTAATCTTTCTCCTTTGTCTAATGCCAACAGAGTACCCAATGTGCCTAAATCTTCTATTAGTAGATTGTCTTTACTCAAGTCTGAGTTAGACTTTTACTCCTGTACCTTATTGTCTCCCAAAATTTCAAGGGAGACTTTGTTCGTTTAAATTTTCGAATAAATTTATGGACATCTATTTTGGTTTGGGTGTACTTTAGACATATTTCGTGGCAATACAATAGTCACAGGCATAAAATCTGTTGCTCTGTCTTAGTTAATTAATTAGTGGCTAAATTAATTACCGTTTTATTCACTGTTTCTTGGTTTATCTCCTCATTTTCCTCCCTCCGCTGTCAAAATCTCCTTTTGGTATGCTTTCCGCTCCTCCTGTTGTGCCTTCTCCTCTTTTGTTTTGCCTTTGGCCCTTTTTCTGTTTCACCGTTCTGTTCAACCTTAATAAATTGCCTACTATCTTCGGCAGCTTCCGAGCTGACATCAGAACTTAAACCCGTCACATTCTCTTTTGCCTGCTTGCACTCTGTGAGTCGTTGTCATCTTAGAATATCAGTTTTTTTTGTTCACACTCATAATCCCTCTTATTTCTTGAATAAGTTTGTGCTTTGTTTTTTAGTTTGTTTCCCCCAATTTCATTAATCTCTCCTTCATGCCAAACTAGAATTTTGATATGCTATCCTTATCCTCATGTTTGTCAATTTTCAAATTCACCTTTTGTATTTCTTTGAGCAGAGCCTCTCTGTCCATGTCAACGTGCTTGACTATAATTTCCAACATTCGGCAGAATGATTGTGCATTGTTATCTGCCCATTCTCGTAGCATCTCAGGATTACGCTTTTCATTACATGGAGTTATCTTTATGCATAGTCCTCTAGGGACCTTCCAACTTCGATGCATCGACGTACTCTCCAACCATATTGTCATTTCACTCCTTGAGAGCTTTTCCAAATTATTTAATAACTGCTGTAAGGTTTTGGGGTCTTCTCCTATATTGCCTGTGCCCAATGTTGTTGTTTTATCTACAGTGTCACCTTCTCCAAATATTTCCAATGAAGCCTCCTCCCTGTAAAGAACATCACTTTCCACGATATTGAATTGTGTATTTCAATCTGTCATGCTAAGTATGGGAAAGACAAATATTCATATTCCTCAAACACTGGTTCCGTCAATGTCCTTGCGGGGGCTTCATGGCTTCAACACTGATTATCCTATTTGTGACAGATTACCGTGAAGCACCTGATCGATGGCGGTGCTTGGCATCAACGAGGACCACCGTCCTCATGGTTACCTTGCTAATCCTCCATATATATATACAATTCTGTTGTTGTTTTGCTCACAATGTGGCTAGGAAAGTTCAATGCATTTTGGCTTTATGCAAGGGCTTGCTCACAGTAACGAGCGCCATCTTGGAATGGCCTTATATATCCGTAACACCCAGTGTGATAGCATAGAAAAAAATCTGTACACAAACAACATTAACAATATAAAAATAATTTCTTTGCTTATTGGTTTACAATTCTTCCCAACTTCAAATAATTTAATTCATAATATTTGGTTAAAAATTCCTAATTATTTTCACATATTGTGCGCTATGCACACCGGCGCATTTCCAAACATTTCAAATTACAATTTACTGGTTGTGGTCTTCTGTCTTTCTTTTCACATGAGTCCGAGTCATTTACATTCTTCGTTAAATTAACCAAATAAGTGACCTACTATAGTTCCCTATTATATAGCCCCAATGGGCTTAGGGTACATAAACCTTTATTTTCATACTTTGCACCAGCATACTCTGGTCCTTTCCTTTTTGTATTATTTCAAATTCCTTTTCTTTTAGTCATTCAATTCATACTCTTTATCGATTAAACCATCTACAAGGAAATAAAATAAAACAAATCATATTTCTACAACATGATGCTCTAGTTCAGTGTTTCCTATACAGTCCGTCACCACCCACTGGTGCATGACAAGCCGATTTTTGGTGGGTCTGGAAAGTCCGAGCAATACATTAAAATGCCTTTAAATTCTGTGTTTATCTCGTCACATTTGCAGTGCTTCAACGGCAGAGGACACGTCATACTACATCTTCTGCCGAGTTGCTGCTTATTCTTTTTACATGGGATCGGTGTTTACTTTCTTTCTCTGACTGCAGAGTGAGGGGAGTTTTTAAACTGAGCTATGGGACAAGCTTAGGACGTTGTTTGTTTGCTACACACAAAATGTAAATACTAGTAAATGAACTGTATACATTCAACAGTTAGGGAAAAAATTTACTACATGTTTTTTTAATTCTGAAGTTTGCTGGCAGCAGAGATTTTAATAGGATCAAAACAGATAAAGCCAATAAAGCAAATAAAGTTGGTGAAGCACAAATGATAAATATTTACAGAAACCCAATTTCCACACATTATTATTTGAGTGCTGTATGCCATATAGTTTAAACAGTAGAACTGTACGTTTGTGCAAAATGAGTGGTCATTTCAATGGAAAATGTGCTTCCTGTAAATGACAATGCGCTACAACACGATGCCTTAGTTATATTCTAAAATTACCCCTCCTCATGTCCATCAAAGGTAAGTGGTTGAGATTTTGTCATTCTAAAAAGTAGATTGTGGTTCTAAAAGTTTGAGAACCACTGCTGTAGTTCATATAGGATCTATGGCAAAACATTATTACATCCAGACCTCATAAATGCACATATAATTCTTCATCCATATTGAGCCCAAAGGGCTGCATGCTGTCCTGCTCCAATGTGTCTTATGATTCTAATCTTCGCAGCTCCTTTTCCCAGTCACCACTTCTCAATCTCTTAGGGACCCGCTCTGTTGCACTGTATCTTAACAATTTGCTGTCCCCTCATGATGCTGCTAAAACTGCCTAGCTACTGAATATGTATTATTGTAGTTCTCTATCGCTATCAAATGTTGCAGTATCCTCTTGTCAACTGGTAACTCAGTGCTCCTAATGTATCTTTTCTGACACAGGTACTATAACATACACATTATAAAATTGCTTTTGCAAGTGTATGTACCCTTCAATGATTTTGATGACTTTGTAAAAGGTGTGTTGAAACTTTTCATATTACCTCTATGTTTGCAGGCCTTGCACATCACACATTTAAGGAAGCCTGCCTCTGTCTTTAACCACATCATTTATTCATCCCCAAAACCCTTTTAACCAGCTGATCCCACATGGATTTAGGTCTCCTAAATGTCAATGTGGGTCTCCTTCCTAGATTCTTACCGTTTATTGGATCATGTTTAAGTACAGACTAGTGAGTGTTAAGTATGTGTCTTACCTGTTTGTGTTGTAAACTTATGTTGTGATGAATCAACGGTACGTCCCTTTCTTCTCTTTTCTTGTGCTGCTAGGGAATAGGATATCTTCACTTTTTGTTGTTGTTGTTGACTCTCCCTATAGCTTTGATTAGTGATTCTTCTCTGTATCCTCTCTCTCTGAATCTCTGGATGGTGTCTATCCAAGCTTTTTCGTATGTTGTTTCTGTACTGGAATTTTCCTTTTCGCTTGTAAGATCTCGCAATATGGAATACTGTCTTTTAAAGGTATGGGGTGAAAACTACTAGAATGTAGTAAGCTATCTCTTGATGTCAACTTCCTGTGCATATTCTGTGGTTCTCTACCCTGACTTTCACATACAAAAACGCCACTTCCTGCCTGTTTATGTTACTGGTGAACTGTAAATTCAGATCACTGATGTTGATTAATCGAACAAATTCTTCAGAAGTCTCTAATGGTCCTTTCCATATAACAAAGAGGTCAGTGATGGACCATAACCAGAGTACCATGTGATCTGGCCATAATTTCATTCCTTAGACAACCTGCTCAATTGATGATTCAACCCAGGCTCTCTATGGAGCAGGGTGTCAACTGGAACTTTGAAAGGGGGTAATTCCAGCACTGGGGGGTCTGCCTCTGTACTATCTTAAGGGCTGGATCTGGGAAGGAAGTAGACATCTTCTGCAATAGACGGAGGGTGGAACGGGAGCAGACTAAAAGACAGGCCCTTGCCATAAGGCGCGTGATGCGGCAGCAGCAAGGCTCGTCTGAGTAGGAGAGGAGTGAGTACAGCAAGCAGTCTGACAATAGCACAAGTGAGATAAGAATCACTCAAAATGGTGCTTGTAGTCAGTGTGAAGTAAACAGGAAGGGGGACAGCAAAAGAGCGCAAAGCACTTCCCTTCACCTAAGCTTTGGGGGCAACAAATAAAAGGATCAGTGTCACAGACCTGAATCTGAGTGACTCCAATCCCAAACACAATAAAATGAATGTGCTTAACAATAAATAAGGTGAATTAAATATAAAAGGAAAAATGTTACTTATCATGGCTGGTCCGAGTAGCAAGAAAGAGGAGGCGTTACAGATAACAAGTGTGCTTATGTCATATGTTAGACTGGGAATGGATGATGTCTCACATCTTGCAAACAGTTATTTATCTTTTGATAACTCTGGGTTTTGTAGCTCTTTTTGTTTGTTTATTGAACTTTCAATATGACTGCCCTGAAAATAAAGCAAGAAAGCGAATGCATAAACCGAAGCAACATAGCAAGGGAGAAGTACAAGGGCGGTGTGTCCCTTAGGGCGTGCGGGCGTTGCCCCACTCATATTTTGCCCCCTGGTCCCCCAATTACATGCAAGTATTATTTGTTATGTAATGTCACTGGGCACTTATAAAGCGCGCGGCTACTCCACAGAGTGTCCCGGCGCTAAAAAGACCACGGGACCAGCAGTGTGCAACAAGGCAGGTAGACCTCATTTTAATATTGGAAAAGCCAGGTCTTTAGTTTTCTCCTAAAGACCAGGAGATCCTGCACCTGTCTTAGGGAGGGTGGCAGACTGTTCCATAGCTTAGAAGCCACCACTTGAAAGGAACGACCACCCATACGCGAGCGGGCAAACTTTGGGATGGTCGACAGCCGCTTTGCGGAGGACCTCAAGGTCCTAAGTGGGGCCTAATGCTGAATCCTGTTCCTAATGTAAGGAGCCCCTGTGTTGTGAAGTGCCTTGAAAGCCAAAACCAAGGCTTTAAAGTGGATCCGCTTCCGCACCGGTAGCCAATGCAGGGACCTCAGGAGGGGGGGTCATGCGCGGCCTGGGGTCAACCATGAGTATGGCTCTGGCTGCCGCATTTTGAACCACCTGCAGGCGACCTAATAGGTAGTCAGGAAGACCAAGGTACAGAACATTGACGTAGTCCAGCCTGGATGTAATCAAGGCTTGGACAACTGTCTTCCTGTGTGGGACTGAGAGTAAAGGTAGGAAGTTCCTCAACATTTTCAGTAGCCCGAAACATGTGCCGGCCACCGTTTGGACCTGCGACTTCATGGACATGTCAGCGTCCAGTTTAACCCAGAGGTTTTTCACTGTGGTTACTGAGTTGACCGGGGGTGACATATTCTGGGGCCACCATTGGCGCCATTCCTTGCCAGGGCTATGGCCAAAGAGGATAATTTCAGATTTTTCCGAATTGCACATCAGTTGGTTCTGTCTGAACCAGGCGAACACCTTCGTCAAACATGCATTTATCTCGCTACCTCTAAGCGCGTTGTCCTTTTCGCAGGTAAACAGCAGCTGTGTATCGTCAGCGTAGGATATTATTTTTGCGACGTATTCTTCTGCTAGGAGCGCAAGGGGGGCCATATACACATTAAACAGAGTCGGGCTCAAAATTGAGCCCTGTGGTACTCCTACTTTCATGGGGGGAATGAGGGCCGAGAAAGGAGGGGACCAAACTGTTTGCTGACGATTACCCAAAAAGGAGGCAAGCCATCTAAGGACCGTGCCCCCGATACCGCAGTCCTGAAGTCTTAACAGGAGACGATCTTGGGGCACGGTATCAAAGGCCGCTGAAAGGTCCAGTAGTATCAGTACCGCTTTGCCCCCTCTGTCGAGTGTTGTTTTGATCGTTTCTGAAACTTCCAGTAAGGCCGTCTCTGTACTGAAATAAGCTCTGAACCCTGACTGGCTCGGATGCAGTACCTGATTAGACTCTACAAAATCAGTAATGACAGAGTTTACATATTTTTCTATGACCTTGGAAAAAAAAGGCAGCAGTGATATAGGTCTGTAATTACTGGCTACTAACAGATCTGCTGAGGGTTTTTTTTAAGAGCGGGAGAATTTTTCCGTGTTTCCAGCTTTCAGGCATTAATCCCTCGGACAGGGCGGTGTTCAAAACCCGATTAACTGCTGGGTTGATCACCTCAGCGGTGGACACCAATACTTTCGCTGGGCAAGGGTCGGAGGGTGATCCGGATTTTAGGGCTTTCATTATCTTAAGCGATTTAGCCAGTGGGATGGGAGGGAAATGCAAGAGGGCCCCACCCGTGTTGGCTAAAGCGGGAGGGGACGACCCTGTGTTACCGTCTATTGCTTGAGGTGGCTCCAACAAAGAATCTTGGATGATTTTAATTTTGTTATGGAAATAGTGCGCAATGTGATTCGTCCATTCACTAGTGGGGGTAAAGGGATTGTCACTTGCGTCTGGGGAGGAGAAGTCTTTTACTATCTTAAAGAGTTCCTTGCTGCTATTCCCAGCTTGTTCAATTTTCGTAGACAAGAAAGACTTCTTTGCGTCACGAACTTTAGAGTAGTGGGCTTTCAGAGCCAATTTGTAGGTGATTTTGTCTACGGAGTTAAAGTTCTTCCTCCATACTCTCTCCAGGCATTTGCAAGCACTCTTGCTTTTTCTAAGAGCCTCCGTGAACCATGGGGCTGAAGCTCTGCAGGTTTTTGCTACTCGAGTTTTGGGGGGGGCTAGTTCCATAGAGCGATCATAAAGCCAGCTCTCAAGAGAGAGCAAATCACTCTCCAGGTTTCCACTAAACGGAATAGGATGATGCCTAAGTCCCCTAGCTAGTGCCTCCGAGGTGAGCTGATTAAAAGGCCTAAAACTGCTGTCACATGGCTTGCAGCATGCTTGAGGCCTCCCTGATTCTTTGCGCACTCTAAAAGTGAGCGAAAAGTGGTCTGATCAGATAATGGGGAGGGGTGCGTCCATTTCAATCCTGGCCGTAGAAAATATTTGGTCCAGAATGTGACCCTTTTTGTGGGTCGGTAGTAGTACATAGGGGGTCAGATTGAGAATGCTTAGCGATTCACACAATTTCAAGGGCTCAGGGTCCGCTGATTTGTATTTCACAGTGAAAAAACGAGCCGCAGCAGTATAGAAGCAGCCTTAGGGAGTGGGGCTTATACTGACTTACAGACTCTGGTAATGTAAAGTTAGCCAGCGCGCACCTGGGCCCAAGTGCGCATGCCGGGCTGGACGTCTGCCTTTCTCCGGCCAGCCGGACATGCGCACTAGAGGCACCTACCTACCCATTAATGAGCGGGGTGACTTAAAGTCGCATCCCCCGGTCTCAGAAAAGAGTGGTGAGGTCCTCTGCCCCAGCCAATCCTGGCGCTGCTGTGACAGCAGGAGCTGCGCCAAGATTGGTTAAGCTTAGAAAGTGAGACGGCAGGGTAGGAGGAGACTGTCTCCCTAGTCTCTCCCCCATTTTCATGTGATTGGAGACGGAGACAGTCGGTGGTTGCAACCGACTCCCCGCTGCACAGCTCTGAAGACGACCTAGGAGGCTCGCACAGCGTTTCTGAGTGGACTGTAAGAAACTCGAGGCGGCCATGCTGCAAGGTAAGGAGTTGGGCCATGACACAGTAACTAGGCTACCGATCGGATTGTCTGATTTACATACTGTGCAGATGTGCCCAAGTGCATAATGTGACTTGCACTGTAAACAACCGTTGAATGCTGGCTTGCCTGTTGCCAGTGAACGCATGTGCTCGTTAGATATGGTCCCCATAATTTATATAGCGGTTTGTATTCCTGACGAGACTGCGAAGCACTCTGATTTGCCTTTAGTTCCCAGGGGCCATTTCACAGTGCATGGTTGATAGAGGGGTCGGGGTGGATTGTAGATTGGCCTATGTGGGAGGTGTTCTGTGCGGTGTGTGAGGATTTGAGAAGCACTCTCCAGTCATGGTGCGGTGAACGGGAGTGGTGGCTAGGCCTGAGGGGACACAGAAAATTGTGAGAATTGATACGATCATGTTTGTGGGTCGAGCACAGCTGCCAGTAGGCCACGTGTTCGGAAGGAATAATTTTCTAAATGCTGAACAACTTTTTTTATATTATGCTTTGCTGCCTGTTGTTTTGATTGGTTACAATTTTATATGAGCCGGACCCAGTCGTGTCTATGCCGGCAGATTTCCCTGCAAAAATTTACAATGGTTTTCCAGTCTGCTGAAATAAAATGTGAGAAGTAGTGTAAATAATGGTTTTGTCTGGCTCAGAAGTCTTATTTATTTTAAACTGAATTGAGCTTTCCTTTTACAAGGAGGAGTATGTTGATGAAGATGACACAAGCATGTCCTTGATTAGATGTTCTGCCTTGTAGCCAGAGCACATATGTAAACTGTATCTGGTTTTTCGAGATTGGACTGATACCACTCTGGATTAACTGTCTTAACTTGGTGTTGAGGTGTGGGCAGTAAAGGTGTAGGTGAGGGGTATTTTGGCTCTAATCTATACACAAGTCGGATTCTGTGATCTTTGCGTCTTTATCCTAATGTCTGACGTTAATGCTGACCCTCCCTTCACTCTCTTATGTCTTCCTATTCACTATGAGAATGATGTGCGCCTCTGCCGCAAGCCTTTCCAGCCCTTTTACGTTTGAGTCAGAAAACATCTGAAAGGAAAGTTTCATATAGACATTGACCAAAACTAGAGCTGGAGGGGATCCTTGGAGAATATAGCAGCCACTATGTCATTATCATATGAAATCTCTTTATTAATGTCATAACTATACTTTCACAATTACTTTATCAACTTTCTTGCTTCCTCAAATTTACCTGAAAATGCACCATTTGCCCACTCTTTTTTCAAAATGTTCTGGGAGGGGGGAAATCCCCCTATGGTAGTTGGGCTTGCTTGCTCTCTCGCTACCGGGCACTCATACAGCACTTTTACGCATCACCACTTTCAAATGTCACCAGCCGCCACTGGAGAAGCAATCAATAAATGGCAGTCTGAAAAAAGAACACTTATATTACCATAAATAAAAATGAGAAAAAATTTCAAAAATTCAAATCAAAGAAAAATTGTCAAAGTACAAGGAGTTAGGGAAGACCAATTTTCATATAGAAGCTAATCAGCCAAATGGATTCATATCAAAGAGCTTTGTGCTCAGCAATGCACAGCAATTTCAATTCGTTGTTCAATGTACCACAGACAAATGTGTTAAAAAGTAAATTCTTTATTTTCACCTTGAAAAATGCAATATGGACATGGACACAGCGAACGTGTTTCATCCCTTACACATAGGGACTTCTTCAGGTCTGTTAAAAAACACACAGACACTAACATTAGCCACATACAATGCAAAAACAATTGCAAATATTATTTAAAGCACAAGAATACAAAGCACAAAAGACGTAAGTTAAAAAACAGAGAACACAATACACAGAAAAACACTTCTAATACACAAAATAAGTTGGGAAAAAGAATTGTAACAAGATAAAGTCCCAACAAGAAAAATGCATGCATTGTAGTGTGAATACCAATTGAACTTATATTTTGAATCAAAATGATGAATTGGCAATCAAGAGCATACATCAATAATAACAATGATTCAAATCATATATTTGTTTAATATAAACAGTATGAAAAAACATGTGTGAGAACTATGAGCAACATTTTTGTAAATAATAAAAATGGACTCAACATTAACCTTGTGCATTGATGAACAAACTATACCCCATTATTTTGATAAACATTTATATGCCAATCTTGCAGAAAGGATATAAAGGTATGGCTAGGACTCTTGTATTGATTAACCAAAAAGCGAAAAGAAAAGTAAGTATAGTGCGCAATTTAGAACTTTGCTTAACATAAACGAGTACAATATAGTAGTCTGGTATATGATCCATATATCTTCCACCTTCATGTGGTTGTAACAAGAGTACTCCTTCAAAGAATTAATGATTTGATCAGTTGTACTTATTCTACATTAGACACAAAACCATACATTTCATATAAATTCCTATGGCCTACAACCAAATATGTGCAAACAGTCTGATAACCAAGAAAAAGAGACATTCAATATTATTAACCAGAGCAAACGAAGAACCCCTAACACCTATAAAGGTGGTATTTATCATTAATGCCATAGGGCCAAGACCAGCACCACATACTGTAATTGGTTTGGCGAGTTATAATTCATAATTTACACCAAGAAAAATGTGGAAAAAAACAAGAAAATACATATAGTCACTAATCACTTCACACACCCCACATATTAAATAGGCACTAGCCGGAGAGTCGCAAGCGTTCCAACATCACTGATAAACTCACCACCTGTTACCATATCTCGCGTCTCAGTAAAAATGTAAATTAAACAGAAGTCTCGACAATCGCAAACTAAAATATGGACTGAGAGGGCATTTATTTATAAATAAGCATCTGGAATCCCCTCGTACACCCCACATTTTTGCCAGACATTAGATACAATGATCAGGGACTCCACAGAGTCTAAGCTCTCGCAATGTCTAACACCCACTCAAACAACCAGCATCCTACGCGGGCATTCAAAACTGAATGCGCTACCATCAACATGCACCAAGACCCCGACCGGCTTCCAAACAGCCAGCAGCGTATGTGGGCATCCAAAACTCAATGCGTTCACATCAACACGCGCCACGACCACGACAGGCTCATGCTCCCATAACTTACCAATAGTCATATGCAGCAATACCCACAGCATGTTCGGCATGCTCGTAAACAGGGCAAATGTGCTGAGATGCTCTTTACGTAGGCAAACCAACGAAAAGAGCCAATCACGTAAAAAGAAACGAATTAGAAAAAGTCGCAAATGTGTCAGCCATCTTGGAATGTCATCTATGGGATGTAGAAGCTATGATGCATTCTAGTCTAAATTACCATACATCGTAAAATACGATTATATGCCATCACATTAAAAAAATTCAAAACGCCATAGTGGAGCCTTACAATAAAATATTTTTTTTAAATCTGCAATTAAACATAACAGAGCCTTACAGTAAAAACTTTTTTTATAATTGCAATTAAACAAGGCTTCAAAGGTGCCAGGCATCTTGAAATGTTGTCTAAGGGAAGTGGAAGCCATAGCGTATTACATCAAAGATAGCATAAATCATGAAACAAGCTTGTATGCCAACACATAACAAAACTTAAAAAGTCATAACAGAGCTTTACAGTGAACATTTTCATCTACGTCTGCAATTATCAGTCGCACATGTGCAATCAAATCTTTATGCAACAGAATCGGAGTGCACAAGGATGAATGTGCTCATCACTCTTAAATAGTTAAGTATCAATGGGGTAACCCGAAATACTACCGGACCCGGGTAAGACTGCAGTACAGTAGAAACAATGGTCCTAGTAGCAACAGTTTCAAAGAAAGAAGATAAGAGCATTCACTGTATCTCATTTACGTATCTGCAACAGATGCAATTTATTTGTCAAAACATCAACTGATTATTGAAGACATCATAATCATTTATATACTTGAGATAAAGGTGCTCAGAGTGAAGAGAAAATACAGTGCTCAGGGGAAAAGTGCGTTGGTGAGGGTTGTAAGGAAAGGAGAGGTAATGTGCCATATATACATTATATTTACATGATGAAACCTGTCCAGCCTATAACAGGCAAACTATTACACAAAAATACATAGCATTGTGCGGACGCTGATAACAAATCTCAGTCGTCAAAGCTTGTTGCAGAGAAAAGCAAAAGTCAACGTTTCGACCCCTTCAAGTAATCAAGGTAGGTAAGTCCTTAGTGTGGGGTCTTCGTCAGGACAGAAGAGGGGAAGAGCACCAGATCAGAACACAGCGAGGAGAATCAGGCTGTAAAATGCGGTAGATGGGCTCATTGAAGCTCTGCAGAGAAGTGCGCTCAGTCACAATCAGTCACAATCCAACGGCCGCCCTGTTCACAGACAGGGATGGGTCCAAAAATCACCCAGATAGACGGGGAAAAGGTTCAGTGGTATATAGGAATGACTCCTCTAGTTTATCGGGTAGATCTCCGTCTGCCGCCAGCTTCCGAAATGACTGGCACCTTATCAGCGTCCGCACAATGCTATGTATTTTTGTGTAATAGTTTGCCTGTTATAGGCTGGACAGGTTTCATCATGTAAATATAATGTATATACGGCACATTACCTCTCCTTTCCTTACAACCCTCACCAACGCACTTTTCCCCTGAGCACTGTATTTTCTCTTCACTCTGAGCACCTTTATCTCAAGTATATAAACGATTATGATGTCTTCAATAATCAGTTGATGTTTTGACAAATAAATTGCATCTGTTGCAGATACGTACATGAGATACAGTGAATGCTCTTATCTTCTTTCTTTGAAACTGTTGCTACTAGGACCATTGTTTCTACTGTACTGCATCACTCTTAAACATCACCCATAGCAAAAGATTAGCCATAGGTGGACCTATCTAACAATAAAGCAAAAATAATGGCTAGTGCCTCACGATTTACAAAAATTATAATGATCTATTAGTATTACTACTTAACAGAAGCAAAAAACATAGTAAGTATAACGAGCGGAACGAGGGGACAGTCACAAAATGAGCCTACCAGCCGCGTGACTATCAATCACTTCTCATTATCCAATTAGACATATCAATCATAATTCCCATAACGCAATCACACAAACCAGATACGTCGAAACCTCCGATCCCTACAAAAAATTTGGAGAAATGAATTACCTTGATGATATCCCTAATCTATATGATTCCCATCTTTGTCTGTCCATTTGCTTGTGGAAAGGATGCATAAGCGCCATAAGGAGGGGTGCAGGAGGTGCTGCAGTACCCCCAGATTTACCACACTGGAGTTCTGAAGGTGAATGAGCAATAAAGATGCCTTTAGCGTTTGTTTTTATCTTGTCATATGTGCTGTGCATTCAACGACAGAGATCAAATATCAGGATATGTTTTCCGACAAATTGCTGCTTATTCAGCAAACATGGAAATTTACATTTACTTTTCTTTCTCTGCAAAGTGAGAGGATTTTGTAAAGTGAAACAATGTGACAATCTTGCTGGTGTGAAAGGAAAGGCTGTAGGATGTCATTTTTAGGTCTCGCCTGGCGTTGGAGCGCGCATGCGCTCCTCGCCCTGCGAGGGCTATAGTAAACACTCTAAGAAGGGGAACTTTAATCCACCCCCCTGTGTCTCAACCGTTTGCAATTGGCTTAGGTCGTGATTAATGTTTTTCCCGTGCTTTTGGTTTGCTGGCTGTCACTTTTGTTGACGCCCTTGCAGTTTTGTGATGCCGCCCATCGTGACAAGCGCATCTGTTTTCACTCAGCCCAGATGCAAATACAAGCGGCTGAATGAAAACAGATGGCAAGCGTTTTTTTTTCTTTGTGCAAACACAGTCCGAGTCTTTGATCTCTACGGCGTGTCTTGCTCACGCTGTCTGCACGGGCCAGTCGGCTCTCTGATTGGTTGGCAACTACCAAATATGCTTTGTGATTGGTGGACCTTGTCAACCAATTAGAGAGCCAACTGGCGCGTGCAGGCAATGCTGCCTTCATGCCTGCAGCACGCGCCACTCCGGCTCTCTGATCGGGCCTATAGTGATGGACACGCGCCTCTGTTTACGTGGAGAGAGAACAGCACGCAGTCTCGCTTTCCTCCGAGCCGCTGCGGTGAGGTCACCTCTTGCCCCTCCTCCTCCCCCGCCCACCCGAGCTTTGCTGCCTCCCGGGCTCGGAACGAAAACCGTTCGGATTCAGACCTGTCATGCTGCCGGCGCGGACCCATACCAACCCCCTCCTCTGCAAAACCGCGTATAGAAATACCCGCTACAAAATGGGTGGCACACTCCGACTACCGGAAGAACTGCTTGTTTATATTTTCGCGGCCGCCGCATTCATTAGAGGCAGCTGGTGGCATGATCACGAGAGCAGGCAGCGCTTCAGCCGGGCCCCGGGAGTCGAGTGTCTCGTGCCAAGCTCCCCAATAAATGCACCCCCACACGAACCCCAACTGAGTACCGAAGCCCCCTTTCCTGACAGCCCACAATGAAGAGAACGGCGCTCCCGGGACCTCAGCCCAGGCGTGTTTCCCCTCTCTCGGCTGTTTGTATGTTTATGCAGCTTTCTTGAAAACACGGGTTTCTATTGACGCGCTAGACCCGAGGTGCAGGATAAACAGCCATTGGACGTTAAAATAATTGCACAACCCCAGGAAAAATAACAAATAAATATCCAAGTCTCCCGGGAGACCCTCGCAGCAGGCTTGACGAGGAGTGCGTGGAATAGTTTTTTTTCTTTTCTTAGGCGGGTAGAGCATTGCTGCAGGGCCGTGCCGGGCTAGTACTGCGGCAGGCAGCGCTCGGAGGGGGCGTCCAGTGCCTCTATGGGCTTCTAGCTGCAGTCGGCATCCTAGGAGGGCAGAGGGGCGCTGTACCACCCACAGCCCGCTGCCGGGAGCCTCGCGGAAACCTTGCTCAGATGTAAACCTTCTCCTTTCTGACGTAAAGCGTCCCTTATAGCTTATCTTGCCACCCCTAGAATCGTGCAACAGAAGTAGGGTGCATTTTATAATTATTCACGTGCGAGTAGACTGGCTTTAGCTGAGCAGCACCTAACGGTGCTTTAAACTTACGATGTGCTGATGCTGGGGGTCTGAGAGGCAGGCAATGAGATGCAAGCAGGGTAAAGAGAACGTATTTTCGGAGTGTTGTCAGGAGATGCGGTTCACAATAAACTGTGGTATTTTTTTGCAGTTTTATATAGCGCAAACTCGACCTGAAGGAATTGGAACCTTTACCTGAGCACCAGTACATTACACAAGGACACATTCATTTTTTTGTAGGCATGGGGGATTAAGTGGTTTGCCTACAATCACGGGATAATACGCCAACACCGAGACTCAAACCCCATTCCCCACTTCCAAAGTCGGCAGCTCTAGTCCTTACACCACAGATTGTTGTAAATCAAGTTTATTTAAATACTCCAGAGTGCACTGCGGAAGCTCCAACAACGATTCTGAGTCACATCTCCACTGCAGCCGGCACAGGGAGGCATAAACACGGCACAACACCACTTATTTTGCAACTGCAGGTTTTCGGAGAAAGCCCTCCTTGAATATGAAGGCCGTTGCCTACCCTCTCTGCTCCATGCTTTCTCAGCCCCCTCCTCCACATCGGTTCCCAGGAGACAGCAGAGTTATTTACACTCGCCCACTAATCCCAGCTCTCTCTGGAGGCCCCTGATACCTTGCAAAGGGCTTCCCTGACTTGATGTGGTGGACTGAACCGTTTTTGAATCCTATCGACCCCGTCTTGCAGTTGACAGATGTTAGTTATACAGTACTGCAGTTCCAGAATGACTAGCCCCCATCACCACCCTGAAAAATTTGAACTGCCATAAAATGGACTGCGGATTTATAACTCCAGTTTAAAGAGAGCATGTTTTCGGTTAACTTCTGTGGACACGTCGCAACCCATTTACAACATTTGTAGTACCCATGTGAAGTTATCATTTACGTCACGAAATATACCCCTGAATTCACAATGCGTTCGATAATCAGGCCCTCATTCTGTTCTTCTTTCGCTTCAAGTAGATGTTACAATGAAGTTTTCACCAGCATCAGGAGGGAGGCGGGGGGAGGGAGGGCATAGCTCCCCCGGGATCATAGCGCGATCTCATCCCTTCAATAAGCGGGGGAGTATTGTCTTCACAGGGTCCGGTGTGATCCATACAAGAACGGAGGCAAACTTTGCAATACTTGTTACTTTTGCATGCTCAGTTTCTAGGAATTGAATTATTTGGTGGAGAGATCCTCCCTTAGGCCTAAGAAGTCTTTTGGGACTGGAATTTAGACAGAAGACAGTATTATTTCTGCTGAAGCATTCATGCTTCACTCAGTGAAGTGAGACTCGCACCCGATAAACACGTTAAGTGAGACTTTGAGGTGCCTGCTGCCGGTGTGTAAAACCACCTTGCAGTGGGGGAGGGGCCCAGTGGAAGGCTATTACAGATTAGAGGGTGTGGGGGCTGCCAGGTGCTTTCCTGCAGATATTGCTTTAGTTTTGAGAGGCCCAGGCATGCCAGCGCAGTTGCCTGTTGTGCACAGAGTGCATGGCAGTGAGGAGACAGTGCAGGCCCCCACACTGCTGTTTTGCTTCAGAGATTCTAAGCAAAAACGCCTTATAATTTAGCAATTTATAATCACTGTCACTTTAACATAATTTGTCAGTCAAACACAGACCCCTCTCAAATAAATGCAACAATCACAAATGCATATAATCCCGTTTTTTTATCAGTATAATATGGATAACGTCCTATTGCTTTGTGGTTTTTTTTTATTGTTTTTTTTCTCACTAATTCATCTAAAGTCTGATGGTGCATAATTGCTAATATATACTGTATACTTTTTAGAAAAGAAAAACAATATAAAAAAATATCATTTACAATACTAATAGCTCTAAACAATGTCACTGCAAGACCTATTGCATTGTAAATGCTTGTTTCCTAATGCACAACATTTAAATACCTATAAATGAACTTCAAATTAGGGGAGAGGATGTAGCCTTATATCTAGAGGAGTTGACCTTGAAGCTGGCGAACTGGGTTCGAGTCTCAGCAACGACGCTCACCATCCTGTGATTCTCGGCAAATCACTTAATCTCCCTGTGCCTAACAAAAAATAACAAGCATTGGCATAGCCAATAGGTCTCGCCTTTGGGACCTTATAAGTGTTTAGCCATGCAACACTTGATGTTGTTGCACCAAGGATATTGTGCTGGATAACTAAACACTTATAAGGTCCCAAATGCGAGACCTATTGGCTATGCCAATGCTTGTTGTGCCTACTGTAGCTCAACACTCAACAATGAAAACTGAAAGGGAGTTAAGGTTGGCCAGTATTTTTAAAGTGGCTTGCTATAAAAAAAAGCTGACATTCCTAAGTTAAAATGCTGCCTTCTCCTGATATAATAACGCCACCATACTAAGGCATCCTTCACTGCCACCCCTGTTTTCACTTGATGAAGCTTGTGTTTTATGAGGGTGTGAAAGGTTCTATGATGGCATGATAATGTTCTTGAAGTGACACTGTCGCAGACTGTAGAATTTCTGTGTGGGTGCATAATGGTAGGTGTACTGATTTATTTATGTTAGTGGTGGTGCAGATTCTTCGTGGTAGGTGTGTGTTCGACCCTGTGTTTTTGTATGTATAATACTAGTTGTGTTGGTGTAT
Source organism: Calotriton arnoldi (assembly GCA_963921515.1). Lineage (NCBI taxonomy): Eukaryota > Metazoa > Chordata > Amphibia > Caudata > Salamandridae > Calotriton > Calotriton arnoldi. Next base: position 1,477,207 of record CAWUFW010003369.1, read on the forward strand.
AAATATGGCAGTGTGGGTATATGATGATGCCTGTGTTACTAGTGTTATTACTTGCGTAAGCTCACAGTGTGATGTGTTTAAACCAATCGTTTACTGTGTTTGTAAGACTGTAAATGGATGTATGACTGCATGACTAGTTCTTACTGCCACGCTGACTTACATTGGTAAATAACCATACTCTGGGTTTTTGCACATGCACTTTCCTTCGGATACAACACGGAAACCAAACAGTGTAATAAGGAGAATACCATACGGGGAAGAGAAAGTCTCAAAGACTGTGTTTGCACCTTATTATGCATTGCATGTCACAGAATTGACATAGTAGCACAAAAAAACTGTCCCGATATTGTGCACAACTGTAATTAGTTGTTCTGTGTGCGCTATTGCTCTACCACTCATATGTGACATCATCACATACAGAGAGAAATCCGTATATAACAAGAGCAAATGAGGGCCGGTTCGGACTGGCAATTCCTGCATTTCCCCCGAAGGGCGAAGCTAAATGCTGCCGGCTGGGAAACTGCATTCATGGCAGGATTTGTTGCCATTACCCAACCACCCCCTCATAAACCCATCCTATTAGTGGCCTCTTGCAGTGTGGGGCGGCTTTCAACATTTTTGCCAGGGTTGGTTTTACTTTCCACTCGGCCAGGCTTGGTTTAAGGGAGGGGCAAAAGGAGACAAAGAAGAAGATAAGTGAATGCCAGTGAGAGAGAAGAGGAAGAGAGAAATACCAATCACAGGGAGCGAAATTGAAGGTATATATAGGCAAAAAATGAGACAAATGGAGCTGAATGGACGCAGTGAAAGGGTACGGGAGACATACGGAGGGAGAAGGTAAGGGAGCAAGAGGGGTGATGGAATGGGCAGAAGCCGGGAAAAGGTGAAAGGATACAAGTGGCAATTATTAGAAAGTAAGGGGGGTTTGAGCAAGAAAAGTGAAAGGAATGAGGCGAAAAGACAATTGGGAGAAAAAGAGCAGAGGTGAGAAGGGAGTAGATGAAGAATGGAGAGCATGTGATAGTCTTAGAAAGGAAACCAATAGAGAAAAAATAGAGATAGAGAGCAACGGCATGATTAGTATGCGACATAATGACGAAAGTGAGCGAGGTTAGAAAAGGTAGGAACCAAGAAGCCAGAGAAAGAAAGAGGGGAAAATCGCAAGACGTGCGAGTGAATGTGTGCCTCAATGACCGAAAGAGAGGAATGGCAGCGCGGCCGTGAAAGTGACGCGGCCGCGAATGTGAAAGTGATCGCGATGCACTTAATGACCCGTGACGGATGGCAGCTGCGCGCGTGCACGCTCACGTGCACGCAAGCTGGGAGCCTCTCTGGTAGCACTTCCAACAAGTAAATCACCACGCGCCCTTGATGAGCAGAAAATTGCACCTCCCGCTGTAAAGCTTCGATCAAGGCACGCCTGGCGGTTGCCATAATAATCATGTGACACGGTGTGATTTATTGTCACATAACAAATTATTGTAAGGGTGCTTAAGATACCTTCTTCATTCGCAGATCCGAGAGCAAACTCTACGATAAATGTCCGCCTATTTGAGAGATATACCCAACCAAATGAAACATCCGTGAACAGCTCTTTAAATGCAAATTCAAAGTGGGTGCCTTCTTTAGAATATGAAAGAGACATACACGGCAGAGTCGCCTCTTGAGGCGACCTCCGACCTCCCGCGCCGCCTATTTTAAAGGTAGCAGTTTTCTGTGCGACTGCCTACTGAATATTTAAGCAGGAGGAAGGGCGGTATGAGGTAATAAATCCCACGGGAGACTTCCGGAGTGATGCATCGGTTCCCGAAACAAGCATGCGTGCTGGCAATTCAAAGAAGAGGCCGCGTCACTGCGCGCGGCCTGTTCGGCGTACTGCGGATGCGTCCACACACATCCTCTGATTAGAAGGATGGATTTGATCTAATTGCCGACCCTAATCTTTTTACAAGATAACGCAGCAGAAAAAGAATTGCTTTAAAATACCATTTGCTCCTGGGTAATTTATAAATAAAAATTATCTGGGACAGCGCAGCATTGACGTTCATTTGAAAGGCAAGTACGTTTCTGCTCATAGAAAGGATGCCGTGGAGAAATTAAGTACTACCAGCCTAAACACATACAGAAGAACCAGCAATAAAACCCTGGCCGGGGCCCTTTCTTTGAATATTCCAGAGCACCGTTGTTGGCCCACGCAGAGGAAACCATTAAATATGATGAGACAGCCAATGTATGCGATAGAGAAAATATACAGGGCTCTCTTCTGGGAGGTGACTTCTATTTCCTCTCGTGCCTGCATTAGCAAGTCCCACGTGGACCCTTTAGTCATCATTCCGCCATTTAAGAGCTCCCGTGTGAGGCAGCGAGCTTCCAAAGCATAGCTTTTGGGGGCTGTTGCGCTCACAGCTTTTTACCTCTGAGCCGGATCTGCGATGCTGCTTTAGTGCCACGCGCCGACAAGGTTGAGTAGGCGAAACATATTGAATGAAAAGGGACGGGCTGAGACTTCCTTTGTTGTGGTACCAATGATTGCAGTGTCTCAACCCGAATGTGGGCTGTTAGGAAAGACAACAACAGACAGATACTGCTTATCAGGATGTACAAAGCATAGACACCAATGAGCGGATCCGCAAAGTCTCTATCAGCCCTGGCCCGCATAAAATATTCATGCATTAATGAACCGATCTTGGCAGATTTACAACAAGCAGATTTCTCACACAGGTACGTTCAAACGACAACCCGACTGCTCTGGCTCCGAAAAACATGCTCAATTGAACAAGCATTGGCCGCGCGCGAAAGTGAAAGCAGCGCGACGCGGCGGGGGAGGGGAGGGGTGGAGGAGCGTGAAAGCAATCAAGTGAGAGGAAAGACAGATGGCGCCTGATCGGGCGCTGAAAGCTGGCGGTTGCGCACGTGCACGCTCGCGTGAACGCAAGCTGGTCGCGGGAAAAGCCTCTTTGGTAGCACTTCCAAAAGCCCCTTACTAAATGTCTCGCAGAGCAGCGCATGCGCGCTGGCTCAGCGAGACCTAAAAATGAATGTGTCCTTGTGTAATGAAATTGGTGTTCATGCAAAGTGCTCTGGTATCTTCGGGTCTAGTTTGTGCTTTATAAAACTCTAAAAAATATATATTTCAGCAGCTAGAAATCACAAATAAGGGGCTTTTTATAATTCTGAAGTATGACGGAAACAAAGATTTTAATAGAATCAAAACAAATAAAGACACTTTACTTAGTGATGAGCAAATGACATATATTCAATGAAATCTGATTTCCAGATTATTGTTTGTGCGCTACACAGCTTTTATCAGTAAAACTACACCTCTATGCAAAATTAATGGCAATTTCAATCGAGAATGTGCTGTCTGTAAATGACAGTGTGCTACCACACTATGCTTTTAGTGATATATTTGCGGCAGTGTGCTTCTAAATGCAACACCTGCTACACACAATGCCCTTACCGCTTACTTGCCGAATGGACATGGCTGATTTGCTACACTTTTTGTTTTTATTTTCTTCCTGAGAACACATGACTAATCCCAATAGCCAAGAACACCACTGGATTAACTACTCGCCTTGGGTTCCGGAGCAGCGTGCTACTCGCCATAACGCGCTTTAACACCTCGTCATTACAATACAATACACTTCTTTTTGCGTGACACGTGGATTTTTCAGTCCCTAGGAGTCTGCAGTCGCCATGCCAATGCGTTTCAAGCACGTGCGCTGACATTCGTGTATTTTAATCTACCCGTGTGCCGAAAATACGGCAGTGTTTACAAACGCTTTTCTCAAACATTCGAACACTGCACTTAGACTGGCACATTATCGACGCTGCCTCGGATACTTGGGGGTACCATGCCTCCCCGATGAGTTTCAGAGGAAGCGTTTAAATCCATCCACTTCCGAGAGGCATAGACGGAGGAGCTTGGGTGGATGACTAGAACACCGGACTAATATGTCAGCGTGCTGTAGGAAGATATCGCTGACGGGCCTGTTTCTTTTCCTTCCATTTCTATGAAATATTTTTACAGTGTATGACTCATCGGGGCTGCGCAGTCCTTCCTCTGTTTTGCTGCTTGGTGCGTAGAGTGGGGAGAGGGCGGACCCGGGTGTGGCCTTACATTCCTGGCAGCCTCACTCCGAGCCCAGTTCAAGCAGCAGCTGTACCGCCCCAGCTGTGCTCCTCGTCGCCGCTGATCCCGCCGGTGAGTAGGGGATATGAGGGTGAACGGCTGTGATTACATGTGCTGAGGGAGCTAGAAAAATAAGGTGGGCAACGGAAGAGGCGCTGTGGTGGGGCCCAGGGAGGGTGCAGTTCAGGACTGCGGTAGCAAGGAGATATGACAGGAAGTGGAGACTCGAGACTGTGTTACGATGGTAGTACCGAGGGTGCTGTGGGGGCTATTAGCGGCTTCTGTGCTGCACGGCCTTTGTGGGGACTGTACGGGTCTGCAGGGAGTAGTTTCAATGGGACATTTCTGGAAGGATCATCTTTCTTTAGTGGTATAAGTAACGAGAGTGGTCCTGTGGGGGTAACACCTTGGGGTGGGTGGATCCTTTGAACTTCGGGAGTGGGGCTGTGGTGGGGGCTTTAAGAAAGAGGAGTGATAATTGTGTGCTGTGTGAAACGGGAAGAACGTCTTGTGGACTGTAGTACTTTTGCCCCTCGGGATACTTGCAGAGGGAAATGTTACTGGGTAGACTGGCATGAGCTCTTGCCTTATATATTAGTCTAATTATACAAGTCTTTTCGTTGCTAATACCACTTGGAGCTATTAATTAAAAACGTCTGGTTAAATTCAGAAGAGCTAAATACGTGAAGTTAAAGCAAAGGCCACTGTTCGAACATACCCGCAGGCGTTAATAAAATAAGCCTTGTGCAGGCTGTTTGACTAGAGAAGTCTCATGGTCATGTGTATTGAATGTATTGCTATATCTAGATTTTTTTATTTTTAAGTAAAGCTTTTACAACAGCAGTTTATTGTGTTTTGTGTTTCTAGCGTGCTATATAGATTCTTTCGAGTGCTTTCCCGTAGTTTTATTTTTAACATTTGTGTCAGTGGAAGATTGTGGGGCATATTATCAAGGGCTTTATCGCCGCTTTAGCTGCACTTTTTGCCGCTAAAGCGGCGATATTTGTATCGCCCTATCAGCAAGCTGTCGCTAACAGGCGATAGCGGCCGGTTTTCCCATCGCCTTGCATGCCAGCGATAATTATCGCTGACATGCAAGGTAGGCGTTCCCAACCAAAAGCGACTGAAAACAGTCGCTAACACAACTTCCCCCTATTAGCAAGGCAGGCGAAGCGATAAAATAAATCGCGTTTATCGCTAGAAATTAACACCTGCTAATGAACATGACTTACCTGTTTGAAGTATAGGAGGTGGATTGTAAGGCTAAATCCACCATAGCGTTAATGCGAGAATATCGCTGGATTTCCAGCGATATTCTCGCATTTCGCCGCTATCGCTGGAAATTTTATCACACTGGAGATAAACCTTGCTAATAGGGTGTTATCTCAGCGATAATTTCCAGCGATAGGCGGCGTTAATAAAATACGCGCTAAGCGCGGTTAGCGATAAATATCGCAACTCCTTGCTAATATGTCCCTAAGTATCAAAGACCAGAGTGCTCATTTTAAGAGTTCACCATGTGTGTGAAGGATTATATGTGCTGCAGTGAAACATCAGCTCTTTCTACAGTCGTAAACTTTTAGATTAACGAGTATGATCTAAACTGGGCCGTGTTTTAAGCATATGGACGGAGGTTTTCTTCTAAAACACATACGTTAGTGCTTTACCTCTAGGCGCTTGGGAGAAGTCAGTGTGTGTGTGTGTATCTATCTATCCTTGGGTGCCGGATCAAAAGAATTTGAGCCCAAGTTTTTGCAACTGGTATTTATAGAACGTCAGTCAGGCTAAAAAGCAAAAACGTGGTGCACAGAAGGAGGTGGGGAATGGAAGGATAAAATGGCCATAACAAAAGTTGGGATAGCACAGGAAAAGGTTATTCTAGAGAAGTTGGGAGTTAGTTTGAAGGGGCGTCAGTAGGGAGATATTACCTACAATGACTGAAGGCGTGTAGACAACGTACCAGGGCCCAGAAGAACACTGGTCAATCACCATGTGTGTATTTAACTGTGTTCTAGTGTGCTATATGTAGCCGTTCGGTTACTTTAGAGATTTTTTTTTAAAGCTAATATTTCAAGAATTTACGTGAAACTGTGTAAAGAGAATATGCCTACGCCAAAATGTCAGCAAATGTTTTGCAAATTGAATTTTTGTTTTGTTTTTGTAAGTACTTAAGAAATGTGTGTGTTTATTTATACGATCAGTTTGAGTCAAGCTCTTATTGAAAGCTAAAGATTGTGAAGGGGAGACTCCGTTTCCTTAGAACATCTCCTGGGTCTTTTTAGTTTTCTTTGCCGAAGATGGAAACGCATTTAAACTCGTATCCGAGTTGAGAAGCTTCTGTTATTGTACAAGTTCAAGTGTGAAGCAATTTAACACTAACTAATAAGGCTATCTCCAAGAATGCCTTTTGAATGTTTGCATCAGGCCCACCACATCACATGTAACAACGGAAGTGGGTTGTCCTCTGTAAATCTCTGATCAAATATGTCATCCCATCCCAAGGGTGCGATGAGTGGTCCATTTGGTGTGACTGGCAGTGCTGCCCTGTTTTGCCTCTCTGAAGAATTGGCAGCAGTAGTCTTTTAAAGGGCCTGGTGATGCTTCCATGCATCGTGCTCCCCTAGAGTGCCATGCAGGAGTGCCACACACTGTTCCTCATGACTGCCAGGTGGTTGTGCATTGAGAATTTTATATGGCTTAGAATTCAACTTTGGAGGCGTTGGATTTGGGTGCACTATGCACCCAAATCCAACGGATGTGTGGCACCCTTAAGCAATAAAACCTTGGATGGACCCGCAGTGCCACAAAGTTAATTACTCCATAAAGTGGCAGTAATTTTACATAGTGATCCTCCGGAGTCCCCGGCTAGAGAGCGCGAAGGGAACAATTTTATAGGGGTGCTCTATAAACCACATAACCTCAGTATACTTCTAGCTTGAAGTGACTACCCTGGAGAATTTTGAAAAGTCAGTACATAGTTCTAGCTTATGTAAAGAATCCAAGCACACCGTCTTTAATAACCACACCAAACCCAGATCCTGGGTTCACTTGGGAGCAGCAACCTTGGGTTGAGATCTTGAGCTCTGGAAGCATACTCCTGGCCACTCTAAACTATGAGTGCCAGATCAAGGCCTTCATACTGTGAGACTGCCTTCTCTAATCCTGAGACCTTTGCCCTCCCAGAAGCCAGAGCTCCAAGGGGAAGGAAGAGGAGCAGGCTTATTAAACGCCAGCTCTAGCTGTCTACTCCCTTTTCAACTTGTACACCCGCAGGTACATGCTTTCATTAGCGAAAAGCTGCAGGAAATGTCTGAGTGCAAGCATTATCAGAGCATCTGTTGGTCTCCTGTTATCATCGACCTATTTCTCTAACTGGTTAATATAGTTTCTAATCCCATGACCGGCCCAGATTCCTCTTCAAGACCACCACACCCAACCTCTTTACAGGCAATGTCAAACCTCCTCATTTCTATCTACTAATCTTTCCCACTTGTCCTTCCTTTGCTCACTGCATCCCCATTTGCCTCACCTGCCTTACTACTTTTTAGGTCTCGCCTAGGCAATGCTTGTGCTGTCTCTTCGAGACATGGTGTATTCAGGATATGGGTATTAAGCAACACCCATCTTTCTAATTGGCTGCTTTTCATTGGTTAATATGGTCACTAGTATCTCCTTTTTAGGTCGAGCCTGGGCAGCGCATGCGCTTCTCTGTGGCATGCTGTATTGGAGTATGGAATAGAAGCCCCGCCCACTCTCCACCCATATTTGTCATTGGCTTGTGTCAATGTCCTTCGTAAATGCTGGCTTCTGATTCGTAGATAGGCTTGTTAGTCCCGCCTTAGTACCACCTTGTCTTCATTTGTAACCTCCCATGAGGACTGGACCTTTTACTTCTGTTCTTACATGGTATGTCTTATTTACTCTGTAAGCACTATTTTCTTTAATGAGTTTCTCCTACTGCAGGCACGTCATGCTTTCCTGCAACATTCAGCGCGCCATGCGTGCTTTCACTTTCCAAGCAGCCCGGGACAATGGCGGCCGCTTCTTTGCAAGGAAATGGGTCTCGTATTTATAAGAGTTTGAGCTATTGGCATTGTAAATGACAATGCCTTTTATTTGTGTTAATTAGCAAAACACATAAATAAAAGGCATTGTCATTTACAATGCCAATAGCTTAAACTCTCGCAAATGCAAGACCTATTGCATTGCAAATGCTTGTTTACTTTTGTAACCTCCCATGAGTACTGCCCCTCTTTAAATGTGGTGTTACATGTCATGTTATTTATTAGAGTCCGAGCCCCCTTATTTTTTTTTTTTTTTTAATGCTTGCTCCTCCATGGCTACAGCTGCTTTGGACATCATGCTTTATAGTCCACTTTATACTTACAAAAAGCACTTGCCGCACGCCTCAACGTTGTGCTTTAACTTAAAAGATTGTGGCATCATCTCTTGTGTGGTCGCTTTATATTTACAAAAATCGCTCGCTGCGACGTCGCGCTTTAAATGTGTTTTTTTGCAGTGCACCACACCATGCTTCAGATTTAACAGGGCAGCCCTGCGCCTTTCTTTTGTGCCGCGCGGCTCGCATACATCAACTTTTACAACATTCTTATGAATAATGGCGGCCGCGTGCCTTTCTTTTGTTGTGCGCGGCTCGCCAGTCAATCTGAGTTACTTGTACGTCTCAACTATCAGGCAGCTCCAACTCTCTGGAGGCTGTTGAGGCGGGGAGCTCACCATTCGCAGCTCCTTGTGCAGGCAGTGGCCTGCACTAGGCATGCTCAGTTTCAGCGGGAGCTCTGGCTCAGCTCTATCACAACACTGAGAGGCGGCCGCAGGATAGACAGATGGGCCAAAACGCACGGCAACCACTTGGTTAACCGTTAACCCCTTCTACTTCTTGCACACGTCTGATGGGCAGCAGCTGCTAGTTGCGGAGCTGTCGGCTAAGTGTTCTGTTTCTTTTGCTGCATTGCTCCACTTTAAGGGCATTCACAGGGAGCGAAATGCTATTTTATGCAAATATGATCACTCCACTGCAAAAAAAAAAAACCATTGTAATTTTCAACACCAACAGCTCTAACTTTCACAAATGCGAGACCAGTTGCATTGCAAATGCTTGTTGTTCCTAGCTTCCTGTCTATCCATTCAAACTACTTTTGGCTGTCCACAATGCTGTCAGTCTGCTAGTCTGTGAGTTGCAAGATCTTTGAGGGAAGATACTTTATTTAAAGGCACTTACCTCATTTTGTATCTCTCCCTTGCCCGCCTGCCACTTATTTCTCTCAAGCAACCTCAGGGATCCATTATGTTTTACATAAGCAGCCAACATTGTAAGACCAGATAAGGAGAGATTGTTGGTTTTCTTGTGCATTGCCAGAGATAAAAACTGCAGAGAAAAATCCAGCTTTTCTCTGAAGGAGTACCAATTGCCTGGGTTTCAAGGCAGTGCCACTGCCAATGCCTAAATTTGTGGTGGTGGTGGTGGAGGGGGGACTGGTAGGTAGGTAGAACGGCCGGTGTTTCTTGTGGGTCCAGGTGAAGATGCTACTACCTGCAGTGATGTCATGATCTCCCTATAAGTTCAGCACTGTAGTGTGGCGCCATTGGCAATGTCGCTACGTCTTATTGTAGGGTGCAGATTGTGCTAGTGTGCGTCTTATTGTAGGGTGCAGATTGTGCTAGTGTGCAATGTTTCCCCGGAGTTCACCACCTTTTTCTCCTCGTGCATCCGGAAAATAATGCTGTCTCATGCACTCCAAATAGTTCCAGATGGTGCTGCAACCTCAAATGTTTAGTTCCTAGACAAAACAAGCATTTGCAATGCAATAGGTCTCGCATTTACGCAAGCTTGAGCTCTTGGCATTGTAAATGACAATGCCTTCTATTTATGTTTTCAATAACAAAACATAAATAAAAGGTATTGTTATTTACAATGCCACTAGCTCAAACTCGTGTAAATGCGAGACCTATTGCATTGCAAATGCTTGTTTTAAAAGAAGTGACGCCTTTAGACGTGCTTCTTCACCGGGGAGATAGCTCGGGTGGTTAATGCAACAGCTGAGCTGTTTCATCCATTCAAATCGGATCTTCACAGAAAGGTCTTGGACGCTGTCATTTTGGAGGTGGATAACACGCTTAACATGGATTTTGTTGATATTAGCACTTGTAATTTATAGCGCATTGAAGCTGCAAAAGACGAAGACAGAAAAACTTGCCCAGTAAACACAGTATTTAGAGGCTACTCAAGTTCAGGCTTGGACTACAGAACGCACCGTAGTGAAAGGCATTCTTTAATAGTAACAGGTTATAAGCTATTGGACATCAAGTTCTTTTAAACGATATTAAATACAGAAACAATTTGTAGTATAAGATAAGCCTGTGTTTAAAAATGAAAGCGTCGTTACAACAATGACAAACCCCAGTGGCTGGCATGGGGCCACCTGGCATGACGTAACTTCTCCACTAGTGAGAAGTGTGCAGCGAACATCGATGTGCTGCCTGCAGTCCGTCTGTGCCAGGGCACAAACAGAGCCCGGTAGAGACCCGTATCGAGGACCCCTTTAAACAAGGGAAAGTGAAAGAGCGCCATGCGCGCGTTGTAGGCACGCCGTGAGCGTGCACATCGGCGTGGCCTGCGGCTCGTGCCCGGTGGCGGAGCCTGCGGACTTCGCCGTACTTGAATAAGTGCTGCGCGGCTCGTGCGGCCCAGGGACGGGGCCGCCAAAGCAAAAAAAAAAAAAAAACAGTAGAGGAAGTCCGGCGGGAGCCCACCCTGCCTTCGTGAATGCCGCATGGTGCGGCCAAAGCAGGATTTTAGGCGGGGCTCCTGGGAGCAAGACGGAGCCCCGCGTGTTGCTGCAGTGACCGGCTGAAGACGGAGACCAGCCGAGGAGCAGCGCAGAGTCCCCACAAGAGCAGGTAAGTGGGGTGAGGCATGTTGTGCGTGTAAAGCGCGCCGCGCTTGGAGCTCGCGTGCGCATTAAAAAAAAAAGAAAGTGATATTGCATGAGGCTTGCGAGGACGGAAGGGGGACAGGAGATGTGCACATCGCGTGTCTGTACGTGCGTGTTCACGGGCGTGTTCACATTTCCAGTCCGTCCTGCGCGTGCACAGCTCCTGTCTCCCTTCCAAAGCAAGTCAGTAACAATAGATCTCGCTAGCGACAGCGCTTTCGCGCTGCGTCGCCAGGCGAGACCTAAAAAGCTACGTCCGTGAGTAGATTTAGAGGCCTTTTCTGCATTGACTGACTGAAGAATAAAGGGCTCTAAAATACCTTCTCTTCTGCTTATTGTGCATTTCGTGGTGGGCGTGGATCCGTCAGCTGCCATCGATCCACTGTGCTGGCAGTTACTGCCTGACACTTGACTGGAGTTTGATGTTCTTGTTTCTTTTAAGAGCTTGTTGTACCTGAATAGCTTTTATTAGTGAAATAATAGAGACTGAGAAACCTGGTCAGCATACGCTTAAAGCAGATGTTCTGAGATGCAAGCATAACTAAATGCAGTGCAGAATAATTGAAGCATGCTCTCTACCACTGCTTGGGGAGGCACTGAGTGCAACTAGCCAAAACCCAAAGGGTCAATTCACAAACATGCTTCCAGCATCAATACTGATTGTGCCTGGAAGAAATCATAATTTATGCATTTGGAGTCTTATGCTAATAACTCGCAAAACATGATAGATGCATCAGGCGTGCCGTAAATAGGGACTGAGAGAGTATAGTGTTGTCACTCATTTATCCACCACTCACACTTAGATTTGAGTGTCATTTAAACAGGTTGACATTTCAGGGGGTATTGTTGCTCAGATGAGTGATTAATCCGAGAAACGCACAGTCATAACTTTATGGGTATTCCCGGACAGTTTGCAGTAGTTTTTCTTAACTTTCACTCGAACCCAAATAATTCAGATGTAAGTTAATCAAAAAACTGGGCGGGTACGTTAGTATTGCCAATTTTCACACGGTATGCTCTGTAATTACTGACATTTCTGCAAAGTCACCCAATAATAATCGGAGCATAAGATCTGTAAATCAGTACTTAATTTGAGCTGATGGTTTCCGGAGCCTGGCACAAGCACTTAATTGTCAACACCTGCACTTATGTCACGTTGCCACACGGTAGCACTGCTTGTCTAATTTACAGACAAGCACCGCAACACAATATGGATTAAAAATGACTAATCCTTTCCTCCAAAGCAATTTTTATTGCTTTGGGTACCCGGAATAGTATAAATTGTCACACTTTTACGAGTGTGTCGGTTCGTAGTTGTAGTGGTACTGTAGTTGGCAGAGCTAACCGCGGCAGTGGGCGGCGCAAACGGAAATGGCCTCCTGGCGAGGGATCTGGCACGTAAAAAAAAACCCCAACATATTAAGCACTGACTTGGTACAGTACAAATCACATGTGTAGGGTTAGAGAACATTTGTTATCAACAACGTCATTGAGCTAATTTGCGTAATTTTAGGTAGGAGATAATTTTGCAATGGACTGCATGGTGTTCTGTTCCCTAGGACTTATGCTCCCTTATCAAGTTTAAATGTTTACACAAACATTTATAACGTTACTCAATCGTTTGTCATTAATGTATTTGCTAAAAAAGAATCACTCCGTACCAAAATGAAGGCAAAGAAGCAACTGAGTTAAACTTTATTCAGTGCCACTCTTCAGCTCACAGAAAGCGGAAGCAGTTGATCGTTTCCGTGTGCTATTTTAAGGGCATCCCATTTGTTTCAGTGCCACTCGCAGACCTAAGCCAGGGCTCTGAAAGCCAGTAAAACAAAAGATTGTCCGGATGAGCACTTTATCCATGAGAGTTTCAGAAAACAAATGCTGTTGAAAAGGGTAATAATTACAATTGTGTTAGTGGTGCAACTATCACTACTTTTTAATTTTTTTTTATAGATGTGTTTTTTTAAAAGATTTACTTTAATATGCACACTTTTGTTCTAGTTAACCATACGTTTGTAGATTAGAAAAAAATACTAACGAACTGGGGATTAATCTTTGGCATCTGTGGACTTATTCGTCACTTTGAGTTCACGACCATTCGCAGGTCTTGGTTCTCCAATTTGGATTTAATTAGAAGCTAAGTTGTCTTTGCACAGAACCAGTGCACCATTAATAGAAAGAGTAGATGTCATATTAGTGAGAAAGCTAAATTCTGTTCCTATTGCACACCTCTTGTTGAACTAACTGCAAAGTAATTAGTTCAACGTTTCAAGGCCAAGTCCACGCCCATTCCTCTTGCGTATATGGAAGGTGTGGTTCTCAGTCTTTCCTGCCAAGGGGTCCACCGTTGCATCACTGCAAAGTGCTTTGAAAGTGAGGGATGGCACCATGCCAAACACAAATAGTGAAATTCCACAGGTTCTCAAATCTTTGTGGAGTCTGTTTCTGTGGGTAGTTTTCAACAGCACCCTCCGACCCTCGTGCGTATACGTTGATATTGCTGTATGCAGTGCTGCTCCCCACTATAGGCAGCCCCTTGTGGGCATCTGTAGAGAAGGGTACACTGAGGAGTCCGAGACAGGAATAGTAGACTCGTCTGGATGCTGCTACCTTTCAGTCTGTACTTGAAGTTTAAAATGACTGCAGCATCCAGTGCTTGCCATCAAGACCCCAGCACAATAATAAGATAATTCATGCTTTTCATCTCGTGTGCATTTGCTCAGAGTTATCCTTGCGCTGTAAGTGGCACTTGTAGGCCCTGCCGCACAGGTGTCCTGTGTTGGTGCATTAGAGCTGGATCCAGGCGGTTTTTTAGGATACCCACAAGATCTCTTTGCCTCTACTGAATCTGAGTAGGGATTACCCCGAAACTCTGTGGTTATCGGGAATGATTCTAGGCCACATAGACAAAAGTTGAACACACGTCTTTTTGCAAGCTTTAGGGTGTTCAACACATACTGCCGTTTTTGTACTTATGATGTATCCTGTCTGGATTCCCATCTATTCTTGATGCAAGAGGAAGATATTGCACACACACTGAGGTGTTGGAGAGCTCGGACACGCTTAATTAATTTTTTTTTATACCGTAAAGCAGTGGTTCTTGTAGCGGTCTAGTCTTTCACCGCTCGCCACCCCCTGGACCCGACCCGGAATCACCCGCACACAATGTATCACCTTCTGGCCAGGCGTGACCAGAAGGCTTAAATAAACGGGCCGGGGTCGCTCGGGACTTCCGGCCCACACGAGTGCCACAAGATCACTTGGTCTGTGTCTTTATTCCTGCGCCCATTCCAGGGCCCTTTGGCCTGCAAAGTACCCACCTCTACACTGGCGACGAGGATGGGATCTGCCGCCCGCAGCTGCCACGCACCTGCCCGCCAGCCGGCCGGAGAAACTGAGGAGCCCAGCAGCGATACCCGCGCGTCGGCGCCCACCTGCCTGGTCGAGCGCCCGGAGGAATCCGCTCCGTGGACGACGAGCAAGCGACATCACCGGCCGGTGACGCCAGGTACAGCGCCACGCTCTGCCGCCCCGCTGCCTGTGTCCCAGCACACTACTGTGGCGCGCGTGTGCTCCCGGTGAGGCCTCCAGTCGAGCCCGCGCTGAATTTGGAGACGCGCGCATGCGCAGAACACGCCTCGCCCCAGGCGACTCCCAGCGCTGCAGTACCTCTACCCAGCCACCGGAGACCAAGAGGGGTGGAGACATGTAGCTCCCAGCGACAGGAGCTACAAGAGGAGCAAGGCCACAGTCAATCCTTGCACAGTCAACTTCCCCGACGCCCAGCGTGCTGAGAAGCAGCACCAAGACACTGCCAGCAAGACCATCACTACCCAGGTGGCAGACACCTTCAGCGTAGCAGCGCCAGCCACACAAACGGACCTTGGCAAATCCACCTGCCTAGCCTCCAGTGACCGGAGTGGCAGCTCAGAACACACTCGACCAGGGCGTCACCGTGCTTCACCCAGCCATGTCTGACCCGGCCACAGCAGCAGCCCAGCAGCCAGCACCCCCTGCCGCCTCCCCGGCACACCTACACACCCAGGTCAACGCACTTCCCCCGTTCAGCGAGCTCATTGATCCTGCCACTGCATCACCGAGGTGGAATGTGTGGATCGGCCGCCTGAACAACTACTTCATTGCCACGAGGGAAACGGACGGCGCGGTGAAGAGGTCGTTGCTACTGCATTTCGCGGGGGACGAAATATACAAGCTGTTCGCGCACTTGCCCAACACGGGTGCACCCACAGACTACGAGATGGCGGTCAGGGCATTGAATGCTCACTTCGACCCTCAACTTAACCCCGACTACGAACTCTTCAAATTGCGACAGGCTCGTCAGAGGGAAGGAGAATCAATGGACGTTTTCCATGCACGCCTCCGGGAGCTCGCCAGCACGTGCACGGAGGATGATCAGACGAAGGAAGTGAGGGCACAAGTCATCCAAGGGTGCCGCAACAAGACCTTGCGGACCCTCATCCTCAGGCAGCCACGGATCACCCTAGAGGATATACTCATCCTGGCACGATCCCACGACCTGTCAGAGGCCAGAGCCACAGTCATGGAAGCCGCGCTCACCCAACCGGCCGAACAAGCAGTGTCGGTCAAGACAGAGCGAGTCGACGCAGCCCACACGTCGGTGCGCGGGAATCGGGGACGCTGGCCCAACAGAAGCTCGCGCCGACCACAGTGTGGGTACTGTGGCAAGGAGGAACACCTCCCGGAGGAATGCCCAGCGAGAGGCAAGACATGCTCAAAGTGCAGCATCGCCAATCACTTCTCGAGTGTATGCCGTGGGGGAGGGCGGCACAAGGGACCGCCCGGGCGAAGACCGCCCACCAGAGCAGTGAGACAACTCTCACTGGATGAACTCGAAGCGTCAAGACCGCAGAAAACACCAACACAACGGAGGCAGTACCTTGAAGATTCGTCCACAGACGAAGAGGGAGAATGCTATCTAATATAATTCGCACGTGACCTCAAGCGGAGGCGGCGTCCGCAGCCAACGTGCGCCATCGAGATTGCCGGGTCCCTCGTCACTGCGCTCATCGACACCGGGGCATCGGTGAACGTCATGGGATGTCAACAATACAAACGGTTAAGCCCAAGGCCAGTACTCGCGCCATCCAAAGTGAAGATCCTCACGTAAGGGAGCCAAAAGCCACTCCCCCTAAAAGGGAAAATGACCGTCCAGGTGAAGACAGATGGCCACGAGGTCACGACCACGTTCCATGTAGTCGACAGGGAAGCGGACATCCTCGTAGGAAGTCACACCGCGGAAGACTTAGGCCTGGTAACGTTTGCAAATGCTGTACGAACACTACAAACGGAGGACATTCTAGGGCTATTCCCACAGCTGTTCAAAGGATTGGGGAACATGAAGCGGCTACCAGTAAAGCTGCACATAGACTCGTCGGTAAGACCCGTCGCCCTGCGGCACAGGCGCATCCCGTTTCACCTACGCCCACTAGTGGAGCAAGAGCTACAAAAGCTTGAACAACAAGGGGTGATAGAAAAAGTAACTGGACCGACCCCGTGGGTATCGCCGATGGTCATAGCAGAGAAACCAAAGCAGCCTGGGCAAATCAGGCTCTGCATAGACATGCGGATGCCCAACCAGGCCATACGGAGAGAAAGGCATCTAACGCCAACGGTCGACGACATCCTGGCCGACCTCAATGGGTCTCGGTGGTTCTCCAAGCTAGACCTCAACGCGGGGTACCACCAGTTGAGGCTAGCGGAAGAAAGCAGATACATCACCACCTTCTCGACGCACCTGGGACTCCGACGATATAAAAGGCTGAACTTTGGGATGTTGTCGGCCGCGGAGATATTCCAGAATGCAGTAAGGGAGGTCCTGTCCGGCTTACAAGGGGTGCTCAACGTCAGCGATGACATCTTAATACACTCTGCAACGCTCGAAGACCACCACCTCCAGCTACGAGCCACCCTCCAGCGCCTCGCAGACCATGGAGTGACTCTCCACAAGGAGAAATGCCAGTTTTATAAACGATCCATCGAATTCTTCGGATATGTTTTTAGCCAGGAGGGAGTGCAAGTAGACCCTCGGAAGTCTCAAGCCATCCAGCTCGCACCTGCACCAACGACGGCATCGGAAGTCCGAAGCTTCTTGGGCATGGCAACGTACTGTGGGCAGTTTATACCCAACCTGGCCACCATCGCGGAACCTCTACGGAACCTGACGAAGAAAGACACCGGATGGAAGTGGGGCCGGGACGAAGAGGAGGCATTCCGGAAGGTGAAGTCGACCCTAATGGAGAAGACGACCATGGCCTACTTCGACACGTCTCGGCCGACAGAGCTGATGGTGGATGCCAGCCCCGTGGGGCTAGGAGCCGTGCTGATGCAGGAAACGGAACCAGGGACGTGGGTCCCGCTGGCCTTCGCGAGCAAAGCGCTGACCGCATCGGAGTCTCGATACTCGCAGATTGAACGAGAAGCGCTGGCCATCAAGTGGGCGTGCAACCACTTCCACCTATACCTCAGCGGACACCCGTTCCGCAAAGTAACTGACCATCAACCGCTACTTCCGCTGTTCAAGGGCACCGCTCCTCACCCGCCGCCCAGAATCAAGAGATGGGCGATCCAGCTCCAGCATTATCAACTAGACCTGGTGTATCGGCCAGGCGCGAAAAACCCGGCAGACTTCCTGTCGTGCCAGCCAGCCCCCCAGAAGAGGACTCAAGCCAAGAAAGACAAACCGAAGACTTCGTCAACATGGTGACCCAATGGGCATGCCCGAAGGCCCTCACCCTGGAAGAAGTCGAAGCCCACACGCACTCCGACATAGTCCTCAAAAAAGTGCTGGGCGCTTTGCAGAAAGGGTCATGGGAAAGGTTTCTCCACGACATCAATGGGTGGAACGAGGCAGACCGGACCCGCCTAGGAAAATTCTGGAGAGTCCGTGAAGAACTCAGCGCTGCAGCGAGGGGTGTCGTGCTGAGAGGGTCACGCATTGTCACCCCCCTGAGCCTCCAGGATCGAGCAACTGATCTGGCACACGAGGGACACCAGGGCACGGGAAGAATGAAGTCCAGGATGAGGGAAAAGGTGTGGTTCCCTGGGATGGAAGAAGCGGTGGACGCCATGGTGCGCGGCTGCCGAGTTTGCCAGCTCACTGGAAACCCGGAGACTCCAGCCCCTGTGATAACGGAAGATCCAGCCCCATCACCCTGGTCATGGGTGAGTCTCGACTTCGGGAGCTTCCTGGACGGGAGGGTCACGGCCGTGATAATCGACAGCTACACCAAATACCCCTTTGTGGAAGTTCTACCATCCACCGCATTTAACAACCTCCTGCCGATGATGGAGAAGACGTTCGCACTCTTCGGTCTGCCGCACGTCGTCAAGACTGACAACGGGCCCCCGTTCCAGGGGAATGAGTTCAAGGAGTTCCTCAACCGGCTAGGAGTAAGACACCACCGCATCACGCCGCAGTGGCCCCAGGCCAACGGCGAAGCAGAACGGTTTATGCGGACCCTGAACAAGGTACTACGCATTGCGGTAGCCGACCAATCCGATCCGGAGGGTGCCCTCCAGACGTTTCTGCGGGAATACAGGAGTACCCCTCACTGCACAACCCAGAGGTCTCCGTGGTCACTAATGCTAGCCGGCCACCGACGCGACACCATCCCGGTGGCAGAAAACTGGGCACCGGAGCCGTATGATCCAGCGGACACCCAGGCCCGGAGGTCGGCAACCAATGAGAAGGCCAGTCAGCGGCGAAGAGCACGACCCGAACAATAGCGCCGGGGTGTGCTGTTCTGGTGAGGAACCGTCGCAGCGGAGGGAAGTTCCGCACGCCCTATGAACTAGGGCTCTGGATCGTCCGGACAGTCAAGGGGACGGCCATCACCGCAGTGAAGGACGGAGAAGTCATCACCAGAAATGTCTCATGGTTCAAGAGGGTCCCAGCGCCAGAAGGTGGTGAGGTGTCCGGCAACAGAGAGGCGGAGTGGGACGACGTAGGCCCAAGGGCTGCTGGGGACACAGCTCCGAGTCAAGCAGGATCAGCCCCATCTGTTGACATAATTTCAGAGAACCGGCCCCGTGAACAGGAGGCTGTCAGCCCGAGGGCAAACCGAACCGCCCGCCAACGGCAATATGACTTGAGGCCCAATCCGAGGCCAAACCACCGACTTGCAGATTTTGTGTGTTAAGTTTTATTGGGTTCATTTGTTTTGGTTGATCTTGAACTGATTTGGGATGGGATGTAGCGGTCTAGTCTTTCACCGCTCGCCACCCCCTGGACCCGACCCAGAATCACCAGCACACAATGTATCACCTTCTGGCCAGGCGTGGCCAGAAGGCTTAAATAAACGGTCCGGGGTCGCTCGGGACTTCCGGCCCACACGAGTGCCACAAGATCACTTGGTCTGTGTCTTTATTCCTGCGCCCAGTCCAGGGCCCTTTGTCCTGCAAAGTACCCACCTCTACAGTTCTTAACCCTGTGGTCCGGGGACCCCTGGGGTTCCATGAAGCCTACTCGGGTGGTCCACAACTGCTTAGAAAATTAAATATTAATTAACACTCTAAATGCAGTGCACTTTGGAAAAATTAACTGGTCACCCTTCAGCTGTTGATTATTTAGATGGTGAACTGGTACTAATGCAGTGAGACTGTTAGTTAGGTGTTGAGCTGGTACTAATGAGATACAGTATTAATGTCCTCGTTGATGGACTGGGGAAGGGCTTTGGTCTGCATCACTAAAAGGGTGAAAATAATCGCGTCTTTTTATTGAAAATGTTTTATTTTATTATTTGTGCATAAACCAGACACTGTAGAACAGCATGTATTTCAACAAGACAGTGAGTCCATGAAAATCGCCAGGCCTGCTACTTTCTTTTTTTCTAACTAATTTTTATTGCATAAGAAACTTAGCAAAAGTATAAATGGAAGTAATCCCACATGAGACTACATTGAGGAAAAAGTCCCATCTCAACCTCAAAATACAGCATTTTAGGGAATTTGGCCCAAGCAATAGCAGCAACCTTGGGGAATAAATACTGTAACTCACAAGGATCCAAGGAAATAAGAATAGCAGAGGAACATATCAGTAGCTTAAAGATGAGGGGGAAGACTACTTCTGTTCCCCCCCTGTTGTGGTAGGAACAGGAGAGCCACTACACTAGGCTAAAAATGATGCCCCAGGACAGTGCCCTCACACAACGGAGAGCAGAGAAAGAAAAGGAAAACTCAAAATCGCAGCTCTGTCGTTCTAGTGGCAATGATCAAACTCCTCAGAAAAGCTTCACTGCTTCAATTTGACTGAATAAGTGGACGTTGTGGCCTTAGTCTTACATCCTTTAAGGATAAACACCCCTCTACAGATTCTCAACTTAACTTGCCAACCATCAGCTTGTCAGTGATAGCTGGCATTTAGCCAATTCTGTGTTGCAGGAGCCATGTTTGTTTTATGACTCTTGCTCTGCAGCTAGCCCTACCTTCTGGCATCCCAGAGCCGCTGAGAAGACAGTTGCCCTGCCTCGGGAAATTTTGTGACCAGGTGGCTCCTTACTCTGCAGTGTCGGACTGTCCGCTTCCCGATTTTTGCTACTTCCTTTTGTTGCCCCTCTATATGCTTCTTCGACTGGAGGACAGCTTATTGTAGAACATAAAAAATAATTTTGGGGCTGGGTTAAAGAAACACATCCGAGAAAATGGGAGTGCAGAGAACATTAGAATGCAGAATGATTGATTGCAATGCAGCAGATTTGTTCCCTAGATTTCTAATGCTCTGTGTAAACAGGCGTCCCTGTTAGTTGTAGTGTGAATGAATAAGAAGTAGCACCGAGCTACCCACCCAAGTGAGTTTCAAAACCTTGGATAGTGCCCTTGTATAGAGAGAAACTAGCGGAGGAGAAATGATCCTCGGGCAATTGTAAAAGAAAGGAGAACGCCTGACACTGCTCGCACCTATAAAACCAACTAACCCAATAAAGCATATAACTAATAACTATATTAGGTTTTCAACAGAAAGTGAAATTAAATACAAAGACAACCAGTTGAACTTTATTACACAATTGACTATGATCCTTCAGAAAGTACTCACTTCTCTGCCCAGGAGTGTCTGCCCTTCCAGTCTCTGTGTGGCAGATTTGTGATCACAGTTGTTGGGAGGCGTGAGGGATTTGAAAATGTTTATAGGGTGCTGTTGTGCAACCTCCCATGTAATAATGAGACAAACCTGTATTGGGTCCTGTCAGGTTTGTTTGTAAAACCTTAGCTCAGTCCTGGGTAGCTATGGCTCAGAGCTATCCGGCTTTATCAAAGCAGCAGGAGCTCATGCAAAGCATTAAGAAATACCAAAACTATAACGTCTATGGTGGGTGACAAAACTGCACTCTGACTTTCCTGGGTCCAACAGACTTGGGTTCAATTTTTAAGGGTCAGGACTGAGTCTCCCAGGCTGCACGTCAGCATCCAGTGCCAGTCAGGCTTGTTGGAGTTGGTCTTTGAAGGGTGAAGGCTTCTCAACTTTTATGGTGCTGTGGCTGTAACAGAGTGACGTTTAGAGTCACTTTTTTTTTTTTTTTTGCAGAATTATATAGCCCGAACTCGACCCAAAGGTATTGGAGTGCTTTACATGAGCACCAGTTACGTTACACAAGGACACATTCATTGTTTAACATAATCTAACGTAACGTATCTTTCTCTATGGCTTGTGGGCAACTTTTCCACAAGCGAGGCTCCGCAAGCTCAGTTCCTTTCTTTGCTAGTTCAAGGTGCAGCGTCCCTTTCGTGGGTCCAGAAAAAAGCAGTGCAGTCCTTTGTCTGTCTGCTCTCCAGTACAGATGTGTACTGAGGTCTGAGTGCCACTTTTATGCCCACTACAATCCTAGGGGGATGTGGTGTCTAACTAGCCAATGGGCTACCAGGTCCTGATGGCGACTTCCTGTGAAGTGTGGCATCTGACTATCCTAAAATGCACT
Organism: Calotriton arnoldi; assembly: GCA_963921515.1. Lineage (NCBI taxonomy): Eukaryota > Metazoa > Chordata > Amphibia > Caudata > Salamandridae > Calotriton > Calotriton arnoldi. Next base: position 1,499,244 of record CAWUFW010003369.1, read on the forward strand.
ATTCTGCTTACTCCCAACATGGCAGAATCCTTCTGTAGAGCTCCCTTGCCTGACCCAGAGGTGTGGCTATCTGGGGGCTACACTCCCCTTTGGGGAAAAAAACGGTTGACACCTACTTCTCCCTTTCTGCCTGAGATGCCAGCCTGTCTGCTAAAACAAAAGAGCCACCCTTCCTGCTTTTTTTGACTACCATTTGCCTTTTAAAGGTAGCTTCCCCTTTGAAGCTCACCTTTTGTTCTCGCACCCACCCTGGCCACCCTGCCAGGAGGAGGTCACACCTCTTCTTTAGGCAGGTCCTTTGTTCCTCTTTCTAAGGGTCGTTCTCACCTCTTCCCCTTGAGGGCAGCAGCTTGTGTGCAACCGGAAATGGCTACTGGAAACTTTGGGCAACAAAGTGGCAACTTTCTAAAGTTGCCATTTGTAAAATAGTTACATTAAATTCAACTAGAGCAACAAGCTGGGTTTGATGCAATGATTCTTTTGATACCTTGAAGTACCATATTTAGTAGTCACATTTAGAAGTTGGCACTAGTGAGTTATTAAATCTTTTTATTGTACAGCTTGTATCAGGGAGTGATTACAACCCCTAAATGGGGCACAGCAGTTCTACTAGCTCATATATGCAAGACAAGCCTTTAACATGAACATGAAAACGTATCCCACATTGAATACCCCCCCAACCCGCCCCCCCCCCCCAAAAAAAACCCGGCACTTAATGAAACGGTGGAGCCCATTAATGCAGATAGATGAAGTCATGAACGCTGGCTACAAGTTGAACCCCCTACCCACCACCCCAAACAAGTATCGCATTATTACAGTGCCCTACTGTAAGTCTGGATTGCCTAATAGGTATCCCGTTAATGGGGCCCAGAAGTCCTTGGGGCGCGAGGCTACGGGCAGTTCCTCCGCATAAATTCCCAGCTGGTCCCTGCAATAAAGTAAGTCCCGGATCCATCTTTTGACTGTCGGTAGGGTTTTAGCCCCCCAGCATTGCGCAATTGCCGGCTTGGCAAACGGCGTGGAAACCGCCACTAAACGCCTATTGCATGGCTTAAGGCCTTTAACCCAACCCAACACGCACACATCAGGCGTACACGGCACCGACTCCAGCACCACTTTCATGAGCACATTCGCAACCTTGACCCAAAAAGCCTGTATACCAGCACAACCCCATGCGAGATGCAGGAAGTCCGCATCCTCCTGTCCACACCGCACACAACTAGCGCTGTCCCGCAACCCAAATCTATGCAACTGAACAGGCGTGTAATAGATCTGGTGCAGATATTTAAAGTGTATGATGCGGAGATTGCAATTTGCAGTCAGGAGTCCCGTCAGGGTGCAACAAAATTTCCATGCGTCCAAGGAGAGGGTATCCCCCAGAGTTGTATTCCATTTGTTATATGAAGGGTTGTCTATAAGGTCCCGCTCCCTTAGGGAGGGATCATAAAGTCTGGTGATCAGACCGCGTCGGGAGTCACTAGCAAGTACCGCTTGCAATGCCCGTAACGTTTTTGGCTCAGCTGGATAGTCGGGATATACTGCACGCACAGCCTGCCTAACACGCACATAGGTGAATCCTAACATCATATCCTGCCCCGTCCCTTCTGTACATCGGAGAGGGATATGAACTGGCCTTGTCGATACAGGTCGCCTAGTTGTGTAATTCCTGCGCCTTCCAATGTGCGCAGCGCGGCCCGCCCGTGGCAGCGGAGATGTCCGGGTGTGCCTTGATCGGTAGCGTCGGGGTATAGAGGTAGCACAACTGTGCCCGTTTGGCCAGTGCCTGCCAGGCCCACGCAGTGCAGTGTACCGGGCTGATCTCGGTCCGCAGTCCGCCATGTCCGCCCAGCAGAGCGTCCGCCACCAGCGGCACAGGAAGGATTGAATCTGCCTCCACCGCTATATGTGGCTGGAACCGCTGCGGATAAAACCAGAAATGCGCAAACTGCGCCTGAGCGCACAAATAGAGCCGCAGATCAGGGGCTTCAAAGCCTCCTCGGTCGAACGGCTGCACCAGCACCTCCCAGCTGCAACGGGGTTTCTTACCGCCCCAAACAAAGGTGAGCAAGGCCGACTGAAGTGTGTTAAAAAGTGCAATGTTTAACCAAATCGGGACATTAACCCCTTGTGTGCGCGGCCGATTTTCGCCCTGTGCGGGGCGTTTCATTGAGTGGGCGGGTTCATGACGAGCTCAGCTCGTCATGCGCACACGAGCACCGCGCAGCATGACGAGCTGAGCTCGTCATGAGCATAGAAAGGGTTAATAAACAGGTAGAGCAGCTTTGGTAGGATCGTCATCTTGACGACTGCTATACGATCAGCTAAGGAAAGCGGCAGTGCAGCCCACCTCGCCGCCTGTTCAGTGATTTTAGTGATAGCCCGACCATAATTCTCGGATATAACCACTTCAGGGTCCCTATGTAGCCACACGCCCAGATAACGAACTGGGCCAGTAGACCACGCAAGGGGGAAATCCAAGTCCACCTCCCGGGTACCAGCAGTCAATGGGAACACTGTCGATTTCGCCCAATTGATACCCAGACCCGAGTAACGTTCAAACTTCACGTACTCGCGAAGCAGCTCAGGCTGATAAGTGTCCGGCTCACGGATGTAAAGCAACATATCGTCCGCGTACAAGGAAACCACCAATGGACGTTGACGGAATCGCAACGCTGCCTGAGCATGCCGCTGGTGCAATTTACAGGCTAAGGGCTCGAGGGCGAGGGCGAAGAGGATGGGTGACAGAGGGCAGCCCTGTCGCGTGCCCCTGTGAATCGGGAATGCGGCAGACACCCAGCCATTCACGCGTATTCGGGCCCTTGGCTCAAAGTATAACCGATGAACCCATGTAAGAAAGAAAGGTGGCAGACCCATGCGCAGCAGGACGGCGAACATATATTCCCATTGCAGGGAATCAAACGCCTTCGCGGCGTCGAATAGAACCGCTACAGCCTGGAAGTCCGATTCAAAATAATGCAGGGTGGCGAACACCGTGCGAAGGTTGTGCATAGTTGATCTTGCAGAGACAAACCCCGACTGGTCGGGGAGGACCAGGTAAGGTACTAGGGGCTGGAGCCTACTGGCAATCATTTTTGCCAGAATTTTGGCATCGATATTGATCATAGAGAGAGGCCTATAGGAAACGCAGGCGTTGGCCGCTTTGTCCTGTTTCAGTAGCATGACAATAAGGGCCTCTCTAAGAGTGGGCGGGAGGGTGCCAGAGTCATAGGCCTCCGGATAGACGTCAAGGAGTCTAGGGGCCAAATCTGCTGCATAGGCCTTATAAAATTCGCTCGGGAGCCCATCAAGGCCCACAGCCTTACATGTTGGGAGTGCCATGATGGCCAGTTTGACATCGTCGACATCAAAGGGCTGCGTGAGATATTCACGCTGGCCCGCTGATAGCCAGCCTAGCGCAATATCATCAAGATAGGAGTTGATATCCGCCATCGGGGCGTGTGGCCTCTTACCAAAGAGACTGGCATAGAAATCCAGCACCACTCTGCTTATCTCTGGTGTGGTGTAGTGCATCTCGCCCTCCTCATCAATCATTTCGGTAATGTAGTCTTGGCTCCGAGGTGCCGCCAATTTGTGCGCAAGGGAGCGGCTAGGTCTGCCCCCCTCCCCATAATAGCGCGCCTTACTGCGACGCGATCTATGGGCCACCTCTTGGTCTGCAGTTTCATTGTGCTCCGTGACCAATTCACGTATTGCAGCCAGCTTTTCTGGGGCCGGGTGTTCTGCGTATTCACTCTCCAATGTGGATATTTCCGCTGCCAACCTGTCTATGCGGCGCCGGAGGTCCTTCAAAACTCCGGCTTGCGATCCAATACATACTCCACGTATTGTAACTTTGAATGCCTCCCAGAGCACGCCCGTGCTATCTACAGTGCCCTCATTCTCTTTAAAAAAATTACAAATCGCCTCACCTACAGTATCTTTGAAAACCAGATCAGTCAATGAGGACTGCTGTAACCTCCAATTGAACGGAGGCCGTTCACAGTTAGGGATGCGCAAGTCCAGCAAATCTGGAGAATGATCAGAGAGTGTGTTTGCCAAGTGCCTGACGTCTGCGACCCACGTACAAACAGCCTCAGACGCGAGCCAGTAGTCCAGCCGGGACCATGTACCATGTACCGTGGACTGTGGATACAAAGGTACTCTCCCGTGCCCCAGGGTTTCGTAGCCGCCACACGTCGTGTAAGTTCCCGGCCTCTAACAGACCCAGCAGAGCGTCCGTCGCAAGCCTATGCCGGGGGGCCCCACTTCCCAGTCTATCAATATGTACATCCAGACAAGTGTTGAAATCGCCTCCCCACAAAATTGCAACAGGAGGGAAGCTGGAAATACGGCACCACACATCCGCAAAGAAGGAATGGTCATCCACATTCGGTCCATACACATTCACCAACAGCACTTCCGCACCGCCTAACTTGCCATGCACCAGCGCAAGCCTACCCTGGTCGTCGACGTCCGAGCCTAGTACAGAGAACGGGACCTCTTTCTTAATCAAAATGAGCACCCCACGGGAGTATGACAAATAGGAGGATGCAATCCGGATCCCCGCCCAACGCGCGCCCACATTCCGCTCAGTGTAAGAAGTGAGATGTGTCTCCTGTAGGAATGCTACTTGGACATCTAGTCTGTCCAGATAGGCTAGGACAGCTCGGATTTTCTTGGGGCTGTTTAACCCACGGACGTTCCATGTGAGGAACTTTATATTACCACCCGTGTCTGGCCGTGGAAGAGGTCGTCCTAACAGAATAATGTTGTTACAGTTATGTGTTGCCAGGGCTCATTGACAATACTAGTTAAAAGTGCCATCCTACACACACCCCCAACCCCCCACCCACTTCAGCAAACCCAAAATGCCAAAGCCATCCCTCCCCAGAGCAATCAAACCCCAACAATAAATTCTAACAACTCGCAACAAGTGGGGTACTCCCATGTGAGGAACGCTAGAGAGCTACTTGCCTCCCATGAAGTGGGAGGTGGCTGATCAGGACTATAAACCTGTGCTACAGGAGAGATAACATAGATAATACATCACAGACGATCGCCATAAGGAAAGCAGTGCCCTTGCAGCAGGACCTGTCAAAGAGAACAATAGTTTCCCGATACAGCGGGAAAGCCACAGAGCCAACATGCGAAGCAGTTAGACATAAACACAGTCTACAGTTACACAACAAATCATTGCTCCTCCTCCTCAGGATCATTTTGGGCCTCTCGCCTCCGTTTCAGTTTTTTAGCGTGCTCCATCGCCGCCTTGGGGGTGGAAAAGATTTTTGCCTCCCCCCTCCTGGCCTATTCGTAGGCGGGCAGGGTACAACATGGCATAGGATATACCCTCCGATTGGAGACATTTCTTAACAGTTCCAAACTCCCGCCGGGCAGCCTGAACAGCGACCGTGAAGTCAGGGAAGAAGGATAATGAATTCCCTTGATGTTCAATAGTACCTTTCTCTCTGGCCATCCTCAAGATAACATCACGGTCCCTATAGTTTAATAAACGAGCAATTATGGGGCGGGGAGGAGCTCCAGGCACCGGCCGCGCCGCCAGGGAGCGATGCGCCCGCTCTACTATAAACATGGTGGATAAGTTCTCAGGCCCAAAGATATCTTTTATCAGAGTCTCAATATAGGTCTCCATCTTCCCAGTGTTCGTCGATACCGGCAGGCCGGTAATGCGGAGATTATTTCGGCGGGACCGTGCCTCTAAATCCTCGTTCTTTGCCTGGATTAGTGCCAACACCTTCTCCATGTTAAGTGCCTTACTTGTCACCTCACCCAGACCATCCTCAGTAGAGGATACCTGCTGCTCAATCTCCCCCATTCTAATATTCTGCTTCTCGAGCTGAGAGGACATGTGATCTAGCCTGTGGTTCACGGCAGCCATGGTGCCCTTTATGGATTGGAGGCTTTTCTGCATCGCTAAAAGTGTGACCTCTAGCGTGGACGGGCCGTCTGCCCCCCCCTGAGCGTCCGCTTCAGATTCAGAAGCTGCTTTTTGTTGTGATTTACTGGGCTTTCGTGCCTCAAAAGTGAGGCGAGGTTGGGTTTTGTCCATCCTCCCCATAGTGTGCAATAGGCCAGCCAGATAAGGAGGTGGAGAGCACGGTAGACCAGGACAGCGACACCTAGTCCACCACCACTCGCCCGCCTCTGCCACAAGGAGACACCAGTGAACCAGTAGCCCTTGGAGGTCGACACGATGTGTTCGCAGCACAATGGGTGCAAGCAGCCCTCACGTGCAGTATACCAGCGCCACTCCTGCGGCGCCTGAGGGGAGGAGGGGGGGACCCGCCCTGGCCAGCGGCAGAGCGCCGTGTCAAGAGCACCAACCGTAGGCGGTCTCCCACCCGTGGCACAGGAGTGAGGGAACCAGCAGACTCCGGATGGAGGCCCGCACCCCCAAGCGCGCCAACACAGGTCAGGTCGAGTCAGGTAGAGTGCAGAGTCGCCAGGCGCAAGAGTGTACTCCACAGGCACACAATTATAAGTCCACGACAAGCAGCTGCGCCAGGACAAGTACAGAGGAGAAGGTAGCCACCAGGTCACCCCAGCGAGCCAAGAGGGCGATGGCGAGGCAGGCGACCAGCAGGCACCAGGTGGAGGTAGTAAGGCCCCTAGAGGCAGTAGCGCTCAGATGTAGGATATGTAGGGGCCCAGGCCAGCAATCCATAAGTACGGGGCACGGGCACTCCCCACAGGCCGCAGGCTCAGTCTCAGAAGGGGGAAGCCCCCCCCCATGCAGCCGCGCAACCAGGCCGCAACTCGCAGGCCGCTTCCCAGCGCCCAGGCCCACACCCGCCTCCGCAGTAGTAGGCCCAGACAGGGCCGCAACCCACTCACCGCCACCCGCTGCCGGCTCCAAAACGCCTCAACGGCCCTGAAGGGGGTGCTCCACTCTCGGCGTCCACCGCAGGTCGCTGTCTGAGCCCCAGCGGCTCCGATACCGGCGGTGATTGAGGGTTCTCAGCACCCAGTTGCGGCAATGCGAGGGGGTGCGTCCGGAGCCCCGCAGGCGTCAATCGGGCAGGGAGATCACCCGCTGTCTGGCCAGCCGTGAGCGCCCCCGCCAACAGTCAATAATGCGAAACGTGCCCGCAGCCCTCCGCCGAACCCCGCTCACCACTTCAAGCCGGGGCGGCACCGCAGGGACCCAGGGGCCGGCTCGGTCGTCACTCCCAGGCACCCAGGACGATGTTACTTGTGCGGGGGCCATGAAGCATCCGACCCTCGCGCTCAGAGGGGTCTCGGTGCTCCCCCCAAGCTAATTGAGGCGTCCACTTCCTCCGCAGCAGGCCGTGTGTGTGTCATCGCCGAGCAGGGGCAGCCGACATTTCATGCGCCACACCAGGCGGTGCGCTCAGGGTTGATTACGGCACGAACCATCCGGCACCAGCAGCTCCAGGGGCCCCCACCGAATGCAGGGGTGTTGCGCTGCACCTGGCACCCGTTTTCGCAACGGTGATGCGATTTTTAAAAGCAGATAATGGACGGATTGGCGACCAGCCGGCAGAGCTGCACTAAGGTGCGGCCATCTTGCCTGGCACCCTTTAGCGCCCCCCTAGCACTAGTGAGTTAATGCGTGTTACTCCATACTCACTAAGGGGGGCCACCAGCCTTGCTACAGTAAAAATGACAATGCATGTTTAGTACTGTAAGGACATGTAAAGGTAATGCAAAACATGTCTTTTTTTAATATAATGTAATCCTGCTTTACGGTTCAGCAGGCCTTCCTTAGGGGTGACTTATAAATATTAAAAAGAAAGGTTTGGGCTTTGCCATTAGATTAAATGACTAAGTCGAGGCAGCAGTTTAAAAAACGCTCTGCCAGCCTGTAATGGCGGACTGAGTGTCATACTTTGTTTTGATACACTTGTGGTGGCACAGTAAGTGCTGCAAGCAACGATGGACACTTAACCCCTTCGCTGCTAGGCCTTTTCCCCCCCTGTGCTAAGCCTTTTTTTGGCTATTTGGGGTAGTTCGCGCTTAGGCCCCTTTTTGACCACATAAGGTATCCACGCCAAATTTGTGTCCTTTTTTTCTAACATCATGGGGATTCTAAAGGTACCCAGGGTTTGTGGATTCCCCTGGAGGGGACCCAGAAATTAGCCAAAATACAGCTAAATTATTATTATTATTGTTTGAAAAAAGGGCTACAGATGAAAGAGTCTGTTTTTTAGGTCTCGCCTACGCAGCGCATGCAGACCTTTAGCGATCGGCACAGCTTTGGGGGCAAAAACGTGCACGCGTTGCATTGCTTGCAATGGCAACGCGTGCACGTCTGGCGATTCCCTTGCGGGAGCGCGCGGCGCCATATGGTGGCGCCATATGGTCGCAATGATCGCGCCTTGCTGCACGCTCCCGCAAGGGAATCGCGCAGGCCCCCCTCTCCCTGCTGCCGCGCGCGCTTGTGCTGGTTTTTCTTTTAGCCATGCTGCGCAGTATTGGGGATGTTGTACAGCAAATTTAAAAATCTCTGACAAAACCAATCGGTCCCACATGCGAGTCCTATTGGCTTTGCCTATGCTTGTTGTCAAAGCAAGGTTGTAGAAATTAGTAATAAAGGTTGCATTTTATAATGCACTGCAGGATTTAGAAACAACATCAATACTTTGGTGGATTTGAAAATTTGTGTATCTAAATATGGCCTGTCTTCTTTGTCACACGGGAAAGCGGATATCTTCGAATCAACTAAATCATAGTCAATATTTGGTTTCAGACATTACTTACCTTTCCTAAGGGTTTTTTAATTCCTTGACATTTATAGGCTCTCATTTTCAGTCCATATGTTCAAATACAAACTGAATGTGCTTCGGCCCCACTCAGTACCTTGGGGGAAGTTCTTTCTTGTAAATCTATGAAAGTGCCATAACTGTAGGGTTTAAACGCGTTCGCCGCCCACTGGCGGTGTTTGAGTGCACAGGTCATTTCCTTTACTACCCTAGGGCCTTGAAAAGAAGCTGGGTAGGCTGACCCCCCCTGCCTGGAGCTGCGCATGCTCATTTTATCACCTCAAGCTCGCTTCTGTTACCTGCGTCACGCTCCTCCTCGTCGGCTCTCCCGCCTGCTGATATGGCAGCTTTCCTCAGCAGCACCTTGGAGTTTGCCCGCAAACGCACTGGCGCAGACATACCACGGCAGCAGAGAGGCCGGCTCCTGGCTGGGTGCAAGCTCCCTTGGTGGACAGACAGACTGCGTCGACGTGTTCAGGTCTGGTGAAAGGACACACTATTACAGTGCACACATTTCTGATGACCTGGGGCTAGACTGTAGCGCGCGCATTACTCACGCGCTAACGATAGAACATATCTCGGTGCAAGAAGGACTTCCTGGGCTCCCTCATGCTGTTTCCTGGTTAAAAGTCCCTCTCACATGACTAGGCAGACCAATGGCTCGTGCATAGGGCGTGTGGGCGGTCTACTGGAAGGAGCAATGCTGCCTGCCAAGAAGTCCTGCCAAAAGTATAATTTTAACAACTTATGCAAGTCAACACCACCAAAAGACAAAATACATGGGATAAAGGAGGAATTCTACCTATTATGGTGTATTAAAACAGTAGAAACAATAATAATTGAGCAGTAAAGCGGCTGCCAAGGGCAGTAACTGTTGTTAAAGGTTCCGAACCAGAGTTATAATTATTATTTTTATTGCTATGACCCTGCATGGAATAAGGATATAAGCTCAGTCAATCACAATGTTTAGCATGCTAACACTGGTGGGGGGACAGAGCCAGACAGAGCACAAGAAGGCCTAGTTTCCAATGGGCTCTGAATGCAGCTCCAATTGCCTGCCCACAATTGAGTCCCAGGGGAGTCATAAGTAGAGGGCTTTAAGTTGGATGAAAAAACTGGGTGGGTCTTTCACAGGGGCGTGGCCGATGTAATTAAGAGCATGGTTTAAAAACACTTAAGGTAAAAATCTGTGCTCAGCATAGTAAGCAGCCCGTCTGGTATTTTGTTGCTTCTGTCATTGCATCCAGTTATAAAATACAAGTAACATTACACCTACAACAAGCCAGGACTATTGGCTTTGTCAATGGATGTTAGTTGCATAAGATAAATAAGTACCAACTTTGCATTCGTTGCATATAATATTGAAAATGTCTATGTTCTTGTGGGAGAGATTGTGGTGTAACGGCTAGAGCTGACCCTCCGCGTAAGCTCAACATCAAATAATTCAAAAAATGAATATGTCCTTGTGTAATGTAACTGGTGCTCGTGTAAAGCACTTCAATACCTTCAGGTCGAGTTCGTGCTATATCAAGCTGCAAAAAAAGTTCTGAAATGATTAGACTATGAAAGAGCTATAAGAAGTCTCTTTGAAGTTGCAGTGAAAGGTGGTACTGCTGAGGAGTTCAGATTTTTTTTTCACCTCCAAGGGTGAGGGCAACAATGGAAAGCCTGATAGGGACCCGTCTCAGCACCTACTTTTTAGAACTGCCGGTGCTGAGCACCGGCAGGACCCGGGCCACTTAAGCCTGCATAAGTCCATCGACGCGAGACTGGAGAATGGAATCCTGTAGACGCTGATGAGATTGCAGCTTGCTACCATTCCCGGCTAACTGGAAGTGATCTGTGCAGCCTATGGAGACAAGAGGTGAAAACAATACCGAATATAAGGCTGGTGACTTCCCCAGGAGTAAGAGCTGGGGGAGGCATCAACATTTTAAAATTTCCAGGCATGGGGAGAAGAAGACCAACTCTGATCCCCTTATCTGGAGCAATAGTTTTCAAAAAGGTGCTTGGAGTCTGGAAGGGAACAGGCGGTGCTTTAAATAGGAAGGTACTGTGCGGTACTGAGTACCTGCAGCCTGCACTTCTTTAATTTGAAGGAGAGAGTACCTGCACTTCTCAGCACTGCTGGAACACATTTTAATGGGAGAGTACCAGCATTTCTCAGGAGCAAGCAGGTACTGTAAATAGAGAGTACCTGCACTTCTATATTTCCATTTTAAAGCCCTAGGCTCAAGATCCTGGTAGGTTAGCCAATGCGTTAATTGCAGATGATCGTAAATGAATCTGATTCGAAAGGGTGCTGTGGGGGCTATGCTGATCCAACCTGCACCAGGTGCTATCACAGATTCTACCCCTGGTAAGAAATTTTGCAGTATTTCTTAGGTTTGTAGCATTTCTCAGAACAGTACAGGGCTGCAGCATGGACCACTGCAAACACCGAGCTGAGCCTACCAGCAACAACTATCCGAGGGTGCCACCGCTCAAATTACTTCATATTTCACTATACTATTTCCCCACTAATCCTGTTTGGGTTCCAGAGTAGCATGCTACGTGCCGAAAATGAGCTTCAACACCTCATCAGGGGTAGCAAGCACTATATAAATGCAAACCTTTTCCCTCTTCTATCCCTCCACTATCCTCAATCCAAATAACAGACTAACATATCCACTGCTCAAATTGATTTAATATTTCACTATACTAATTCACCACTAATCCTTTATGGGTTACGGAGTAGCGTGCTACTCACCGAAAAAGCACTTTGACGCCTCGTCGGGGGTAGTAAGCGCTATATAAATGCAATTGCAATACAATACAATATCTGAAAGGAAGATATGCAAAGAAAATCTTTTTATCTGCAAGGGATCAAAAATGGGTAGCAGGGAACAAGTGGTTGAGGGGGAACACAAGCAAGGGAAGTATGGGGGAGGGAGCTGAAAGGAAAGGCGAGGGCGCAAGTCCTAACAAAAATAGTGAGGGGACTAATTAGGAAAAGAAATTTGCAAAGACGTCACATGCAGTGACATCACAGGAGGTGATGTTACACACCGCTCACAAAAAAGAGAGCCACCTATTTTACAGCCAATGCTGAAATACAGTCTTTGCTACGTATACAATGTAACTATATTTATTGAGAGTTTTTGTCTAGCACTGCAAGCCATTGGAGGTACCCCTATGTACACATTCATATCAGCCTTGATCCTGCTGCAATAAAACAGACAAGCCCGAACTGCCAGACCAGGTCCTCCCTAAACTGGAACACAAGCAACACAAGACCGGTTTTGCCCTAAATAACGCTCATCGGTAAGGTGTAGTTTTGTTCGAGTAGCACCGTGAGCACGGGGCCCATGTTTGGGCATACCCTTGGAACTTAGGGCGTTACATCAAGGTTCAAGACTGATTTGCATATGGCTGTGTCCAATTTGAGGTGGCATGGTGTGCAAAATGATGGACGGAGATGCAGCCCAAGTAAGCTCCAGTGGCTGAGATTATTTCCAGCATTCAATTCATCACTTTTTTTGTATATTTCAAGGTGACGCCCTAAGTGGGACAGGTATGTGGGATGCAAGAGCATGGAGTGTCCCCAATCTAAAAACAGTGGGGGCACTCCACGCTCCTGCGCCAACCCCGACTTGTGCCATGGGAAGGGTCTGTGAATTCCAAAGACAAATCTGGGCGTACGCAAGAGAACAGGACCATTCTGTGCTCCATCAATGTACCAAGCAGTGGCTTGACTGAGAGGACGAATTCCATCAAAACTGCAGTTAAGGCTGTGGCAGGAAAGCTTGATGAGCAGATTTGTAGGTATAGAGAAGGAGGATGAGGAAGATCTTAATGGGCGCACCTTGGTTACTAGGAAACCAGTCAAAGGACATGGGCAACAAGCATTGGCATAGCCAATAGGTCTCGCCTTTGGGACCTTATAAGTGTTTAGCCATGCAACAGTTGATGTTGTTGCTCCAAGGATATTGTACTGCATAACTAAATACTTATAAGGTTCCCAAGGCGAGACCTATTGGCTATGCCAATGCTTGTTTTCCCTGCAAATGGTATTAAAAAAGGGGTTGTGGTGCTGAAATCGCCATCTTCCCAGCTTTCAGGGACAAGCAGACTTTTGTCAGAAAACCAATTTTTTTTACAGTTTTGCCATTTTTCTTGGACATAGCCTATTTTTGCTATTTTTTGTGCTTTCAACCTCCTTCCAGTTAATGGTAGAAATGGGTATGAAAGCAATAATGGATCCTGGAAAGCTATACATTTTAGAAAAGTAGACAAAATTCTGAATTCAGCAAGGGGTCATTTGTGTAGATCCTTCAAGGTTTCTTTATAGAAACTAACAGTTAAATATAGGAAAAATTGAAAATTAGTTGAAAAAAACAGCCATTTGTGTCAACGTTTTCACCTGTAACTTCTTCTAATTATGACAGCTGTTTGAAAGCAATATACCGTTACATCCGCTGGACCTTTCTGGTTGTGGGGATATATAGGACTTCTAGTTTCACCAAGAACCCGACGAACCCAGAGCCAATAACTGAGCAGCGTCTTGCAATGGTTTTTTATTATGTACCGGGTATATAGCAATTATTCTGGGAAAATGTATACATGGAAAAATCGGTATGAAAGACACCTATGTATTTCTGAAATGGGAACAAAATATAGAGTTTAGAAACAGTAGATATTTGCACATTTCCGAAATTGGGAGTACCCATACTAGCATGAGAATTATAGGTCATTTTTCAAAATGACTTCTTTTTTACACATTGTCTTTCATTTGGAAGGCAGAACTGCATCGAAAGTCAATAGGTAATAACAGTTGCTCTACAATTTTGTGTTACCCTAAGTCTCCCGATAAAAATGGTACCTCACTTGTGTGGGTAGGCCTAGTCCCCACGACAGGAAACGGCTCAAAACGCAACGTGGACACACCACATTTTCACAATGAAAAATGACCCTTTTTTTGCAAAGTGCCTAGCTGTAGTTTTTGAACCCTAGCTCTGCCGGCACCTAGGGAAACCTAGCAAACCTATACATTTTTGAAAAGTAGACACCCAGAGGAATCCAGGATGGAGTGACTTGACTGGCTCTCACCAGGTTCTGTTACCCAGAATCCCTTGCAAACCTAAAAAATTGACCAAAAAAACACATTTTCTTCACATTTCTGTGGTGGAAAGTTCTGGAATCTGCGTGGATCCACAAAATTCCACCCACCCCGCGTTCCCCAAAGTCTTCCGAGAAAAATGGTACCTCACTTGTGTGGGTAGGCCTAGTGCCCGCGATAGGAAACGGCGCAAAACGCAACGTGGACACACCACATTTTCACAGTGAAAAATGACCCTTTTTAGGTCGAGCCTAGAGTAGCGCGCATGCGCTGCTCGACTTTATGTAGGTGGTTTTAAAAGCTGACCACACGCTCGTGCACAATGGCCTTTTCCGTGCGGTTACCCGCACGGCCGCCATCTGTTTCCAATTATCGTGCCCAGACGCGGGCGCGATAATTGAAAGCACATGGCGCCCGTGCGGGTAACCGCAAGCAATAGGCCATGGTGCACGAGCGTGTGATCAGCTCAGCACGCTGCCGTGCTCGCTCGCCCCCGCTCCTCTCTGACGCTGCTGTCTCTGCTGTCCAGCGCTTCACTTGTTATTCATAGGAACATGAATTCTATTGTGTGGGCAATGTCTATTACGACGTCAGAGCACTTTACAAAATAGAGCAATATATTAACAAAACGAATGAATGTACGATGTAGAGTGGTCAGAAAACATGATTGTTTTAATATTGATGTTGGTTCTGTAGCATATTAGAAATGTAAAATGAGAACTTTAGGAGCAGCTTTTTGTACATAAACAGCGCATGCTTATTTCGTGAAGCAAGCGGCCCAGAATTGGAGTGTATTTTATGCGTGGATTGGTTGGGGGAGAGGTGTGTGTGTGTGTGTGTGTGTGTTTTTTATTTCTTTCTTTTTATTTTTGGGGTAATCGGGCTGTTTCTGCCCCTGGTCACTGAACACATTTTTGGCATTTTTTCACACATGAACACATTTTGGTTTGCATCTGGTATTGTATCTCAAATTCGATGGTGGATGAACATGCGCTACGGGTAACTTAAAATACATGCTTCTAAGATCCCAACTTATTTCTTCTTCCTTCTTTTGGAAATTTGCAGTGGACTTTTTACCCCACCTGATGATTTTGCACAGGACACCGAATTTTTAGGTCTTGCTTTAGATGTAATGTTGAAAACCCATGGTGGAAAATGCCGGTATTTACTGTAGGCTTTGGGTATGCACACTGTTTACTATTGGTTGGCTTTCTTGTCAGTCTTATTTGCTTGCTTCTTATTAAGTTGCTCTTCTTTGTCTTCTTGTGCTTGTCCTTTTCTTAGAGCATCCTTTTGAATGGATAACTTGTATCCTTTCACTGCTCACTTTTAGGAAACTTTTTTCTTTTCTGTTTCAGCATTTCATTGGAGTGCATTTGTTTTCTTGCTTTCTCTGTTGTGTGCGGCTTCCCTCCTCGAATAGCTGCTGTGTACTGAGTGTTGCTCCCTCCCCCCCCAACTAGTTCAATGCTTCCCCCACTACTCTCGGCCTGTTTTTGTTTGTTTTCTTTGTTACTTAGCGCAATATCGCGACATGTAGTTATCTTGGAACAAGTTGAAAGACCTAGAGGACACCAACTTTAGTGTCATCGTGGGGCCACCAACAAGCATTGGCATAGCCAATAGGTCTCGCATTTGGGACATTATAAGTGTTTAGCCATGCAACAGTTGATGTTGCACCAAGGATCTTGTGCTGCATAATGAAATACTTATAAGGTCCCAAAGGCGAGACCTATTGGCTATGCCAATGCTTGTTTTGCAAAGTGCCTAGCTGTAGTTTTTGAACCATAGCTCTGCCGGCACCTAGGGAAACCTAGCAAACCTATACATTTTTGAAAAGTAGACACCCAGGGGAATCCAGGATGGGGTGACTTGACTGGCTTTCACCAGGTTCTGTTACGCAGAATTCCTTGCAAACCTAAAAATTTGTCAAAAAAAACACATTTTCCTCACATTTCTGTGGTGGAAAGTTCTGGAATCTGCGTGGATCCACAAAATTCCACCCACTCCGCGTTCCCCAAAGTCTTCCGAGAAAAATGGTACCTCACTTGTGTGGGTAGGCCTAGTGCCCGCAACAGGAAACGGTGCAAAACGCAACGTGGACACACCACATTTTCACAGTGAAAAATGACCCTTTTTTTGCAAAGTGCCTAGCTGTAGTTTTTGAACCATAGCTCTGCCGGCACCTAAGGAAACCTAGCAAACCTATACATTTTTGAAAACTATACACCCAGGGGAATCCAGGATGGGGTGACTTGACTGGCTCTCACCAGGTTCAGTTACCCAGAATCCCTTGCAAACCTAAAAATTGGTCAAAAAAAGCACATTTTCCTCACATTTCTGTGGTGGAAAGTTCTGGAATCTGCGTGGATCCACAAATTTCCTCCCACCCAGCGTTCCCCCAGGTCTCCCGATAAAAATGGTAGCCAAGTCACCCCATCGTGGATTCCCCTGGGTGTCTACTTTTCAAAAATGTATAGGTTTGCTAGGTTTCCCTAGGTGCCGGCAGAGCTATGGTTCAAAAACTACAGCTAGGCACTTTGCAAAACAAGCATTGGCATAGCCAATAGGTCTCGCCTTTGGGACCTTATAAGTATTTTATTATGCAGCACAAGATCCTTGGTGCAACATCAACTGTTGCATGGCTAAACACTTATAATGTCCCAAATGCGAGACCTATTGGCTATGCCAATGCTTGTTGGATGTTGGTGGCCCCACGATGACACTAAAGTTGGTGTCCTCTACGTCTTTCAACTTGTTCCAAGATAACTACACGTCGCGATATTGCGCTAAGTAACAAAGAAAACAAAAAAAAACAGGCCGAGAGTAGTGGGGGAAGCATTGAACAAGCTGGGTGGGGGGGGGAGGGAGCAACACTCAGTACACAGCGGCTATTCGAGGAGGGAAGCCGCACACAACAGAGAAAGCAAGAAAATAGGTTTTGGGCCCTTCCCTGCCGCGGGTACTTGGCCCACCCACACAAGTGAGGTACCATTTCTATTGGGATACTTGGAGAAATGCTGGGGGGTTGGAAATTTGTTGTTACTTTCTGCAGCGTGAAAATTTGGGCACAATAATGCAAGGAAAATGTGACGGTCACATTTTGAGGTTTGCAGGACATTGTGGGTAAGATAACTTGTTGGGATCCACAAGAGAGACATCACCATGTACTCCCATGGGTGTTTAGTTTACAACAATATCTACAGTTGGTAGGTTTTTCTTAGATGAAATGTACACCTTGGCAGAGAGACAAAAAAGACAAAGATTACTGCACAGCCATCTATTCCTCAAGCACACACACATACTGGTTGGATTTGGCACGTGGGCGAGTGATGGTTCAGTATATAAAATTTTATTAACGAGATTTCACAAAAATGAAATGCACTGTCAATAATTGAAAGGACAAAAAACTGAACCAGTGACTCGCAGCTCGTGAGCTGTAAAGCCACGACAAGGCACCAACCGCTTTACAGACCATTCACACACCTTTCATACGTGATGCACCCAAGACCATTCACACCACCAGGCACGAAACCAACACATTACAATATTCACAAAAAGGGACAAGGTACACCCTGCTTGAGAAAGACAGAAAAGACAAATATTTCTGCACAACCACCTATTCCTCAAGCACACATACATACTGGTTGGATTTGGCACGAGGGTGAGTGATGTTTCAGTATATACAGTTGTATTAACCAGAGATTTCACAAAAATGAAATGCACTGTTAATAATTGAAAGGACGAGAAACTGAACCATTGGCTCACAGCTCGTGAGCTGTAAAGCCACGACAAGGCACCAACCTCTTTACAGGCCATTCATACACCTTTCATACCTGTGACACATACAAAACCAAAACACACAAGATGATGGACGGAATGTTGCACAATGGCAAACATTCACCCCCAGTCACAGATCTGGGTTTAATCCATCGTTATTTTGCTTCACCACGCCACCCCAGTTCAGACATGGCCATATGCAAATCAGTCTTGACCCTGTGCCTCATGGGAACAGTCCAGACCGAACTGCCAAGCCATGTCTTCCCTGGACCGGAATCAAGCATCCTAGGACCGGTTTCGGGCATTCAGCCCTCATCAGCCAGGATAGCCTGACTCCAGTGGCGCAGTGAGCACGGGACCCACGTCTGGGCATACCCTTCCCACTTGGGGCGAATTGCAAAACACACAAGATGATGGACGGAATGTTGCACAATGGCAAACATTCACCCCCAGTCACAGATCTGGGTTTAATCCATCGTTATTTTGCTTCACCACGCCACCCCAGTTCAGACATGGCCATATGCAAATCAGTCTTGACCCTGTGCCTCATGGGAACAGTCCAGACCGAACTGCCAAGCCATGTCTTCCCTGGACCGGAATCAAGCATCCTAGGACCGGTTTCGGGCATTCAGCCCTCATCAGCCAGGATAGCCTGACTCCAGTGGCGCAGTGAGCACGGGACCCACGTCTGGGCATACCCTTCCCACTTGGGGCGAATTGCAAAACACACAAGATGATGGACGGAATGTTGCACAATGGCAAACATTCACCCCCAGTCACAGATCTGGGTTTAATCCATCGTTATTTTGCTTCACCACGCCACCCCAGTTCAGACATGGCCATATGCAAATCAGTCTTGACCCTGTGCCTCATGGGAACAGTCCAGACCGAACTGCCAAGCCATGTCTTCCCTGGACCGGAATCAAGCATCCTAGGACCGGTTTCGGGCATTCAGCCCTCATCAGCCAGGATAGCCTTACTCCAGTGAGCACGGGACCCACGTCTGGGCATACCCTTCCCACTTGGGGCGAATTGCAAAACACACAAGATGATGGACGGAATGTTGCACAATGGCAAACATTCACCCCAGTCACAGATCTGGGTTTAATCCATCGTTATTTTGCTTCACCACGCCACCCCAGTTCAGACATGGCCATATGCAAATCAGTCTTGACCCTGTGCCTCATGGGAACAGTCCAGACCGAACTGCCAAGCCATGTCTTCCCTGGACCGGAATCAAGCATCCTAGGACCGGTTTCGGGCATTCAGCCCTCATCAGCCAGGATAGCCTGACTCCAGTGGCGCAGTGAGCACGGGACCCACGTCTGGGCATACCCTTCCCACTTGGGGCGAATTGCAAAACACACAAGATGATGGACGGAATGTTGCACAATGGCAAACATTCACCCCCAGTCACAGATCTGGGTTTAATCCATCGTTATTTTGCTTCACCACGCCACCCCAGTTCAGACATGGCCATATGCAAATCAGTCTTGACCCTGTGCCTCATGGGAACAGTCCAGACCGAACTGCCAAGCCATGTCTTCCCTGGACCGGAATCAAGCATCCTAGGACCGGTTTCGGGCATTCAGCCCTCATCAGCCAGGATAGCCTGACTCCAGTGGCGCAGTGAGCACGGGACCCACGTCTGGGCATACCCTTCCCACTTGGGGCGAATTGCAAAACACACAAGATGATGGACGGAATGTTGCACAATGGCAAACATTCACCCCCAGTCACAGATCTGGGTTTAATCCATCGTTATTTTGCTTCACCACGCCACCCCAGTTCAAACATGGCCATATGCAAATCAGTCTTGACCCTGTGCCTCATGGGAACAGTCCAGACCGAACTGCCAAGCCATGTCTTCCCTGGACCGGAATCAAGCATCCTAGGACCGGTTTCGGGCATTCAGCCCTCATCAGCCAGGATAGCCTGACTCCAGTGGCGCAGTGAGCACGGGACCCACGTCTGGGCATACCCTTCCCACTTGGGGCGAATTGCAAAACACACAAGATGATGGACGGAATGTTGCACAATGGCAAACATTCACCCCCAGTCACAGATCTGGGTTTAATCCATCGTTATTTTGCTTCACCACGCCACCCCAGTTCAGACATGGCCATATGCAAATCAGTCTTGACCCTGTGCCTCATGGGAACAGTCCAGACCGAACTGCCAAGCCATGTCTTCCCTGGACCGGAATCAAGCATCCTAGGACCGGTTTCGGGCATTCAGCCCTCATCAGCCAGGATAGCCTGACTCCAGTGGCGCAGTGAGCACGGGACCCACGTCTGGGCATACCCTTCCCACTTGGGGCAAATTGCAAAACACACAAGATGATGGACGGAATGTTGCACAATGGCAAACATTCACCCCCAGTCACAGATCTGGGTTTAATCCATCGTTATTTTGCTTCACCACGCCACCCCAGTTCAGACATGGCCATATGCAAATCAGTCTTGACCCTGTGCCTCATGGGAACAGTCCAGACCGAACTGCCAAGCCATGTCTTCCCTGGACCGGAATCAAGCATCCTAGGACCGGTTTCGGGCATTCAGCCCTCATCAGCCAGGATAGCCTGACTCCAGTGGCGCAGTGAGCACGGGACCCACGTCTGGGCATACCCTTCCCACTTGGGGCGAATTGCAAAACACACAAGATGATGGACGGAATGTTGCACAATGGCAAACATTCACCCCCAGTCACAGATCTGGGTTTAATCCATCGTTATTTTGCTTCACCACCCCACCAGGATGCTTGTTTCCGGTCCAGGGAAGACCTGGTCTGGCAGTTCGGTCTGGACTGTTCCCATGGGGCACAGGGTCAAGACTGATTTGCATATGGCTGGGTCCAAACTGGGGTGGCGTAGTGGGCAAAAGAACGATGGATTTAACCCAGATCTTTTGACTGGGGGAGAATGTTTGCATTGTCAGCATTCCGTCCATCATTTGTTTGCTGTAACACATACAAAACCATTCACACCGCCAGCCGCAGGCCCAGCACATTACAACACTCACACCAGCAGACAGCGCCATTCAAGGGCCAATCACTTTCACACACCCACATTCCTGACAGAACAACCACACCAGCTCACGGATTGCGTGGAGTGGCGTTTGGCTAGCAGTGTGTGTAGTGACCAGCAGCAAGTCACTACTCACACACCGCCAGCCAAGCGCCAGTCCACGCACACCGCCAGCCAAACGCCAGTCCACGCACACCGCCAGCCAAGCGCCAGTCCACGCACACCGCCAGCCAAGCGCCAGTCCACGCACACCGCCAGCCAAGTGCCAGCCTACACACACCGCCATCACATTTAGGATTTTTTTATACAAAAAAGAAAACACAAACAAATTGCAAATAGATACAAATCTACTAACACAAAATCTGAAACTAAATACATTGCACAAATGCCAACCTTGAAACTGAACAAAAAATATAAAACAATAGAGACTAGGCAGTTCACTTTACCACTCATGGATGCTCCCAAAAATTATTTTGCGTGTGGTACATTCTAAAACAAGCAGGCACACACAGCCCAGGGTTAGAAGGACACTCGGGGCAGTACATACGAGTCTCCTTCCGCATACCTCTTCGCCAACAGACTCTACATCTCCTACTGGGAAAGTCTTTTGAGGGTGTGGGAGGAATGTGATCAGGAAAGTGGCGATCTTTCAATCTAGCCACATCCTCCACCACTCCAACTCTAGGAACACTTGCCTGTTCCACTACAACAAGGCTGCCTATTACAGACTCCTGAAACTTAGCAAAAGTCATCTTTGACTCAGGACAAGAATCCTTGAATACAACAAAAGCATTAAAGGTTGCCAATTGGAAAAGATGGATAGCCAACTTCTTATACCAAATGTAAGCCTTACGAAGAGCAGTGTAAGGTTCCAACCTCTGATCTACTCTATCAACACCACCCATGTGCCTATTATAGTCTAAAATGCACACAGGTTTGCGCGCTTCAGCAACCTGACCCCAAACAGTCACAGGTGAAGTGCTTTCATCATGGATGGTAGTCAGCATGTAGACATCTCTCCTGTCTGAAAACTTCACAGCTAGAAGTTCCTCGCAACGCACTGCACTGTCCCCGCACAAGCTTTTGACAAACAAGTTCTTTTGGGAAACCTTTACTGTTAGAGCGTATTGTGCCACAAGCAACAGTGTCCACTTTGGCCAATTCCCTGAACAACCGCACGCCAGTGTAGAAGTTATCTACATATAAATGGTGGCCTTTGTTAAAAAGTCCTCTACCAAGTTCCCACACAATTTTCTCAGTCACTCCAAAAGTGGACGGACAACCAGGGGGTTAATCCTGGATTCCTTACCGGTGTACACCCTGAAATTAGAGACATATCCAGTCCTACTGTCACACAGCATATACAGCTTAATTCCATAGCGTGCCCTCTTACTAGGAATGTATTGCCTAAAAACCAAGCTGCCCTTGAACAAGACCAAAGACTCATCCACTGCTATTTCTTTCCCTGGAGCATAGATCTCAGAAAATCGATCAACAAAGTGATCAATGACAGGCCGAATCTTAAAAAGACGGTCACAATCAGGGTGATCTCGTGCCAACGCTAAACCATTATCGACAAAATGCAGCATCCGAAGCAGAAGCAAATACCTATCACGACTCATGACTGCCGGAAATATAGCCGTTGCCATCAAGGGACTAGTAGAGCAATATGAAGACATTGATGGCTTCCTTAGCAAGCCCATCAAAAAAGTTAAACCCAAGAACTTCTTCATCTCTTCCAGATTTGTGGGAGTCCACCGGGTAGCTCTAGAGTGGGGCCTAAGGCTGGCACTGTTGTCCCTCAAAAACTGTTCGGCATACAAATTAGTCTGCTCAACAGTCTCTGCCAAAAACACATCGTCCATAAACAACTGAAAAAAATTTATCGGCAAAAATGTTTCTGTATTCACTCTACACCCTGGAACACCAGTAAAGTCTGGCAATGCCAGCTGCACCATGCCTGGGGCAACCCAGAGGTCCTCACTTCCAACTGGAAGCCTTGCAGCCCAGATGCCTCTTGCTGCACTATCGGCACATCAATGTCCTCCTCTAAAACAGGCACTTCATCCGCACTAAGAGTAGCTTCATCCGCACTGAGAGTAGCTTCATCATCCGATGCTTCCATGAGGAGAGAAAACTCACTGCCTGAATCTTCCCCTCCCTCCTCTGCCTCAGATGCAGAGTCAGTCTCTGAACCATGGTCAGAGGAAGACTCAAAAAGCATACCAACAACCTGCTGAGCAGTAATCCTGCGGCTAGCCATTATCCTTACTAAGAAAGGAGACTGCACAAACAAGTCAACAACAACCAACACTGTGCAAAATAAGTAAGTAAAAAAAATGCGTGCCTTTATCACAAAGATTTATATACTCAAACTATACGATTCATTCACCAGCACCTACTCTGCAGAGAGACAGCATAAACCAACGATATCCCACTAGAAAGAAAAAAACAAAACCAATTACTCACAAGACAACAAAGTACACATCGAGCACAAATGCAAAAAGTTTTTGACACTCAAAAAACAGAAGCCAAACATACAGCTATTATTACACCATTTGCAAAAAACACATTCATGCAGAGAAATGAAAAACATTTACACTGTACAAAAAAAAGTCTCTTACCAAACACATACAACTACACAAACAGCAGAACCACCAGTAACGAAACCGCAACCTGGAACAGTCTAAAGAGCAAAAGCCTTGAACTAAAACAAAAAGGAGAAATAAAGCATTACAATTGCAATTCACAAGAAATAAAACAATTAACATTATAGCACGCTATGTCACTACCCAAATGGTCAGTCTGCCAGATGGGCCTTCAAATAGGGCTGAGAAAAATGGGGGTGATCTTGCCCAAGGGATCGGGTGAGGTTGTCTGCCAGGCCGATCTGTCCCCCAGGTGGGGCAGAAAACAGCAGACAGAAATGTGCCCCCTTGCTAAAGAAATAAATCCCTGGTGCCTAGTAGGGTTTTCTGCCTCCCCTCCCGCCTAGGGCAGAAAGGCCAAAAAGGGGCAGATCTGTCCCCAGGAGGGGCAGAAAAAACATTAACCAAATGTTACCCCCTTGGAAACAACCATGTCACTTCCATTACACACAAAACAAAATCCCTGGTGCCTAGTTGATTATCTGCCCCCCCCCCCGGGGGGGCAAAAAGGCCAAAAAAACAGGCCGATCGGCCCCCGGGGGGGGCAAAATACACACATAAAAAAAAAATCTGCCCCCTGGAAGCGACCTTTGCCCAAGGGGTCGCTTCCATTTTAATTTTAAATAACTCCCTGGTGTCTAGTGGGGTTTTCTGCCCCCCCCCCCTTGGTGGCAGAATACACATTAAAAAAAAATGTCCCCTGTAAGCGTCCCTTGCCCAAGGGGTCGCTTCCAATTTATTTATTTTTAAATCCCTGGTTCTAGTGGGATTTTCTGCCCCCCCTGGGGCCAGAAACGCCAAAAAATGCAGGCGATCTGTCCCAAGGGGGGGGGGGGGGGGGCAGAAAAGTCTTAAAAATTAATAAGGCCCATAAGGAAGCGACCCTTGCCCAAGGGGTCGCTTCCATTTAAAACACTCCCTGGTGTCTAGTGGGGTTTTCTGCCCCCCCTGGGGGCAGAAAGACCAAATAAACAGACCGATCTACCCCCAGGGGGGGGCAGAATATACTTTAAAAAAAATATGGCCCCTGGAAGCGACCCTTGCCCAAGGGGTCGCTTCCATTTTAATTTTTAAAACCTCCCTGGCTCTAGTGGGCTTTCCTGCCCCCCCCCCCCCGGGGCCAGAAACGCCAAAAAATGCAGGCGATCTGTCCCCAGGGGGGGCAGAAGAGTCTTAAAAATTATTTAGGCCCAGAAGGAAGCGACCCTTACCCAAGGGGTCGCTTCCATTTAAAATTTAAAACACTCCCTGGTGTCTAGTGGGGTTTTCTGCCCCCCCCTGGGGCCAGAAACGCCAAAGAAATCGGGCGATCTGTCCCCAGGGGGGGCAGAAAAGTCTTTAAAATAATTATCCCCCTTAGGAAGCGACCCTTGCCCAAGGGGTCGCTTCCTTTCAAGAAAAAAGACATCCCTGGTGTCTAGTGGGGGCACTCCTGCTGCACGATCGCGACGCTGTGCGCGATCATGCAGCAGGAATGCCCTGCATTGAGACATCAGGGGAGAGGAAACACTCTTTCCTCTTCCCCCGATGCCTCAATGCGAACAGATCTGGCCCCACCGGAGCACAAAAACTCACCTCTTCCCCTAACGGACGCCTGGAAACAAATGGTTTCCAGGCGTCCAGCGCTTCCAGATGACGGCGCGCGCTGTGCGCTGACGTCACGGGATCGCCGAGGGGGTCGGGGGTGGCAGCGGAAGCTCTTCCGCTGCCCTCCCCTTGTGGCACGATGTTGGGCTGCCCATGGGGGAGCGCCAGCGCTTCCCCATGGGTGGGTGCCATGACGGAGCGGTTCCGTCATGAGCACACGCCCACCGTGGCTCATGACGGAACCGCTCCGTCATGAGCACCGAAGGGGTTAACCTACAGGGCCTGGGTACCCCTGCACACACACACACACGCACACAGCACACCAGTGCCTCCTCCTTTCTTCTGTGGAGTTTTGCAGGAAGCTGAAGACCTGGCTCTTCGAATCACTCTACAGGAACCACATGCCTAGAAAACACCTGGATACCCTCACAGGTGATTAGTATGCTATACAAATCGACATAACATGACACTTATAAGTAAGTTTGGCTTATGCCAATTGTGGGTAGACCAATTAGACATACACATTTTAAGGGTCAGAACACTGCCACTGAGGCCTGTTTGGCTGGACTTGGTGCACTTCTAGTGTAGTCGGAAAAACCAACAGCATCAATCCAAACATTTAGAGCGGGTGATCATGCAAAAAAAGACTTTCCTTGCATAAGGGGCGAGAGTATTGCAAAGAAATTAAAAGTCTGAGAAAACAAGAGGTCCATCTGGATTGTCGGTGGGGGTTGCCAGTGAGGAAGAAGTCTAGGAAATAGAGTAGGAGTGGAAGGGAGCTTTAGTGAGTTAAAGTCCAGAACCGTGGTGCTCACATTGCAAGGCCACATCAGCCTGCACCAATGCAGCAAACGTTCATGTAGGATCAATGCCGTTCAGGGGTGTCCGTTTAAAAAAAAAAAAAAAAAAAATTGAAACTTCCTTGGTAAACTGCTGTATGGTGGCAGTCTGTGGGGGTCCTCAAAAGTGAAGCTGAACACACATTGTGTAGCAAACAAGTGTCATTTGTGTGCCTTTGAGGTGGGCGAAATGTGCAGGATAGAGACTAATCCTGGGTTTCCTCTCCGGGGGCTCCTACATCGAAATGGTACTACTTGCTTAAATGCTGTAACATATTGCTCTGGATGGCAGTATGAGGAAGGACCTGGGTTTATGGTAGCTAAAGACTTGTTTATCTGGACGAGTGCAGGTACCCAAGAATCCCCGTTTCCCTGTGGCATACTGTTGAATTTCTTTGCAGCGATGTATGGTAAGTCTTGCAGCTCAATCACAACTGCTCCTCAATCTATCTTTGGAGGTGCTGCAGTACTACAGAAGAAGGACCCAACAGGCCAGTCCTGTTATGTTTTCCTTTTTCAAAAATAACCATCCGCCACGGCAGTCAGTCTTTGGAATAACTGTGTTAGTGATCCAGAGGGTCACTGCCTAACTTCTTCCTTTGGAAAGATGAGATCATCAGACCGCTGAACACGCCAGTCTAATGAATTTGGAGCAGCTAATTCTTTTATCTCCATATTTTTTATGTGATGCTATTTATTTACTGGATCCTTTGGCTGATTCCATGCTTAAGCTAGAGTCCAAATGCATGTAGTTACAGTTAAACCATAGTCATGACCCAAGCGCAAACATGGGGGGGGGGGGTTGTGCGCTGAACATTTGAGGTGGGAGAAGATTTCAGCCATAGGCCCTGGGGCCGGTAGAGGTGAGGTCTAGCCTACTTTCAATTTCCCTTTGTTTCAATACTTTGGAAGATAGTACACAGACAATCATGAGAACGACAGATTGAAGCAGAACCGGAACGGTGTGGTTATCCTCCTGAGCGATATATTATTTAACCTCTTTATTAATACTGAAAATTTATTAGGGTGGCTCCTCCTACCCTTAATACGCTTTGATGTGTGGCTCAGTGGATTAATGCATACACAGACATGGATCTGTGTTTAACCCTTTGGTCAGAAGTATGAATCATGACAGGCCCACTCAGCCTTTCATCCTCCTGAAGTTGATAAAATGACTACCATTAAATTAGGTAGCAATAAACATCTGTTATACAGTACCAAGAAACTCTTCAGGGTGAGTGTGCAGTTTACAAATGCACCGGTTCTCTTTTGCAATGTACAGTCTTTATTGTATCGACCGGATCCTTCCAATCTTCCAAAGCCCATGGGGACTGTCTGTTAAACCGATGAGGGCCAGATGCACTAAGCAATTTTGTGTTTGAAAACCCTGCAGTTCGCAAAATCACATTGCTTGCAGCCGCAAAATGGCTGTTTCAAATATACAAACCCATTTTACGAGTGGGAATAGTTTTTCAGAGTCATAAAATGGGTTTTGCGATCCATACCGAATCAAAATTTGGAAGGGGAGATCCTTCCAAATTGTGATTAGGTAACCTTTTTAGGTCGAGCATTCGAGACCTTTTGTATATACTTTAGTGTATACTTATATGTGTATGTACTTCCTGGGCTCTGGAGATCAGCCCTAGGACTTGTCTGCTTCCGCTTAGGGACTTTTTTTCTGTTCAACTGCCTCTATTTAACTATCTTGATAGAAAACGACCAGTAGAGGTCAGTAAAATACCAGAATTGCTTTCTGCTGAGGGACTTTCTTTTTTTTTTCTGGCAACTGCCTCTATTTAACTGATAGAAAACGACCAGCAGAGGTCAGTAAAATACAGAATCACTTTAGCATTCTCTGAATTCCAGTCCATAGAAATTGTCTTCCACGAGCACCCGTAAACAATAATATTTTTTCTCAAATCTTGTATTTTGAGTGATATGACCACCGAAGGCCCTAATTTTATATTAAAAACAGAGCTTTGGACCATACCATTTCCCGCTGAAAGGCAATATTTCTCTCCATGTGTTCTTATACCTGGCATGTCATGCAGTTTGGTGCTTACTTTCCCTCCATGTTATGTGCTGCATAGCTAATTACATATAAGGTCCCAAAGGCGAGACCGATTGCATTGCAAATGCTTGTTTATCAGTGGTTCACGACCTCAGTTCCTGGTGCAAACCATTGTACAGTTACTGAGACCTCAAAGGAAGTGGTAACAGTTCACAAAGAGGAAAGGGGGCTCCTATGTGACCCCTTCCACTTCGGAAAAACTTCAGCTCCTCCTGATTTACCCCCCATCGGTACTACTTTTTTCAAAGTAGTATAGTTCCGTTAAGAAACACTGGTCACTTAAAAAAAAAAAAGCAGTTTTCCATTAGGAAATGCAAGCACAGTGATGGTGGTCTACTGTCCTTTGCAGGCCACTGTCCCAGTGTTGGTAGCCAATCACAGGAGGTCGCAAATTGCGGCCTACCTAATGAATATTAATTAGGCAGGTCCTTCAGTGAAGCCCCCTTCACCTTCTAATGAATGGTGATTGTGTGAACCGACCTAATATTACATAGGTCATATCACGAAATCCTATTCCATTTGCATAAAGTTGATGCACAATTTATGATCACTTTTTCCACATGAAGTCTTATTACATCTGGCCCTCAATTATTTATACATTTATTTAGAAGTTTTATAAGTGATGTGGTTACTTCAGAGCACTTGATACAGGTATGGAGCAATGCAACATTATGGCTTCTAGTTAGATTGGTGATTAACCAAGTTTGAAATTCTTCGATCTCGACCCCTATCTGTTTAGAGTTGTGTTGAAAGCATATCTAAACAGTCTTGTTTTTAAAGGTTTGCTGAACCTTATTTATTTTGGTTCAGACCAATGGTTCAGACTGCGCACATTCCAGAGTCTAGATAACACACAGTTATTTTCCTGCACGTTGCATCCTCTTGAATGATCCTTGGGTGATCGAATGGAAGGACATTGAGTGAAGGACTCTAATTGGGGGAGCAGTGAGGTGCCAGTTTCTGTAGGAATGCTGGGCATTTTTCCCAGTATGTTTTATGGATGGTACACACTACATTGGATTTGATTCTGGCATCAGAAGGGAGTCGGGGAGGTTCTTTAATTGTGATGTTGATGTGCTCCAGCTAATGACTGTTGAAACATCAATCAAACCATGGGCAAAAAACAATAGGTTGCAATGGGCCTAAGGTACTAAAGTGGTCCCCAACGGTAGCAGCATGAATTGTGCCACCATAAGGGACCGTTCACCAAGCACATGCAGGGCTGCTATCGCATACTGCGTGTCTAGGTGCAGACAAAAGTGAAAACACGACATGCAACACATCCCTGTGTGCCATGTCCCCTTAACACTGCATGTGATATTTGTAAGTCACTCCTACACCAGGCATGACAGCCCTAAGGCAGGGTGCTGAATATTACATGTGAGGGCATACCTGCATTAGCAGATATGCCCCTGTGCTGGGCAGTCCTATTACTGCCAGTGCAAGTGGACAGGAAAGCCATTTTAAAACATGTGCTGGGCACTGGTGAAAACGAGTTCCCCCAGCTAAATGGTGGCTTCACTGAAAATAGGGATGTTTGGTATCAAACATCTCGTATTGGTAAACCCACACTGATTCCAGTGATGGACTTACCAATACATGCACCCAGAGGGCACCTTAGAAGTGCCCCTGAAAACCTACCAGCCTCTGGTGTGCTCCCTGACTGGTCTCTGGCAGCCTGCCACCCGAGACGCTGTTCTGAACTCCTAGGGTGCAAGCCTCTGCTCTCAGGAGGCCCAGAACAAAAGCATGTCTGGGAAGAGGGTGTAACACCCCCTCCCACAGGATGACCTGCTGATTAGCCTCCTTGGGTCGGCAAGCTTCAAAGAGCTGCCACCTGTGTGATGCGAGTCTGGCTCCCCTCACAGGAGAGGAAGCCGCCGCCCTTTGTCCAAGACCTCCTTGCCAGCTGGGCAGGTGGGAAAATTAGCTAGTCGGGGAGATGTACCACCTCCAGGCTTGTACAACCCCTAAGGTGGGCTACACTGAGGTGGACACGATTTTTCAGAAGTAGCCATCTTTGTGGTGGCATACTTAGTTCTTGGACAGGGTTATGCCCACTTCCCACAGGAAGTGGAAATATAGGGGGCGTAGTGACCCCAAGGGTCAGTAGCCCACTGGCTACTACACTACACGCCCCTAAATTAAGTATTTAGGGGATTCC
This sequence comes from Calotriton arnoldi, assembly GCA_963921515.1. NCBI lineage: Eukaryota > Metazoa > Chordata > Amphibia > Caudata > Salamandridae > Calotriton > Calotriton arnoldi. The sequence goes on from CAWUFW010003369.1 coordinate 1,529,197, forward strand.
CTGGCACCAGAGAAGCAGATCCTAATGACTTAAAAAGAGAGAGGACACCGAAGAGCCGCATAAGCAGAGAATAGAGAATAAGACGCTGACCTGGTACCAACCCCACTGGCCTGTCTGCATTCCTCGTCAAAAACTAAGCCAAAGTCGACTCGTCCTGCAGCTGTTGACTCCAGAACCTTGGGAAGACTGCCTGTCTTCAATGGAGACCCAAGACCTCCCGTGAACAGAAGGCCTATTCTCCTGCAGAAACTCCAAAGCAAAGACTTTGAGGGATCCGGAACTGCCAAAACCCGCTATCTGAAGCAACCACTGCACCATCGCCTCCGACCCGAGTTGAAGTGGGCCAACAGTGTCAAAAAGGTCATCCAGAGCTAGATTCCATTGTGGTTTAACCCCTCGTAAACCCCCCAACGCCGCCTGCACCCTCTGCACATAGGCCCCCCTCAGCCGCAACTGCTCCCGGTAAGAAAACCCGACGCCCAAGTCATCTCTGCATCCGCCGCCCCGTGAAGAAGAGGACCCCAGGTGTCCCTGAAATCGCAAGACTTGAACGCTCCTGTTGGTTCAAACCGACTAGCCTTCCAGCCAGAGCATGCAGCCTCTTTTCGCAGTGACCAATCTCCATAGAAACCTATTGGCCTCCCAACGCTGTTTTACACCCTGCACTCAGCCGCCCCTGTGCCACTGGTGGTGTACTGCTGGTGCTGTCTTGGACCTTACCCACCACTCACCTTAACTCCTGGAGATTGGTCCCGTAAGTCACTGTACTATACCTGTTTGCAGAACTTTTTCTTCCTTCCATAGGATAGCATTGCAGAACTCAGAAATTGCACTATGTATCCACTTTTTAAAGTGAAAAGAATTTCTTTAAAAATGTACTTGCCTGAAAGATTTTTCTCTGATGCCTAAACGTATATATAAAGATACTTGCTATTTTTATAAATTGGTGTGGCTCTCCTACTTGAGTTGTGTGTGTCATTTAGTGATTATTGTGTGTATTTGTGAATGTCTTGCACTCCTCTGTGTTAAGCTTAAGGCTGCTCGACCACACTACCCCCTAACAGAGCACTTTGGAATTGCTTAGCAAGCCCCTGTCCATTCATAAGGGAACACCCGGACTCTTTACACGGTATATCAGATTTTTAATATATCACATAAAGAGCCAGCTTCATACAGGCACTTTTCAATAGTGTTTCCACTTCTCCTGCACAACAGACATGTGGTCTTTCTAAATGCAAGTATATTGTGTGTAGTTCTTGGGTGTTTGCTATGTATTCTATGCAATATTCATAACAGTTTGTGGTACCCACGTCTGAAGTTACCTTGTGCCACTCTTGATAAAATAACTGCAGACTACACTGGATTTAAGTAATATGGCAGCGGTTGGTGGAAGTGTGAGGAGGAACTTGACTCCTATGAGTTTGAATTACAGCCTTGCCCTGTGCTCCAAAAGGACTGTTGCTGCGAAGGTGTTTTAGTGTCATCTTGTTGGTGGCTTCAGGCCACTCTGTTGGAGAGGGCGTCCCGTGCCGTTCCTGGCCTTCATTATGTGGGCACACCTATGCAATTTGTTACAGCACTTTGACTTTATTGCAGCATCTCCATCTTTTTTCATGCAGTGTGTTGCTTCATCATTTGCCCAAATAGGCATCAGGGGTGTGGGATATCTATATCCCAAGGACATATTGTTTGTGGTCGAGAATAAGTTATTTTATTTTGGTGGATGGAAAAGTAGGCCCAACACCCTTCAGTGCAACCCCTTTGGCTGCCAATGTATAGTACCACATTATGGAACTGTTAAAGGGCATGATCTCTAACTAAGGTGAGATTTGTATCCATATGTAAAGCTGTTCAAACTTGTATATATGGTTCATTAATGCAATGCACTTATGGTGAGCGCTCTAGGGTAATGCTGTGAGCTTGGATAGTGGTTCCAGTTCAAAAGCTGAAAAATTTGTTTGCAAAGTTTAACAATTTGAGGCGACTTATGATGCTCCCTGATTAGATGCAAATAGTTACAGAAGCCTGAAAGCAAGAATGGTGATTGCTTTAAAAAACAAAAATTAGTCTGGAAAAATGTTTTGCTAAACTATTGTGCAATTAAAGGTACCATTTCTTTGATGCTACATTTATTAAAACCTGATGTTGAATGCAAATATTTCCAGTTAAGGTTAATAATGGATAATCGGTGTAAAACTAATTTCAGCAAGATTATGGGACACATGCAAATAAACGAGCACTGGCATAATCAATAGGACTGACGTAGGTTGCCAGCCGTTTGGTTTTGTCAATGTGTGTTTTGTTTTCACATGGTTCTTGTAAAAACCAAAAAAGAAAATTGTTGAAGGAGCTGCCCAACCTTCACCAATATAAATATGTCAAAAATGATGTGTGTTGTCATAAGCACTGCATGGTGGAGGGCACAAGTTATAGTTGGCTCAGTAAACTATAACTGGTGAATTTCAGTTTTTTGTTTTTTACAATATTTTTTATAATATTACAAAGCCTAACTAGGTCACTTTACCCAGTTTCTTACAGTGGTATATAATTTTAATTAAATCGACAGGTTTTCCCAGACCTAAATTAGAGGCCCAATTCTTAAAAGAAAGTCACAAAATGGCATCCCTAGTGTATCATTAGTGCAAATTTACAAGTTTCATGAATTCCGAACAATTTATAGAATCAGGCCTAAGACCTCTAAAACAATTGTGAATTTCTTTTTCACATAACTTGTAAGCACGCATACATTTTCTTATGAAAAAATCTTCTGACCATTTGCAAGTGAACTTTCCATACAACTCTTTTTTCCCTACCATAGAAAAAGTTTTACTTCGGCCCTGGTCAGGAGTAAATTTCCAACCTTTGCCAGTATAGAAATAAATTAAGGGGTGTTAGAAATCGGGGTCTCTAGTTGGCAACAGTTTGCACCTTTGTCCAAGTAGGGATCCTTCTTCCTAGTCAGGATAAGGGAGTTACACTCTAAAATAACCCCTGCTCACCCCCTTGGTAGCTTGGCACGAGCAGTCAGGTTTATCTTAGAGGTAGTGTGTAAAGCATTTGCACATAACCAACAGTAATACAGTTTAAGCACTACAAAAGGACACCACACCAGTTTATAAAAATATCGGATATTTTTCTAAACTGAAGACCAGACCAAAAACGATAAAAATCCACAATACAGTACTTGGAAATCTTCAGTTATCAAAATAACCTTGAAAAACAGTTCCTTGAAGTTGATAGCTCCCTCTGGGGCTATCACGGCGTCGTGAACAAACAAATACAAATAGTTCTGACTGCGGCGTTGCGGGCCAGCTACGGTGTCGGGAAGACCCGCAAAACAGTACCTTTAGAAATGCAGGGCGCCGTCGACCTCTCGTTGAGCTTCCGAAAGCACAGCGTCCGCAGGTGTCGGTTCCGGAGGTCGGTGCAGGAGTCGTTGGGCCCTTGAAGTTGCACGCGTTGCAGATCGAACTCCTCGCGGTTGAAGTCCGGAGCGCTGGCGCCAGGTGCGAAGTGCAGCGGTGCGGCGTGCGATGCCCTCAGGTCGCGGTGCGAGCAGCGGCTCGGTGGCGGCGTCAGATGGCGTCGTTGGGGAGACCAGGGTCGCGGTGCGAAGTGATGCGGTGCTCGTCGCGGTGCTGGCGGGTCACGGTGCAAGCAGCGGCGTCGTCGTTGCTGAAGCGCTGACGAACTGAAGTCAATGGCGCCGGTAGGCCGAGGCTGCGGTGCGGGATGAGGGTGGTGTGTCGCGTAACTTTACGAGCGGTGCCCTCGAAACACTGTGCAGGCAGCGGCGTCTATTTCGGCGTGGAGCGTCGTCGGGGATACCAAGGCGGAGTCGTGAAGCGAGGTGGTGCGGTGCCCACAGGTCGCGGTGCAAGCAGCGGCTCGGCGGCGTCAGCAGGCGTCGTCGGTGAGACCAGGGTGGCGGTGCCCTCTGCGGTGCCTTCAGGACACGGAGTCAGCGGCGTCGTAGACTGCGTCGGGTTGCTTTTTCTTCTGTTGCAGCTCAAAACTCACAGTCCCCAGTGCTGAGGGCAGAAGAACTTGAAGTCTTTGCTGTTCCTGAGACTTCTTGAATGGGGGGCAAGCTCTACCTCAAGCCCTTGGAGATACTCAAAGAAGTTGTAGAAAGTTCAGTCCAGTCCTTTCACTGCCCAAGACCGAAGCAGCCACTGCAGGCCAACACAGCAAAGCACTCAGCAAAGTGGTAGTTCCTCCTCACAGCTTCTCCAGCTCTTCTTCTTGGCAGTCTTCTTGGTCCAAAAGAGTTCTAAAGTTCAGGGGTTTGGGCCCCACTTTTTATAGCCCCAAATCCTGTCTGTGCCCAGCCAGAACCAGTTCTGCCCTCTCTGGTGTGGCTTCCTGGCAGGAGGTGGAGACGGCAATGTCAGAGGCAGACAAGGCCCATTCAGGTGAAAGGAAATCTCCTCCCCCTACTCTAAATGCAGCCCAGGTCTATTCGGCCCTTTCCTGACTCACCTAGACTATCTGGAGCCACTGCTCCTCCCCAGCCCCTGTCATTCAAAACCCAGACAGTCAATCCACAAACCCAGCAGAGGCCTACTGGATGGCTGAGCAAGAAAATACCTACTTTCTAAAAGTGGTATTTTCAAACACAGAATGTAAAAATCACCTTTACTAAAAGATGCATCTTTAGATTCTGAGTTCAGGCATACTAAACTTTATTTCTCCACCTAGTTCCGAGGGCCAGTTATGTTTATAAGATGTTATAAACAAACCCCCCATTCTGTCCTATGGGAACAGGTAGCCTTGCAATAGTGAAAAATGAAATGGGCAGTAATTCACTATCAGGACATGCCACCCACACTAGGGCATGTCCTACCTTTCCCATACACTGCACCGTGCCCACAGGGGTACCTTGGGCCTAACTTAGGGGTGACTGACATGTAAGAAAAGGGAAGGTTAGGCACTGGCAAGTGGGTACACATGCCAAGTCGACATGGCAGTCCCAGACTGCACACAGAGGCTCTGCAATGACAGGCCTGAGTTACATTTACAGGCTGTTTCCTTGGGGTGCACAATCCAGTGCTGCAGCCCACTAACCGCATTTGATTTACAGGCCCTGGCACACTCATTGCACTTTACTTGGGGTCTGACAAGTAAATCAAATATGCCAATCATGGAAACACCAATCCATAACACAGTTTACAACAGGAGCACTTGCACTTTACCACTGACCAGCAGTGAGAAAAGTGCGCAGAAACACTAAGCCAGCAAAAACAGTCACAACCGGGAGGTCAGAAAGCAAACACTCCGGGGAAACACGCCAAAAGATGCCAAGTCTAACAAGGGGTTTCACCAACGATTCTGTAAACATGCAAATTTCCAGGTGTGCACAAATTCAAAGGGCATTCCGACCCTGGAGCCACCTCTACTTCCAGCCCCAGTATGTAGATTTGCAGAGAGGTGACAAAAACAGGGCATTACTAAATTCAAAACTCGGGAGCCTTGGCATAATCAAAGAGCCTATTATCTGATACAATGAGATTGCAGCCATTATTTGTCACCTCACTGCATTGCATTAGAGGGACAAGTACATTTTTTTACAGCACAAGTGGATTTATGACGTATCCCGTCCCATGAACAAGTAGATATTTTTTCAAATTCCACACCCCTAAGTCATTTGCCATCGGTGGACATGGTCACAATGTAACTATTCATTAGGTAAAAGCCTAAGATCTGTAACTCGAAGTGGTGTTGCAAAACTAAACCATTCATTGGACCGACCAAGCGGGCATCATTGTGGTTCTCTGGAAGACAAACATTATTTACCTAGTCTAGACCAATCCACAGTCCCAAAGGTGACGCTTTCCGCAAAAGTGTTTTTTCGATTATTAATCCTGAAAGAATTTGAAGGGCATAATGAGAATTAATTTTATAGTCATTTTATAAGACCTGTATCTTGTAAATTTCAATGCCCTTTCTGCTGATACTGAAAAGCTCAAATCAGATGAATCCCATTTCTATTGCTTTGGTTCTATCAGTCCCTTGATACACCCGGTGAACACATTTACGTGATTACCTTAAAAAGAAGTCCATATTGTTCCAATTGTTATGATTCTTGTGGGAGACAACCTGATATATAATTTATAGACCCATGAAGGCATAGAGGTTGCTTCTCTGGGCAACTGAATATATCTTAACAAAATATTGGTTTGCTTAATTTTTAGATCAATGTATTTATTGTTTAAAATTTTACTTGGGTATAATTGCAATACATTTTCGAAGATATGTTTTCTCTTTTCTGTTCAAAGATGTATATTTCTAAACATATGACCATAAACCGCTGATGAAGGATATGCATTGGGGCATTGAATAATTCAAAAGCTCTAACCTCACTACCTTTCACCAAATGTTGATGGTGGATGTTGTGAAAAGAAATTATTGAATTAAATACATCCCTAAAGAACTGCTTGCCAAGTTTGTGTTAAGCCAAGAGATCCATGAATGAGGAGGTCAAGATGGATATGACCGTATTACACTTGGAGACACTTCATAACAGAGCAGAGCGTGCTGATATAATTGTGTACATAGGGAGCCCGGGTTGGGAGATTCATCCCAGCAGAAGACAAGATGTTGTAGGTCGAGATGTTGTTTCATTGTGGGATTTTCTTTCAAGGACAAATGGGGACAACACCCACGAAGTAGCTTACTTGGTGGCTTTGCCAGTGTTTGTTTTTTATGTTAAGTGTGCTCTGCATTGGCTCCTGTTCTGTGAATCGGGTGGGTGTCCTGCATTGCTGCTTCTGCAATGTGTGTCTTGTATTATACATATTGCTTGCGAGGGAAACGTGTACTGCTTCTGGTTGTAATTGTGTGAGTTAAAAGCCTGAACCCCGCTGGCCCACAGAGTGCTTGTCCAGTCGCTAAGGCCATTTTGTATTCTTCCTTTGAATTAGGTTTCCCTTGCTTGTGGCTTTCCATTGCCCCTGCAGTATTTGTTCTGTATGTTCAGGCGAAACCTGACTCACTACTGCCCAAGCCCCACCCATTTGCCTTTTCTGGTTGAACCAGAGTACTTCATTCCTCGTTTCCATAGGACTTGATCGCAGCATTCTGCCTGCTCACGGTTGCCTGTATTCCGTCCATTTTGTGGCCTGTACGAGTTTTCTTTGGTATGGATTGGCTTTCTATCCTTTGTAGCTGGAATGCAGCAAAATGTCTAATGAAAGAGAAAGAAATGCTTTAGGCACTGACTGGGCGTGGCAGCCTGCTATGTCGGAGGTGAGAACGTTGCCAGGTAACATTCCTTAGTGGGGCAGGGACTGGCCTCCTATGTTACCTGTTGTCAGACGAGTCACCTGAGTGGATGACTGTTTAATAATGACCCGTTGCTTTAAGTGGGACGAAAAATGCTTGGGTCAGAGGCCTCCGAGAGGGATTTGGTCTAAGAAGCGTTCCTAACAAACCTCCACAAGATAGCCTATGTAGTTATGGGCCCTGCCTAAAATATATGAAATAAAGAATTCTGTGTTTTACAGATTTATAAATGCAGTGTATTAACGTAATTACTAAAAGTAAGATACAGTTTATTTAGCACATTACCGTGGGCCATATGCAGTAAAAAGAAAAGTGAGACAAGGTTCATCTAAAAATAATTGGTGATAACTTGGATATTCAGTTGACATGTAATGGTAAACATTATCTACTGTGTGCCTTGTCCCTGTGTCTCAAAGAGCACTTTCAATAATGTTGCTTTGCACCTCTGATGTGTCAGGCACGCAGGTGGTGTGTGTGAGTTCCCAGCACCCCTTTCAGCTGACGAAGGACAGAAAAGAGGGCCCGTTTAAACTAATGGTTTTTGTCAGTCTTATAATCCGATTTATCTAGCTTTCCATTTTCCCAAAAAACGAAAGCACAAATGCACAGACATAAATCATACAAGGACTTTGGGTCAGCCTCTTCATTCATTGGTCTGTTCAAGGTCATTCACACTTTGCTTCAGCACACCCCACAGCATAGTGCAAGGGGCAGCAGATCAGTTCACTTCACCCACTGGCTGACAGGCACTTTGCGTGGTTGCATTTTGCCTGCTCACACATGAACAGCAGCCTAAAATGAACTCCATCTCAGTACCTGGGCTTCTGCTTCTATATGTTTACCATGTATTTATATATTGCATATTTATCCATACTAAATTAAAAATAAAACAAAGAATTTGTTCCAAGGCCAGACCCATTGGTTTTGCCAGTTAGTGTACTGGAGTTTGTGCTTTAGAATCTGTTGTGCAATGGAAACGTGATGGATGTTGGGATTAGTAGGATGGCGAATAACTTGGTGATAATCAGTCTTCTGAGGAGAAAAATAAATGGAGTTCAGAGTTGCCTTTATCGTTGGGCATTTCTTGTGTTTGTGGTTGGTCTGCACCAAGGTTTCTTTGTGTGAAATGTTTAAGCTTTTCATGCTTTTTTCATAACACTTTTAGGCCTTCTCAGTTAAAGACCTCTTTCAGCGGTCTGTTGTTGAAAACCTTTTGTAGACAATACCAATACTTAGAGCTTTGCGTCAGCACATTGTTTACTATTGGTTGGTGTAAGATCCTTGAAACAGCTGAAAGGATCACGCATGAAGCAGGTAGTTGAAGAGAGCTTCAAGTTTATTCCAGAGTAAGAAGAAACCCATCCAGGTCCCAGCCAGTCAAAGGCAACAGCCAGCACACATTTGAATGAACACATTCTATAACCTGGGATACCAAAATCTAACATGGAATTATATGTAACCATGGCACGATGACATCAGAAGCAAGGTAGGCTTCAGATGCCACACACCTTCCCCCGTTAACACAGGGATGAAATAGAAAAGATCGTGAGAGAGGGAGGGAAGGAGAGAAAAGGAAGAGAAACGAGCATAAAAATAGCATAAACGAAATGTTAACCATGAGAACATGTTTTCAAGATGCATAGTCTTTTAAATAGCATGGCCTCTTGACAATCCTAGAGGACAAACGTGGAGAAGCAAAAGAGGCAGAACCAGCATTTTCTCTAACCATAGAGCTTTCACTAGACACAGGCTCTTTGTACACTGAGACCCTGCTCAAATTCCAAATTCTGTGGTCTTGGGTTCTTACAGCGTTTTTGAAAACCTTAATGACCCGTATGGGTTTGGAAAACTTAACCTTGGTACCAGGTTGTCTGATGACAACAAACTCGCCTACCTTGACCACGGTTCCCTTGGTGGATTTCTTGGAGTCGAAGTACAACTTCCTAGACAAGCACTTGGCTTCTTCCCTCATACGCCAGTCAGGAGAGACCTTTTCAGACGTAGTCGCAGAGACAGACTCCTCAAAATGCCTCACCCAAGAGGGTTCAAGCATGGTACAGGGAGACCTACCCCTGAAGAGAACAAAAGGTGACTTTCCAGTCGTGCTGTGTGGGGTCACCCTATAGGTCTCAACCTTTTTAAGAACCTCCTCCTTCCAATTGAGACCAGAGTTTTTGGCCCAAGAGATGGTTTCCTTTAACACCTTATTGAACCTTTCCACCATACCATTGGTTTCTGGGTGATAAAGGGAGCATCTCTTGTGCCTGATGCCGCGATCTTTCAAAAATGCCTCCATCTGTCGTGAGACTAACTGTACCCCATTATCAGTGAGTATGATTTCAGGGTACCCCTCCTTTGCCATAAGAGTTTCCAGAAACTTTATTACATGCACAGTTTCTATGCTAGAAGTAAAGTGAATTTCAGGCCACCTGGAAAATAAATCTAGGAGCACCAAGATAAAGACCTGCTGACCATTCAAATGAACTGGCCCTAATATATCTAAAGCTACCTCCTTCCAAGGTCCACGGGGAAGTTCCCTGATGACCATGGGCTGGACCCTTACTAGCTTGGACTTCTCGCACGTAGCTCACACCATGCAGTCCCTTATGACTCTTTCAACATGTAGATCCATCCCAGGCCACCAATAGGCGGACTGGAGCCTCTCTTTCGTTTTGGACATTCCAGAATGGGACTTGTGGGCCAAATCAATTTAAAAGTTTGCAAAGTTTGAGTGGAGGAACAAGCCTTGTTCCACGCAGTAGCACCCCATCACAAACAGCCAGCTCATCCTTTAAGCCCCAAAACTTGGAAACCTCCTCAGATCCCTGTTTTTTTGTGTGCCACCCTTTGTGAATGAGAGTCAACACCTCAGAGAGAGCAGGATCAGAGGATAATTCAACCCTCCACTGATGCTTATCAATAATTTCTTCTGCAATAACACGCACATGAACATCACTATCATCGTAATCCTCATCGGAGACATCCTCTTCAACCTTCCCCACTAGTCTAGAAAGGGTATCAGCTATGCCATTCTCTACCCCAGGAATGTACCTAATTTCAAAATCATACTCCTGAAGGGCTATGACCCACTTAGTTATTCTGCTAGAGACAAGGTCTATACCTTTTTTGGTGAAGGTTTCACAGAGGGGCTTATGATCAGTCGTCACCAAAAACTGGTTTCCCACAGAAACTTTTTCAGCTTCTTGATGGCCCAAAACACTCCCAAGGCCTCCCGTTCAATAACGAAGTAACGAGACTCCACGTCCTTGAGCCCTCGTGAGAGAAACATGATTGTTCTCATACCCCCTTCACCTTCTTGTTGAAGGACGGCTCCCAAACCTTTTAGACTAGCGTCTGTTGTAATGGACATTTTGGAAGGGTCAAAACTTTTAAGCTTAGGCGCATCATTGAGCTTTTTCTTGAGAGAAGCAAACTCATGGTCACAAACCTCATTCTACTTTAATTCAACACCCTTCCTCAAGAGTGCCCTCATGTTGGCACTGACCTCAGCAAAGTTTTCAATAAACTTATTATAATATTCAACCATTCCAAAGAACTTCATGAGTTCCTCTCTACAAGAAGGAGCAGACATGCGAGAAATGGTATCCACCAAATTAGACTTGGGCGCAATTCCCTCACCTGAGACAGTGTGCCCTAAGTAGTGGATGGAGGATGTACCAAACTGACATTTCTCAGATTTGATGGTAAGATTCGCTTCTTGCAGATTACTCAAAACAACATTAAGACGGTCATCGTGTTCTTTATAATCCTTCCCAAACACAAGAATGTCGTCTTGGTAGACGCAGACCCCTTTACAGCCTTTGAGTATCTGCTCCATGGCACGCTGAAAGTCTGACGCAGCATACACAAGGCCAAACGGCATCCTTACAAATCTGAATGTGCCAAATGGACTAATAAAAGCTGTGTAGTCCATTGAAGACTCAGCCAATTCAATCTGGTGATAGGCCGAAGCCAAGTCAATAGTACTGAATACTTTGGCTCACCCTAGCAAGACCAGCAGCTCTGAGATGTTCGGGAGTGGATAACGATCTACTATTACACATTTGTTTAGTTGTCTCGTCCACACATAAATGGAGTGACCCGTTGGCCTTGGGAGCTGCAACTACCGGGGCCAACCAATCAGTCCCTTCGACCTCTTCAATTATTCCACCCTGCTTTAGCTTGTCCAACTCTTTTCTCATTTCTTCTCTCACAGCCAAAGGTACACTTCTCACCTTACAGCTGGAGGGTTGTGGGTCAGGACGCAAACGTATTTCAAGCTTGAACTCCTTGAGACAACCAAGTTCATCCGTAAACACATTGGGAGAAACTCTCCTTAACACGAGATTCAATACCAAGATCTGGATTTTCACGAATGGTATTCACCTTCTCCTTTAGTTTGATGGGAAACGTGCTACCTGGGTCAAGCATGATCCCCAAATCCCCTTGGTGGAACCAGCTGATTATGCTGTCCCCTTTTTCCGACACATAAATCTTGCCAGAGGTGTAACGGTCCCTGTACTCGATGAGTCCTATAAAGTAACCACGCAGTGGTATGGGCTCGCCACCATAGGCTAAAGGATGTATATCGGGTTTAAGAAGTGAAGTCTTGTAAGCCAGTTTGCTTTGGTAAAATATCCTTGAAATTATTGTGATTTTGGCACCAGAGTCAAAGAACCTTGGTGGATTCACCTTCCACCTGAATGGTATCGACCGGGCAAGATTTATGCTGTATACCAGAATCCACTTGGACCACAATCTGGCCACAGACAAATTCTTCCTCGAGAACCTCTGCTTCCACACACTTGACATTAGAGGAAATCGTCTTGGTTTTGCAAACAACAAAGATGGCCCTTCTTTTTACATTTAGAGCAAATAACATTCAAGGCAGGGCATTTCTTGTCATTTTCCAAATGGCCGAATTTGTCGCACCTATAGCATTTCGGAACAAAAGGCTTGCCTTTACTTTTACTCGCATTATTAGGTCTAGACATAGTTTTTGTCTCTTCTTTGACAACCTAAACTACTGCCTGCTTGTCCTTTTTTTATGGTGTCAACACACTTTAAGGAGTGCTCGACCCTTTTTTACTACTTGGATTACCTCATCTAAGGAGGGTTCATCCCTCAACCAAAGCTCTTCACGGATCCTTTCAATGTTACAACCCAACGTGAACTGGTCTCTGATCCTCTCATCCAACAATTCCGCAAACTTGCAGGATGAAGCGAGCTTTCTAAGTTGAGTGATGTATCCCTCAAAAGTCTCGCCTTCATTTTGTAACCTTTTAGCGAATTGATACCTTTCTAATATGGTACTCACTTTAGGTAAGTAGTGCTTGTCAAGTTTTTTCATGCAAATTTCAAATTCATTTAAGTCTCTTCCTTCTGCGTCACTGAGTTCAGGAAGGTGATCGAAAACGTCCTGCCCTTCTGACCCTAAACAGTGAAGCAGAAGTGAAGACCTACGCTCCGCACTAAGACTTACTCCACAATCTCTTGCGTAACGTTCAAAAACCTTTTTCCATTTCTGCCACTTGATAGGAGGCTCCCAGGTGACATCAGGAAGAAGGGAGGAGCAGTTACATTCTGCATGACTAATAGTGAGATAAACTTGTAACTTCAACAGAGAAGAACTGTTTAAAAATTGACCAAAAGGAAATACAAAGTAGAGCATAAAGTTTTAAAACTGTAAAAGTTCTCAGAGGAGCATTGTGGCACGCTACCCTTAATCAAATGTACATGTGTGCGTATCACAGTTTTAGAACGCAAAGAACGCTTTAAAAAATTTAGACATAAATATCTGCGTGTCGCAGATGGGGCACACAAGATGAAGGTAATTAGAATTCAAATGTGTGCGTGTCACAGATGTGGCACGCAGAGTAGAGGCATCAAGACAGTAGCGGTAAAAAAATAAGAAAAAAACCCAAAGATGGCGGCTGCTTGAGGTCGGGCAACGTGAAAATGCGTGCCGCCGCAGGCAAAGGGTGAGCGTTCTAGACGGGATGTCCTACGCACAGCAGATAGAAAGATGTGGCATTGACGAGTTTGGAGGGAAGAATGGCTCCGTGAAGGCGTCTAACACCAAAGGCAGAGTTCGGAGGCTCCTCAAAGGCTGCGGTGACTCGCGGTGGGCACGCGAGGTAAGAAGCGTTTAGCACAATGTTGATTTAAACGATAACGGGGCCAGTTAAAGCGCCAAACATCTCAATGCCCAAAGTAAATCCAAACAACCAAAACTTGGAAAAGTGCTTGAAACGCTAAAACACCAGTACCCGTGCAGCGCCACACATCCGACCAGTCCTTTCCAAAAACTGACTCATGAAAAGGGGAACCCCGTAAGAGACAGTTGGAGGCACAAATATGACTTAGAGGGGACGAGCCCGCGTCGAACATCGAACACCCATGGGAAACACAAAAGGGTGAAAAGCGCGGCGATAGCTCCCAATCCCAGAGTCATACAGTGTAGGGGATGTTAAATAATTTTACCTTCTGAGTGTCAATGAAATGAGGAACAGCAGGGTTGATTAAGGGTTCCTCAAATTTTAAAGCTGGCAGAGGGTTCCAGTAAAAGGTAAGATGTGGGACAAAGGCACAGTACCTGAGGTAGGAGTGTCCATTCACTAACTGTAGAATCGAGGGTTTGAAAACGTAGTTGAGGCTTGTTGGGTTCTTCTTTCCTTTCAGCTGCCGACTACGCCAGTGTAAGATCCTTGAAACAGCTGAAAGGATCACGCATGAGGCAGGTAGTTGAAGAGAGCTTCAAGTTTATTCCAGAGTAAGAAGAAACCCATCCAGGTCCCAGCCAGTCAAAGGCAACAGCCAGCACACATTTGAATGAACACATTCTATAACCTGGGATACCAAAATCTAACATGGAATTATATGTAACCATGGCACCATGACATCAGAAGCAAGGTAGGCTTCAGATGCCACAGTTGGCTTTCTTGTCACTCTCATTTGCTTGCTTCCTACCTGATGTTTTTCCTTCCTGTTTTTGCTTGTCCATCTCCTCGAGCATTGCTTCTTTACCGTTCTTCTGATTGGATGACCTGTATCCTTCTACTGCTCTACATCATGGAACTACTTTTCTTTTTCTTGCAATACTGAATGCGAGTGCGTGTTTTGTTGCCCCCCTCCCTGGTGTGTTATTTCCCAATTGAAACCGCCCATGCTCTCCATGTTGCTTCTTCCTTCCTGTTTCATCCTTTGCTTCCCATGTCTCGCCCCTTTTTTTTTTTTTTTTAAACCCACTTACCCAGCTTCTCCGTTGCTCCTTTGACCCACCACCGTTCCACAATTGCTATACTGAAACCCGAAATATCCATGATATTTTTTTTTCAGTAAAGAGTCCTTTAAAAAAAGCACAGTTATGTTGTCAAGCATTAGGGAGATGACAATATTCAAGCAGTAGCAAAACCGCGGACTACGAAAAAGTGTTTTGTTTCAATGTTATTGGACAACGTAGGAAAGTTTCTGATATTAAAATTTCTTTATTTTCAGCCATGTAACAGGAACTCATATGAATAACAGACCTGCAATTTACTGAGTTTTTGGACATTTCTACTGCATTAAATTTAAATATTCACATTGTTCTAAGATGGTGTCTTGCTCGTACTGCGGATTCAGAGCAAGCTAGTCGGACAGTCGTTTGTCTATGTCAGTGACCGTTCATTGTGGCCGCAGAGCAGTCATAAAGCTCTTTTTAAGGGTGATGATCCGGTACAGAAACAAAGGACTAGAATGCCTCACGTGGTGTACGAAGATAGTGTTATGAGGCTATCTTGATTTGGGTTTAATTATCTGCATCCCAGTATGAAACATCTAATCAGTAAATAGCCAAACTTTTTCCTACTCTGTGTTAGATAGCGTGGTGGCTGCTGGTAACCTCTGTGTCCCACAAGCTGCAGCATGCAGTGGCTCACAGTGTAGCGCTGATCTCCTTCACCAACAGGGAGGCATTGCTAAGTCTGAACTGGACATTAGCTGTCCTTACCGTGAGCTTCCCATTGACTGAATAGCAAAGAAACTACGCTTCAGGGTACAGACAAACACAAGAAGAGAAAGAAAAAACAAAGAATTAGAAGTAAGCAAATGAGACTGCCAAGGAAGCCTATCACTAGCGTGCAATGGACTGGCGCAGAGAACTGGTATGGTCCATAATGGGTCTTGTACAACTAAACGTAATCAGTAAGAGAGACCTAAAAACAAGCATTTGCAATGCAATAGGTCTTGCAAGTGCGAGATTTTGAGCTATTGGCATTGTAAATGACAATGCCTTTTATTTGTGTTTAAAAAATCTGCGATAATAAAAGGCATTGTCGTTTACAATACCATACCAATAGGTCAAAAGTTTCTAAAATGCGAGACTTATTTGATTGCAAATGCTTGTTGTTTCAAGCGCCCCATGCTGCGCTTTCACATTAATAGAGGCCTCGCTCCTTTCTTTAGACAAGCTGTGTCTAAAGAATGGTCAACATTAAAGTGAAAGTGCGGTATGGGGTGCTTTTACCCACAAAAGCATTTGTTTGTCAAGTTGACAAACAAATACTTTTTTTTTTTTTTGTAAAAGCGCCCGTGAAAGCGCGCATGGCGCGCTGAATGTTGCAGGAAAGCATGTAGTGTCTGCAGTCGAAGAAACCAATAAAGAAAATGGTGCTTACCAACTGAAGAAGACTACCGTGTAACAACCGAAGTAAAAGGCCAGTCCTCATGGGAGGTTACAAATGAAAACAAGCCGGTACTAAGGCGGGACTAACAAGCCTATTAAGGAATCAGAAGCCAGCATTTACGAAGGACAATGACACAAGCCAATTACAAATATGGTCAGAGTGGGCGGGGCTTCAAGTCCATACTCCTAACACAGCATGGCTCGCAAAGCAGCGCATGCGCTGCCCAGGCTCGACCTAACAAGTGGTCTGTTTTTATGGCTTGGTTTATTGTAGCACTTGAAGAGACTTTAATGTGATTGGGTGCCTGTTTTTTTTGTTTCGATAGATGCCATAGTGATGCTTTTTGTTTAGGTGTGAAATTCTCTAGCAGGACAGACCTTCGGAAATTTGGGGCTTGACACTACAGTAAACCAAAGATATTGTGTTTACTTATAAATAAAATATAAAACACAAATCATGTGTATTAAAGGCAAATACATTGTAGGCCGCTCTTTACACAACAGTCTATTTTTCAGAATATATTCAGTCGTTAGGTAGCTGTTGCCTGAGACTCAGATGGATACAGGACTACAGTGCTTGCACCCGATTATCTTTGCAGAGAACACAAAATCTCTTGATTTATCCTAAAATACGAACAAAAATTGTGCTAGAAAATTCACAAAAAATATATTTGCTACAAGACGCAAAAAAGGTTCATTTTAACACTACAAACTGCACACACAATGTTCCCAACTTCAGAACTGTAACGTTGTTTACAGTTCCTGAAGATGATTCCAAATGATTAATTTTTTTGTGTGAACATAGTGGAGGAATTACCTATACAGTATTGAGTATGAATCTCAAAAAGTGGAAAACGGAGCCTTCAGTAATGCAAATGCCAGTTCCTTGTGTGTGGTTTAATTGAATAGCTGACAGATTTTATTGATGTTATTTGGCAATTACATCTTCACATTAACATGACCCTCCTCTCCCTTTCTTTGTTTCAGCTCCTGCTTGTATCTTTCTTGTATCTTATATCCTGAGACGCCATAATGTTTCTAATAAATAGCTTTATGAAGGGTGGCTTCCCAGGTGGAAGTGGTGGTGGAGGAGCAGGCAACATGATCGGGACCTTCATGAACATCATCGGGTGAGTGGCCATTACCGTATACAGCTCTAGCTTCCAGTTGTGGAGTTAATGTGCCTTCCTCCTGGTTTGCCACTCCCTTAAGCTCTTGTTCCTTGGTTTTGTAACTGTTCGCTCCGTCTATTGCCGTTGCTTGTCTTTTTTTAATTTTTTTTTGCCATAGTTCTTTATTAGTTTTCATGAGACATCATTACACAATGCATCAGGACCACTCGTTAACAACTGTAAGCAATTCCTGCTCTGTCCGCTGCCAACAGCAGTGCAGATATAAAAGTAACAGCAATACTGCTTAAATTATTGGCATCTGTGAAACAACTACTGCTTTGCCTTAAATTTAACAGAAACCAGAACCCTTTGAGCGCACTGTGCTGTAGGAGTAGCTGAAATATGGAAAATTACAGTGAAGTGTGATTATAGTTTCGTGCTTTGACCCATCCCCCCTCTTACAACAGTCCTCATCCGAGCCTCCATCGCCCTTCCCCACGCATACCCATGCCCAGTATGCCACTACAATGCGGCTGATGCTAAGGGAGGGTGCTCTCCTGCTCTAGGTCCCAATTTTTCAATGTAAGTATTCCATTCCGCATAACGTATGCCTCTTCATCCTCCCTGCAAGCCACTCAACCCCCCCCCCCCCCGGACCACGGACATCACGTCACCCGCGTCTTGGCCCATTTCTGTAAATCAGCCACTCAGTCTCCTTGTGTTGGTGCTCTTGCGGACTTCCATGACATTGCAATATGTCGCTTAGCAAGCACCAATGCCAGATCAATAAACCCTGACACATTTGTTTTTAGTGCTGGTCATTAACCCCAACAAACACAGCGAGGCATCTTAAGGCATCAGTCTGCCTGAGAGATCTGTTGCTTGTCTTTATATTGAATTCTCTTGCATCCTGCCAGTTGGATGTTTTACTCCTCGCTGGGTCCGTTTCTACATATATGTTTCTTGTTTCGCCATTTTCCTAACACTCTTTATTCATTATGTTTCTCCAGTTTTCATTCTGGGGTCTTCTGATGATATTTTATCTGTTGGTCACATTCCTTGCTCCTTTGGTTTGTTCCCTTCCCTTCCTCTGCTCTTACCTCTTTCTCTTATTCCTCTGATTTACTGTTACTCTCCTTTTCGCCCTTGTCATCTCATTCATGATTCTTCTATGTTTCTTATTTACATTTTACTTTGGTCTTATCAGCAAATCTTCCATATCTTTTCCCAAGCTCACTGCAGTGCCCCTGGTTTTCCCAGTTCTCCCTTTTTGTTCACTTGTGCCATCTTTTGTGTCTATTCCTAGTTCTCCCATGTTTCCTGACTTTTTGTCTGCTTGCCTTTATCCACAGTGCTTATACAAGTTAACTGTCTCTTTCGCCTTCCAGTGACTTTACTCCTGTTTGTCCATCTCTTTTATTAGCTAACTTGCTCCCTCTTTTAATCTTATTACTAGTTATCAATTCTCTGTTAACTTCACTTCAACTTTCGCTACTTCTGTTTATTCTAAGCAAGCAGTCCTCTGTTAGGTCGAGCCTCCCAGGTAGTGTGAGCACCTACAAAATGATGCGGCTGCATCATCACATCTCCCAACCCCCGCTTTTTGGCCAAAAGCCATTGGAAAAACTTAAAGGTCTCTAAGGCAAGCTTTGCCAATGCTCGTTCCTAATGCTCATGGATCCGTCTGCCTGAAGTCATATTTCTTCCTTTAGAATTCCCCCGATTCATATATTTCCTTTCCTACCCCGTTCATGTTTGCAACAGATTTATCAACTGTATAATGTCTTTTACCCATTCAAATGATGCCTCTCCCGTGTGTTACATGGCCTTGCTTATGCCCTCTGTACTCTGTCTCTATCCAGACTGTCAGCCAAGGCACCTATAGCTCAATTTTATTTAACCACTATGAATCTATATTTGGTTAATTCCTAACTAACTCTGTGTATGTAATCTAAATGTGTTATTTTTCCCCTCCGTATGTTTCCCTCCCTGTTGCCTTAAAACGTGAAACAATTCATTGTACCCTCGCCATGTGTGCCTATGAGCCTAGAAGTAATTGCATTTTGCAGCATGTGCTTGATCAGCAACATAAACATAGGGTCTGATTTAGATTTCGGTAGACCGTTTACTCCGCCACAACGGGGACGGATATCCTGTCTGCCGAAATATGAACTCCATAGAATATAATGGAGTTTATATTTCGGCGGGTGGGATATCGGTACCTGTTGTGACGGAGTAACCTGTCCGCCAAAATCTTAAATCGGGCCCATAGTGAGTGGTTCCTACTGTCGGGTTCCTGGATTTTTTTGTTTGTTGCTCTGCTTGGCTCCAAATCTCTTTCCTGACATTTTTAGGTCTCAGCTAGGCAGCGCATGCGCTGTCTCTTTGAGACATGATGTATCTACTCTGTGGACTTCGATCACGCCCATCGCTTTTCATTCATTCCCGTTAGTGCCGTTTGTAAATGCGTGCTTTTCTTTGGTGAATCTGTTTTATTAGTCCCTCCTTTTGGTGTTTGGGTCCCTCCCATGGAGACTGCCCCTGTCACGGGTGGTCTTACTCTTATGGTTATTTATGTTATTTTGTGCGCACTATTTTTTTTAGTTTGCCTCGGTTCGTGTTTGAGGTTTGTACTTATTTTTGCCTTTCTGACTAAAACGCGGTTATCTGATTTTCGTTTGCCTAGCAGAAACTTTCAACATCTTCATACTATCCCCTTTGTCGAAGAATCCATATCTTTTTAACATTTTGCAAGTTGCAAAGCATGGAAATATGCACGCATGTAGACAAGGTTTTAACATACTTTACGTAAACATGGTGTCTGAAAAACGTGGCTGTCCGCACCGGGCGTGCGGTGCTCTCTGGAGAAAGGCTCAAAGAAGAGTTGTGGATATGAGCCTTGCTGGCAGAGGGGACCAGAAGGCTGATGAGTTTTATCTGATCTGACAGAAGCAAAGCGCGTGCTCAGAAGGCAAACATCATATTAGTTTTCCCTATCCTGATGAAGGGGAGTTGTAAAGCAAACACAGTCACCTAAAACATGCAGGGCATATATTTGAATCTTGCCAGTGCCCATGTAGCCTTTCTTGCTTTTATAACTCCTAGCTTCGGAAAGCTAGCCAGCAGAGGCATGCATGTGGACGTAGATTACTGTGCTCCGAATGTTAAAGTTTTTGTGGATGAGGAGAAAGATTAAAAAATAGGATCCAAAGAAAGCAGTTTAGCTGCCATATCTTGTTAGAGAGCGGCACAGATGAGGGTTGTCTTCCAGAAAAACCAGTTCAATGAAACCGTATTCAGTAAAGTTTGTTTTTTGTGAAGCTCCCTAATCCATGGAGTTAGTTTTATAGCTCAAGACTGTTTTACAGCTCTGCTGTCTAGCTAAAATCCTGATTTATTGGGGTCATTGAGACCACAACATTAAAACCAGATGGAAAACACCTACGTGCAGGCTTGTATGTTCTTCCTTTGAACACCTCTGTGTGAAAAAAGGAACAGTTATGCGCAGAGTGTTCTTGTGCTTATTTTGCAGATTTTAATAATTCCATTCTCACTTATGAGCAACCAATCATTAATATAGTTATGAGTGACCCTCCCCACTCCAGGTTTTATGCATTGAGTAGCTATATGGTACATCTTTGTCTCGTGTAGCATATCAATGACAGGCATGCCATGTTACCATTTTTAAGGTTATTATTTTTGGTTAATAGGGTTTCTTTCCAACATTCCTTGTCATTTTATGAAGCTGGTCGTCACTATAAACACCAGAGTAGTTTGCACCAAAGAACAAAGGCTAAAGGAGCTCACTATGAACATTTGATTTGAGGCCCTCTTACACGCTGGTACCCATAGGTACAGCATTGCACTGGCAGGTCCGAAATATCTGCTTCTGTTTTGATAACTTGTTTAGAAACCAGCAGCGCCTCTTGCAAGTCACCCCCGCCTTCCTTTTAATCACCACCTCCTTCTAATCTCCATTTGCTATCTATAACCCTCTGCTATTCACTGTTTCCTGTACACACCACCCCTGTTGGTGTTTTCGTTATCCTATTTGTTATGTCGTCCATATTTTCTTCTTCTGCTTGAATGCCGTAGTTCACACATGGAGTATGTAACAAACAATACTGACTAATTGATATTCGGATTCTTGTTATGTCTGCAGGTCGGTGTATGTTTCTCTTGCCAAATGGGCTGGCATTATTGACTTTTAAGTGTGCAGATAATATGGATTGCTTGCAAGAGACCTCTCGTAATGACCTAAAATGCTGCAAAACCGTGTGTTTCACTCAAGGGACCTTTTAATGGCTAAAGGTACACCAGCATTAATCGAGAGCATGCAGATTTCAGCTTTCAAGGCACGCAAATTACCTCTTTTAAAAAAAAACCCAAAAGATACTGATTTTTTTTCAATGGTTGTTTAAATATAGTTGTTTTACCCACATGAAGTTTGAGTACTTCATCTACAAACTGCACCGCAGTTCCACATGTTTTCCCTGCTGCTTCATGGATGTGAGCTTGAGCTTGGCCTTTCCATTAAAACCGAAGTGCGACTAATATCGGAGCACATTGTGATTTTTTTTTTTTTTTGATTTTTTTTTTTTTCCCCCTTGTTTCATTTGCTAAAGTTCTCTAGATCTGCTGCTCTGGTTTGGTGGTCTGTGAGCTTGGCTCGGAATGATGGTCTTCACTGACTTCACACCATAGTTACTTTCCTTTCTCTTCCAAGCCTGCACGTCACAGCATTGGTATTGCAGCTGGGCGCTATTGTTTCATTCACCTCGGTGAAACTGCCTTTCCATTTAGCATTGTATTCCTTTGTAGCCAAAGCTGAACCTAGTGGCATGATTCAGAAGTATACTAACTGGATTACTGACACACAGACCGTTTATTCACGGTTGATGCTTCAGGTTGCGCCGGTGTTGCTTCTCAAGAACATCTCTTGGCATCACATACATTTAATAGCTCACTGGTAGTAACACTCTCAGTATACAAAACAAAAGATGTTACTTACTGAAACTGTGTTTTTTAGGTCGTAGCCTACCAGACAGCATAGCTGACTGGTTTGCTAAGGACATCTTGGGGATATTCAGAAAGTTGACCTAGGAAAGCATTCCGCCCTTTGCTTATCATTGACTTTGTGGTTTGTAACTCACATTTTCTGGCTTTCTATTTGCTGGCTGTATTTGTTTTAGGCTGTCCAGCTCGAGTTAATCGCTCCCATTGCCCAAACCTTGTTTACTGTATTTTTCCACACACTCACTTTCTGTAAACAGGCCTTTAAATCTTGTTCTTATCTTGTCACATTTGATGTCCATTCAAATACAGAGGTCAAAAGTCAGGCTGTGTCTTCCCGGAAGCTTTGTGTTTATTTTTCTTTATCAGACTTAAAAGTGAGTCTGCTGGGATCTGCTTGAGGAAGGCTGTACAATGTTATTTTTGTTTCTAGCACACAACAAAATTTCAATGTCTGTAAATGAACTTTTCTGACGACCAAATCAGTACATTGGGTGATGACATTTCCACACATTATTGGTTGTGTGCTGTATTCTTATCAGTAAAACTGTATGCGAGTACAAATGTAATGGTCATTTCAATTGAAGATGTGTGGTCTGTAATAGCAGTGCACTACCATACCATGCATACTCCCTGTTACCACCACTCCACTCTGCACCACTTCAGGCCACTGTACTCTACACTACTCCACACTACACACCACTCTTTGTCACTGCACTCTTCTAATCACTCCACTCCTCTAATCATCACTCCACTCCTCTACTCTACACCACTCCACGCCGATGCACTCTACCCCAAACTAC
The DNA here is from genome assembly GCA_963921515.1 of Calotriton arnoldi. NCBI lineage: Eukaryota > Metazoa > Chordata > Amphibia > Caudata > Salamandridae > Calotriton > Calotriton arnoldi. The sequence goes on from CAWUFW010003369.1 coordinate 1,552,074, forward strand.
TCTACTGTGCACCACTGCACTCAACACCACTCTGCGCCACTCGATGCCACCCTACTCAGCGACACTGCACTCTGTCAATGCACTCTACTCTGATACACTCCACTGTACAACAGTGCACTCGATGCCAATACCCTCTAAACCACTCTAATCTACTCTGCACCACTGCACTCTACTCTGAAGCAATCTATTCTACTAAACTGCACTCAGTTCCACTCTACTCTGAAGCAAGCTATGCCACTGCACTCTATGCCAATGCACTCTACACCACTTTACTCAAAACCAATGCACTCTACACCATTATACTCTGTCACTGCACTTTATACCATTGTACTCTGTCACTGCACTCTAAGCCCCTCTATTCTACTCTGCGTGACTGCACTCCATGCCACTCTACTATACACCACTGCACCCTGACAGTATACTCTGCCACACTACTTTATGCCACTGCATGCCACCGAACTCTATGCCACCGAACTCTGCATCACTCCACTCTACGCCACTGCACTGTACGCCAATCCACTCTAAGCCACTCTATACCACTGCACTCCATGCCACTTCACTCTACTCTTAAATAATATACTCTATGCCACTGCACTCTACTCCAATCTGCGCCACTCCACTCTATGCCACTTTACTGAAAACCAATACACTCACAGTGGTGCAGAGTAAACTGACAGAGTGCAATGGTGTGCAGTGGCTCAGAGTGGAGTATAGTGACGTACACTGCAGTGGTGCAGAAGTAGAGTGGTACTTGTTCACCACTGCTTTGTACGCCACTATACTGTACTCCGCCCCACTGCACACAATTGCACTCTGCCACTTTAATCTGCACCACTCTACACCAATGCACTCTATGCCACACTTTCTATACACCACTGCACTCTGACACTACTCTGCAGCACTGCACTCTCTTCCACTGAACTCTATGCCACTGCACTCTACTTTGCACCACTCTACGCCACTACTGCACTCTACGCCAATGCACTCTTTGTCACTCTACTCTGCTGTGCACAACTGCACTCTACTCTACACCTCTCTACTCTACACCAGTGCACTCTACCCCACTCTACTATGCACACCTGCACTCTACACTCCAGTCTAGGCCACTCTACACCACTGCACTCTATGCCACTACTCTAAACCACTCCACGCCACTTCACTCTACTCTGACAGAATCTACTCTGCGCCATGGCACTCTGCGCCGCGCCACTCTACACCACTCTGCTCTATGCCACTGCGGTCTACCCTGCACCACTCCACTCTGAAACAATCTACTCTATGCAACTGCACTCTATACTGCACCACTGTACTCTAAACCACTGCAACCTACACCAATGAACTCTACACCTCTTTACCCAAAACTAGTGCACCCTACACCACTGCATCAGTGCCAAACTACTATTCACCACTGCACTTTAAGGAACTAAACTCTACAACATTCTACTCTGCCACTGCACTTTACGCCACTGCACGCTACGTCGCTCTACATCATTGCACTCTACGTCACTGCAATCTATGCCACTCTGTCTTACTCTGCGCAAGTGTACTCTGTCATTGCTCTCTACGCCACTCCACTTTACTCTACGACACTCCACTCTACGACACTCCACTAAACTCTGCACTACTGACAGTACTCCATTCTATGCCACTCCACTCTACAGCACTGTACTCGACTTTATGCCATTCTGGACACTACTCCACTCTGACACTGTACGCAACTCCCTCTGCCACTCCATGCCACTTTAATGTACTCTATTCTATGACACACTACTCCACTCTACTCTACAACACTGTACTCCACTCAACACCCACGGCACTATGCCACTCCACGACACTGTACACCACTCTATTCCACTAGACTGTATGCCCTTCCACTCTGACACTCTACTCCCTCCCCGACACTCCACAATACTGTACGCTTCTCCATGACACTTCACTCCACTCAACTCTACTGTACGGCACTCCATAACACTCCACTCTAGTTTGCGACGTTCCACTCCACGCCACTCTCCTTTATCCCACTAACTGTTAGCCATGCTGAACAGCAGCCACTCTGTTGTACAACATTGCAAAAACATATTGGCAAAGCCAATAGCTCTTGCATAGGTGAGACCTATTGGCTTTGCCAATGCGTGTTCCCTTTTGAAAGCATTAAAGGATTCATTATGCGATTTCAGGTCAACAGTTCCACAAATAGGCTCGCCTCTTCCTTCCTTGTGCTACAGTTATGTGGTTAGGCTTGCAGACTATTTTACCGATAAGCTCATGACAGGAGCACCTTGTGTTTTTTTTTTCTTATTTGTTTCTGTGATTTTTTTTGCATGCTACTAACTCCCGTGATTTGTCAGGTGCATGCTTTCCCACAACCTGTCTCGCAATTATTATCTAAAAAATGTTTTAACCATTTGCATGTGCACATATTGCGGCATCAAATACTTTTTAATATTGAGCGTGCTTCTTTTAGCATCTCGCTTTGAGAAAACCCATTACCCTGCTGTTTGTAATTTACAAGTGCACTTTGCTGTCGTACTTATTTTTCCACTGGTTGATAATTGTAGGCCATAGCATTGTTCTCGAATAAAATGGTGTCTCTATTTTAGACGAACGGAGCCAAATAAAAGCAAGTCTGTTGCGAGGCCTTCCCTTTGGGTCAATTTGCAAACGTTAAAGTTAAACGCAGCAGGTCCCTATATTACTGACAGTGCACGAGCTCTGCCACATAAGATAACATTGGCCAGTGGGCTCGCTGTTATCTACAAATCAAGGATATGAATTTTATAAATATGTTTAGGATCGTATGTCTACCCTAGATGATGGTAGCACCTACTGGTTTTCTGTGTGTATCTCCAGATCCACTGCTCTTTATAACAGTACATGAATAAAAGAATCCGATTCTTCTTTTACGTTGTAGACTGTTGTTTACCTCTGATGTCATGTGCCAATTGCAAATTACTCCCTGCAGGCATTTGACGTTCAAGTTGTAGTGATGTAAAGCAGTCCAGGCTTAAATCTGGAGGATACGGTTTAGGAATTCACACCGACACCATTAACAGACAAATGATACATGCTGCACCCAGTCTGATATAGTTTTTATAATTTCCAAATAATGTTAACTTCAATAGGACAGATAAAATGCACAAGACTGAGTAGGTCAGCTTTACAAAACCATGCAAACAACATATGTTTCCACATCTGATGCTAATCACATTGTGAATGACCTTTGATTTGGAGAACTATACCATGCTAGAGGCTAGGAGTCCTCTGGCGTGGTTGGCATGAAGTGTAGTTTACGTACACATCAATGGCTTTATTCACCATTGATTGGGTTCTAACTGGGCTCATACATAGAAGTAGCCCATCAAGTAACGGAGGTGGACCTTGTTATTCTTGGTGTTTCTTTCGTGAAGTTAACAGCGGGATAGGTACACCTCATTTGATGAGTGTAGGGGGGTACACCTTTTCTGCGTGGTCATTGTGGATTTTTTTGCCTTTTGCTGGACTCTATATATTTTTGCTGGTTTTAGAAATCTGTACACTTTACCCCTTTCAAACCAGGGGTAAATTGCCTGTGCTCCCTTTTTTAACATGGTAGAATTGGCATACTCCTAATTGGCATATTTAACTTGCCTATAAGAGCCAAGCACATGGTACAAAGTGTACCCAGATCCTGGAAGTTAAATGCCACAAGTTGACTGCAGCACCTATTGTGCCATCCACTACCTTGGCAGTGCAAACATGACTTCGAGCCTACCATTGTAGCCTAACTGTTGCAGCGTAAACACTGCAATTCAGCCTCTTAAAATAAACCCTGTAGGCACGTACAACCCTCCCTTTTATATATGAACAAGTCACTCCTGTGTAGGTCTTGTAGACCACAAGGCAGAGTGCATGGTATTTAAAAATAGGTTATGTTGAGATTTAATGTTTGCATCTCCTTACAGTGACTAGCACCCAAAAACTATTCTCACTATGGCAGGCCTAGCTGTTCTATGTAGAAAACCAGAGTACAGAATAAAATACTAATACTGTATCTAGGAAATGGGACCAGCTAGAGAAATAAACAACAATTGTTAATAGCTATAGCTAATAAAAATCCAATTCAATGGTGAAGTCGAATTTTTAATAAATATCTAGGAAAAGTAGCATTTAGAAAGTTACCTTTTCCCTGCCTGAAGTTCCTGGAGGCTAATTTGCATTGGCTGTCTAGCTTCTCTGTCAGTAATTTGCCTTGAATAGGTGTGTAACGTCTCCTAGAAGCAAAAAAATAACCTGACGTCAGTGGGCAGAGATGACTCCTGAACTCCACAGAATTTGCAGGATGGGGGTTGTGGGCATCTTTTTTGACACTACAGTGTCAAATCCTACGTGACAGGTCTGCTCGGTTTACATATAATCTTTGGGGCGCACTTGAAAAGGGGGAGAACAGGATGCAAAACTGATCAAATTGAGTAGTAATAGCGCTAAAGGGCTGGGGATGCTCTTGTATAATTAGTTGTGTTTCTGACATCCAAGCAGATTTGTGCCGATGCGCAGGTCCAGTCAGAACTCCTATAATGCGAACTATCCTTTCAACACTGAGACCGTAAGGCGAGAACATTTTGTACCCCAGCAACTGCCGCTTGTAATAACAGTCGTAGTGCAGAGATTGTGGCCATGTTGCGATGGTGCTGCTGTAAATAACCGTGAGGAGAGCGAGCGTCCATGAAGCAGGTGCCGCGCTGAGCCAGGAAAACTCGTGTACTGTGCAAAAAGAATAAGAGTGGGCGAACACAATCGGAAAAACTCTTTTGTGAAAGGATACTTGTGATAGGCCAATACTCCAGGGGAGGAGCAAGACACAAGAAGTTGGGACATAGAACGCAAATAAACCACTGAGAAACTAGCTTTTCCGAGCGACACACACTTTAACAAATTGGCAGTGGGGGATGAAAGCCCACATACTGAACACAGCATGTCTCGAAGAGACAGCGCATGCGCTGCCTGGGAGAGACCTAAAAATGAACTGTGCTGATGTTTCAGCATATATCACAATTACGAAAGTACAAATGAAGCACATTCTTTTTGTAATTCTGAAGTGTGGTGGAAGCAAATATTTGAATATGACCAAAACACATTAATGCATTAGGTGATGACATTTCCACACATTATCATTTGTGTGCAGTAAAACTGTATGTCTCTGCAAATTTAATGGTCATTTCAAATGAAAATGTGTTGTCTATAATGGCAGTGTACTACCACACCACAATGCATACTCCAAACTATGCCTCTCCACTTTACAGCACTCGACTCCACTCAATGCCCTTCCACTCTACAACACTCCACTCTACTACATGCCACTCCACACCCCTCCACACCTCTTACTCCACTCCCCTTCAATTTCCACTCCACTGCAATCTACCCAATCTTCCTCACTCAACTTCAATCTACCCCACTTCACTCTACCCCATTCTACCATGCTCCACTGTCTAACCCACTCCACTCTACCCCACTCCACCACACTCCATTCTATCCCAGTCTAACCCACTCCCCCAATCTACTCCACTCTACCCCACCCCTTCCCAATTTACCCCAGCCTTTCCCAATCTACCCCACTCCAATCTACCCTACTCTGATCCACCAAATGTACCCCCTCCAATCTATCCCACCCCACTCTACCACACTTTACTTCAGTCTACCACATTCCACTCCAATTTACCACACTCCAATCTACCACACTTCGCTCAACTCTACCCGTATCCTCCCGACTCCACTATTCCCCAATCTAGCCACTCCACTCTACACCAATCTATTCAACTCCAATCTACCCCACTCCACTCTGATCTACCCCAAACTACCCCACTGCAAACTACCTCACTCCAATCTATCCCACTCCAATCTACCCCAATCCACCCCACATCAGTCCAATCTACTCCACATCACTCCAGTCTCACAATCTACCCCACTCCATTCTACCCAACTCTAATCCACTCAATCTACCCCACTCCACTCCATCCTACCCCACTCTACCACACTCCAATCCACCTCACTACAACCTACCACACTCTCCCCTAATCTACCCTACTCTACACCAATCTATTCAACTCCAATCTACCCCACTCCACTCTGATCTACCCCAAACTACCCCACTGCAAACTACCTCACTCCAATCTATCCCACTCCAATCTACCCCAATCCACCCCACATCAGTCCAATCTACTCCACATCACTCCAGTCTCACAATCTACCCCACTCCATTCTACCCAACTCTAATCCACTCAATCTACCCCACTCCACTCCATCCTACCCCACTCTACCACACTCCAATCCACCTCACTACAACCTACCACACTCTCCCCTAATCTACCCTGCTCCACTCCAATTTATTCCACTCCAGTCTACCCCAATATACCCCACTTCACTCTACCCCTCTCCACTCCAGTCTACCACAAGTCTATCCAATCTACCACTCCAGTCTACCTACCCCAGTCTACCCCACATCAATATAATCTACCCCACCCCACTTCAGTCTACCCCACTCAACTCCGAACTACACTACTATAATCTCCCCTACTCCAGTTTACCTTAATCTACCCCGACCCACCCCACTCTACTCCAATCCACCCCACCCAACTAACTGTTAGCCAAACTGAACAGCATCCACACTAGTATACAACATGGCTAAAACATGTTGCCGAAAGCCAATAGCTCTTGTATAAGCAAGACCTATTGGCTTTGCCAATTATTGTTTTACATGCACCCTCTTAAGAGAGTGCATGTGTCTCCAGTACCTCCCGCTCTCTGTTGTGTTGCTGCTCCCTAACTCCTTCCTCACACCTCCTTCGTGCCGCTTGTTCCCCTCCTCCCACTGTCTGTCGGTGCTCCCTCCCCTGCACCTCCCTCGCTTTGCTTTTCCCATACCCCCTTCTTCCTGCTGTCTGTTATTGCCACTCCCTCCCTCTCCCCTGCACCTCCCTAGTGTTGTTTCCCCTCTGTTGTTGTTGCTCCCTCTCTCCTCCCCGCACCTCGCCTTCCTCGTGGCTTGCCCCCCTCCCGCCCCATGTGCTTTTTTTTAGGTCTCGCGTGGCGTGGCAGCGCATGCGCTGCTCGCCTCGCGAGATTTATTGTTAACAAGGACTTTCAGAAGAGGGCTTTAAGCCCCGCCCCTCATTTCCATTGGCTGGCGTCACCGTTTATGCTAAACGGTGGCCTGCCATTGGAAATTAGGGTTTTCTGTAGACGCCCTTTGGCCTTCGAGCCGGACTCGGTGGCCTGCTTTGCGTCTGTCGCAAAGCACTTTCTTATCTTTATGGGGCCATGTGTTTCTAGAAACACATGGCCCCATAAAGACAAGAGATCCCCATGCTCCGGCTGCAGCGTAGTCCGCTTTCACTTTCGGGACCGCGCTTTTTTTTTTTTTTATCAAAAAGGCACAGTTGGCGCTGCTTCAAACTGGAACTTTGTCGCTGCTTGCTAAAAGTGTTCTGCGCCGCTGTGAAAGGTATAGAGGGATTCATGTGCTCTGCACATTTTCGAGTGTATTTCAGGAGTCCATCCAACGTTATTTGTTTTTGTTTTCAGGTTTTTTTCTGGTGTTTGAGAGCGCTAAGGTGTGACCTTTACAGCCACTTCATGGCGCTAAGCTGCCGCTGAAGAGGTACGGGTTGTGAATGCGTGACGGTGTTTTCTAGTATTTTTTTATTCACCCTCAAGGGTGAGGACATTGATGCCAGTGTCTGCAAGCTTTGTCGGTCCTAATAAGTAGGAGATTTTAGGGACATACGCTGCCCGCTTGAAACGCTATAGAGAAATAAGGCGTTTTCTAGCGGTGTGAAGCCCCTCCCGGGCATGTGCTGCTCCATGTGTCTTTGTTCCAGCCCGGTCAGCTCGCTGCGGCTCCCCTTGACGGGCGAGAGGGGTGCCAGCTCTGCCCACCGGTAATCACTTCCTTGCTCAGTCTGCGCCCTCAGTGATCGCACTGCCCTGAAAGCACACGTTCCGCTGATAGGTGTGTAAAGCGAACATTTTCACAAGGTTGCCCTGAATGACATATTTCTTTCATTGGCTAGTTATTGGTGGGAAATTCGCTAGTCTTTTGAATGTTCCACAGTGTTGGCTCCTGTGAACTTCTCTAACGTGCAACACTAGCCAGTGACAATATTTTGGCAACTTTTTAAATTTTTAAACGAATAAACGATAGCTCGTTTAACTTTTTATAATGAATGGGATTACATTCCTAGTTTTCACTAAGTGACTGATAGTTGCCTGTCATCTTCGGGCATGCGTTGTCAGGGCCTACTTAACTGATGGCGTTGCTCCTGGGTCTGTCCCTCCACCAGACGTCGGATGGACCGTTAAGGAAAGGTGGATCTGAATTCTGTCTGATAAGAAGGGCACCTCTTCCGGCCTCTAAAACCTGCTCATTCCACACACAAGGTGACTGTGATCCCCACGTGTTAGGATAATGGCCAGTTCTAATCATGCATGACTCTCTCTCTGGGCTGATGTTAGATTTATTAATGTGTTGTTGAGAGCGGGCACAAGTCATCAGGTGAGAAATCTGAACCTTGAATGATTTCTTCTGGTCTGTAATAATCACTGTTTTTAGGTCTTGCCAGTAGACTGCCTCAAGTGTTTGCTGTGGACTGCATAGATAAAGTAACTTTTGGATCAGTCCGTAGGTTTGTCTTTCTGGTCAGTCTCGTGCTATCTTCTTCTGTGGTTTTCCTCATCTTTTCTTGTCCTGCTCTTAGATCATAGTTTCTTTCCTATCCTTTTGATTAGATGGCTTGTAGTTGTATCATTCAGCTGCTTATATTCAGGGAACTACGATTTTTTTATTTTGCTATTTAGCACTCCATGGTGGGAGTGCATGTCTTTTCGTGATCTCTCCCTGATGTGCTGGTTCCACCTTCGTGTTGCGCCCCACCCCACCCCCCCCGAAAGGTAGTTGCTTTCCATCCAGCTTGCCCGCTGCTTCCTTCACCCCTCATCCTGCTTGTCTTTTTTTTGTATTTTTAGAACTACTCGACCTCCATTGCTTCCTCCCACCGGACTTCACAAGCGCAACCCCCCCCCCCAAGGCACTCCTCGGCCGTTTTTTTTCCCCAAACGTTTTCTGATGGTCCCGACAGCTGCAAATTGCTAATAGGATGCTTGTTTCTAAAAAACAGATTTTCTGCACCTTTTATTTAATTTGCCACTCCAAGATCAACCACCATCTAGTAAATGTAAATTAACAAGCATTTACAATGCAATAGGTCTCGCATTTACGCAAATTTAAGCTATTGGCATTGTAAATGACAATGCCTTTTATTTATGTTTTAAAAATGAAAACAAAAATAAAAGGCATTGTTATTTGCAATGTCAATAGCTCAAACTTGCGTAAATGCGAGACCTATTGCATTGCAAATGCTTGTTAAAAGGTGAGACCAAATGGCTTTGCCAATGCTTGTTTAAAGAGAAGTAATTGTTATACATTTCTGATCTTTGCTTCCAACAAATGATTTATGATATGTTTGGCTCTTATTTTCCATTTCCAGCATACATGGCCTAGATTTCTGCAAAATGTTGGTGGCGGTCACAGGACAGTTAAAGTTTAAGCAATACAGAAACTATTACCAGCTAACATGATACAGATCGTAACCCTTGAGAACGTGCTTAGAGTTTTGCCTGCAGTGTCCCGAACATGACCAAATTGACTAGAAAACACATTGAAAAGTGAAGTATTAATACATTTCTCATTTTCTCGCTGCCTAGAGGATGGTACATTCAGAATCCAGTGTGGAAACTCGTACAAAACAGGGTAGCTTGCAGGCATGGTGGAAACGTGTGAAAGAGTTATAGCAGTTATGTAATCCTGGATACAGTTTTGCAGAAAACTTAAGATGGGACCAACATTCTTATAGATTCATAGTAGTGGCCTGCTTGTTACTCAAAGCCACAGCTAAAATTCACCACATGTATCTGGTGCACACAAATATTTAACAAGATCTATGATCAGCACGAGGGCCAGATAATGCACACTGTTGCATAGGTTAGGAAGACCTTGGTATTCCAACTGGCCAGTTATTAGAATAGGGCAGAACTGAGGACTGCCGGGCATAGGAGGAGGGGGAACCAAAATCAACTAGAGAAAAAAAACACAAGTGACAGTGCACAATATTAGATCTGGGCCGTGGAAGCAAGTAAAATGTTCAAGACTCTTACGGACGTGACTAGAATGTGCAAGAAAGGACTGAAGACCTAGGAAAACCACTGAAAGGGAACAGGTCTGTTCATACGTGTCGGGTTCCTAGCAATACCAGGTTCAAAACAAGCAAAAAACTACAGCCACCTAACAGAGCAGGAGCACAAACTTAAGAGGTGATACAGAGGTCTTTTGCATTATATACAGCATTGTAAAGCAGTGTGAGATTTTTGTTGGAAGGTCACAGATATACTGGTAGAATTGGTTGGTAAATCCCTGTTGTGCACCCTGAATCCATCCTTAATCAATGCCACTTCCAGGGAAGAAAGTCATGACAGACAATAAGATTTTTGATCCGGCCCTACTATTAGCAAAAAGTGAAAATAATCTGCTGTGGCCTGAAAGTCCTGGGGTGGTCCAACTCTGCTGGCTGCCTCTACCAATTATCTTCTATTTATAAAATTATAATGAAAAGGAGACCCAAGGTAGCTCCAATAAGACCTCCATGAGCTCACAGGTAAGGATGCGATGAATGACTTGGATCAAGCATACTGGTTTATAACACGCATTTTCAATGTTACACCTCTTTTGGGACAATTAATACAATCAGGCGCAGATAATGGAGTCCGTCCTCCCACAATGGGGTTGGCGAACATGTTTCTCAAAGTCCCATTCCACACCCCTTTACTGAAGGCCAGTTGCTCTTAGACCTTTGAAGCAAAACGTAAAGCTACTGCAATTGGGTTCTAGTCACCCTACACGAAACTGAACATTTAAGGGTATTTACCAGTAGATCAGTACAAAATTTCTTTGGCTTTAAAAAAAAAAAAAAAGGGTAAACCATGAGCTATTACATATCAAAACCCTGGTGTGAAGATGTGGCTGCTATAATCTGTCTGCTCAAGCTCACATCAGAGATTTAAAACTCCACTAAAGCTTCTTCACATCTACTACAAGGTGACTAATTTGTCAAGCCTTGCAATTTTCTCTGCAATTACGTCCTGCCATCATTCTTCAACAAAATTGAAGCTCTAAGAGAAGCATTAACTACTCCGCCCCACTACTCAGAGACCCTCAAACCAATGCCTTCCTACCCCACTCCTGGAGATTAAACCAGCCACAGAGGACAAACTAAGAATAAACTTCAGATCCTTCAAAAAATCCTTCCCATCTTGAGTTGGGTCTCTCTGCAAATCTGCTGCTCATCACCAGTCTACTCGCCAGTGGATCGATTCCTCAACCTCTCAAGCATACTATCATCACTCCCATCCTAAAGACACCTTCAGTGGATCCTAACAATATTTCCTATAACAGACCTCTTGTACTATCCCGTGTTGCTAAGGCACCTGAAGCAGCAATTGGTACTTACCAACCTGCCTCTCGTTTGGAAGCAAATGGCCTTGTCAAAGACTTAGTCAGGCACTAGACCTTATAGGAGTAGGGCAGAATTACTTAACATTTAGGACCAGGGAATACCCTGTAGATAGGAATTCCACACAACCTCTCATTTTAGTATCCTGGTACTGAGCAATCTTTGCAGGTACAATCCCAAATACTCCACCCTGGGCCCTCTTTTTATAACACACTTTCCCCAAAAGAAACACAATAAAAAAGTAATACAAAAACAAAAAACGTACTTGCAGCTGGCCGCGTCAAGCTTTTCTGCTCCTCTTCTTCTCCAGGCGGCACAGGCTCCCAGAATGCGCTGTGGCCAATCCTGAAGCTGCTCTCACGCATGAGAGCAGCTTCAGGATTGGCCTGAGCTCCCTCGATTTGCGCCCCAGGACAGACTGGGAGTCTGTGCCTGCTCTCTCCAACCCAGCTGAGCTGCTGGGTTGGAGAGAGCTTTCAATGCGCATGACAATTTGGCCAGCCTGAGACGGCCGGCCAAACCGCCATGTGCAGTGAAGGGTCAATGCGCATGAATGTTTGGCCGGCCTGAGACGGTCGGCCAAACGGTCATGCGCAGTGAAGGGAGTGCACCTACCACTCCCCTCACTGCCCGTCACCCCCCAGGCCCCACCCCCAAGACTCGTCAGGAAAGGAAAAATAAAACGAGTGTTTTAGTATTGTTTTATTTTTCCTTTCATAACGTTTTTGGAGAGGGGCGACGCTCCTTCGCCATAGCGGAGGAGCCATCACTGGTCGGACCACTGGTCTATTCATCTAAGCTTAAATTTCAATATATTCAGTGGTACTAAGTCACTGAAACTAAATAGTGCTTAATTAACAGGACGGGTAAATGTTGTGAATGAACATGTTGTGCATAAATGTATAGAAACTGGGAACGTTTGGGAGGTTATGGATATGTCAGAGAAGTGATTTAGAGCAATAATTCTTAGCCTCTGATCCACAGTGCTCTGGGGCCCTCGACGCCTACTCAGGGGTGTCAATGAGTGCATTGAGTATTAAATATTATTAATAAAATATATATATACACATATATAGAGTAAATGGAGCGAGAATGGAGAGGTAGGATGGACGACCGCTGTGAAGTATGGTGGGGTGAGTAGATTAGCTGGGAAGGTGGCTGGGGAGGAGCTCGGCAGTCAATCTGTCTGGGATGACTTTGCTTTTATTACCTCCAACCAGGGCTTTAAGTGGGCCGGGTGTCACCGGGTCTGAGCAAAGGCAGTTTTTTTTTTAAGGAGGCCTCAAAACGGGTCTCTAATCAGGCTCTGTTTTGTCCCCTGGCACAGGCAATCCATTTTTTTCGGACTTCAGTGACAGCAGGCACATCGATGTGCGCTGCTCACACTGCTCACTTCTCACTAGAGGACAAGTTACGGCATGACCTCATGCCAGGTGAGCGTTCTAGGGGAAGGGAAATCCTTTAAAGAGAGTCATTTTCTCTCTGGATTTCCCTTCTCTTTTTGAAACACAGGAGCAGCAACATTGTCATGTGTCACCAGGGCTGTAAGTGGAAGCTTTTTCAATATTATATACAAGCCATAGTTGCTGCTTATTCATCTTATGCAACTAACAACCATTGACAAAGCCAATAGTCCTGACTTCTTGTAAGGATGTTACTTGTATCATATCTGGATGCAATGACAGAAACAGCAAAATACAAGTCCAGCGGCACACAGTATGCTAAAGACAGATTTTTAGCTTACGTGTTTTAAGCCACGCCCTTAATTACATTGGCCACGCCCCTTTATGAGACCCCCCAGTTTTTTCATCCCACTTAAAGCCCTGCCTCCAACACTCCTCCACATGCCAGAGACAGACCTGTGCGTGCCCTGGGCAACAGTAACTACTGGCCGATTCTGCATGAGCATGTACATCTAGCGGAGAAATGCTTGACGGGTGAGTCAATTATGCAAATGACTGCACGTCTGGCAGCGGTCAACGAATTCTTAACGGTATCAGCCAAGGCCTGCCAGCACGTGCAGCGCCCACTGTGTGTCACGCGATATCAGCTCTCTTCACAGTCTCGCGATGTGCACAGGGCGAGCTACAAAGCTCTACCCAGAGGAGATTTCCAGCTGGGTTGTCCGAGGCTCTGCACTCAAAGTCCATTAAGCGTTTTGCGTCATCCCCAGGACAGCAGAGGGGGACAAAAGCTTTTGTACTTTTAAAAGGGGAGGCTTCTTAGGTGCAACAAGCCCAAAATCCCACATCCTCTGTTGACCCACCGCTTCCATTGCCCCTTTAGGTGTCTCGGATAGTAACCAGCAAAGCGCTTTGCCACCCTCTTCAAGCCGCTTTTCACAGTGTGAATAGGTTTTCCGGATTGGCAATGCTGTTAACAATCAGAGCACTGGCGTTCCTGCAATTTCGTAATACACGAAGGCGCAGCTCAGTTTTAAAGAAATACCACAGCTACATGACTGAAGATGTTGCTTTTGAGTGTAATCCATGGAGACGCCCTGTTACCTTTCTGTGGGCTCCTCGGACCGGAACAGCGCCCGACTCGAGCACTCCAGAGCCGGCCGGTGTGTGCCAAGACGCCTGACACACCGGGAGGGCGCGGTCCTGCCGCGCCTGGACAGGAGATGTGCACGCGTATGGTGCGAGCAGGAGTTGTGATAACGCCGCGAGCCGTACGCGTGCACATCTCCTGTCTGTTAAGCTTCGGCACAGACAGTTGATGTGCACGCGTACGGCTTGCGGCGTTATTACAACTCCTGCTCGCACCATGCGCGTGCACATCTCCTGTCCCGCTTCCGACCAAAAGTCGGCAACAATAGATCTCGCATAGCGAGCAGCGCTTTGCGCTGCATCGCTAGGCGAGACCTAAAAAAGGGTTCTGCGGATATCCTGTAAATCTGAATAGTATTCAGCCGTTCTGGAACTACTTTGGACACCTGATTTAGCCTTGTAGGTCTGTGGGATGTGCATGGTAGTGCTGTTCCAGTGGATGCACTCATTCATGTTGTTCTGCATCCATGGCCCGTGCCAGCATTTAGTTCTACCTTTTAGCCAGTGAGCTGGCCCGTTTTTTTTGTTTTTTGCACTGCTGCATTTAGATGTTAAGAGGGCTGTGAGAGCTGATGGCCTACTATTTGCCACAGTAGTTGGGCCTCGGTTCTTACTGTAGATATTACTGAAATGATCAGGTGTTTGTTATATTCCTCCGTAGTTGCTCTCACATTTCTGCGTAGCACACATACTTGAAGATTTCCAGCTCTGAAGTCCTTCTCGCTCTTGAATAGTTCTGTGGTTGCTGTACACTGCTGGCTTCTCCCATCTATACTGTATGTCTCCTCATTGTTGGCCTTCCTGTGTAGTCTTAATCTGCCGTCCAACTCCCAGCTCTCTTTAAACAGATCAGTGGACAGACGTCTTGCTCCTGGGCCTTCTTGCATCTGTGTCCTTTTAACTTAGAAGTGCGCTGACCCTTCTCTCAACCCTCTATCGACGCCATTAGGCCTCCTCTGAGCACACAAGGGACAGTCTGTGGCGCTGAGTGCAAAAACTATGTCAAAAAGCCGAAATGTGGTTTGCGAAGGTTTTCATCCCCAGCCGGTTGCACAAAGCGTGTGTGTGTTTGCAAGTTGTGTGCGCTCGGGCGTTTTGCTTAAGCAACTGGCAGTAATATTTTAGGCATCCCCTCTGTAGGAAACACTTTTCCAGCCACAGTTAAACTAATCTCCGAGTGTAACCAGTCTGTGTGTGGTCGCCTTGTGTAGTGCCTCGTACTGCCCAGGGACCACTGGTGGGAGGGAGGGGAGGACGATGGAAAAAAGTGAACGAGGGCACTGAAGATGGAGCGGGGGAACATCCTGATCTTACGGGATTCCGTGTCTGTCAGCGTTTTATTTTTGCATTTTGCACTGTAACACTACTCAGCGCATGATTAGTTGATCCTACGCTGCCCTCCCCATCACGAAGTAGCAGTGTCTGACTCTGAGCTCTCCCCTGTATACCCTTCAGGGATAACGTCCGATAAATTTCTGCCATTGATGAGTACATCTGGTAATCCCTCTTCAAAGGGACCCCGGCGCCAACCCCCTCGACAACGGGTGACAAGGCGCCTGTTTAGGCCTCTTAAGTCCTAAGCAGGTGCCATTAACATTTTACAGCGAGTGCCCCATCGGAGAGTCAATGGGTCTGCTGTTCGCAGTGCGTGGAGCATGTGGGGGAGGACCTGGCCTCTGGTCCCTTCGGGGTGCAGGGACCACTCAGGAGGGCTGCTGCTGGGTGTCCCAGGGAAGGTGGTGGACATGGAAGATGTGGGGACAATGCACGAAAGAATTACTTATTACAAAATAAACAAGCATTGAAAATGCAATAGGTCTCGCCTTTTATTAAGTTAAAGCCATTTGCTTTGCTATACAATACCATTAGCAAAGCAAATGGCTTTAACTTTAATCAAAGGCGAGACCTATTGCATTTTCAATGCTTGTTTTAACATATTGTGCAGCAACTTTATGACTCGGTCAATGCTAGCAGCGTCGTGGCTCAGAATTTTTCTCCCGCTACTTTAAGCCATGTTGCACAGCATCCACGCTGCTGTGCAACATGACAAAGCCAAAAGAGCTCACATAGGCGAAACCTCTTAACTTTGCCAACAATTGTTGATATATAAGGGCCTTATGAACATTAACTTGGAGCTGCCTGATCTGTTTTACTGTGGGGGTGATGTGAGGAGGAAGGTTCCGGAGGTAGTATGGGTTTTGTTTGCTTCGAAGGCCTCCTAGTTTATGCACAAAGTTTTCAATTGGATCCTTTTCTCCTCTGCGAGTGTTTTGAGTTCTGTCCTCCTGAATGGTGGAGGTAGATTGATTATGGATCCTCTGGTGCCTTGGTATATCTTAATAGACTTGTGGCAGTATTCTAATGCTAACAAAACTATTGTCCTCATAAACTCTGCCAGGGTGTGTCTTGCTGCTGCGGCAAGACACACCTGTGCAGCATTAGATGGAAGTTTGTGCTTAGCGCGGCTGCTGAGATCTGAGAGAATGACTGGCCAGGCACAAATCACACACCTCAGTTCTTAAAAGTACGCCAGTAAGTCCAGTTCCTAATTAGTAATGTTGAATAATTGAGACTGAAGATGTTCACTGTTAAGGTTTTTTTTATATTTCTGTAATCTATAGACTTTCGTAAATAGCCGTGGGAAACGGTTTATGGAGTGACGGATATTAGTCACGACACTGGGAGCAGAGCATGCTGTTGCACTTTGGGAAACCATGCATTAGCCCACAGAGGACCAGACGTCTCTGCAGAGATTAAACATTTTTAATATTGAAAACAAAACTCTGCCTTTTCCGCGACAAGTTCAGAAGTGCAACATTCAGTTTACAATTCTAAACAATTTGTGCACCTAAGCTGGCTCGAGAGAAAGTCCTTGCGTGCTCAGGCTGCCTCATTTCCTGTTGCACTCGCATTGTACCGACCTCAGCCTGTCATGCTTTTCAGTGCCACGCCCATCGGCTCGCTCGATCAGCCCCAAGGGCTTGGCTCCCTTCCAGGAAGTATGGCCCGAGGGAGGGGGAAATAGAATTTCTATTTGAATAACATTTTAACCTCTCTTCACTGATATTTTTTTGCGGGCCATATTAAACCGTTGGTTGTTTGTTCTGATGCTGGAAAACCTGGTCCGGAGCACGCCTCCAGGATATAAGTCTAAGAACGTTTTTCACCCGCAATAATCCTCCACGGTACAGAGAGCAAAGCACACGGTCATCAGCTCATCAAATTGCCATGGATAGCGGAAATGACATCACTGTTTATTTGACCCCTCGCCAATGACACCACACATTTGACTCCTAGGCCCACGTTTAGCCCCTCAAGAGACTCCTATTTAATAGTGATGGGACCAGAGGAAGAGCAAGGGAGGAGGCACTCCAGAAACTAAATGGGGCTTTTGTAGCTCCGTTTCCACTTCCCCTCGTTGACATCCATAATAACATGCGTTTGTTTGCAGTTTTAAATAATCGTTTTAGTCTCAAAGTTTCGTCATGCTAGCCTGTTACAATCATAGTGAAGTTATTCAGCAGTCACCATCATTCTTAGGAGAGAAAAATTCAATTGATTAAACATCAAGCATATACTTCGGACTCATACAATAATTAATGCTCAAAGGGAGAGGACAGAGAGAAAAGAACATCTACAAAATACATGAAATTATATTTACCAAGAATGGTGTGAAAGACCAACCCCCTGGCCAAAGGGCTGGTAAGGGTCCCCCGGGATAGGTCAGGAGACAAAGACTTCAGGACAGGATTCAGGACAGGATAGTTGACCTCTCTAGAATACAGACGATTGCGCCGCACGTCTCTCCGACACTCTCTTCCTCCTCGAGATTCTTCCGCGATATTCTGATCTAACCCAATTAAGTTAGGATAGAAAGTTCTGCTTCAGGTCCTGCATTCAGTTCTTCATCAGCATCTCCCAGCATCTCTCCCAGCATCAGCATCTCTTGCGCTCCTTTCTCTCAGCAATACGAGCTAACTAACGAACTAAAGCTACCTTAATTATACCTTTGTTTCTTCATGTTCCACCCACTAAAGTTTCAATATCGTAAAAATAGGAAATATGATTGGTCAGGCAAGGGGGAAGTTCCATCACACCATGCTTACATGTCATCAAATTCTGTTCAACTATTGTTCGCAAACCCATCCCCTTAATTTTATTCATCTCTTGAGTTCCCATACATATCCACACTTTATTTGCAACAATATTATAAGTTTATGAATAAGAGTTCTCTTCGCTGAACTCTTCATCCTCCGTTCTCAGGGCACATCATTTGCAGCCTTGGCTCCTGTTCAACATCCGAGTCATTCTTCCGGGTTAACTTTCAGTGGACATGCGCAGTCTTTGAATTACTCAGCTCAATTCAGCTACGTGTGAGAGGCCCAAATGCGCACTAATAATAAAGTCAGAAAGACAAATATTAATTTCACAAATAAATGGTCACACTGTATACCTCCCACCTCTACTCTATTTCCCTTTTCTTATTAATACTTTCCCCGCATTAGCAATATAGCTTGTTTTCATTTCAGCTAAGTAGATGCCATGCACGCGAGTCTTCAAGACTCCATTTTAGTGTCTTCTGCCCATGCGCTAGAATTTCCCTCCAAGAGTTACCTCGTCATACTGCGTAGATGCAGTTGACGCATGCGCACAACAGTTTCCCCGTTTAAAGCGGTATTAGTCAGTCGTCATTGTTATCCGTATTAGTACACACATAAGCAAGCTTCGCTAACCCGCGTGTTCATGTGGTGCGTATTCATTCTTCACAAAACATGGTTAGTAACTTGTTAATGAGTTAAACGAGAGGATTGCCTCCGAGCAAGTCTCTTTCTTATGAGACCTTGCTCATTCAATCCCCTCTCTGATGGCATTTTGAGCCATCACAAAATTACCCATCCCTTCCCAGATGCCAACTTTAGCACATCTCAGTTTTCTCCTTTCCCTCTCTTTGTCATCTTTTACTTCTTTTCCTTCTAAATCTTTCATCTTCTTGTACAGTTTTCCTTTCATTTCTTCTAGCTGAATTTCTTCATATTCCCTCTTTCGTTTCTTTCCTTTTCCTTCCCTTTCTACATGTATCCTTCTCTTTCCCTTACTTCTGTAACATTTACATATGATCATTACTATCATAACTATTGTCATTATTACAACTACTGGCAATATTATTTGACCTAGAAAACTCTTTCCAAAATCAGTAAACCAATTCCCTATTGATGTTATACTCTTTGTTAGTTTTCCCCATACACTGTCAACCTCCAGTTGGGTCAAGTCATTATGCATTCTTGTAATATTTCCAATATACCCTTTAATTTGCAAATGTTACGCGAATTTAGAATGACTCCAACTGAGGGTATCAATGCACTAAATAGATCACCTACTATTTCAGAAAAACTAGCTCTTCTTCTTCGTGTTAGTCCATTAGAGTTTCCATTGATTCCATTGATTCTGTCCACATGGTAGATTTTTGGAAAAACTATTCCAAAATAACAGCTCCCGTACCATCTTGCAGGTAACCTATAATGGGCATTATTCCCACATACATAATAAACTCCTGGAAATACAGGATCAGTTCCCCCTTTTAGTCCCCACCCTCCTAGAATTAGGAAGTTGTATTCACACTCACTGGAACCAATGAAATTGTTATTATAATCTGTCTTTAACCTATGGAGGCAGAATTTTCCCTTTTTCACAAAGTCTAGGGACATCGCAGCATGAGCTTCGCCCTTTGTATAAATTCCCTCTTTCTTAGCCCATGGAGGTACATGAGACTTCCGTTCAGCAGCTTTCTTTGTTAAATCCTGTCTCCTTTCTTCCACTAAATTCAAAAACTCTTTTTCTTCTCCACGTAATATATATGTTAAGTTATCCTTATGTGCTTGAACTATATCTGTTGAACTCATTGTTAAGAAAAATTCACCCATGAACTGTGCATTTTTACTACTAACTACTGGATTCATATAATTTCTAATAGGCAATTCTGAAAACACTACATCTGTTTGAATAAAAATACTGAAGTTTCCCTGTTACGTAAAATAAACTTGATAAAACACTACATGATACACCATATGCTAAAGGTATATGGTGATACGTCACCCCTTCTGACACTGATGAGGGTAACTTCATACAAACATAACAATTACTAATCTCCATTGTATTAACGTACTGAAATAACAATTTAGTAAACACATTTAAAGATGAATCTTTGTCTGATTCATTATGATAATTTATCTCATCTTCTACCCCTATTTCTTTTTTAGTTACCTTTATTCTATCTACTTTCTCATTAATAGTTGTATTATTCTTGTTACTTGTTTCCATCAACAAAGGTACTCCTATTGTTAGAAATAACCATACTAATACTACTAATAAAATACTACATAAGCAAAATCTTAAACATTTTCTTTTTAAACTTCGTTTCAGTCTTTCAGTGTCTCCAACTTCTGCCATTTTAATCTGAGAACATTTCTTTTCTCTTTTTCTTTCTTTCTCGGTCTAAATTTTCTTTTATTTTAAGGATGTCTTAATTTGCTTTCATCAATCTGTGCAACATGAACTCTTTCTGATTCTTCACGTAAATCTAAGTTTTCAAATTCTTCTAGTATAACATAGGTCCACTCAGGGGCCTTGTATTTTCTGTTCAGAATTCTCAATCTTGGGCTTCTTTGTGTAAGTTTTACTAAGGTTTGTTTAGATTGCGTCTTACTCGTAACTTCATTTACTTGCTCTGGTTTCTTTTCTGATTTTCTTAGATAATATCTTAGTTTCTTCACTCCTTCTGGCCAATTGTCTCCTTTTCTAATTCTTTTGACCTGAACTGCACGTTCACCTTCTCCGTCTCCTTCTAAGGTTCTTTTATTTTCACTTAATCTGGGCACAATCTGTTCTTGTTCTTCTTCCCTTTCTAATTGTCTTTGTTCTGTATTTGGACCTTCCTCTACTTGCACCTGTTCAGGTCTTATTGTAGTTTGTTCTTCTTCTGCCTGAACTTGTTCTTCTAGATCTACCTGATCCTGTTCAGGTCTTATTTCAGTTTGTTCTTCTTCTGCCTGAACTTGTTCTTCTTGATCTATCTTTCCCTGCTCAGGTTTCTGAATGTTTATTTCTACCTGAGTGTTCTTCTTTCCCTGTCTTTTCCTCTCTACCTTCCTGTCTCTTTAATTCAGTTGTTATTCTTGTTTTGACAGCAGCATCAGGTATTTCAATTACTGGTATCCACTCTTCCTGACTTGTACTTGGCTGTTCGTCATATAGTTGTCTTTCAGAATCTATTACTCTAGATCCTTCAGCTTCACAGCTTTCAACTTCTGACGTCTCAGCTTGTTCGGTCAGTGGCTGCTCTTATTGTTCAGATGTGCTCGGAACTCTTCTGGTATGTCTAGCATGAATCCAATTGGGTAAACCTGCACACTTCACTGCTGTGGTAGTGACTAGTATGACTTGACGTGGTTTATCCCACCTGGGTGCTAGACACGACTTCCTTGCGTGTTTCTTCACTAACACCCAATCTCCAGGATTCAAATCATGTGCTTGGTCTGGCTGCCTTTCAACTGCGTCTTTTCCAACCTGATGAGAGACAGAACGCACCATTTCAGCCAATCCTTTGCAATAGTCCAATACCAGATCATCAGTTATATTCATTAATTTATTTCCAGGAATAAATGCTTGTCTTATTGCCCTTCCCATGAGTACCTCATGTGGACTCAATCCTGTTTTTCTGTCAGGAATACTTCTGAGACCCATCAGTACAAGAGGCAATGCATCTGGGCATTTCAGCATTGTGGATGCACACACCTTCCCTAATCTTGACTTGATTGTGCCATTTAGCTGTTCAACTATTCCATAAGCCGCTGGATGATAAGCACAGTGCAGTTTTTGTTCAATGCAGCACAGATTAATCGAATTATCATTATTAAAATGAGGTCCTCTATCTGATTCCAAAGTGACTAGAAAACCGAAACGAGGTATCAACTCACTCAATAGTAGTTTAGCAACTGTAAGACTGTTTCTTCTAGTGGGGTATGCCTCTACCCATCTCGAGAACAGGCACTCTATGACAAGTACATACTTCAATCCATTGCAAGGAGGCAACTCAATGAAGTATAACTGCAGTCTGGTGAAGGGTCCTTCTGCCTTTCCAATTTTCCCCAACTAACCACTGTCTTCCTGCCTGGATTCTGCTGCTGACAGATTAAGCATCTTTGGCAAAGGCTCTCTGCGACTACCCTAAACTTCGGATTGTACCAACTTTGTCTGAATAATCTGATCATCGAATCCCTGCCTATATGTGTTGTCCCATGGTATACTCTTGCCATTTGAGAGAGTAGACAATCTGGCATGACTGGTCTGCCATCTAAGTACACCCACACTTCATCTTCTGTCCTTTTTGTACAAGCTGATTTTATCCAGATTTCCTTTTCTTTTTCCTCAACTTCTTCCTGTAACTGTCTGACTTCATCCCATGTTTCTGGAACTGAGAAAAACATAAGTTGGCAGCTGGTTTCACCTGTTTCAATTTTTCTGTTAATTGATATTGTATTTCTTGCACAGTATCGAGCAATTTGGTCTGCATACCTATTACCAGCTGTCACAGTCATTTCCTGACTAATGTGCAGCGCATTTAACAACTGCTACTTCTTTTGGCAATTGTAATGCTTCCAACAAATCCTTTACAATTTTACTATTTCTGATAGGAGATCCTGAAGAAGTCAGAAATCTCCTTTGCATCCAGAGTTGGCCAAAGTCATGCACAACCCCGAAACCATATTGACTGTCCGTAAATATAGTTATTCTCCAATTTTTCCCCTTTTTGCATGCCTTTGTTAAGGCCACCAATTCGGCTACTTGTGCAGACTTGACTCCCAGTAAACAGGATGCTTCAACTACCCCTGTTATCTTACATACAGCATATGCAGCACTTAATCCTCCTCCTTCTGTTCTTAGACATGACCCATCCACGAACAATTCATGATCAGCTTCCTTCAGTGGTGTTTCTGTTATGTCTGGGCGGGGCTTAGTACACAATTCAGTCACATCCAGACAATCGTGATCAATTTCATCTTTCACTTCTTCACAACATGGATCTGGCAATAATGTGGCAGGATTCATTATTGTACATCTTATCACTGTCACATTTTCTGCTCCCAAAATCACTCTTTCATACTTAGTCAGCCGACTAGGAGTGAGATGTTGTGTTCTCGTTCTTGTCAAAAGAATCTCAACTGAGTGTGGAACGTAGACTTTACGGGATGTCCCATCACTATTGACTCACTTTGCTCTAGACTCCTACAAGTAGCAGCTACTGCTTTTAAGCAGCCAGGTAAGGCTGAGGCCACTGGATCCAAGGTGGCAGAGAAATACGCCACTGGACGTAGGCTCAGTCCATGTCTGTGTTAAAACTGAAAGTGCACAATTTTCTCTCTCACAACAGAACAGCGCAAATTCTTTTGAATAATCGGGCATGCCCAAGGCAGGGGCCTCACATAGACAGTTTCGTAATTTCACAAAGGCTTCCAAACGTTCATCATTCCAATCAATTGGATCTCTTGCTCTTTTCCAAGTTAATTGTATCAATGGCTTCGCTAGCATGGAGAAGCTATTTATCCATTGCCTACAGTACCCAACCACTCCCAGAAACATTCTCATCTCCTTCTGTGTCTGAGGTAGCTGCATTTCTTTGATTATTTTTATTCTTTCCGGTGTCACTTTTCTTACTCCTCTTTCTATTTTATGCCCTAAATATCTAACTTCTTGTTGACAGAACTGCAATTTTTCTGGAGACACCTTGTGTCCTCCTTCGGCCAAATGGTTCAGTAATGCAATTGTGTCGGTGACACAATCTTCACGTGTTTTTGATGCCACCAGTAGGTCATCAATGTACTGAACCAGAACTGATTTCCCGGGCATAACTAATGACTCCAGACACTTTTTCAGTATCTGATTGAAAATTGAGGGACTCTCTGTGTACCCTTGAGGAACTCGGCACCATGCCAAAATACGATCCTCAAACCGGAAGGCGAAAAGATACTGGCTGTCTGGGTGCAAAGGAATAGAAAAGAATGCCTGGCACAAATCAATTACTGTAAACCAGCCTGCATTCCAGGGTATCTGATAAAGGATCACCGCTGGATTTGGCACTACTGGGCAACAAGGCACTACAATTTTGTTGATCTTTCTCAAATCCTGTACTATCCTGTATTTTCCGCTAGGCTTTTTAAGTCCCATTATTGGCGAATTACAAGGACTACCCATTATCTCTTTTAAAATGCCTTGTTTAATCATTCGGTCAATTTCTGGAGCAATTCCTGCTTTCACTTCTGGACTCATTTTGTACTGTCGTGTGTTTGGATAAACTGCACCTTCTTTCACCGTCACTTTAACTGGATCTACATTTGACATCAGCCCAATATCCTTTCCTGTAAAAGCCCACACCTCTGGATTCACTGTGGTTCTCAATTCTTCCGGCAATTCACTTTGTCATCAATGAAAACATCTCATCTACTTCTGTACCTTGCTTAGCTAGCATCATTTTATATATAACATGTTCATCAGGGGTTTGGAAAGCAACACCATCTGGTGTGCAGTAGATTGTGCAGTTCATTTTGCACAGTAGATCTCTTCCCAACAGATTTACTGGACTGGAATCGCAAACTACAAACCAATGCATTTCTTTAAAATTTCCGATATGTACCTCCATTGGTTTTGTGATTGGGGTTCTAATCTGTTGATTTGACACTCCTACAACTTGGATAGATTCTCCCGAGAGGGGTAGGTTTGGGATATCTGCTGTTCTCACAGTAGACCGGGTAGAACCAGTGTCCAATAGAAAAGTGATGTCATTACCTTCAACTTTCCCATCAACAAATGGACCTGACTGATCTACCGGCAAGGATGCAGCAAGCATGCACTCCTCTTCCTCCCCCCTCAGGCACCGTCATTGCACGTAGTCCGAATTTTCTTCATCATGCTGCAAAAAATACTGTGTAACCACTCTGTTATTCTTACCACTTTCTCCGTGAAATCTGGTGTTCGCAGTGTTCTTTTGAGGGTTCACAAAGTTTGGCATAGGAGCTGGTGGCACCTGATACTGTGGAGTAACTACCTGCTGCGGCTGATTCATAAGTACTTCATTCTGCATCTGTGGAATTAAATTTTGGTTCGGCCCATTATTATTCTGAATATTCTTACTCGTTCTTCCAATGTCCAAGCTTTCCGCACGCATGACAAGGAAACTTCTTCGCTTCCTCTCTATTCATTCGTCCTCTTATTTTACTACCATTCGCCACTTGATCATTCTGACTCTGCTCTTTCACTTGATTATCAATCTGGGTATTTAATTTATTCTCCTGCTGTTCTGCCAGTTTTACTTGTGCCCACATCATTTTCTCTTTTAGCTTTCTACGCCTTGCCTCAATGTCGTCTCCACAATACTTAGCATATTTCAAAATCTCATCAACCGTCTTACTTTGCCAGCACAACATGTGCTGCTGAATCATCTGGCTAATCTCTGGTTTCAAACCATACACAAACCGATACACAAAATGTCCCATATCCTTATCACCAATGTTCTCAAAACCACTATACTGTTTAAACACTTGTAGTAACCGCTCATAATATGCATGTACGGACTCATTTGGCTCTTGAGTTGTCCTATCTATCTTTACCCAATCTGTTTCTTTAGGAGGGATTTTCCCTTTCATGAAAGTAATTACTTGATGATATTTCTTCATCACCTCCTCTGAGGGTGCTCCTGTCTTTGAGTCTCTAGCATACTCCTCACTTGGCCAATCAATTGTGATCTTACACTCTGTCCATAAATCAGCAGGTACCACAATATCAAACAAACCATCCAGATCTTTCAATAAAACCTTTGAAACCTTCACAAATCTTTCCACCTGTTTATACCATTCAACTGTTTTTTTCTCTTAATCTGGGAAAATCATTCGTAAATGACAAAATATCTGGTCTACTCCAAGGGACATGAACATATCCACCACCAGGAACTTCTCTCATTGGACACATTTTCTCAATCTTATCTGATTCTCTCACTGGAAATGCAGATGATGCTTCTCTCGCTTGTACTTCCTCTTTCTTTCTTATCCACCTAATTCTCCATTTGTCAGTGTCTCCCCATTTTCGCAAAATAGTCATCAACTCTTTTATTTGTAATCTCTTACCAGAAGCATTTACACTTTCTAAATCCTTGTCAGTAAAATCCACTCGATATGGTTTCTGCAATAATTTCGATTTCCCTATATTTATTCCAATCTCTGAGGCAACTTCTGTTAATCTCTCATGAAATACTCTTGCTCTTCTGGTTATACTCTTTTACATAAGAATAACAACTCGTCATCATTATAAATGTTCAATCTTTCTATGCTCACATTGCCAGTTATCATTTCTTCCAACTCTACTTTCAATCTACTGATATCTAGAATCTTTGGTTGTGGGTTTCGATTGTCTATTTCCTGTGCCCATCTCTCTAAATCTTCAGGGGTAACTGCCGTTGAACCTCCAGTTCCTATAGGAACTAAAGATCTCTTTTCTCTCAAAGTTGGTGGTATAACTCTCTTCGGAGTTTCAGTTAATTGTTCTACATTTGGGAGATCCATTAGTGAAATAACTGATTCACTTTCACTGACCTGATCATCTGTAATTACTACTTCTTTTCTGGGATTATTTAACGGAATTGTCACAGTTTGGGGTTTCTGGCAAGTCTTTTTATCTCCATATAATGGGATTACAGGACCAATAGTCACTGGTACTGTCAAAGCTTCGGCATTTAAATTCACTTGGCTTACTTTCTGAACTAATTCTTCTCTAGTTTTATTTAAAACTTTTCTCTCATTATCCTGCAACACCCTATTAAGTGTCACATCATGTAAAATTTGTGGGGTTAAAGGCATTCCTATCACTGGTGCACTCGGGGTAACCTTACTAGGTGCTTCTTGATACGGTGGAGGATTTTTAATCAAAATATCCTCTAATAGTTAATCAACTGATTCGCCATATCCTGTCGTATTCATGTGTTTCGTTTTTTCTTTACACTTTCCTCCTAACTGTTCTTCAGCCATTATTACTGGATATAATCCCTCGGTCACCACAGCTCTTCTCCAACGCTTCATTTGATCTCCACTTGACTCATACGGATATCTAGGCAAAAATCCTCTAAATCTCCGACCACTTCTAAATTTTTCACGATCAAATGCCTCAATTTCCCATTCCTCCAAAGCTTCATACTGTGTCATTCTAGGATTTGGTTCCAACATATTCATTCTCTCTCTCAAATTCTGAAGTATCTTTAAATTAAAAGTACCATGCTCCGGAAAAGCTAAAACTCCATCACCTTTAGTATACTCTACCCAATTTTCCAACCATACACACATGTGATATCCTTTCTCCATCATCATAAAGGAAGCAGGTGTTTTGGGTGGCGGAATAGGAATTCCCTCTCTAGTCATTACAGGCTTGTCTTTCTTAAAGAAATTTTTAATTTTCTTCATTAACGTAATTTTCTTTGGTCTTCCGAACATTTCAGACGGTCGATATAGGAAAGAGTCTTCCGTATATCTTCTAGCTCTGTTGCCTACGTCGCGTCCTATGTCAGCACGACTCACACCCGCAGTCAAATCCGGACTCAACATACAATTCTTTTTCGACCAATCTTAGCGCGGCTTCTATCTATTAACCAATCGGACTCAGGCTCACGCTCGTGCTCTGACCAATGCCAGCGCGGCCTTTTGTGACGTCAGTATTGCTCCTTACTACTGACCCCTCCTTTACAATCTGCTTCTGTCACACGCCCGCTGTTTCAACCAATCCCAGCGCGGCTCTCTGTGACGTCAGTACAACTCCGGCGACTGACCCTCCCTGCACAAGGTAATGCGAAAACTTATTTCTTAATACTTTTCATTAAATTCTTTGTTAATAACAACATAAAAACATTCGCTACTCTGTCTGTTCCACTAAACAAAGGATAGATTTCAACTTATTGAGTTCTAGAATTACTCTTCTTCTACTGCGAGTAAAACCTCTGTTTACTCCTCATTCAAGCTCAGGAGAACCTGTTACTTCTCCAGTGTCACCCGTATTGGGAAATGAGACCAAAGTGTCACCAGCGAACCCCTTTTGCTATCATTCGCACTCTACTTTTATACGAAATAGTCCCTAGTTTAACACTGCCAGCCCTACGTAGCTTCTCAGTGTTATTCCAACAGACGAGTAACCTCACTGCAGTTTGGCTTCTGTCACCACCCGCTATTCATTTTCCCGGGATTCTGGACAACATAAAACAAGACACTAACTCTTTTGTTAAAACATAAATCAATAATCAATACTTATCACCAAACTAGTCAATAATAACCATAACTCTGCTACCAGAAAACTGATCCAGCGGTATACCAACAACAGATACTCTACTACCATATACTCACCTGGGCCCATAAACGCATACAACTGAGTAGACCGCTGGTTTAGTTAAAGTTTCATATTTCAGGATTAGTTATTTCTTATTCCGAACTAACCTTTTCACTGATCAAAAAGTTCTTTCCTCTGGTCAATGGACCATTAGTTGAACTAGTTGATGGTGATAATTAACATAATTCTTAACTATTCTTTTAGTTAGAATAAATGATCACGGACTCGGGAAATTTTAAAATCTTTATCTAAATTAAATGCATGTGAACCATCTCAAAATACAGTGCAGTCACCATCATTCTTAGGAGAGAAAAATTCAATTGATTAAACATCAAGCATATACTTCGGACTCATACAATAATTAATGCACAGAAAGGGAGAGGACCGAGAGAAAAGAACATCTACAAAATACATGAAATTATATTTACCAAGAATGGTGTGAAAGACCAACCCCCTGGCCAAAGGGCTGGTAAGGGTCCCCCGGGATAGGTCAGGAGACAAAGAATTCAGTACAGGATTCAGGATAGTTTACCTCTCTAGAATACTGACGATTGCGTCGCACCCCTCTCTGACACTCTCTTCCTCCTCGAGATTCTTCTGCGATCTTCTGGTCTAACCCAATTAAGTTAGGATAGAAAGTTCTGCTTCAGGTCCTGCATTCAGTTCTTCATCAGCATCTCCCAGCATCTCTCCCGGCATCAGCATCTCTTGCGCTCCTTTCTCTCAGCAATACGAGCTAACTAACTAACCAAAGCTACCTTAATTATACCTTCGTTTCTTCATGTTCCACCCACTAAAGTTTCAATATCGTAAAAATACGAAATATGATTGGTCAGGCAAGGGGAAGTTCCATCACACCATGCTTACATGTCATCAAATTCTGTTCAACTATTGTTCGCAAACCCATCCCCTTAATTTTATTCATCTCTTGAGTTCCCATACATATCCACACTTTATTTGCAACTATATTATAAGTTTATGAATGAGAGTTCTCTTCGCTGAACTCTTCAGCCTCCGTTCTCAGGGCACATCATTTGCGGCCTTTGCTCCTGTTCAACATCCGAGCCATTCTTCCGGGTTAACTTTCAGTGGACATGCGCAGTCTTTGAATTACTCAGCTCAATTCAGCTACGCGTGAGAGGCCCAAATGCGCACTAATAATAAAGTCAGAAAGACCAATATTAATTTCACAAATAAATGGTCACACTGTATACCTCCCACCTCTACTCTATTTCCCTTTTCTTATTAATACTTTCCCTGCATTAGTAAAATAGCTTGTTTTCATTTCAGCTAAGTAGATGCCATGCACACGAGTCTTCAAGACTCCATTTTAGTGTCTTCTGCTCAGGCGCTAGAATTTCCCTCCAAGCGTTACCTCGTCATACTGCGTAGATGCAGTTGACGCATGCGCACGACAGTTTCCCCGTTTAAAGCGGTATTAGTCCGTCTTCATTGTTATCCGCATTAGTACACACATAAGCAAGCTTCTCTAACCCGCGTGTTCATGTGGTGCGTATTAATTATTCACAAAACATGGTTAGTAACTTGTTAATGAGTTAAACGAGAGGATTGCCTCCGAGCAAATCTTTCTTACGAGACCTTGCTCCATCAGCGACACCTATTGGCTTTTTGGCTTTGCCAGCACTTGTTTATTTTTATTTCAGCACTCTTTTGAAGTGCTTGTGATTCCGGTTCTCACCCTTGTGTGCTGCCTCTTCCCCCTCACATTCCCCCATCCCCCACCGTCCCGGCAAAAGGTCTCCCCACGCCAAGGATTCTCTGTGCTACTCAGCTCGTCTGTTGCATCCCCCATCCACCCTGTCACTCTTGGCTTTTTTCCCCCCTCCCAAGCCTCCCCTTACCTCCCAGTGACCTACTTCTTGTTGCTCTCACTAGGGTGTTTACTTGTAGACCCCACCCACTCTTCCATTGCTCCTCCGCCTCTCCTCATCAAGGTATATGCATATTTTTTAAACTGTTTTTTCCTTTATTGAAGGGCCCAGCAGCTGCAATTTACTACTGGCCACTCCTTTCTCTTAAATGCCCTTTTGTACATGTAAATATTTAATTTACTCCTCAAGATAGATGTCTGCCGTCTGGAAATGGTCAATTTAAAGTAGAAAAAACATGGCTGCCTCATTCTAAAACAAACATCCCTTCCGTTGTCCACCCCCACCTGCAGTAATAAAGCACTGTCCGCGTCATAGCTCTTTTTTGTTAACTTTTAGCCATGCTGCATAGCAGTGGTGCTGCTGTATGTACAACATGGCTAAAAGACATTGGCAAAGCCAATAGCTCTCGCATAAGTGAGACCTATTGGTTTTGCCAGTGCTTGCTAGATTTAGTCTACAGACAGTTTTTCGCTGCCAATTGTCGAAGACCTGTTTTGGACATTACCAATATTTGCAGTTGGCTTTGGGCCAGCTCATTTCTTACCATTGACTGGCTTTCTTGTCACTGTCATTTGTTTACTTCTTCTAAGATTGCTTTCCTTCCCCTCCTTCTATTTGAACCCCCCTGGAGTAAAGCTTTCTACCATTCTTTAGATTGTCTGACTTGTGCCCATCCACTTCTCACATCCGGAGAATTACTTCATTTTTTCATTGCAGCACTCCATGTGAGTGCTTGCGTTTTCTTGCTCTCTCCCTCGTGTGCAGCTTTCAGAATGAAATCCCTCTAGTGCCATTTGAAGTTTTCCTTTGCTCTTCCTGCCTTCCCTTGTCCGCTTCCTCTCTATTTTTTTTTTTAAGTTCCTTTGGAACTGAAGTGAATTAACTTTGGAAAGTTTTGTGAAGATTTGTTAAATGGCGTCAATGTTGTTAGCAAACCAAAAAATCTATTTCTTATGGTAACTAGGTCCCAACTATAATTATACCTTGGCGACCTGTACATTGACGAAGGCCAGGCGGCCGAAACGCGTTTGTGTTAGTTTGATTCCTTGGAGAAAAGCTGGAATAAATGTAATTCATTTCTATGAGCCCGAGAGCGCAGTGTTGTGTGTCTCCTGACAACAGTTTCGAAAAATATATATATATATATATATAACACCAAAGACTACAGTGACCTAGTTGGGTACGCTAATATCGTCTTACCCTGCATTAAACAAACTCAGAAATTTACTGGAAAAAATCAAAGGCTCAAGCGATGTTATAGTTAGATGAAAACATCAGTTCAAACGTAACATCCTAAACTTAAAAAAACACTGAATTTCACCAGCTATAGTTATTTTAAGTAATTGCCTGTGGGGCCCCCAGCGTGTCCTGTTCTAATTAATCTACCCATATAGTCACACGCTTATTTCAATTTCAGGTCTCTGCTGTCTGCAGCTCAATTCAATTGGTCATGCTTACACCTCCCTCCACTGCCCACCACCACTCTTTCTGGGCACCACAGGATTTCTCCCTTCTTGGACCCACCGTGGATCATTACTTTTCATAGCTGAACGTCTAAAACACCACAGAATTAGTGGCATATGAACATGCATCCAATTTTTCGTTCTATGTCCTTATTCCTGTAGTTAAGAAAAAACTTCTGTTTTGATTGTCATATGTCAGTTTGTTTGTTTTTTGTTCACACAATCAGTTTCTCTTTTGCTTGGTGTGTAACACCCTCATCATCAGGCACCTTTATTGCTTTGGTCCTTTGTTCATCTAAGTAAATAAGTCTTATATAATATTTCTGTTTGTTAATATCTTAATATTGTAATTATTTAACAGTGATTGTGCGAGTAGATCCATTATTTGTATATTGTACAGTAGGAGCTGTCTTTTTGTTCTACACGAGGCCACCTTAGTGGCATTACATGTGCGCAAGTGGGATGACACGTGCGTGAGTTATCACACTTTTTTTTGCCAGTGCTATTCAGCATCGGCAATACAGCAATAGCATTTTTCTCCCAACGATGAACAACATCGGTAAAACAAAGCACAATAACAATAGATGGGATCAATGAGACTTACTGTGTGTTTTATTGTTTTATGTTAATGATGGCTAGGCTTGGCTTTAATAGTGCCTAGTTAAAACCGAGGGTTTCACATGCACTGGAAGACGATGCTTCCTTTGGTTGTTTGCCTATTAAGAGGGGAATTCTGACCCACTGAGCTATTCACTGATAGTTTCTTTTATTAAATGTTCTTGTCAGACAGCACATTGCAAAGCAGTGCCAGCACGCTTGAGAAGTATTTATCCCAGAGCGCACACGAAGTTCTACCAACAATATTGGTTTGATCCCAAGGCAAGAGCAGATTTTGAGTTTCTCAAGCTGGCCTGAAAATATCTTCGGATAACGTCTCTTTCTACTCAGCCACACTGCTGTGCGTACTTACAGTTTTCTTCCAAAAGGTTGGTAAAGACAGTTACGGTTTGCTTATCTCTTGTAGGTCCACGTTACCATGCATTTAACCCTGAGCTCTATTCCAAATCCTGAAAGGACTCTACTGTGGTGGACCGCAAGGACACTTTTTTGTTGTTTTACACCAGACATGTATACATGGGCTCAAAAAGTTGTTTGTACCTATTAATGTCAGTAGGCTTTAGCAGAAGTGTTTTGAGATTCTCAAACGTGAGTAATTATTTGAAGATCCACTCGAATCCAACATTCCTCAAAGTAGAAGTGAAAGACCCCACGTTGTTTGATTGTTCGGGTATGGCAAATGAGAGGGAAGGAGGTTTCAATATGATAAATTCATGGAACCGTCTCAATTCTTCCATCCAATCAGGCTTTTGATACAGAAACTGGGTGAGGAGCTTGCACTGCCACGGACAGGGACACTCGTATGAATATGCTTTGTATATATCAAGGTACATTCTTTTGTTAAATATTGCTGGAGTTTCTAGATACAATCTAATTTGCAAGCAGTATTCAGCGTTTTCTCGCGCTGTATGCCTGGATGAAAAGTATCCTGTTGCTTGAACCCTCTCATGCCATGCAGCGGTGGCACTGCCAGTTAACAGTGGCACTACATACAAAACAAAATGCATATATGGAATGCTCATATGGCACCTCATGTTGTATCGCTGTGAAAGTGTAATTTTCTTTTATGTTACAGCGATGCTGCTGCCCAGTATAACCCAGAGCCACCAGTAAGTATTCCGTACCCTCCTTTCCATTTATTCACAGTCTTAATTAATTGGGCAGCCTCAAAATCATATTGTGGGATGATTAGATTATCTTAGATTTATTTTCTATAGATACTTATGGTTTTGTACTTTGTTCTGAACAGTACCACAGGTGCATGGTGGATTATGCAGCCTGCACAATAAAGCCTGATTTATCACATTGTCCCTCTTCACAGTCCTAACTGTTTAAATGGTGACCGACAACGAATTCCTCCCCCACCCTTCCACGGCCCTCCGGAGACGGGCACCTCCACACCCTCTTAAAAATAAAAACATCTTAATACTTGGCACCTCTGCCATGTGAATGGAGCATCAGTGTTTGTCACTAATCTACTGTATTTGTTTGGTGAGGCATGACGTGTTGTACTACTGTTTTCCCTGACTCACTTCATTTGTTTGTTCTCAGTTTTGTATTTTGTTTGTGGGTATAATCGGCAAAAGCAGCAGCACCTTCTTTCTTACCAGAAGAAAGTAGGTTGTCCTTTGTAGAGGCCTGCTTTTATATCAACTTACCTTTATAATGCCCCGAGCGGTAGGCGGAGTGTCAGTGTGATCTAGTCTATAGAGTGGGCTGGTGGAGTGGAGAGACCTCCTAGTAGGAGTTAGCTGTTGCCCAGCAGTGTGGATGTTTTCCATCATGTCCGTCCCTTGGCTGTCTGAGACTCTGAACTGTTCTGTGAGATTTGATGCTCAGTTGCTATTGGCTCCCCGTCTGGTCAGTTGGAGTTCGTGTGCTGCACAGAGTTATTACTGAGGAGGCGGTTGCACAGACACACTAACAAATGGCAGTGGATCTTTTTTAAAAGGTAACACTTTTTAGTTTTCTTATGTTGTTTCTGACACTGTTATTTGTGCCGCGTTGGACAGTGTGGAGTTAGTCTCCAGGCCAGATGCAACAAGAAACTGCATTAGCAGCCACCGTCCTCATAAGGAAAGGAACAGACGCCCTAATGAGCCTGATAACCTAAATAGAATTGTAAGCGAAGGCATCACATTAGTGTTAGTGGGCAATTCTTTTGTGGTTTATGATGTTACTGATCCTGCATCCGCTCCTACATATGTTTTTAATTGGCAGTTAAAGTTGCAAATTAAGGCAACTGTGACAGTTGTCTTTGCCAAATAGTCTGGCGTACAGTGTTCATATGGACCTGACTAAACCTTTAGTACGACGCATGTTCTGAGGGTCTAAAGCTGATGCACGGGTGCCTGTGCCATGGAGCCTCTTCCCAAGTGGCTTGGCAAGAAAGATCTCTGAGCTAAGAGCACAGGAATCAAGAAGGTACGTTTGTTGTCAAGAAGAACTTGTAGAAAGTGATCTCGCACCTATTGATTTAGGTTACTAGGGCTCATTACAGCAGTCTGCTTCGGGATCAGTAAACCGGATCTCTTCAGTGGCAGAACAGAATCACCCATAATGTGTCTTTGTAAGATGGATTCTTCCTGCCTAGTTTTCCTGGCCTCTGTTATGCCTGTTGCCTCACAGGGGTCAGCTCCAGGATATCTCGAGATGGAAGAGCTGAAGCTTCCTTATGTAGTGATGAATTATTCTTTGAATACTATGTTTGTGGGTGGTTCTGGTTCTTATTTTGTTAGGTTCATCTCATGCCTGGGTTTATGCATGTAGAGTGGTGATGTGTACATGTGACTGAAACCATGTTCCAGAGAATAGTAAGTGATGAGGGAAGTGGGGGGGAAATATTTCAATGGAAGACAACTGGTAGAAGCCAGGGGACCGACTTTCCTTTACCGGTCTGAGAGCCTCTGTCACAGTGATTTTGATTACTTTGGCGGGGTTGACTCTAGTAAATTACTACAGTCTAGAACAAGCACCTTGAGAGCATTTGTCTGAGAGGTTGCTGACTGTTTATTAACTTAATGTCTATTTCTTGAATCCATGTGCACGTAAGCACCATAAATTTAAAGGGACACCAGCGCTGTTAGATGAGACGTTAAGAGAAACGAATGAAATAGCCACATTTTGAATATTTTATGTTACATTTAAAAAGTGAAGGTTATACCCAAAGGGAGAGAGGGAGTGACTTCCATTGCCTCGCAGCCACCAAAGAAAAGACTATCTCCTATGCGGGCTTTGCAGTTGGCTGACACATGGGGAAAGGGAAGGTAGGCTTGTCTGAGCTGTCTTAACCAGTAAAATTTGGTGTCTGTAAATGAGGGGCTCTGTAATACGGTGCTCTATGTACGATGATGAGCTCTTTGAATTGCAACCTCTTCTGGGAATGCAGCCAGTTTAGAGAGTGAAGTATTGCATAGATGTTGTCCCTAGTCTTAACCCTTTCGAGCAGTCTTACAGCAGCGTTTTCAAGCAGCAGGTGATCACCTCAGTCGCACTGGGAGGACTACTGTCCTGTAGTTCATCCTTCATTATACCAAGGCTTTGATTACAATCACCAGGAGGCTAGAGTCAACTAATGGCAGAATGCTGCAGAGGAGCTTCAAATGATGAAAACTTGAACTATAACTGATGGGAAATGAAGCTAGAGAAAGCAGTAGTCGAAATGGTGCACTTTTTTGCAGGGGATTGATGCGTCTCCATAGAAGATGACCCGTTGATTGATGGAGCAGAGAGGAAAGTGGTGTGGATCAGCAAAACCTTGGTTCTTGATTGGTTAAGTTTTACGAAATTGCTGACATTAGTCTTCTTACATCTCCAATCAAGTTGTAAAGTGGGTGGGTTGCCTCACGGTCAGAAGGGTATGTCTGTTTCTGAATCGAATGAATGTCAACTTTGTGTTGCCTGTGTACATATAAAAGGACACTGCCAAGTATATAGAATGCCCTCCCAAGGGCCACATGTGAAAGTTAAACAGTAGAGGAGAGTTGCCGTCGGGTGTACAGCCCCTATTGGCTCAGGAGAAAGGAATGAAATAGAGATAGTGGCACTGTTTAAGATTCCACGTTTGAGGGAAATTTAACTCCTTTAGTCCCCGCCTACAAATGCACCCACTTCATGGAGCGTTTTGGCCAGGAGGTGGTGATCGATGGTGTTGCAGGTCGGCTACAGATCACCCAAAATCAAGGCTGAACACCACCACTATTCGCCTCCCGACTAAAGTCATTCACTGCGGAGAAGACAAACAGAGCTCCTCTTGGGTCTCAGACATGTCTGACAAGGGTCTAATGAGCTATTCTCCTCTACGACTGCTAGTGCCTTGTCATATTTGCTTTGTTCCATGTCTTAACCAAGCAAGGCAGCAAAGAGAGATGATGAAAATTGCTAATATTTTTGGGATCCAATAATGTTTTTTATATATAATATAAGTTTTTCAAGCTGGACGCACTGTATCAAAGGCTAGGAAACAAACCTTGTTGAGAGAGCCTTAGCAAAGTCTGGTGCCACAGCTTTCAATAAGTGAGATGGACAAGAGCCATTGGGACACCTTGATGAAAGCCATCATTTCATTGACCTCTTTGGTGGGTATAGGAGTGATTCTCACCCAAAAGATTATTGGAGAGAATAGGGTCGGCAAAGAAGGATTCAGCTCGCATGGTGAATTTTTCAGCTCTTTTGCATCTTTGATACTATTCACATTTTGCAAGACATCTAACAAGAGGCCCGTTACTTGTGTCTCGAGAAGGGTGAAAAAGGGCTGTAGTGCTCAAGGATGAGTAAGTTCTCTGACAATCCAATAAAGCTCATTGGAGACATTGACAGTCTGTGTAATCTGAGTGTTGTGAAATATAGATTTTTGCTTCCTTCATACTAGCGGTGTGGACTTAGCTTTGTAGATTTGAACTGCTGTGGGAGAGTAGGCTCTCTTCCAGGTACGTTCAGACATCCGATAGGCCAGTTTCACTGCAGTGGCATCCTGATTTGTTGTTGGAATGGATAGATAATCAAATCCTTTTTACAGCCTGAGTAAGAACGTGGGTCAGTTGCTCACTTTGCCACTGGATTCAACCTAGCCTGGCTGATGAGGGGTGTTACCCCGAAACCGGTCCCAAGATGCTTGTTTCCGGTCCAGGGAAGACCTAGCTTGGCAGTTCAGCCTGGACTGTTCCCATAAGGAACAGGGTCAAGACTGATTTGCATATGGCTGGGTCTGAACTGGGGTGGCGAAGTGAGCTAAAGAACGGTAATGGATTCAACCCAGATCTGTGACTGGAGGTGAGTGTCTGAAAAGTTTCAGCGCTCCGCCCATCATCTCCTTGTGTTTGCTTTGAGCAAGGACTAGGGCATTCAGTACATTAGTAAAGGCTATTTTAAACCCGTTTAGTATGAAGGGGGGCTGATTTAGGGACGGGGAGATATATCAATAAAAGCGATAGCAAGCAACTCTGAGAATTTCTTGCTGCCCAACTGCTTCCAGTTTCTGGCTGACTTCAGGATAAAGGGCTTGAGAGAAGGGTGCAAGGAACTTTGGTCTTAGATGGATTACAGTGTCAGTCTGATAAGACACCCTGTCTGCCCAACCCTCCGTCTGCCTGCCTCAGTTAGAGATGGGCAGACCTTTCGCATTCTGTTGATGCCCCCGTTGACTCTGTTGATGGAATACTTCCTCCAACAGTCTGACTGAGTAGGGGCTATCGGAGGAAGGCCATTACAGGGCACGTCCTATTTAAGGTGGAAAATGTAATGCTTTTTTTCTCCTCTCCCTCACCGCCATGAAAATTTGGCGTCAAGAGACAGGAAAAAACAATAACCCCCCACACCCTGGCAGGAAGTTCGGTTTCAGTTTTTAAATGAAAGGCTTCTGGTGGAGAAGATTAGCCCCTGTAGATTACCCTCAAGTGGGTGCAATTGTGATTTTGCAGGGCCAGACTCATCATTGACATGTCATCAGAAATTAACACAGTGGAATCTACCAGCATCTCTAGCCATTGATTTAGATCACCCAAAAGTAGAATGTGGTGAATACTAAGATTAATATAATGTAAGACATAGAGAGTTTTCTTTGTCTAGAAGCTGGGGCGTCCACAGGGTGGTAGTACATAAAAAATAAAAAGTACAACTAAATGAAGGAACCTACGGTCAGATTTAGAGTTTGGGAGACAGGTTACTCAGTTGCATATGCTCATCCGTCAAGCAGGAAATCCATAAAGCCTTCCGGGAATATGGGAGCAGCATATGTTGAGGAAGGGAAAGTTCTTACTTGGAATGTGATTTCTTTGTCCTGGTAATATTCATTGAAGCTATACACCTGAGTAAAGACCACCAATGTGTGTGATCCTGGAGCATTTTTAAAATGTATAGCATTGGCTATATGAAAGACCTATTAAAAAGTTTCCTGACTGAATCCTGCTAGCCGGCTGTATTTCCTGAATTTTCCTTGGTTTTTAATTAAGGAAAACCCAATATTAGGACACCAACTGCTAATTAAAGTAAGTAACAATATGTTCGAGGCATTTTTAGCCTTTATATTTGGTTAAAGTATAGATTAAATGAAGGAACTGTAACCAAATAGGCAACAACTTTGTAAATTTGCGAATTTAACACTACCTCCTTAAGAGAAAGTGGCATCACCTGTTGCCTACAATGTCTTTTTACTGGCCGTTAATCTCTCAAATCATTTTTTGGGATAGCAGGATCCAGAATTCTATTAATTAAAATTTTACAGTAGGACTGCTTGGGAGTCTGGTGAGTGCTTATAACTTCAATCAGAATTCCCATACAGAAGAACTTTCCTTCTGTATATTGGGATCTAAATTGATAGTTCTAACCAGAATAGAATGGAAAGATCTTTGTAGTCAATGACTCTATCAAAAATCTTACATTGGTTTTCTGATTTCCTCTTTTTGAATGAGACCTGACCAACAGGAGTATCTTCTCTTAAGCAGACTTTTATCCTGTGTAAGAAAGCAAATTGATTAGTGCATGCCAGCTCTGCATATGTCCGTCATTTTGATATTCTTCAGCATAGCCCTGATACTCCTTGTTACCCCAGAAGAAATTTGTTGGCGTTTTGATAAAAACAGATACAAGAGACCATCCACATACCAACTCATTTTAAAACTCGTGAAGTTCTAACAGCTGATTTATATTTGCTATAGGAAGGCTATAGCCTCAGGTTTGCCAGGAGAGGGTTCAAGTACTTTGCCTCCTGGCTAAAAAGCCTCTTTTCTCTCTGCTAGAATTCCTGCCACCCCCCACCCCCCCAACACAGCCCCCACTCCCCAATCAGCCACTGATACTAAGCAGAAGGGCGCTGGGCTTAGTAAAGCAGTCCTTGATCATTTCAGGACTTCACATGCAAGAGGGACTAGTTATTACGGTTACATATAACTGAGCTACGCCAAGAGGGCAGAGCTTAGAGCTTTACAATATTTTAATGGAAGTCTGTCCTCCACCCTGAGCTAATGTGGACATTTCCTTACTTTGAACAAATGCTTGCGTTCGTCAAACCCTAAAGCTAAACGTACGGCTACATTTTGGCAACCCATAATTTTTGTAGAAAGCCTTGATTAACACCAAGAGAGGCTCACTTATACAAATTCATATTTAATTGTCAACATAAAATTACATTTTTTTTCCTCAAAGAGACGTTGTATGAGATGCTGTTTGTAACTTTATTCATTTGAAGTTTCGTGTTAAAGGGAATATCAGTTGTAACCACCAAGATCTTTAACTTACTCAGTGGGTTTAAATAATTGACCGAACAAAGGAGGGATGATACATTTCTCCTCATGATTTCTTTATGGGGTAGAGTGGCAAAGGCAATAATGGCCTTAATAATAGGTTTTGTAATGGCAATAACACAGGATTCAGTGTTCCCAAATTTGTCATAAGAATTAGCTGACTCTGCCACAATCTGGTGGTTGCCATAGTTTTGGAACAGAAGTTGTCGCAGCTTACAGTGCACAGTGGCCTAACATACATGTTTGAGATATTGTGATATAGGGTATACGGTTGACACCCCACAGACCACCTAGGTCCCAAATATGTGGTGGTACGCTTTATGGCATCCAGAAGTCCAGCAGAGCGTAGCTGGTAGAGCGACAGTCTTTTTTTTTTTTTTAAGCATCCCCTATTGGGCTTGAAATGCGGGCCCTTGGCAGAAAGAAGTCCTTTACGGACATCAGATTTTACTGGTGAAGACAGCTCAGATAAGCCTACCTTCCCTTTCCCCATGTGCCAGCCAACTGCAAAGCCCCCATAGGAGACAGTCTTCTTTTGGTGGCTGCGAGGCCATGGAAGTCACTCCCTCTCTCCTTTTCATGCCATCTTCAACTGCATTGTAGCCTCACACCTTTAGAACTGGGACAAGGAAGATGGACAAATTGATACACTTGTTGCTTATGTGCATTATTCAGTATGTTGAGGTCTACTTCGCTCCACAGGCCTGCGTTGGCTTGGAGTGAGCTTGACGCTTGAGGTTACTGTTTGATGGACCCAAAGAACTGTGTGTGGTGGACTGGCACTATTTTCTCTTTTCCCGAACTGGAGAGGATTGGGGTTTGCCTTTGAAAAGATGATCCAGGTGCCCGTCTCCAAGAGGTTGGACACAGCCCTTCTACTGTTAGGACTGTGAAAAGGGAGAGTAAGGCTTACTGTAATGAATATAAATTGTAAGTAGTTGTGTGGGGTCGAAACGGCATTGCCATTGGTCACTGGGAAAATCTGCAGTCCGTATCCTAGTAACTGCATTCGACACGTTGTACAGTGAGTGAGTGGGAGAGACTGAGTCAACTGTGTGTAGCTACATTTACTGGGGAACACTAGAAAAAGAGTCCCGATGATTCACCTTTAATATTGTCCCTGCACTGCTTCCCCCTAGTATAAACCTGTAGAAATGTTTGGGTCTTATGTGGTTGTTATGCGTCAATACCTCCTCTGAGTGATGCTGTTGTTTTCTAGCCCCCTCGCGCCCATGCTTCCAATGTCGAGGCCAGTGAAAGTGAAGAGGTCCGTCAGTTCCGGCGTCTATTTGCACAGCTGGCTGGAGACGTGAGTATTTGAAAATATGAAACTCTTCGTCTTACAATTGGTGATATTTCATTGGTTGATTTGCATCATGCTCTCTCTTCCATTTGTTCTAAACAAATTGAATGTTCCAAAAAAAAAAAATATATATATCTATCCATAAGGTCACCGCTTTCCGCAAAAACCATCCAGCACTCCAAGGAGTATAAATCACTCCGTTTTTATTCTTGTAACGACAACATCTACGCGTTTCGGCAGTTTCACACTGCCTTGTTCACGATTCACTGAAAAAACCATAGGTTTCAGGGACGTTATAGTTAGAAATTAGCATTTAAAAAAACCTTAGAAATTCACTGAAAAAAACCACAGGTATCAGGGACGTTATAGTTAGTTGGACATTTCACTCGTACAAAACCATAGAAATTCGGCCGTTATAGTTAGTTCAGCTAACTATAACTCGCGCCCCCGCAATGCACTGTTGATGACGTCACATATTACATCATTCATGACATAGTCAGTGACATCACTGATGACATCTCAAATGACATCACTGATGACATCGTCCACGTGATAATCTGATGCACCTCCTCATACCCCAATATAACCTTTGATACACCCACTCTAAAATACAGACTACCATTGTCGAAACCATAGACACACCAATACCAGTTAGTACATACCCACTCACTAATTCCTAGGTCTACACACACATCCACTCATTCACCCATACAGTCACTCATACATGCAGTCAACCATCAATACGGCACTATCATATGCACTCGCATATCTATACAGACACTTGCACACCGCCACTCATCCATAGTTACTCACACACCTAGTCAGTCATGCAAAGAATCAATCACACTCCCATTTACTCACCTATACAGTTATACACACTCCACCTCACTTATTCAAACATATACTAACACATACTTGCAATCTTATACAATAACTAATACAAGCACACACTCATCCATACAGCCAGTCTCACAATCACTCACTCTCACATATAGTCATTTATATACTCCAACACTCACATATACTGCCTTTCACATATGCAGTTACTCACACATGTACCACTGGCATCCATTCACTCACCAACACACCCATACACACACTCACCCACCCATACAACCCTTCACAGATGCACTCTTGAACCCATACACCCAGTGAATCACTCACTCACACATCTATGCACAGAGTCACACCCCCCCACCCTCCCACACAGACACTCAGGCACCCATACAGATACTCAGACAACCAATCAATAACCCATATAGACCCTCATTTAGCTACTCACCAACCCATGCAACCGCTTACACACCAACTGACAAACTAAACTGTGTGAATGTCTGTATCAGTCACTAACCCATGCATTCAGTAAGACCCATTTAATCACTCACTTATACAGTCAGTCACGCACCTACTAAATCATCCATTCAGACACTTATACACCCACTCATTCTTTAATACACCTTGGCCTATATATATATAAAACATATTTAAACTTTACAGAAACACAGTCACTGGATGATGTCATCAGTGATGCCATTTGAGATGTCATCAGTGATGTCACTGACCATGTCATGAATGATGCAATATGTGACGTCCTCAGCAGTGCATTGCGGGGGCGCGAGTTATAGTTAGCTGAACTAACTATAACGGGGGAATTTCTATGGTTTGGTACGAGTGAAATGTCCAACTAACTATAACGTCCCTGAAACCTGTGGTTTTTTCAGTGAATTTCTAAGGTTTTTTAAATGCTAATTTCTAACTATAATGTGCCTGAAACCTATGGTTTTTTTCAGTGAAAATATAAATATATATATATATAATCTACTGGCGGTCGCCAGTAGATAGTTCTAGTTAGGACCTATTTTCCATAGGAAATTCACAACATTCTATTTCCAATAACTTTGGCGCCGGTCGACGAATCTTCGCGAAATTTTCAAAACTTATGGCCCGCTCCGGTCCGCTCCTATCCTGAAAGTCTCGGGGTGATTCGTCAAGTGGGGGCCGAGAAAAAAGGGGGGTCCCAAAACGTGTTTTCCCCATGCAATTTTCCATAGGAACCTTTAGTCGCAGCTACAGCCCGAACTGCTAAACGGAATTACACCAAATTTGGCAAAAAGGTAGCCCTTGGTTCAGAGCCGTGCCTTTTGGTTAAATGGTGTAAATCCGTTCAGTAGTTCCTGAGAAAATCAAAAGTAAAATCACATATATATCTGGGCGGAGCCTAACCACACGTCATTGTGAGATCTGATTGGTTGTCAGCACTTCATCCTGGAATTGCTGGCAGCCATCTTGGGACCAATATACATGATAGTACCCCATTGAAATGCATAGTAGTGAATCAAAGATTTTGAGGGTTACCAAAAGGAGAACTTTAAAGGGTGATAACAGACTTTAGTTACATTAGAATTCATTTGTTGATGGTACCATACTAATTTCAGGAATTGTGGTATGTTCTAAGGTGATTTTACCCTGTGAAAAACCTTCTGCTGGGATATCATGTTTGAGAGAGAACTATTTTCACATGCTTGTCCCATAGAGTTTTGGAAGGTGCTCCAGAAGCTAAAATGAGAGCATATTTTCTGTAAATTCACATTCTTTCTCAGTCATCTGAGAATGAAGTCTGACATTCTCAGTAAAACATGTACATCCAACAAGGGTAGAGACTGTCAGTTGATTCCTTTGTGTTCTACTGCAGCTTCCCAGAGTGTTCTAAAGAACAACTAGAGAGCTAACAGTCTTACTTATGACAAAATTATGGCACACCTGAAGCCATCTTGATTGGAATAAACTGGTAACACTTAAAACATCTAATTTAAAAAGGAACAAAATGAGGGGGTTCATTTTGCCATAGAAATGAACAACATTCCCAGCACGACCCCCTACACATGCACCACTGCACTACCCTAAACCCTAAAACACTACCCCCAGCACGACCCCCTTCACTACCTAAACACAACTGCACTACCCTAAAACACTACCTCCAGCACAAACCACTGCACTAACATAAACCCTAAAACACTACCACCAGCACGACCCCCTACACTACCCAAACACCACTGCCATACCCTAAAACACTACCCCCAGCATGAACCCCTACACTACCCAAACACCACTGCACTACCCTAAACCCTAAAACACTACCCCCAGCACTACACAACTGCACTACCCTAAACCACTACCCCAGCACTACCCCCTACACTACCCAAACACCACTGCACTAACATAAACCCTAAAACACTACCCCCAGCACAACCCCTACACTACCCAAACACCACTGCACGACCCTAAAACACGACCCCTACACTACACAAACACCACTGCACTACCCTAAACCCTAAAACACTAGAACCCAGCACGACCCCTACAGTACACCAACACCACTGCACTACCCTAAAACACTACCCCTATACTACCCAAAAACACTACCCCCAGCATGACCCCCTACACTACACAAACACCACTGGACTACCCTAAA
This sequence comes from Calotriton arnoldi, assembly GCA_963921515.1. Classification (NCBI taxonomy): domain Eukaryota; kingdom Metazoa; phylum Chordata; class Amphibia; order Caudata; family Salamandridae; genus Calotriton; species Calotriton arnoldi. The sequence continues at coordinate 1,597,062 of CAWUFW010003369.1, forward strand.
CCCTAAAACACTACCCCCAGCATGACTCCCTACACTACCCAAACACCACTACACTAAACCCTAAATCTACCCCCAGCATGACCCCCCACACTACACAAACACCACTGCACTACCCTAACCCCTAAAACACTACCCCCAGCACGACCCCCTACACTACCCAAACACCACTGCACTACCCTAAACCCTAAAACACTAACCCCAGCATGACCCCCTACACTACCCAAACACCACTGCACTACCCTATACCCTAAAAACACGACCCCTACACTACACAAACACCACTGCACTAAACCCTAAAACACTACCCCCAGCATGACCCCCTACACTACACAAACACCACTGCACTACCCTAAACCCCTACACTATACAAACACCACTGCACTACTCTAAACCCTAAAACACTACCCCCAGCACTAACCCCTACACTACACAAACACCACTGCACTACCCTAAACCCTAAAACACTACCCCAGCACGACCCCCTACACTACCCAAACACCACTGCACTACCCTAAACCCTAAAACACTACCCCCAGCACGACCCCCTACACCACTGCACTACCCTAAACCCTAAAACACTACCCCAGCACGACCCCCTACACCACCCAATCACCACTGCACTACCCTAAACCCTAGAAAAGAAACCCCCACCCCATGCCCAATCCCCCTTACCTCTCACTCCTCGTGGTTCCTCTCTCCTCGTGGTTCCTGCTTCACGTCGTCTCTGAGGGGCGGTGCACGTCGTTGTGAGGAAACGGAGCAGCCTCTGTTTCCTTACAACGACGTGGATCATCTACATGTTTTTTAGAACGCATGGTCATTTACCATACATACCTTTACAACAAAATTCGTTGTAAAGGCATGCGTGGTAAATGACCATGCGTTCTAAAAATATGCATAGTAATGACTTCGCGATGTACAACGCATGCGTGGTAATGCATGCGTTGTAATGGTATCGCGAAGTAAAAAAGTCGTAACGGCTGCTTACCGATCGAAGCTGGCCCCTGTTCTTCAGTGAGACGTTTATTTGATTAATTAGGAGGAAGGAATGTGTTTTTTTTACCGAAAAGTGCATTCCCGGCTGTTGTATTGTGAAAGTGTCCGCGTGGCCTGGTTTCACTTCTGGTGAGAGAGTGAAAGAGTCTGTTTGGATCTAAAGGAGTTCTGTTGTTGGACGGGGCCGGCGCGAAACCTCATCAAAAAACATAGCTAATGGAAAGCGTCCTCCCTGAAGTGTGGAGCAGTGCCATGAGAGGTCAACGAGTGTGCGTCCCACCGCAGTATGACCGTACCGCGTGACCCATGTGCCTGCTCCAGGGTACGGGAGGCAGAAGCGGCATTGCAGGTCCTCTTGAAGACCGTTGTAGCACTAATTCTACATTTTGGTACTAGGGCTTTTTAACTTCGTTGTTCCTGCCAGATACAAAGAGAAGATCCTGTGTTATTCAGTGTCCTCGTTACCTTTTTTGTGGGTTGTGGTGCTTGTCACTTCGCTGCCCCGCCGGTGCACACGACTGGGCACCCCACCTCGTGTGCCATCTGCAGGGCCTCTGCCCTCTGATCACTGGTTTTGGTTTCTGGAGTGGCAACATAAACAGTTGCTCCCAAAGGACTAGCCTGAACACTTAGGTGAATATCCCCTGCACCAGCATTCCACGGAAATTCTTTCCTAGCTCTCCCACGTCAACGAGGACGTCATAATAGCACGGCTCCGCTCGCGACACCGTATGACGTCATTGGAGCCATAAGAGGACCTCGTCGGCGTGCTGACGTCAGTTCCACCCATTTTTTCCGTACCACCGAGGAAAACAGGCGGACCGAGACATTTTCACATGTATACATAGTATAATAAATATATATATATTCACTGAAAAAACCATAGGTTTCAGGCACGTTATAGTTAGAAATTAGCATTTAAAAAACCTTAGAAATTCACTGAAAAAACCATAGGTTTCAGGCACGTTATAGTTAGAAATTAGCATTTAAAAACCTTAGAAATTCACTGAAAAAACCATAGGTTTCAGGGCGTTATAGTTAGTTGGACATTTCACTTGTACAAAACCATAGAAATTCCCCCGTTATAGTTAGTTCAGCGAACTATAACTCGCGCGCCCGCAATGCACTGCTGATGACGTCACATATTACATCACTCATGACATGGTCGCACTCGACAGCAGCAATTCAACTGAATTCTTTAATGGCAGGGAAACCGACGTTCCTGATTTTCTTTCTGCCTGAAGCTGCATGCTAATTAAATCCCTGCCCATCAGCCCGAGCATGAGGCTTGATAGAAGCCGAAATGCGTCAGGAGGATGAAGGAGATTAAGCAAGTTGCCTGTGTTGATTAAACGCCCTTTTCTATGAAGTCCGGTGTGCGGCGTACTGCTTTGCTAAAGTACGAAGAAGTTTGTGTTGGATTTATACGGGGTGCTCTGTCCCCATGCGCCAAGGCTGCCCTGCTGAGGTCTGTGGCTCCCCAGCGGAGTATATGGTGGTGGACATTTACATTGTGGGAGTCTGACCCGCCCGCACTACACCATGAAAAAGAGGTACGGAAAGTCCAACCAGGTATGAGAGGTGACCTCTAGGCAAGGGAAAGTGAGAAGACAGTCCGTCTCTCACAAGAACTTTGTGAATTGTGCGCTGTAAGAAATTGTTACTTGGAAGGCAACCGAGCATTTTAAATGAGCTAATATTTCAGCTCCTTGAAAAGGTTTTATAAAAGGAATGCAAAGACTGCAGTGTCCATGTATAAAAAGAGTGGAAAACGAATTGCAGTTGTGCGAAGTGATAATTGGAATGACTATCAAGGTGCATGTTGGGAATTGTATTATCACGAGTCTACAATGAAATCCTGTAGGCTCAAGGCAGCATAAAATGTGATGTCATGCCGCAAATCCCGTGGACTGCTCACCTGTGAACAAGGCTTGATAGAAGCCGAAACGCGTCAGGAGGATGAAGGAGATTAAGCAAGTTGCCTGTGTTGATTAAACACCCTTTTCTATGAAGTCCATTGTGTGGTGTTCTTCTTTGCTAAAGTTTGTGTTGGATATATATATATATATATTCACTGAAAAAACCATAGGTTTTAGGGACAGTTATAGTTAGTTGGACATTGCACTCGTACAAAACCCGTGAAATTCCCCGTTATAGTTAGTTCAGCTAACTATAACTCGCGCTCCGCAATTCACTGCTGATGACGTCACATATTACATCACTCATGACATGGTCAGTGACATCACTGATGACATCTCAAATGACATCACTGATGACATCATCTAGTGACTGTGTTTCTGTAAAGTTTAAATATTTTTAATGTATATAGGAAAAGGCGTATTGAAGAATGAGTGGGTGTATAAGTGTCTGTATGGATGATTTAGTAGGTGCGTGACTAACTGTATAAGTGAGTGATTAAACGTATCTTACTGAATGCATGGGTTAGTGACTAAACTGGGTGAATGTCTGTATCCGTCTGTCTGTTGCTGTGTAAGTGGCTGCATGGGTTTGTGAATAACTACATGAGAGACAACGAATCAATAACTCATGTAGACAGAGTATCTGTATGGGTGCCTGAGTGTTTGTGTGGGTGGGGTGTGTGCGACTCTGTACATAGATGTGTGAGTGGGTGATTCACTGGGTGCATGATTTGAAGAGTGCGTCTGTGATGGACTGCTTGGGTGGGTGAGTGTGTGTATGGGTGTGTTAGTGAGTGAATGTATATCTCAGTGGTACATGTGCGAGTAACTACATATATAAAAGGCAGTATATATGTGTGTTAGAGTATTTAAAAGGCTATAAGTGAGAGTGTGTGATTGTGAGAGTGGCTGTATGGATGCGTATGTGCTTGTATCAGTTATTGTATAAGAGCGTAAGAATGTGCTAGTATTTGTATGACTAAGTGAGCTGGTGTGTGTATAACTCTATAGGTGAGTAAATGGGTGTGTGATTAATTTTTTGCATGACTGACTAGGTGTGTGAGTACCTCTATGGATGAGTGGCGGTGTGTGAGTGTTTATATAGGTGTATGAGTGCATATGATAGTCCTGTACTGAGTGACTAAGTATGAGTGACTGCACGGGTGAGTGAGTAGATGTGTGTGTGTAGACCTAAGAATCAGTGAGTGGGTATATAGTTATTGGTATTGGAGTGTGTATGGTTTTGCGAATGGCAGTCTGTAAATAAGAGTGGGTGTATCAAAAGTTATATTACGTGTGAGAAGATGCATGAAATTATCACATGGATGATGTCATCAGTGATATACATTCAATCACTAACACACCCATACACACACTCACCCACCCATACAGTCCATCACAGTTGCACTCTTGAAACCATGCACCCAGTGAATCACCAACTCACACATCTATGCACAGTCACACACACCCCACCCACACAACCACTCAGGCACCCATACAGATACTCAGACAATCAATCAATAACCCATGTAGACACTCATGTAGCTATTCAGAAAGCCATGCAGCCGCTTACAAACCAACAGACAGACGGATACAGACATTCACACAGTTTAGTCACTAACCCATGCATTCAGTAAGATACATTTAATCACTCACTTTTAGAGTCAGTCACTCACGTACTAAATCATCCATTCAGACACTTATACACCCACTCATTCTTCAATACGCCTTTCCCTATATATATTAAACATATTTAAACTTTACAGAAACACACAGTCACTGGATGATGTCATCAGTGATGTCATCAGTGATGTCATTTGAGATGTCATCAGTGATGTCACTGACCATGTCATGAGTGATGTAATATGTGACGTCATCAGCAGTGAATTGCGGGGCGCGAGTTATAGTTAGCTGAACTAACTATAACGGGGGAATTTCATGGGTTTTGTACGAGTGCAATGTCCAACTAACTATAACTGGATCCTAGATTCAGTCCTGGGACATCTCCTGTAAACAGTTGAGTAAAAGCGTTTTGGTTACAGTACTGATTTTTAAGGAATATTATTGTATTTTAAAAGTTGACACTTAGAAACTTTTTCACATAGAATCACCAATGTTATCCTATGGCAGGAAATTCACTTAGCAGGTAAGTAGTGTTATCGTTACTTTTTCTTACTCAGTGGTGGATCCTGGATCCAGCACTGGTGCATCTCCTGTAAACAGTTGAAAGAATGCGTTTAAGTCATACAGGCGATTTTTAAGGAATATTTGTAGTTTATGAAAATTGACACTTTGAAACTTTTCTGCTGAAAACCAGACAATGGATTCCTATGGAAGGAAATACAAGTTGATGGTAAGTACGGTTAGAATTACTTTTCAGGATCAGTACTGGGCTGAAAGATGCAGCACTGAGGTCTCTCCTGATAACAGGTGAGTAAATCGGAATTCGTATTTTGTCTGATTTTAGAGGAATATTATAAAGTTCCAAAACTCCACACTTAGAAGAATTTCCAAGTGAAACCAGTCAATGTTAGCCTATGGAAGGAAATTCAAGTTACTGGTAAGTACGGTTAAAATTACTTTTCAGGATCAGTACTGGGCTCAAAGATGCAGCACTGAGGTCTCTCCTGATAACAGGTGAGTAAATCGGAATTCGTAGTTCGGCTGATTTTAGAGGAATATTTGCACAATGGTGAAGGAAGGGGTGGGGCCTAAGGTGACATGTCTGCAAACACGCCCTGTGGCGCGTTTTAAGTTGGACAATTAATTCCTCCTCAATCCCGAGGGTCCCTAGGGGCCAACTAGCTCACCAGGTACCTCCAGTATGCGCCAGGGGCTGCGTTGCAGAGAGGTGTTCAGAGGCCATGCCCCTTTTACAACACTCTGCAACGCAGCTCCGTGGCGCTTACTGGAGGTACCTGGTGGGCTAGTTGGCCCCTAGGGACCCTCAGGATTGAAAAGGAATTTATTCCCCATCTTAAAACGCGCCACGGGGCCTGTTTGCACACATGTCACCTGAAGCCCCGCCCTCCCTTCACCACTGTGCAAACGCGCCCGTGGCGCGTTTTAAGTTGGGGGATTAAGTCCCCTTGAATCCTGAGGGTCCCTGGAGTCCAACTAGCCCACCATATACCTCCAAAAGCGCCACAGAGCTGCGTTGCAGAGAGGTGTAAAAAGGGGCGTGGCCTCTGTACACGTCTCTGCAACGCAGCCTTCTGGCGCATACTGGAGGTTCCTGGTGGGCTAGTTGGCCCCCAGGGACCCCCAGTATTCAAGGGGAATTCGTTCCTCTCTGCAAACGCGCCAGGGGGCGCGTTTGCAGAGTACTGCAGGGAGGGGGCGGGCCTCCGGCACGATGCCGGTCGTTATTTTTTTTAATTTATTTTTTTTTAATGGGAGGGGGGCTGCGTGGCCCCCCTTCCTTGCCCACTTTTGGCCCCGGGGACCCCATCCCCGGGACCTGAGCATTTTATTTTATTTTATTTTAATTAAAAAAAAAAACGGGAAGGGGGCCGCGTGGCCCCCTTCCCTGGGCCTGTATTGGCCCCGGGGACCCCATCCCCGGGGCATGGCCTCGATTTTTTATTTGGAGGGGGCTGCATGGCCCCCTCCTCAGGCCATTTAAGGCCCCGGGGACCCCATCCCCCGGGGCCGGTCTTGCACTTTTAAAAAAAAATTTTTTAATTTTTTTTTAATTTGGGGAGGGGGGCTGCGTGGCCCCCCTCTCTGGCCACTTATGGCCCCGGGGACCCCATCCCCCGGGGCCTGGCCTCTCGTTGGGGACTGTGGGGGTGTCCCCAAACCCCCCACAGTCCCGCCGGCTACCCGCCTCCTGCGCGAGCCGGCATTGCTTTTCCACATGGGGAGCAGCTAACATGCTGCTCCCCATGTGGAAAACAATCAGCTTTGGATATTGGAAGCGAGAGCAGGTTTCCTGCTCTCTTCCAATATCCAAAGCAAGTTTGCAATGACAGGACGGGAGCCGCGAGGCTCCCGTCCTGTCATTGCAAACAGCAGTGTCCCGGGGTAGGCACCCCGGGACACTGCAGGAGCCGGCCCTGGGGGTGGCGGTCCCCAGGGCCATCACTGGCTCCAGGAGGGGCCGCGCGGCCCCCTCCCCACATTTTCAAAGCCCCGGGAGGTGGTGGTCCTCGGGGCTTCGGGGTCCAAAACGGACCCCCATTTTTAATTTATTTAGTGCCCCGGGAGGTGGCGGTCCTCGGGCATGTGGGGGCTGGAGCCCCCACACAAGTTAAAAAAGATTAAAACAGAAGCCCCGGGGGTGGCGGTCCTCGGGCTTAGGGGCCCTTAGAGGCCCCCATACATAAATTTAACCCCCCCCACCATGCCCCCGGGACTTGGCCCACCCGGGGGCAAATTAACATCGAAGCGCGGGAGACCGCGCTTCGATTTTTTTTTTTCCCGGCAGGATCCGCGCACCCTGAGCGCATCCTGCCGATTTAAAATAAATAAATAAAAAATAAATAAAAAAAAATGCTTTTTGTGGGACCCCCTGAGCAGGCCTAGGGGGTTAGGGTGTTTCTACCCTGCCCCCTTTGTGCGCTTTGCGCACTTGTTTCTGTCCCTCGGTTCTACTGAGGGACAAAATGGCTGCCAACACTTCCTGAATCGGAATGTTGACAGCCAGCTGACAGCCAATTAGCATGCAGCTCGTGATCGGGAGGGTACGCGGACCCTACTCGGCCATAGATATATATGTGACTTTACTTGTGAATTTCTCAGGAACTACTGAATGGATTTACACCATTTAAGCCAAAGGCACCAGTCTGAACCAAGGGCTACCTCTTTGCCAAATTTGGTGTAATTCCGTTCAGCAGTTCGGGCTGTAGCTGCGACTAAAGGTTCCTATGGAAAAATGAATGGGGAAAACGCGTTTTGGGACCCCCCTTTTTTCTCGGCCCCCGCTTGACGAATCAACCCGAGACTTTCAGGGTAGGAGCGGAGCGGAGCGCCCCAACAAGTTGGAAACTTTCGCGAAGATTCGTCAACCGGCGCCAACGTTATTTCAAATAGAATGTCGCGGATTTCCTATGGATAATAGGTCCTAACTATAACTATCTACTGGTGACCGCCAGTAGATAATATATATATATAGTTCTTGGTATGCAGTAGTGTGTTGATGTACATTTTTCTTTCTTAAAGGTAGACTTGGAAAGTTTGAATATTGTGTTAAGGAAGGTATATGCTGTTTTTCTTTGGTTTAGGAATAGTCGCACGATTGTATTGTATTTAGCATCAACAAAATGCAATCGGTATCACCACCACCACCTTTTTTGGAACTTCCAGGCAACCCACCCATTTCGTGGAAGAATTGGTATGATGCATTTGTCACCTATCTAGGTGCTATAGGTGCGTCTCGTTACAGGGCTGAAAGAAAGAAATGCCTCCTTTTACATTCTTTGGGCTTCGAAGGGAGGTCTATCTTCAAACATTTACCCCAGTTGGTGCCAGCACAAAACGAAGATGACTTCGATGAATTTGTAGAAGCTGTCAAGAAATTGGAGATACGTTTTGATGTTCAACCTAGCCTGGTAGTTATCAGACACAAATTTTTCAAACGGGAACAGAGACAGGGAGAAGACGTTGATATGTTCATCTCAGCTCTGAGGAAATTGAGCGCAGACTGCCAATTTGAGGCTTTCACAGAGCAGTTCAAATCAAATCAAAATACGCTTTATTCGATTTTTGATGCGATAAAAATCATAAAAGCACAGAAGTATAAAAGAGTAAAGCACAAATTACACCATGATACAGAATATTAAAAAAACGGTACATATCTATCCTCATAACCACTTGCTATAAGATTAGTCTAAAAGAGCAGTTTACATTGTATTCCTAAACCTAATCACAGCTCTTAAAAAAGCAGAAACAGCTAAAATAGTTTGTTCATTTTCCAAAGATTGTAATCTTAAAAAGCAATTCTGCATTGTCTTAAGCCCCATTTTCTTAAAATTGGTATTAAAAACTTTTTCCTCAATGAAACGTAATATTTACAAAACAGTGTACAATGCATAGTCGATTGTACAGAAATATCATCACAAGGGCATAGGGGCACATTTTTCGACCAATCGTTAATTTCTGGGAAAGTAGTCAACCTGAAAAAAGAACCACCTCGGAAGCGGGTTAAAAGCATACGGCAAAAACTACTCTGTACCTTTACCAAGTACGGTTGTATTCCTAGACAAATTGTCATCAGATGGTTCTCCATTACCGTTTGTTTCTCTCTTTCTATGCACCATCGTTTATCCGCTAGGTGGTTCAAATAACACATTTTTATAATTTTTCTAGATATCGTTTCCATACAAGTTGGGGAATCAAAATATTCTGGATGACCAATCTCATACGACATTTTTTTTATATAACTAATCCATGGTATACTAGCCACCTTATCTAGTTTAATACAATCTAAAATTACGTCTCTGTTAAAACCTGTTTCCACAGATGCCCATACCTTATGCCACAATAGTAGGGGATTAATTTTGATTATGTCCGTGATATAAGTAAGACCAAGTTCCCGATGGCAATTATATGTGGCAGTAGAACTGGGGACCGCCAATAAATAGCGAATAAAAGCGTTTTCACAGAATTGAATATCTTGTGATTCTGCGATACCCCATATCCCTGCCCCATATGTCGCGGTCGTAATGCATTTAGATTTATAAATATCCAGTAGCTCAGGGACTGGTCTACAGCCTATTTTTTTCGAGAAATTCATAACTGCTCCTATTGCTCTTGAAAAGGTGAGCTTTCTTGCCTTAATGGCCGGTTTCCATGACCCCTTCCTATCAAAATTGATTCCCAAGTAGGAAAATCTGTCTGTATTTTCAATTTTTTTATTATCGATAAAAATGTCACATTTTTTACTTTTCTTAGTTCCACAGCTCATTGTGTATGTCTTTGTGATGTTAACTTTTAAGCCCCTTTCTTTCATATATAAAACAAAATTAGTCACAGTTCTTTGTAATCCTATCCGCGTCCGCGCCATAATAACTGCGTCGTCCGCATACAATAAAATGGGAACAGGGGTATTTTGAATAATGGGGTAATCTTGTCTATGATCAATCAAAAATTGTCCTAAGCTATTGATGTATAACGAAAAAGAAAAGGGCAAGTATGCACCCTTGTCTCACCCCTTTTTAAATACAAAACTTAGCTGAACACTCCCCCTGTCTCCCATATCGCACCCTCGCCCCTGCCCCCTATACAATTCCTTAATAAATACTAGCAGGGGTGGATCAACGTCCATTTCTTGAAGGATGGTCCACAACTTTTCATGTTTGACGCAGTCGAATGCGGAGCTTAAATCGACAAACGTTAAAAAGAGGTTACCCTCCTTTGCTAGAGTGTATTTCGCAATAATTAGTGATAGGTTTAGTCCCTGTTCAATCGTACCGAGACCTGTACGAAATCCATATTGATGAATCGATAGCACACCTTTTTCTTCTGCCCATAACTGTAATTTATTCAGGATGACCCTCCCTGCAATTTTCATAAATGCATCCAATAAAGAAATTGGGCGGTAGCAACTTGGGTCATTTCTATCTCCTTTTTAAAAATAGGGATCACTACTGCATCAGTCCAGGTAGAGATAAACTTATAGCGATTACAACTATTTAAAACATTCGTTAAAGCGGGGCCCATAACGCTAGGTTAGATTTATAGACATCAACTGGGACGCCATCCGGCCCTGGAGCTTTCCCTGAAGCACTATCAGTTATAGCCCTACTGACCTCCTCAAGGGAAATATCAATAACTATAGGAAATATTTTTGACTGCGCATCTTCTTCAGTCCCTATTTTAGCTGAGGCTATCTTATTAAAATCAACAGTCTCATCATTATAAAGAGACGAAAAAAATTCCACCCATTTCTGCTCCGTAATAGCTAAATCTATAATATCCGTCTCCTGTTTGCATAGAAGGGTGCATTAACCGCTTTCCAAAAACCAATGGTATCTTTCTTTAGGCATGCTTGATGCAGGGCCTGCCAAGCTTCCATTTTTAATTGTGTCTTACGTTTTTTTTGGGCTAATCGATATACTGCTCGGGCCTGTCTTACTTCTTCTTTGCATCTATTCCTACTTTGGAGGACATTTTTCAAGTGAGAGTGGGCCTTGCTACAATCTCTGTCAAACCAACCCTGTCGTTTATTCGTTCCTAGCCGCTGTTCCTTTTTTAATAGCTCTCGAGCCTCCTCAGTTATCTTAATAAAAGCATTCAAAATTTCCGCATCGTCACTCGTCTGTGATAGGCAAGTTTCAATGTCATCTAATGACCTTTTAACTAATTGATTAAGAAAGGCCGCGGGATCCACTTTTTCCCAATTCAATGTATATCCATTTATACTCGCTAAGTTAATATTGTAATTATAGTTACAAGTGATAACATTAGTCATAGTTGTTACTAAGCTTTTTATATTGAGATTCAATTCAATTGGGTAGTGGTCACTCATTAAAATGTCAAGAGTTTCACAGGATGAAATAGTACTCGAATATCTTTTTGACATTATGGCAAAATCAATTGTAGAATTGCAACCTCTCCCATTAAAAGTGGGCTCAAAAGGTATGGGCGGTCGACATAGTTCGTTTGCGTATCCCATGTCGAAGTGAAAAATTATATCGTTTAGCAGATCCCCTAGAACTGTATGTGAAAAATGTGTCGGAAGTTCATCCTTGTAGTTACCTAGGCCACAAATTCCCTGCTGGCTATGTTGGCATAAAAAACAATTAAAATCACCCACCCATAAAATAAGCATATCTCCAGACGTTTTTCCCTCTATATTTTTTAAGATTTGACAAAAATCCACAAGGACATTTTTCAACTGAGCTTTGGGAATATTATTATAAAAATTTATTAGCATTACAACCCCTTCTCCCCTTATGCCCATCATTAATATCTGATAGTAGTCAGATGTATTTACAAGTTTTATATTTGTGAAACCTGCTACTTTAGAAATATAGGTACATAAACCCCCTTTATTTCGCCCCTGATTACTATTAATGGCTGGTGTATTAAAAGTTTGAAAACCATTTATATGGTGTTCTCCTGTTACCCAGGTTTCTTGAAGGCAGATTACAGAGAAATCATTAATAAAAGTTAACCACTCTTGATCTTTTACTTTGGTGGTTAATCCCGCAATATTCCATGTTAAAATTTTATAAGACATAATAGTATTTAGTTGCATCTGCCCTCCTCCTAATTCAGTGTGGGTCATATCTCTCATTTGGTTTTCCCTTGCGTGATTAATGTTCTTATTTCACTAGCTCCCTTTCCACTATTATCTTGTACTGTGTCACAATTTCCATATCTTTCCCCTTCCTCTTCATTTGGGCAGAACGTGTATTCACTTTCTACCTCTAACGCAGTATCAGTAACGTAATCATGTACAGGCGGGTTCTCGCCCAATATAGGTATCAAATTCACCTTAATTTGACCATCCTCTCCCCCTTGCTTTACTATTGGTCAATCTAAATCTTCCATTGAGGTTAACAAGTCATAGCGATTATAAAGTGGAATACGCCTTGGCTTTGTTAAGTCAATACGAGAATCCCCTACATGGTTACCCGCAGAGGTCTTGGGGGAGAATGATTTGGGGGATAAAAAGCCCCTAGTGGTAGGACATTTATTTCATTATCTTTATAAGTTACATTTCCTATCCTAGCAAGAATCGCATGCACTAGCATCGGGTCACTGAATGTTAAAACTATACAATCTCCATGTAGAGCTTTTCGACCCTTTCCCAGCCACCTAACTCTTCTTACCATTTTAAAATTTTTGAACAAAGCATCGTTAAAACCAAATTGTCTTCCTAACCAATGCAGAGACTTATTTCGGATCTCCTCCCAAGGTTCAGAATCTAAGCTATGTCTCGTTGGTACATTTGCCAAGATTACTACATAAGGTGTAGCAGCTGGTGGTAAATCAAGGCGATCACCCTCTATACTCTCTAGGTTTGACCTTGGCCTCGATACAAAGGCCCCTCTGTTAGTATTGGTATTTGTTCTAATCTTCTCTGATTCCACTCTATCTACACCCTCTATTAAGTGCAAATTATTCCTTGGGTGGATAGAACTTTCGGGTGGTAATCTAGTCACAACATGGGAAGTACCACTATTAACGGTAGATCTAACATTCATTTCAATGGGATTAATCGTGAGTCTCTCTGTAAGTATAAGATTAGGTGTATCACTACCTTGTAAAGGCACCCCACCTATGATCGATTTATTCATTCCACTTAAATACCCCTCCAAATTTGCTACTCTATCTGTTAAATTTCCTAGGGCTCCAACCATATGACTGTACACTTCTTCTATTCTCTTAGATATTTTTTCCAATAACATTGTTTGGACATCAATTTGGCTGCTCAGGGAAGGTATACCGTTCCTGTCAGTATTTTTGCAATCAAGTTGTTTTGATGAATGCTGTTTCCCCTGTGGTTTTCTTTTCTTTAATGTTTGATTTTTTGGCCGATTAATTAAACTAGCCGGAGTCTCTCTCGCCAATTTCCCACATGCATTCTCCTCCATCATATCTGGGTTCTTACTTCGCTTCAAGGGAGGTTGACAATCATCTCGTAAATCACTCACATCTATGCGCTCAGAAAACTCTAGTCTACACCCATTTAGCGCACCCTGTGCAGTCTCACTCTCATTTGGGTTTATAACAGCTGTAATCAATGCACTATTCTCTTCCGTTAACCTGCCCTGCCTTCCTTTCGTCCCTTTTGTCAGTGTTTCTTCTACCGTGTTAATTTGTTCTTCAATTGCCCCCATAGCACCAGTCAAATATGTCAGCAATGATGTTTGGCCTGCCAATTTTAAATCGGAGTTCTCCCCCTGAGCTATATGGCCCAGCTTTCTTTTGGTCATTTCCTTTGTTTTTTATAAAAGCCCCTCAAATAATAAAAAATAATACGTTAATCTATGAGTACTTGCGCATATAAATATCCATATGTCACTGTGTCCACTTTAGGGGGGTGGCCCAGCCCAGCCTCTGTCGGTCTCAGACGGGCTAAGACGGGCCCGTCTTGGCCCGGTCTTCGCCCGGGCACGTCCCGCGCGCGTCCCGCGCCGCGGAACCACGGGGCGGCTCTTTATCGCGTTGCAGCCCCTCCAGGGGCTGTGTGCAAATAGCAAAGTGTACCAGGGATCAGGGCAAGGGACAGCAGCAACGACCTTCACGAGCGCGGTCTCCCGCGCACCGGGACCGCGGGGCGGCTCTTTATCGCGTTGCAGCCCCTCCAGGGGCTGTGTGCAAATAGCAAAGTGTACCAGGGATCAGGGCAAGGGACAGCAGCAACGACCTTCACGAGCGCGGTCTCCCGCTCACCGGGACCGCGGGGCGGCTCTTTATCGCGTTGCAGCCCCTCCAGGGGCTGTGTGCAAATAGCAAAGTGTACCAGGGATCAGGGCAAGGGACAGCAGCAAAGACCTTCACGAGCGCGGTCTCCCGCGCCGCGGAACCACGGGGCGGCTCTTTATCGCGTTGCAGCCCCTCCAGGGGCTGTGTGCAAATAGCAAAGTGTACCAGGGATCAGGCAAGGGACAGCAGCAACGACCTTCACGAGCGCGGTCTCCCGCTCACCGGGACCGCGGGGCGGCTCTTTATCGCGTTGCAGCCCCTCCAGGGGCTGTGTGCAAATAGCAAAGTGTACCAGGGATCAGGGCAAGGGACAGCAGCAACGACCTTCACGAGCGCGGTCTCCCGCTCACCGGGACCGCGGGGCGGCTCTTTATCGCGTTGCAGCCCCTCCAGGGGCTGTGTGCAAATAGCAAAGTGTACCAGGGATCAGGGCAAGGGACAGCAGCAACGACCTTCACGAGCGCGGTCTCCCGCTCACCGGGACCGCGGGGCGGCTCTTTATCGCGTTGCAGCCCCTCCAGGGGCTGTGTGCAAATAGCAAAGTGTACCAGGGATCAGGGCAAGGGACAGCAGCAACGACCTTCACGAGCGCGGTCTCAAATATCTATTTGAGCAGCTGCGGCTCGGCCTTTTTCCTGGAGCGTCTCGACGCCGAAGGTGTTTGGAGTCTCACGTCTCCAGAGCAGTTAATTAGAGACCAGTATATTTGTAAATGTTCGGACAAAAATATTCAGCAAAAGTTACTGTCAATGGGCAATCCCTCACTAGAAGAAACCATTCGCACTGCTAAGAGCATTGAACTGTCAAAAGTTTCTGTGAAGGAATTGGAGGAAAAGTCTAATGAATCTGTGGCAGTTGTTGGATCTAAAGATGTTAAAAAGATGGTTACCTCCCGTACGGATAATAGGTTCTTCAAGCAAACAAATATTTGTTTCCGTTGTGGGTATCTCTCTCACTTAAAGTCCGGAAGAGGATGTCCAGCTAAAAACGTTACTTGCCGTGTGTGTGGAAAACTAGGGCATTTTGCTAAAGTTTGTCAGAGTGGGAAACAGGGTGGTTCATCCACTCATGATGCTTCCACTCATGATGGCAAACAAGTTTCTTCTTCTCCAGTTGCTAATGTGTCTGTGGTGGAGTATTTTGATGACAACCTTAACAATATCCAGGATGAGCTGAGAGATATGGTGGTGGTAGTAGGTGAAAATGTCTCAGAGGGAGACATTTCAGAATGTGTTGACCCGTATGTTGACATCAGCATCGGAGACGAGCGTGTGTTTGTTGGTTGATTCTGGTGCAAGAATTACAATGATCACCCAAGAGTTGTACAGTGAGGTATGGGGGTCACGACCTTTAGAACCACCAGACAGGTCTCCTGTCTCATACGAAGGGAGGAGGATTGAGCTTGCAGGGTTTTTTGAGGACACCTTAGTTTTCAGGGGTAGAAAAATCCACGGAAATGTGTATGTGGCGATCAAAGGAATTGTCCATTCTTGGATGGTATCATCAAGGTCTTTTCAGAATGGTGCTTAGACCTGGGACCAGGGATCAAGTCTCTATCGTCTGCTCAGATGATTTCAATGCCAATCTTTTTGAACATTACCCTTCAGTTTTTGGTGGGGGACTAGGTCAGATTAAAGGTTTTACCCATCTTATTAGGGTGAAGGACGATGCTGTTCCTGTCAAGCATAGGCTCAGGAATGTACCCTTTAGTGTTATGGATCAGTTGGAACAAAAACTTAATGGTTTGTGTCAGAAGGGCATTATTGAGCCAATTGAGTCTTCACTTTGGCTTTCTCCATTAGTTGTAGCTAAAAAGAAGAATGGAGAGCTTCGCGTTTGCGTTGACTTAAGCAGTCTTAACAAGAACATTTGGGTGGATTCTCACCCTCTCCCAAAGATTTCTGACATGTCAATGATTAACGGCTTAAAGTGGTTCAGTAAGTTGGATTTAGCGTCTGCTTATCACCAAGTAGTCTTGGACCCTTCTTCGAGGCATCTCACAGCTTTTGTTTCGCCCATTGGCTCATTTCAATACTGCAGAATGCCTTTTGGACTTGCCTATGCGGCGGCAGTATTTCAAAGAATCAGGGGTTCCATGCTCAAGGGTATCAAGGGAGTTGCCGTGTTCCAGGATGATGTCCTGATTTATGGTGAGTCTTGTGAGTCTCATGATGATTCTCTGTATCGTGTCTTGGACATTATCCAAGAGTAAGGAGTTGTCTTGAAGAAGGAAAAGTGCACATTCAAGGTACGGAAGGTTGAGTATTTAGGGCATGTGTTATCGGAACATGGCGTAGAACCTAGGCCTGGTCTCGTCAAGGCCATAGTTGACAGTCCTCCTCCTACGGACAAGACTGGTCTCAAATCTTTTATTGGACTCTGCGAGTTTTACTCGCGATTTGTTCCTGATTATGCTTCAAGGGTACAACCTTTGACAAACATGTTAAAGAAGAGAGTTACATTTGTTTGGAATGATTGTTGTCAAAAAGTGTTTGAATGGATCAAAACCCAATTGGTTAGTCCTAAGGTTCTTAAACCTTTTGATCCCAATGCTATGTGCACCATCACTGTAGATGCTAGTGGAGTCGGATTGGGTGCTGTTTTAACTCAATGCATAAATGGTACGGAACACACCTTAGGTTACACCTCCAGGGTTTTACGCGGGCCGGAGTTGAACTTTGCTGTGATTGAAAGAGAGCTTTTGGCGTGCTGGTGGGCTATCCGGAAGTTCCATCCTTACATTTGGGGTAGTCCTTTTCAGCTGCGAACAGATCACAGTCCTCTTGTCTCAATCCTCTCAGGGGACAAGATCAAAGAACATACTCCCAGAATTACTCGTTTGTCAACAAAGTTGCTTCAGTATGATTTTGAAGTTTCGTATCTTCCAGGCAACAAGAATGCAAGAGCTGACTACTTCTCGAGATTTCCTATTGTGGAAGTTAGTCTACCTTTTTGTGATGATGATGATGAAGATGAAGACAACTGTTTCATTGCCTCTTTGGTTTTGAATGACATGTGTGCTGTCAGCGAAAAAGAACGGAGGGATGAATTGTCTAGGGATGTTTTACTCTGCAAAGTTATTGGTTGTGTCAGGAATGGTTGGCCAAAGGAGAAAAACGCACCATTCACTTTACAAACTTTTGTGAAAGTCCCAATGGAACTTTCTTTGGAAGATGGTTTATTGGTGAGTGGAGATAGGTTAGCTCCTCCGGAAAAGTTGAGGTCCAGGTTGGTCAGTGGAGCGCATGAAGGGCATTTGGGTAAAACACTCACTAAACGCAGTTTACGTGAATATTTTTGGTGGCCCCAGATGGACAAGGATGTAGAAGTTTTCGTGGGAGAGTGTGTTGTGTGTTCCAGTGCGGAGAAGAGTTTCAAAATAAGGACACCCCCTCTTCAACCCTATTGATTTTCCAGATAGACCTTGGAAAAAGGTTGGCATCGACCTTGTTGGTCCGTTTAATCTACTTCCCATTTCCTCAAGTTTTGCTGTTGTTGCTATTGACTATTATTCCAAATGGCCTGAGGTGCGTTTCATGTCTGAACCTAATTCCAAGAATGTTATTGACTTCCTAAAGGATATTTTTCTGCGTGAAGGTTTTCCTTCTAATATTGTGTCCGACAATGGTGTACAGTTTGTGAGTCAAGAATTTGAAACATTTTTGAAACAAGGGGGAATAACTCATTCCAAGAGCTCCCTTTATCATCCGCAAACTAATGGACTTGTGGAACGCATAAATAGAGTGTTGAACAACTGTGGGCATTGGCTGGAAAGTGCAATGTACAGAATGCTGTTCGTGCTATGTTGTGGTTTTACCGCACCACTCCTCACTCATCCACTAAGGTGTCCCCTTTTGAACTTTTGCGTGGAAGGAAGCCGTGTTCCAAAGTGTCCTGCGAGGATGTCAAAGTGGGTGAAAATGGATTCTGTGAGTGATTTGGATGACTGTGTGAGGAGTAACGTCCATCAAGCACAGTCACAACAAAAATCTTACTTTGATGCCAGAAAAAGGACTGTACCTCATACGTTTGTTGTTGGTGACACCGTACGTATAAAAATCCCTGTACATAGCAAGAAGGGAGATTTGAAATTCTCTGAACCCATGGTTGTGGATAAAATATGTGGCAATGCTGTTAGGGTGAATAACAAACATTGGTGGAATGTTTCCAGAGTTGTCAAGTTGTCTGGTTATGTTAACAATGAAAATTTACTTGTCAGATCTTCTGCTGACACTAATGGTTCCCTCTCCAATGCTCTTTCGCCTGTATCTTTGCGCAGGAGCAAGAGACGACGTTTTGTTCCCAGTAGATTTCGCTAATTCTCTCTCTTTTTCTTTTCTTGCTTTGTTTCTCAATTTCTCTTCTCTTCTGCTTTTTTTTTTTAAGTGGGGAAGGATAATGTAGTGGTCTCACTCCTTGTCATTGTATTAGTTTGGAATGCTCACGTCATGGCCATCCATGAGGTGTGCATTCCACCTGAGAACTTAGAGTTTTCGTGTTTGAATGCCTGTCAGTTACTGTTTGATGCCTCTTGTGTGCCGGCTGCTGCGCAGTCCTGTCAACATTAAAGTAACAAGAGATACTCATCTTCGTGTGGCATCCGTACTTACTACACAGTGGCAAAAGCTAACAAAGTAATTCTGAGGTATCAGAAACCTCGAACCGCCGCTCGACCCAAGGAAGCAGAGATACTGCTGTCATCTGACAGTCCATGACTACATGGAGAGACGTAGTCACTGTACCGGCATCTCCAGGTATGCTACCAGTGGGAAAGTGTGGCTGAAAGTAGGGGCTTAGAGACTGTTTGTTTCCCAGCACAGTGTTACAGTTTCTACCTGACCATGTTCAAATCAGCCTCTCACCTTGAGTAATATAAAGATCCGGCTAAAAGAGACATTCATCCGTGCCACAAACAAGCTGCATGATGGGATTTGCAGCTTTTCAACATCGAACTGCTTGAGTGCTCTCTGAGGTAATGCGGTTCAGGTGTGCACCTCGCCATTGTGGAGGGAGGAGCAGAATATAAGACACTGAAAAGGAAACCCTAAGCACCCGAGGCGTAGAGAAAGGCTAATCGCCGAAACGCGTCATGACAGAAGTCTGAATAAACGGTTTCTTGAAGCCCCGCTCTGTCCCCTTGGCTGCTTCCAAAGGAGGAGATGGTGTTTGAAATATATATATCTATATATTCACTGAAATAACCACAGGTTTCAGGGACGTTATAGTTAGAAATTAGCATTTAAAAAACCTTTGAAATTCACTGAAAAAACCACAGGTTTCAGGGACGTTATAGTTAGTTGGACATTTCACTCGTACAAAACCAGAGAAATTCGGCCGTTATAGTTAGTTCAGCTAACTATAACTCGCGCCCCCGCAATGCACTGCTGATGACGTCACATATTACATCATTCATGACATGATCAGTGACATCACTGATGACATCTCAAATAACATCACTGATGACATCATCCACGTGATAATCTGATGCACCTCCTCATACCCTAATATAACCTTTGATACACCCACTCTAAAATACAGACTACCATTTTCGAAACCATAGACACACCAATACCAGTTAGTACATACCCACTCACTAATTCTTAGGTCTACACACACATCCACTCATTCACCCATACAGTCACTCATACAGACAGTCAACCATCAATACGGCACTATCATATGCACTCACATATCTATACAGACACTCACACACCGCCACTCATCCATAGTTACTCACACACCTAGTCAGTCATGCAAAGAATCAATCACACTCCCATTTACTCACCTAAACAGTTATACACACTCCACCTCACTTATTCAAACATATACTAACACACACTTACACTCTTATACAATAACTAATACAAGCACACACTCATCCATACAGCCACTCTCATAATCACTCACTCTCACATATAGTCATTTATATACTCCAACACTCACATATACTGCCTTTCACATATGCAGTTACTCACACATGTACCACTGGCATCCATTCACTCACCAACACACCCATACACACACTCGCCCACCCATACAGCCCTTCACAGATGCACTCTTGAACTCATACACCAGTGAATCACTCACTCACACATCTATGCACAGTCACACCCCCCACCCACCCACACAGACACTTACTCACCCATACAGATACTCAGACAACCAATCAATAACCCATATAGACCCTCATTTAGCTATTCACCAACCCATGCAACCGCTTACACACCAACTGACAAACTAAACTGTGTGAATGTCTATCAGTCACTAACCCATGCATTCAGTAAGACCCATTTACTCACTCACTTATACAGTCAGTCACGCACCTACTAAATCATCCATTCAGACACTTATACACCCACTCATTCTTCAATACACCTTGGCCTATATATATATAAAACATATTTAAACTTTACAGAATCACAGTCACTGGATGATGTCATCAGTGATGTCACTGACCATGTCATGAAAAATGATGTAATATGTGACGTCATCAGCAGTGCATTGCGGGGGCGCGAGTTATAGTTAGCTGAACTAACTATAACGGCCAAATTTCTCTGGTTTTGTACAAGTGAAATGTCCAACTAACTATAACGTCCCTGAAACCTGTGGTGTTTTCAGTGAATTTCAAAGGTTTTTTAAATGCTAATTTCTAACTATAACGTCCCTGAAACCTATGGTTTTTTCAGTGAATTTCAAAGGTTTTTTAAATGCTAATTTCTAACTAGAACGTCCCTGAAACCTATGGTTTTTTCAGTGAATTTCAAAGGTTTTTTAAATGCTAATTTCTAACTATAACGTCCCTGAAACCTGTGGTTTTTTCAGTGAATATATATAATATCTCACGCTCCCACAATGCACTGCTGATGACGTCACATATTGCATCACTCATGACATGGTCAGTGACATCACTCATGACATCACTGATGACATCTCAGATGACATCCCTGATGGCATCATCCACTTAATCTCTGATGCACCTACTCACACCCTAATATACCCTTTCATACACCCACTCTAAAATACAGACTACCATTCTCGAAACCAATACCAGTTTGTACATATCCACTCACTGATTCATAGGTCTACACACACATCCACTCACTCACCCATACAGTCACTCATACATGCAGTCACTCATCAATACAGCCACTATTATATGCACTCATACACCCATACAGACACTCGCACATCGCCACTCACCCATAGTTACTCACACACCTAGTCAGTCACCCAAAGAGTCAATCACAATGCCATTTACTCAACTATACAGTTCTACACACACCACCTCACTTATTCACAGATATTAACACATGCTTACTCTCTTATACAATCATTGACACAAGCACACTCATCCATACATCCACTAGCACAATCACTCACTTTCACATACAGTCACTTATATACTCCAACAATCACATATACTGCCATTCACATATGCAGTTACTCACACATATACCACTGAGACATCCATTCACTCACCAACACAGCCATATACACACTCATACAGCCCCTCGCAGATGCACTCATGAACCCATACACCCAGTGAATCACCCACTCACACATCCATGCAGGTAGTCACACAACACACAGACACTCAGGCACCCATACAGGTACTCAGACAACCAATCGATAACCCATATAGACACTCATGTACCTATTCACCAACCCATGCAGCCACTTACACACCAACTGACGGACTGATACAGACATTCACACAGATTAGTCACTCACCCATACATTCACCCATACACGTATAATCACTCACTTATACAGTCAGTCACACACTGACTGAATCATCATATATATATCACATTCTTAAACTTTTTAGAAACGCTCAGTCACTCCGTCATCAGTAATGTCATTTGAGATGTCATCAGTGATGTCACTGACCATGTCATAAGTGATGTAATATGTGACGTCATCAGCAGTGCATTGCGGGGGCGTGAGTTATAGTTAGCTCGGCTAACTATAATGGCTGAATTTCTCTGGTTTTGTACGAGTGAAATGTCAGACTAACTATAACGTCCCTGAAACCTGTGGTTTTTTCAGTGAATTTTATATATATGTATTCAATCTCCTCTCACTCTTACAAGGAAGGAATCAGCACTCAGGTTGTAGTTTGGAAGTATTTAATCTGCAAAGGACGCGATCCATGCGTTTCGGCTCGTCCGAACCTTGATAACGATACAAGACGTCATTGTAGCTTCCTTATTTAAATGTACAAATGCCTCCAGTTGCCAACATTAACAAAAACTACATATTACTTTAATCCAAAAAGCTGGCGGCCATTTTGGCCTGGTCACAATGTGAAAATTCAGGAATTGATACAATAAAGAAAAGAAGTGTTAATATGCACACAATGTCATTTCAGCATATCTTGCCCCGCGACCGCTGTACCTGTATGGTCGTCAACGTGACTTGTTCATAATAAGCATACTTAGGATTGCAAACATCAACATAAACAATGGACTACACTTTACTTTAAAGTGAAAGGCTATCGGCCATATTGATCTGGGCACGTTGCGTATTATAATGGTTCTTACACGAAAAAAAGAGAAAAAAAAGGGGTGTTAATATACACACACTATCCCTAAATAAAGTTCTAGCGATTATAGTTCCATTCCATTCACAGCTCATTTGAGATGTCATGAGTGATGTCACTGACCATGTCATGAATGATGTAATGTCTGAGGTCATAAGCAGTGCATTGCGGGGGCGCAAGTTAGTTAGCTCAGGTAACTATAACTGCTGAATTTCACTGGTTTTGTACGAGTGAAATCTGAGTCTAACTATAACGTCCCTGTAATCTTTGTTTTTTTCCGCGAATTTCTAGTATTTTTTAACGTTAAGTAAGATGCCTATCACAATGGATGGTGGGGGGTTGGAAGCAGGGCCTGGCCTGGTGCTGCCCCCACCCAAGCTTGCTGCTCCTGCCTCCCCTTCTCCTTGCCATCCATTGACAAGTCCATGCCCCTGCTCCCTCATTACAGTCCTGTGTGGCCGTTCAATCAATCAGGGGTTTATAAAGAGTGCTACTCACCCGTGAGGGTCTCCAGGCACGGGGGGGGCAGCTCCGGGTTAGTCGAAAAGCCAGGTCTTGAGGCTCCTCCTGAAGGTGTGCAGAGTGGGGGAGCGTCGGATGTTGACTGGGAGCTCGTTCCAGGTCTTTGCTGCGACGTAGGAGAAGGCTCTTCTGCCTACTCTGGTTCTGCGGATGCGTGGGGTCTCTGCTAGGTCGGCGGAGCGGAGGTTCCTTTTGGGTACGTGGAAGGAGACTTTCGTTGAGGTATTTGGATCCATTGTTGTGGAGGGATTTGTAGGCGTGGGTGAGTAGCTTGAAGGTTACTCTCTTCTCGATGGGGAGCCAGTGGAGGTCTCATAGATGCGGGTCATGTGTTTGTGTCGTGGGGGTTCCAAGGACGAGTCTGGCTGCGGTGTTCTGGATGGTTTGGAGCTCGTGTAGCAGGGTTTTGTTGATTCCGGCGTAGAGGGCGTTGCCGTAGTCCAGTCTGCTAGTTACGAGTGCGTGGGTGACGGTCTTTCTGCATTCGTGGGGGATCCACTTGAAGGTCTTGCGGAGGGAGTTGAAGCAGGTCGAGGCGACGGCATTGATCTGGCGGGTCATGGTGAGGGAGGAGTCTAGAATGAAGCTGAGGTTCCGGGCGTGGCCCGTTGGGGTGGGGGGTTTCCGATGGCAGGGGACCACCAGGAGCTGTCCCACGCCGTGGGGGAGGGTCCAAGGACGAGGACCTCGGTCTTCTCCGAGTTCAGTTTTAGGCAGCTGTTGCTCATCCAGGCTGCGACGTCTTTCATTCCTTCTTGGAAGCGGAGTCTGGTGTCTTCGGGGTTCTTCGTGAGAGAGAGGATGAGCTGGGTGTCGTCGGCGTAAGATACTCCACAGTTGATCTCTGTAGGTTCGGAGAGGAAGGGAGGGAGTCTGATCCTTTGGGTTCTGCCGGAGAGAAAGGAGCGGATACAGTCGAGGGTGGTTCCTCGTATACTGGCGTCGTGGAGTCTGGCTGCGAGGGTGCGGTGTGAGACTGTGTCGAAGGCCATGGAGATGTCTAGTAGGATGAGGGCCGCAGTGTGGCCCTGGTCGAGGAGCATGCGGATGTCATCAGTGGCGGCGAGGAGGGCGGTCTCGGTGCTGTGGTTGCTGCGAAATCCGAACTGGGAGGAGTCTAGGATGGCGATCTCTTCGATGAAGGTGGTCAGCTGGGTGTTGATGAATCTCTCGGTGACTCGTTCTGCCACTGGCCTTCCCGCCTTCTCTGAACAGTTAGCTTGCTGCCCCATCCACCTCCTCCCTATCCTCTGTTGTCTGAATCCTTGCACTAGCCTCCTCCCTCCTGCCATGCATGGTCTGATGTGCTGCCACTGCCCTCCATTTAGCATGACGTCCCAGTCCACTCCTCCTGCCCTCCATTGCCCAATTCTATGCCCCATCATTGACCTCCTGCTTAGCCTCTGTGCTTCGCTTGCTGCCCCTAGTCTCCTTCCCCCTGCCCTCCGATGTCTGTGTGCATGCCCCTGCTCCATCCTTTTTGCCCACCATGTTCCATGGACCTGCCCCTCCTATCTACTGAGTGTTCTGTTGAGCTGCCACTCCCCTCCCACTTGCCTAGCATTGTCAGATGACTGTAACCTGTCCTTGCCACCTCCACCCTGCCTGTCCACGTTCCATGCCCCTATCCCCTTCCTCCTGTCCTCCATGGTCCATTTTACTGCCACACCCTTCTGCCCTCCCTGGTCTGTTGTGCTGCAACTGCTCCTCCTGCCTGCCCCGCGTGGTCTGTTGTGAGGCCCCTTCCCCTGAACTCTCTTGTCTGTGCCCAGCTCCTACCCCTCCCTTCTATCCTCCATGGTCCTTTGTGCATGCCCCTGCCCCCTCCTTGCCCATCATGGCCATTGTGCTGCCACTAACCCTCCCGCTTGCCATGCATGGTCTTCTGTGCTGCCACGGCCCCTCCCACCTTCCCTGTGTGGTCAGCTAGCTGCCCCTGACCCCCTCCCACCTTCCCTCCATGGTCTGTGTGTATGCCATTATAGTCTCACTGTTGCTCTCCATGGTGTGTCTTGCTTCTAGTGCCATCCTGCCTGACCTCCATGGTAAGCTTGCTGCTCCTGCCCTGCCCCCTGCCCTCTGTTTTCCATGTGCAGACCCCTATTTCTCCCTCCTGGCTTGTCTGTTCCATTGTAATGCCCCTGATCCCTCCCTCCTGCCCTTTATGGTTTGTTATGCTGCAGCTTTCTCTCCTGTCTGTCCATTATGGTCAGCTAGCTGCCATTGCCTCTTTCCCCTCTGTTCTCTGTTGTCCATATGCATGGTCCTGTCCCCTCCCTATTGCTTTCCATGGATTGTTGTGCTGCACTCCCGTCCCGCATGCCCTGTGTGGTGTATTGTGCTGCTGCAAACCCTGATGCCTGCCCTGTAAGGTCAGTTTGGTGCACCTGTCCATGTCCCTCCTGTCCTCTGTTATCCGAGTCCATGTCCCTACCCCAATTCCTCCTGCCTTCCATGATCCAATGTACCATACTTGCTAACATTTTAAACTTGGTAAGAGGGAGATTTTGAAAAAAAAACTGGGGTATTGATTTTCCCCATTGACTTGAATTGAAAAAGAGGAGATTGTAGACAGGAGACAGATCAAATAAAGCCCATTTGGGCTTAAAAACATTGGGCGTTTCCTGGCTGAATCGGGTCTGTTGGCATGTATGGTTGTACTACCACTCCCTCTTCCTTCTGCCCACAATGGTCTATTATATTGCCACAGCCTCTCTTGCCTGTCCTGCATTGTTGGTTTGTTGCCCCTGCCCCCTTTCCACTGCCCTCCATAGTCTGTTGTGCTGCCACTGCCCTTCCTGCCTGCCCAGTGTGGTCAAATTGTTGCCTCTGCACCCTCCTACCTGCCTTCAATTTTCTGAGTCCGTGCCCCTGGCCTCTGCCTCTCAACAGTATCCTAATGAACAACTAGATTGCTAACATTCTATATTTATTACAAAAGTGTGGCACGCCTGACGTCATCTTGATGTAATCAAAACTGTAAGACCTAGAGCATTTCCTTTAGAAATTACAGAAATGAGAGGGTCTTATTGCATCGAAATTATGGTTAGTGCTCTAAAAAACTCAAATGAGGACATATTTTCTGAGTTTTCAAATGGCGGCAAAGCACTTTTTAATTATTTGTTATCTTTGTTTTTTTATCCAGTTGACCACTTGATTAAATGTTGCACTTAGGGGAGAGGGTGTGGTGTTACTTCCAGAGCTGCAGACTTTGCAACTGGGGAACCAGGTTGGAGTTTCTGCTTCAGCTCGACATTCTGTGATTCTGGTCAAATCACTTAATCTCCCCATGTCTACAACCAAAATGAATTTGTCCTTGTGTGATGTAACCAATGCTCATGTAAAGCACTCCAACACCTGACCAGTCTGCACTATATAAAGCTGCAAAAAAACAAAAAATAAAGTGGTTTGCACACTTCTGTCACTGGGCTATACGTGGGCTACATCTGGGTGATATTTGTGCTACATTTGGGCTCTTTTGTCTCTGGTGGCCATCTTGGGAGATTTATTTGTTATGAAGTTTCCTAATTTCCTCATTTACTGCAGTCTCCTCAGTAGGAAATGCTTTCAGTTTTTTACTTTGATTCCATCAAGAAGGCATTCAGATGTGTCTCACATCTGCCATAAATTCAGAATGTTAGCACTCTAGTTGCTCATTAGATCACTGTAGTAAAGCTACTGCTCACCAGGGAAGTCTGCTGCTGGTATTGAAAGTGCATGTTTCAGTCTGCATATCAGAATTTTTTTATGAAATAGAGGATTTGAGAAGTCACTCAAAATGTGCCCTAATTTTTCTTTCTGCAGCACTAATCATAATTTCTATGGCAAAATGAACCCCCTCATTTTGTTCCATTTTAAATTAAATGTTTTAAGTGTTACCTATTTATTCCAATCAAGATGGCTTCAGGTGGGCCATACTTTTGTCATAAGTAAGACTGTTAGCGCTCTAGTTGTTCTGTAGACCACTCTGGGAAGCTGCAGTAGAACACAAAGGAATCAACTGACAGTCTCTGCCCTTGTTGGATGTACAGGTTTTACTGAGAATGTCAGACTTCATTCTCACATGACTGAGAAAGATAATGTGAATTTACAGAAAATATGCTCTCATTTTAGCTTCTAGATCTCCTTCCAAACCTCTATGGGAAAAGTATGAGAAAATAGTTTTCTCTCAAACATGATTCATGATATCCCAGCAGAAGGCTTTTTCACAGGGTAAAATCACCTTGGAACACACCACAATTCCTAAAATTAGTATGGTACCATCAACAAATGATTTATAATGTAACTAAAGTCTGTTATCACCCTTTATACGTTCTCCTTTTGGTAACCCTCAAAACCTTCCATTCACTACAATGCATTTTAATGGGGTGCTATCATGTATATTG
This sequence comes from Calotriton arnoldi, assembly GCA_963921515.1. Classification (NCBI taxonomy): domain Eukaryota; kingdom Metazoa; phylum Chordata; class Amphibia; order Caudata; family Salamandridae; genus Calotriton; species Calotriton arnoldi. The sequence continues at coordinate 1,624,805 of CAWUFW010003369.1, forward strand.
GTCCCAAGATGGCTGCCAACACTTCTTGGATGAAGTGCTGACAGCCAATCAGATCTCACGATGAGATGTGTGGTTAGGCTCCGCCCAGATATATAAATTTATTTTTCCTTTAATATTTAAAAAACTACTGAAAAGATTTACACCATTTAAAAAAATAAAGGGGCGCTTTCTGAACCAAGAGCTACCTGTTTGCCAAATTTGGTGTAATTCCGTTCAGCAGTTCGGGCTGTAGCCTTGTCTAAAGTTTCCTATGGAAATTAACATGGGGAAAACGTGTTTTGGGACCCCCCTTTTTTCTCTACCCCCGCTTGACAAATCACCCCGAAACTTTCAAGACAGGAGCTGACTTGAGCGGGCCATTAGTTTTGAAAATTTCGCGAAGATTCGTCAAACAACGCCATAGATATTGGCAAATCAAAAAACGCTTTTCCTATGGAAACTAGGTCCTAACTATAACTACCTACTGGCGACCGCCAGTAGGTAATATATATGATTTCACCAACGCTGCGCTTCGTAGTTCCCTGCCATCGGTGCCAGGCAGCAGCAGCCGCTTAAATTATGTATTTATATTCCTGTGAATTGCCCCAATTGACAACGAAACAAGATGCGGCACACCAGAAGACAGCACAATAATTTATTGTGCACCAAGTTAAGGACGACGCGCGTATGCGTACCATACGAAACTGTAGTGATCAAGAAAGTTGTGAAAAAGAATTGAGTTGCTTGGAAAGGCGTTTTAAATCTAGAGGATATTCAGAACAATGTATAAAATCGGCCATCTACAAAGCTAAAAGAAAATCAAGGGAAGAAATCCTTTTCAACAAGAGTAAAACAAAGGAAAAGTTGGAAAGTGACAATCAGTGCAGGATGATTACCACATATAATAAGCAACATAAAAATGTGAGGAACATTTCATCCAAGCACTGGCACATGATACGCAATGACCCTGTGTTAGGGAAGTTAGTACAGAGGAGACCTTTAATAACCTTCAGACGTGCTAAATCATTTAAACAAATGCTAGTGAGCAACATGGCACCTCTGTCCAAAGGCAAAACTTCCACACGGTTAGGCAGAAAAGATGGTTTTATCAAATGCTCAAAATGCAAAGCATGTGTCCACGGTAAAAACACCACCGCATATAAATCGGGACTCTCCAAGAGAGAAAAGAAAATTAAAGGGCAATTTACGTGCAAGACGGATTTTGCTGTCTACGTGCTTCAGTGCCCTTGTGGCCTGAGGTACGTGGGTAGTACAATCCTGCCGGTGCACAAGCGAGTGCTTCAACACCTCGGAGCCATAAAAAATGGGGATAGATCTTACCCAGTGGCACGGCATTTTGCACAACACCACAGTAAAAGTGCACAAGGATTAGTATATTTTGTAATTGATGCAGTCCCACAAAATATAAGAGGTGGAGACCGGGAGAAAAAGCTGAGAAGGCTAGAATCGTGTTATATAATAGAGCTCGACACAAAAATCCCGAAAGGTTTGAATATGGAGGAAGACCTCCATACGCATCTTTAAGGAGTGATATTTTACAGTGAGCCCCCTTGAAATTCTCTGTTTTTAACTGTCTTTATATGAAATTTTGTTTATTATTTGTATTGTGTAGCTTAGGGTATCAGCACATTGCACTTTAGAAAACAGCATAAATCATTGCTGGAAACCTATGCCCACTTGGGCTGGATTGCGAATATTGCTCTTATCTTCAGCAAATGAATATGGCGTGTGTAACATTGAAATCAAGGTGGATTTTGTATGAAATTCATTTGCCCACATGGGCTTTAGTATGTTATTTATTTAAATGAATATTGATTTTTAAAAAATGAATTTTTCGCAATTGTTAAGTATCAGGTTACAATTACCGATATTTAAAGCGCCATTTGAAACTGATTGTAATAATTTTTAATTGGGTTCAGCAGTTGTTTTATGAATTCATGACCACGGCGTTTTGAAATGCAATAAAAACTACGAGTCTGTTGTCTAATGCACTATTGTAGTAGTTCTCATGTGACACGGCATGTAAGGGTGTTTAAAAATGGTTGTAAACTTTCTTTACTTTGTTGGTGAGCGAAACGCGTCCGTCAGCCGACAAATAAATCATTGTTCGTTTAAGACACGGCATCCTCATCCTTGGAAACGAGGGAAAGTGATATATATATATATATATTCACTGAAAAAACCATAGGTTTCAGGCACGTTATAGTTAGAAATTAGCATTTAAATAACCTTTGAAATTCACTGAAAAACCATAGGTTTCAGGCACGTTATAGTTAGAAATTAGCATTTAAAAAACCTTTGAAATTCACTGAAAAAACCATAGGTTTCAGACACGTTATAGTTAGAAATTAGCATTTAAAAAAACCTTTGAAATTCACTGAAAAAACCATAGGTTTCAGACACGTTATAGTTAGAAATTAGCATTTAAAGAAACCTTTGAAATTCACTGAAAAAACCATAGGTTTTAGGGACAGTTATAGTTAGTTGGACATTGCACTCGTACAAAACCCGTGAAATTCCCCTGTTATAGTTAGTTCAGCTAACTATAACTCGCGCCCTACAATGCACTGCTGATGACGTCACATATTACATCACTCATGACATGGTCAGTGACATCACTGATGACATCACTGATGACATCACTGATGACATCATCCAGTGACTGTGTGTTTCTGTAAAGTTTAAATATGTTTAATATATATAGGGAAAGGCGTATTGAAGAATGAGTGGGTGTATAAGTGTCTGAATGGATGATTTAGTACGTGAGTGACTGACTACAAGTGAGTGATTAAACGTATCTTACTGAATACATGGGTTAGTGACTAAACTGTGTGAATGTCTGTATCCGTCTGTTTGTTGGTGTGTAAGTGGATGCATGGATTTGCGAATAGCTACATGAGTGTCTATATGGGTTATTGATTGGTTCTCTGAGTATCTGTATAGCTGCCTGAGTGTTTGCGTGGGTGGGGTGTGTGTGACTCTATACATAGATGTGTGAGTGGGTGATTCACTGGGTGCATGATTTCAAGAGTGCATCTGTGATGGACTGCTTGGGTGGGTGAGTGTGTGTATGGGTGTGTTAGTGAGTGAATGTATATCTCAGTGGTACATGTGCGAGTAACTACATATGTAAAAGGCAGTATATATGTGTGTTAGAGTATTTAAATGGCTATAAGTGAGAGTGTGTTATTGTGAGAGTGGCTGTATGGATGCGTGTGTGCTTGTATCAGTTATTGTATAAGAGCGTAAGAATGTGCTAGTATTTGTATGAGTAAGTGAGCTGGTGTGTGTATAACTCTATAGGTGAGTAAATGGGTGTGTGATTAATTTTTGCATGACTGACTAGGTGTGTGAGTACCTCTATGGATGAGTGGCGGTGTGTGAGTGTTTATATAGGTGTATGAGTGCATATGATAGTCCTGTACTGAGTGACTGTAAGTATGAGTGACTGTACAGGTGAGTGAGTGGATGTGTGTGTAGACCTAAGAATCAGTGAGTGGGTATGTAGTTTTTGGTGTTGGAGTGTCTATGGTTTTGAGAATGGCAGTCTGTAATTTAGAGTGGGTGTATCAAAAGTTATATTAGGGTGTGAGAAGATGCATGAAATTATCACATGGATGATGTCATCAGTGATGTCATTTGAGATGTCATCAGTGATGTCATCAGTGATGTCACTGACCATGTCATGAGTGATGTAATATGTGACGTCATCAGCAGTGCATTGCAGGGCGCGAGTTATAGTTAGCTGAACTAACTATAACAGGGGAATTTCACGGGTTTTGTACGAGTGCAATGTCCAACTAACTATAACTGTCCCTAAAACCTATGGTTTTTTCAGTGAATTTCAAAGGTTTCTTTAAATGCTAATTTCTAACTATAACGTGTCTGAAACCTATGGTTTTGCAGTGAATTTCAAAGGTTTTTTAAATGCTAATTTCTAACTATAACGTGCCTGAAACCTATGGTTTTTTCAGTGAATTTCAAAGGTTATTTAAATGCTAATTTCTAACTATAACGTGCCTGAAACCTATGGTTTTTTCAGTGAATTTCAAAGGTTTTTTAAATGCTAGTTTCTAACTATGCCAACAGAGGTAGGACATGTGAAGAAAGAAGAAAAAACGTACAGAAAGAAGCAAAAGATGTGCAGAAAGAACCAACAGAGGAGCAGAAAGAGGCCTTGTTGCAAAATCATCCTGTGCCCACAACTTTTTCAGACGGGTACTGGTGGTAACTGACTCTGACTAACCAGAGCCAGTGCGCGTTTGCACAGTGGTGAAGGGAGGGGTCCTGAGGTGACATGTGTGCAAACGCGCCCCGTGGCGCGTTTTAAGTTGCGGGATTAAGTCCCCTTGAATCTTGAGGGTCCCTGGGGCCCAACTAGCCCCCAGGTACCTACAGTTAGGACCACAGAGCTGAGTTGCAGAGAGGCGTTCCGAGGCCACGCACCTTTTTCACCTCTCTGCAACGCAACTCTGTTGTGCTTACTGAAGGTACCTGGTGGGCTAGTTGGCCCCCAGGATTCAAAGGGAATTAACTCCCCAACTTAAAACGCACCACAGGGCGTATTTGCGCACATGTCACCTGAGGCCCCGCCCCTCCCTTCACCACTGTGCAAACGCGCCCGTGGCGCATTTTAAGTTGGGGGATTAGGTCACCTTGAATCCTGAGAGTCCCTGGGGCCCAACTAGCCCACCAGGTACTTCCAGTAAGCACCACAGGCCTGCGTTGCAACGCCTGTAACAAATTGTGCAGTTGTGTTTAGGTAGTGAAGAGGGTCGTGCTGGGGGTAGTGTTTTAGGGTTTAGGGTAGTGCAGTGGTGTTTGTGTAGTGTAGGGGGTCATGCTGGGGGTAGATTTAGGGTTTAGGGTAGTGCAGTGGTGTTTGGGTAGTGTAGGGAGTCGTGCTGGGGGAGTGTTTTAGGGTTTAGGGTAGTACAGTGGTGTTTGGGTAGTGTAGGGGGTCGTGCTGGGGTTAGTGTTTTAGGGTTTTAGGGTTTAGGGTAGTGCAGTGGTGTTTGGGTAGTGTAGGGGATACTGCTGGGGGTAGTGTTTTAGGGTTTAGGGTAGTGCAATGGTGTTTGGGTAGTGTAGGGGTACTGCTGGGGGTAGTGTTTTAGGGTTTAGGGTAGTGCAGTGGTGTTTGGGTAGCGTAGGGGGTACTGCTGGGGGTAGTGTTTTATGGTTTAGAGTAGTGCAGTGGTGTTTGGGTAGTGTAGGGGTTCGTGCTGGGGTAGTTTTTAGGGTTTAGGGTAGTGCAGTGGTGTTTGTGTAGTGTAGGAGGTCGTGTTTTAGGGTTTAGGGTAGTGCAGTGGTCTTTGGGTAGTGTAGGGAGTCGTGCGGGGGTATTGTTTTAGGGTTTAGGGTAGTGCAGTGGTCTTTGGGTAGTGTAGGGGTTGTGCGGGGGTAGTGTTTTGGGGATTAGGGTAGTGCATTGGTATTTGGGTAGTGTAGGGGGTCATGCGGGGGTAGTGTTTTAGGGTTTAGGGCAGTGCAGTGGTGTTTAGGTAGTGTAGGGGGTCGTGCTGGGGGAGTGTTTTAGGGTTTAGGGCAGTGCAGTGGTGTTCGGGTAGTGTAGGGGGTCGTGCTGGGGGAGTGTTTTAGGGTTTAGGGCAGTGCAGTCGTGTTCGGGTAGTGTAGGGGGTCGTGCTGGGGGAGTATTTTAGGGTTTAGGGTAGTGCAGTGGTGTTCGGGTAGTGTAGGGGGTCATGCTGGGGGTAGTGTTCTAGGGTTTAGGGCAGTGCAGTGGTGTGGGGCAGTGTAGGGGGTCATGCTGGGGGTGGTGTTTTAGGGATTAGGGCAGTGCAGTGGTGTTCGGGTAGTGTAGGGGTCGTGCTGGGGGTGGTGTTTCAGGGTTTAGGGCAGTGCAGTGGTGTTCGGGCAGTGTAGGGGGCTGTGCAGGGGTGGTGTTTCAGGGTTTAGGGCAGTGCAGTGGTGTTCGGGCAGTGTAGGGGGTCGTGCAGGGGTGGTGTTTCAGGGATTAGGGCAGTGGTGTTCGGGCAGTGTAGGGGGTCATGCTGGGGGTGGTGTTTCAGGGTTTGGGGCAGTGCAGTGGTGTTCGAGCAGTAAAGGGGGTCATGCTGGGGGTGGTGTTTCAGGGTTTAGGGCAGTGCAGTGGTGTTCGGGCAGTGTAGGGGGCGGTGCAGGGGTGGTGTTTCAGGGTTTAGGGCAGTGCAGTGGTGTTCGGGCAGTGTAGGGGGTCATGCTGGGGCTGGTGTTTCAGGGTTTAGGGCAGTGCAGGGGTGTTCGGGCAGTGTAGGGGGCGGTGCAGGGGTGGTGTTTCAGGGTTTAGGGCAGTACAGTGGTGTTTGGGCATTGTAGGGGGTCGTGCTGGGGCTGGTGTTTCAGGGTTTAGGGCAGTGCAGTGGTGTTCGGGCAGTGTAGGGGGTCATGCTGGGGCTGGTGTTTCAGGGTTTAGGGCAGTGCAGTGGTGTTCGGGCAGTGTAGGGGTCTTGCTGGGGCTGGTGTTTCAGGGTTTAGGGCAGAGCAATGGTGCTCAGGCAGTGTAGGGGGTCGTGCAGGGGGTGGTGTTTCAGGGTTTAGGGCAGTGCAGTGGTGTTCGGGCAGTGTAGGGGTCATGCTGGGGCTGGTGTTTCAGGGTTTAGGGCAGTGCAGTGGTGTTTGGGCATTGTAGGGGGTCGTGCTGGGGCTGGTGTTTCAGGGTTTAGGGCAGTGCAGTGATGTTCGGGCAGTGTAGGGGGTCTTGCTGGGGGTGGTGTTTCAGGGTTTAGGGCAGTGCAGTGGTGGTAGGGCAGTGTAGGGGGTCGTGCTGGGGTGGTGTTTCAGGGTTTAGGGCAGTGCAGTGGTGTTCCGGCAGTGTAGGGGGTCGTGCAGGGGGTGGTGTTTCAGGGTTTAGGACAGTGCAGTGGTGTTCGGGCAGTGTACGGGGGTGTGCTGGGGCTGGTGTTTCAGGGTTTAGGGCAGTGCAGTGGTGTGCGGGCAGTGTACGGGGTTGTGCTGGGGCTGGTGTTTCAGGGTTTAGGGCAGTGCAGTGGTGTTCGGGCAGTGTAGGGGGTCGTGCTGGGGGTGGTGTTTCAGGGTTTAGGGCAGTGTAGTGGTGTTCGGGCAATGTAGGGGGTCGTGCTGGGGCTGGTGTTTCAGGGTTTAGGGCAGTGCAGTGGTGTTCGGGAAGTGTAGGGGGTCGTGTTGGGGCTGGTGTTTCAGGGTTTTGGGCAGAGCAGTGGTGTTCGGGCAGTGTAGGGGGTCGTGCTGGGGGTGGTGTTTCAGGGTTTAGGGCAGTGCAGTGGTGTTCGGGCAGTGTAGGGGGTCTTGCTGGGGGTGGTGTTTCAGGGTTTTGGGCAGTGGTGTTCGGGCAGTGTAGGGGTCTTGCTGGGGGTGATGTTTCAGGGTTTAGGGCAGTGCAGTGGTGTTCGGGCAGTGTAGGGGGTCTTGCTGGGGGTAGTGTTTCAGGGTTTAGGGCGGTGCAGTGGTGTTCGTGCAGTGTAGGGGGTCGTGCTGGGGGTGGTGTTTCAGGGTTTAGGGCAGTGCAGTAGTGTTTGGGCAGTGTAGGGGGTCGTGCAGGGGTTGTGTTTCAGGGTTTAGGGCAGTGCAGTGGTGTCTGGCAGTGTAGGGGGTCATGCTGGGGTGGGGTTTCAGGGTTTAGGGCAGTACAGTGGTGTTCGGGCAGTGTAGGGGGTCGTGCAGGGGGTGGTGTTTCAGGGTTTAGTGCAGTGCTGTGGTGTTCGGGCAGTGTAGGGGGTCGTGCTGGGGCTGGTGTTTCAGGGTTTAGGGCAGTGCAGTGGTGTTCGGGCAGTGTAGGGTGTCTTGCTGGGGGTGGTGTTTCAGGGTTTAGGGCAGTGGTGTTCGGGCAGTGTAGGGGGTCTTGCTGGGGGTGATGTTTCAGGGTTTAGGGCAGTGCAGTGGTGTTCGGGCACTGTAGGGGGTCTTGCTGGGGGTAGTGTTTCAGGGTTTAGGGCAGTGCAGTGGTGTTCATGCAGTATAGGGGGTCGTGCTGGGGATGGTGTTTCTGGGTTTAGGGCAGTGCAGTAGTGTTCGAGCAGTGTAGGGGTTGTGCAGGGGGTGGTGTTTCAGGGTTTAGGGCAGTGCAGTGATGTTCGGGCAGTGTAGGGGGTCTCGCTGGGGGTGGTGTATCAGGGTTTAGGGCAGTGCAGTGGTGTTCGGGCAGTGTAGGGGATCATGCACGGGGTGGTGTTTCAGGGTTTAGGGCAGTGCAGTGGTGTTCGGGCAGTGTAGGGTGTTGTGCTGGGGCTGGTGTTTCAGGGTTCAGGGCAGTGCAGTGGTGTTCAGGCAGTGTAGGGGGTCATGCTGAGGCTGGTGTTTCACAGTTTAGGGCAGTGAAGTGGTGTTCGGGCAGTGTAGGGGGTCGTGCTGGGGCTGGTGTTTCAGGGTTTAGGGCAGTGCAGTGGTGTTCGGGCAGTGTAGGCGGTCGTGCTGGGGCTGGTGTTTCAGGGTTTAGGGCAGTGCAGTGGTGTTCGGGCAGTGTAGGGGTCGTGCTGGGGCTGGTGTTTCAGGGTTTAGGGCAGTGCAGTGGTGCTCGGGCAGTGTAGGGGGTCGTGCTGGGGGTGATGTTTCAGGGTTTAGGGTAGTGCAGTGGTGTTCAGGCAGTGTAGGGGTCGTGCAGGGGCTGGTGTTTCAAGGTTTAGGGCAGTGCAGTGGTGTTCGGGCAGTGTAGGGGTCGTGCACGGGGCTGGTGTTTCAGGGTTTAGGGCAGTGCAGTGGTGTTCGGGCAGTGTAGGCGGTCGTGCTGGGGCTGGTGTTTCAGGGTTTAGGGCAGTGCAGTGGTGTTCGGGCAGTGTAGGGGGTCGTGCTGGGGCTGGTGTTTCAGGGTTTAGGGCAGTGCAGTGGTGCTCGGGCAGTGTAGGGGTCGTGCTGGGGGTGATGTTTCAGGGTTTAGGGTAGTGCAGTGGTGTTCGGGCAGTGTAGGGGGTCGTGCAGGGGCTGGTGTTTAAGGTTTAGGGCAGGGCAGTGGTGTTCGGGCAGTGTAGGGGGTCGTGCTGGGGCTGGTGTTTCAGTGTTTTGGGCAGAGCAGTGGTGTTCGGGTAGTGTAGGGGGTCATGCTGGGGGTAGTGTTTCAGGGTTTAGGGCAGTGCAGTGGTGTTCGGGCAGTGTAGGGGGTCGTGCTGGGGTGGTGTTTCAGGGTTTAGGTCAGTGGTGTTCGGGCAGTGTAGGGGGTCTTGCTGGGGGTGATGTTTCAGGGTTTAGGGCAGTGCAGTGGTGTTCGGGCAGTGTAGGGGGTCTTGCTGGGGGTAGTGTTTCAGGGTTTAGGGCAGTGCAGTGGTGTTCGGGCAGTGTAGGGGTCATGCTGGGGGTGGTGTTTCAGGGTTTAGGTCAGTGCAGTGGTGTTCGGGCAGTGTAGGGGGTCATGCAGGGGTGGTGTTTCAGGGTTTAGGGCAGTGCAGTGGTGTTCGGGCAGTGTAGGGGGTCATGCAGGGGCTGGTGTTTCAGGGTTTAGGGCAGTGCAGTGGTGTTCGGGCAGTGTAGGGGGTCATGCAGGGGCTGGTGTTTCAGGGTTTAGGGCAGTGCAGTGGTGTGCGAGCAGTGTAGGGGGTCATGCTGGGGGTAGTGTTTTAGGGTTTAGGGTAGTGCAGTGGTGTTTGTGTAGTGTAGGGGGTCATGTTTTAGGGTAGTGCAGTGGTGTTTGGGTAGTGTAGGGGGTCGTGCTGGGGGTAGTGTTTTAGGATTTAGGTTAGTGCAGTGGTGTTTGGGTAGTGTAGGGGTCGGGCTGGGGGTAGTGTTTTAGGGTTTAGGGTAGTGCAGTGGTGCTTGTGTAGTGTAGGGGTCGTGCTGGGGGTAGAGTTTTAGGGTTTAGGGTAGTGCAGTGGTGTTTGTGTAGTGTAGGGGTCATGTTTTAGGGTAGTGCAGTGGTGTTTGGGTAGTGTAGGGGGTCGTGCTGGTGGTAGTGTTTTAGGATTTAGGTTAGTGCAGTGGTGTTTGGGTAGTGTAGGGGGTCGGGCTGGGGGTAGTGTTTTAGGGTTTAGGGTAGTGCAGTGGTGCTTGTGTAGTGTAGGGGTCGTGCTGGGGGTAGAGTTTTAGGGTTTAGGGTAGTGCAGTGGTGTTTGTGTAGTGTAGGGGTCATGTTTTAGGGTAGTGCAGTGGTGTTTGGGTAGTGTAGGGGGTCGTGCTGGTGGTAGTGTTTTAGGGTTTAGGGTAGTGCAGTGGTGTTTGGGTAGTGTAGGGGGTCGTGCTGGTGGTAGTGTTTTAGGGTTTAGGATAGTGCAGTGGTGCTTGTGTAGTGTAGGGGGTCGTGCTGGGGGTAGTGTTTTAGGGTTTAAGGTAGTGCAGTGGTGTTTTTGTAGTGTAGGGGGACATGTTTTAAGATGCAATGCTCCAATACCTGACCAGTCTGCACTACATAAAACTGCAAAAAAACTCAAAATAAAAAGTGTTTTGCACACTTTTGTCATTGGGCTATATGTGGGCTACATCTGGGTAATATTTGTGCTACATTTGGGCTCTTTTTTCACTGGTGGCCATCTTGGAAGACTTCTTTGTTATGAAGTTTCCTAATTTCTTCATTTACTGCAGTCTCCTCAGTAGGAAATGCTTTCAGTTTTTTACTTTGATTCCATCAAGAAGGCATTCAGATGTGTCTCACATCTGCCATAAATTCAGAATGTTAGCACTCTAGTTGCTCATTAGATCACTGGAGTAAAGCTACTGCTCACCAGGGAGTTAACTGGTAGTCTGCTGCTGGTATTGAAAGTGATTGTTTCAGTCTGCATGTCAGAATTTTCTAATGAAATAGAAGAGGATTTGAGATCTCACTTAAAACATGCCCTAATTTTTCTTTCTGCAGCACTAACCATAATTTCCATTTCAAAAAGAACCCCTCATTTTGTTCCTTTTTAAATTAAATGTTTTACGTGTTACCGGTTTATTCCAATCAAGATGGCTTCAGGTGTGCCATACTTTTGTCATAAGTAAGGCTGTTAGCGCTCTAGTTGTTCTTTAGAACACTCTGGGAAGCTGCAGTAGAACACAAAGGCATCAACTGGCAGGCTGCTCCTGTTGAAATATAACAGGAAGATATTTGAGATCACACTTGAAACATGTCCTAATTTTTCTTTCTACAGCACTAACTATAATTCCTATGACAAAATGAACCCCATCATTTTGTTCCTTTTTAAATTAAATTGTTTAAGTGTTACCAGTTTATTCCAATCAAGATGGCTTCAGGTGTGCCATACTTTTGTCATAAGTAAGGCTGTTAGCACTCTAGTTGTTCTTTAGAACACTCTGGGAAGCTGCAGTAGAACACAAAGGAATCAACTGACAGTCTCTGCCCTTGTTGGATGTACATGTTTTACTGAGAAAGTCAGACTTCATTCTCACATGACTGAGAAAGATAATGTGAATTTACAGAAAATATGCTCTCATTTTAGCTTCTGGAGCACCTTCCAAACCTCCATGGGACAAGCATGAGAAAATAGTGTTCTCTCAAACATGATTCATGATATCCCAGCAGAAGGTTTTTCACATGGTAAAATCACCTTAGAATACACCACAATTCCTAAAATTAGTATGGTACCATCAACAAATAAATTCTAATGTAACTAAAGCCTGTTATCACCCTTTATAGTTCTCCTTTTGGTGACCCTCAAAATCTTCTATTCACTACAATGCATTTCAATGAGGTACTATCATTTATATTGGTCCCAAGATGGCTGCCAGCAATTCCAGGATGAAGTGCTGACAGCCAATCAGATCTCACGATGACATGTGTGGTTAGGCTCCGCCCAGATATATATGTGACTTTACTTTTGATTTTCTCAGGAACTACTGAACGGATTTACACCATTTAAGCAAAAGGCACGACACTGAACCAAGGGCTACCTCTTTGCCAAATTTGGTGTAATTCCGTTCAGCAGTTCGGGCTGTAGCTGCGACTAAAGGTTCCTATGGAAAAATGAATGGGGAAAACGCGTTTTGGGACCCCCTTTTTCTCGGCCCCCGCTTGACGTATCACTCCGAGACTTTCAGGATAGGAGCGGACCGGAGCGCCCCAACAAGTTGGAAACTTTCGCGAAGATTCGTCAACCGGCGCCAACGTTATTTCAAATAGAATGTCGCGGATTTCCTATGGATAATAGGTTTTAACTATAACTATCTACTGGCGACCGCCAGTAGATAATATATATATATATATCTATCAAAACCCCACTTACTGTCACAGAGGGGTCCGACACCGCAAAGGTAAAATCGAGAGGATTTATTCAAATTCAGTTCACAGCGCAAGTATATATATATATATATATATATATATATATATATATATATATATATATATATATATATATATATATATATTTTTTTTAGGTCTAGCCTAGAGCAGCGCGCAAGCGCTGCTCTAGGAGATGACCTTTTGGAATCGGTCTGCACTTTTCAAACACTCGTGCTTGTGGCGGCATCCACCTTGCGGAAGCGAGCAGCGGCCATCTGTTTCCAATTAGCGTGGCCGCGCGCGCTTGTTTACATTTGCCTGCTCGCGGTCGCTTTCACTTTCTTGCCGGCTGTCCATGTCTACGTGCTAATAAGCTGCTGTCCATGTCTACGTGCTAATAAGCTGTGGACAAGACGCAATTGGAGACGAAGGCTTGGGGAAGGAATCGATCTGCTACACTTGTCTGTACTCCTGGGAGAAGCGGCCGGGGCACCGTGCGCAGTACTGGCGCAATATTATAAATATTAAACATGCTGCATATTGCCTAACCACTCTGTGGCTCTTCATAACATGCAGTCCAGATCCATCCCTTGCCAAACTATGTGCACCACTCCTTGAATGATGTACCATTCCCTAAAACAGTAGCCTATACATGGATGTCAGCTGGGCATATTCAGGGTCAGCTGCTGCTATCCCTGTCATGCAGTTCAATACTAGGGATGTGTGTACATTTTTTTTGTGAAATTCCATGAAAAGTTCAAAAAATTACGCTTTTTGAGTGAAATGGAGTTTGTCGTTACCTCTCATGACAATTTTCATACCAACGCTTACCTCTCCTGAAAATAAGTCTTGCGAATACTGACAGAAGACCCCTTTGAGTGAAAGATGTTTCTTGGTGAAACATTTTCTATGAAAATATTTGGGCACAAATTAGGCAAAATTGCTTATGTGGAATTTTGAGGACTTTGCCAGTGTTATTAAAATTTCATCTGGACCCATAAATCGACCTCTGTGGATCAGTGCAGAATCCATTTCCTGCCTTTTCCTCTGCCTTCGTCAGCAAATAGGAGGCGGTTCAGGAGCTACGATTGGGAGATGGATCATCTCTGTGATATCATCATCACTGGTATGACACTTCCGCTTCCTGTGGCCTTTTAGGGACTGAGCTTACCCGGCCCATTCCACCCTTCAGTACTGAATGGATATGAAGACTTTAATGTTTAGGCAATTCCCGAGTATTCCTGGCAAGACGCCTACCATATTAGATCTCACCTTTCCCCTGTTATCCATACTTACTTCCCTTTCATGATCTGACAGAATTTCAACTTCTCGCATTACCTTATCCTCGATCATTTGAACTTTATCTGGCGCAGCATGCTTGTTGGTTAACTTTTCCCTTTAGGTCTTTCTGTAAACTCCTGTCATCTCATCCTCTCTTGCTTTGTAGCATTCCTACCTAGAATGCTGTTCTGCCCGGGGGCCCAAGAATATACTTTAAAAATCGCAGATTAGAGAATGGAAACATTAACGCAATGGATTTTTAAAAATTAATGATTTTCTGCACAACAACGTGCCACAACTTGTAGTATCTTTATCACAATTTTTTTGCTACAGCGAGAGAACCTGTTACCCCAGAAGTTAAGTGGCCTTCCACCAAACCCATCTATGCACACCAAAGCCAGACAGTGCCCACTGAGGAAGAAAGACCCCAGACCCCATTGACTATAACTCCCTTCTAACCTATAATAAAATAAAGATTATATATATATATATATATATATATATATATTGTTATAGTGGGGCAGCCATCGCACTGTTTAGATAGGCCAGAAGTTGGCCCCAAATTACATTAGGTCTTGTAGATGCAAACTGAGGCTAGGCACAGTTCTCTGCTTGTTCATTCTCCGTAGCAACGTCTTTGAACCAGTAATTCAACTTGGGGATAGACTCTTTAATCCATGGCACCGCCACTCAGCATCTCGCTAATAACATAAAGGCAGTGAGTTTTCTAATACACCTGGGTATTTTCAGTGCATATCAAACAAGCATTGGCATAGCCAATAGGCCTCGCCTTTGGGACCTTATAAGTGTTTAGCCATGCAACAGTTGATGTTGTTGCACCAAGGATATTGTGCTGCATAACTAAATACTTATAAGGTCCCAAAAGCGAGACCTATTGGCTATGCCAATGCTTGTTTTAGAGTGGCAGGGAACATTGCATTTGTTTAGAACTAGGGAAGAGGATGTATGTATGTATGTATATATGTGTATATGTATGTTTATGTATAGTGTCTTTGTCGCTTTTGTTCCATAACTCCTATCCATTTCTGCATTATGCTGTGAAGATTATTGCTGAACCTGCTGTCTCCTAGTGTTTCATGATCTGAATCTGTTACTGTCCCCCCTTCCAAGTTCAGGTTAGAGTTGCTCACCCCTTGAGAATCATTCAAGTGCTCTGCTTGCCTGCTGGGAATGGATCTTGAAGTTGTCTTGCAAGCCTCCTGATTGCAGGGTTGCACAGTTATCTGGCCCAGATTCTGCATCAAGCTGTGTGTGGGCGCGGCATCCTGTCATCCGAGACCATAAGCTGTGCCTGCTGTACATGCTCAAAGGATGGGAAACTCACCTTCTATATCTTCTAATATAAAGGGATACAGTTGGGTAAACCACACAATAACCTCTGAGGGACATAGGCAGAAATATTTGTGTATAATAAAACAAATAATAAATACAGTATTTTGGGGTGGGGAGGGGGAGTGATGCCTGGTTTTCCTGTAAGGAATTTGCAGGTTTAGGAGTGAAAATGCTTGACCAGTTGTTTTTAGATGTTTTTAAAGAGGCCCGGAGATGCACCTCTCTGCCTAAAGATGACCCTGGTCTTTTATATAAATATCTTTATTTTGATTTTTAATTTGCATATAACAAGCAACAAAAGGGGCGCAATCACGCACCCTACAACAAACGAGGCAGGTACACACAGGCAGCCCTCCCCACAGGGCTGGCACATGGCCACAACAGTATGATTCAGTAGGATAAGGCCATGACTCCTAAGATGACAGCACACGCATGAAAGTTTCAGGTAAAAGCTTCTGCTACTTTGGCAGGGAACTGTATGTCAATGTTTCAACCAACTCCACCAGACCTTGAAAACCTTGTGCGGGCGATCTCTACTTTTATATGTAACCTTCTCCACAGCCATGTAGAGGTCCACCTTCGACCTCCATTCACCCACAGCCTGGACTACAGGTGCACAGCGCTAGATCATGCTTCGCCACCTCAAGCCCTAAGTTGCAAAAGAGAAGCTTTGCCCTAGGGACGTCTACATCTTCCTGAACTCCAAACAGAACATATTTGGGCTCAAGAGGGATATGTTCCCCCAACACCTTACTGAGCTCCCCCACCACTTGTACCCAGTATACCTGAATGGCTAGGCAGCTCCAAAGCGTTTGTACAAATGTACTCTTAAATCATTCCACAGCGCAAGCAATCCAGGGATGCAGCCCTCCCCATACCATGCAGCAGGTCCATATCATAATAGACCTGATGCAGTAACCTGACTTCTAGCAAACGCAGCCGGGACTTTATGGTGACCTCCCTTGGGTACATCTGAGCCGCCTCCCAATCCACGTCTTCAAGGGATCCCCCTAAGTCCTCCCCCCAGCGGGCTCTCCGCTTAAACAGTGTGTCTGGCATATTGTTATTGAGAGTTTTATAGGCGAGGGAAATTTCCTTCTAATGTAACTCC
This sequence comes from Calotriton arnoldi, assembly GCA_963921515.1. NCBI lineage: Eukaryota > Metazoa > Chordata > Amphibia > Caudata > Salamandridae > Calotriton > Calotriton arnoldi. The sequence continues at coordinate 1,640,668 of CAWUFW010003369.1, forward strand.
TTAAGGAGCAGCCTGCCCTCGAGAGGAGCTTACTCTGTCAGATCCAGCTCACCCAGGCCCTCCGCCTGCTAAGCATGGCTCAGTTGGGCGTATATTAAGTATTGATTGGAACTCATATGATATTCTCTTTAAAGGGAGGAGAAGGACATCAGACCACCGTCCTCCAGGAGGTCACTCATCCAGTAGATTCCAGGCAAGTCCCAAGGCTAAAAACCCTTAAGTTTCCTCAATTTGCACATCCATGTCCCCTCCCAGAGCGGAGTCACTTGCATTAACCTCCCAGTCCAACCTATACACCTAGTGGCTTTCCTACAGGCTTCCACTGCCACCCGCGTTGCTGCCAGGAGCTGCTGAAGACCCTTCCCACCGTATAGGGATAGTCAGTGGGAATGAATGGTAAACTGTGCTTGCTCCAGCCTTTAGGTAGAATGGTCCTGTGGGCAAAAGACCAGTCATTAACAGCCACCAGATGGGACGCCCAGTAGTAGGCCCTTACATCCAGGAGAGCAATCCCACCATTATATGGGTTGCGTTGAAGTGTTTTTAGCGCTATCCTAGGATGACCGCCATCCCACAGCAAGGCCTGCAGGTCTCCCTCTATTTTGGTGAACATCGCCTTGGGAACTAGGTAGTACGCATTTTGTAAGGCTTAGAGCAATTTGGGGAGCATTATCATTTTAAAGACAGCCGCCCTCCCCAACAGAGTGAGGGGCAGCACACGCCATCTCTCAGCCTCCTCCTGAAACCTACAGATTACTCTTAAACTTATCTCTCTGCAATCTCCTGGTGAAAAAACAAATGACTTGACTCTTACCAGAAATGCTTAACAGTATTTGTATTTTCTATGTGGTAGATTTTTGTATATGGGGGTGGTGGTGCCTTCTTCACTGTAGTACGTACATTTTCCTCGAATGTCAATAAGAGAGCAGGGATGGCAAGAGGTATTGTCTTTTAGGCTTATCTTACATTTTAAAGTCGACCCTTCATTGACTTATTTGCACCCATTACAACATAATGAACCTTTTTCTCTGAAATAAAAGAATCTGCGTGTGGCTGTATGCCATCTAGATTAGTTTACCTGAGTAACTTTGGTTCAGAGCAGGAGAGGCGCTAACGGTGTTCCTGAAGGAAAGTATCACTCTTTACCAACAAAAAAAAAAGACATAAGATTTCAACACATTATTCCCGCACAGATATCAACCATTCTCAAGCCCCAGCTACTACTTTGTTGGACGTAGGCTAGTTTTGAAACTCGAACCTCTGCAGTGTTGCTGCCCCTGCCTCGCAAAGCAATGTTTCGATCTAATCAACCTTGTTGTTGTAATGCATCCATACTTTGCCCTGCCACCACCCTGAAATTACAGCAGGCGTCTGGATTTAGGTCCCTAAAACTGCATTTATTGTGAATGGCTCCAGCATCTGCCCTAAAAATGTACCTTTGATATGTCTGGTGTTTCCTCTGCTATCCACTCTTCTGTTTGTATTTCCTAGGACATGGAAGTGAGTCCGACAGAGTTGATGGGAATTTTAAACAAGGTTGTCACTCGACGTAAGTACTGCAACAGTTTGAGTTTGGTATCCTAAATGAGTAATGCTAGTTGTTTCTATGATAGAAGTTCTAAACTAACAGTAGCAAACTCAGGAAGTTGGAAAGGTTAACAAACATTAGATTACCCCAAAGTCGATTCTAGTAAAAACTTGACATATTGCTTTAGAGTAACTAATCTGAATGCTTCCTGCTGCAGATATCTCCTAAACTCATTTTACCCGATCATACATTGTAGATGCAGACCTCAAGACTGATGGATTCAGCGTCGACTCCTGTCGTAGCATGGTGGCTGTCATGGATGTATCCTTTTGTTGATGACAAAATATGCTTTGAAACGTGGCTCTGGGTCAGAGTATATTAGTGAGATGGAAACTACCACAATTCTAACCCCTTTGGGCTGACTTGTCTTCATGTTTCCCTCACCGAGAACTGAATTAAAAGCTCACAAGTTCTGATTTTTAGCTCTTAACCCTAATCATCACACTGTTACCTGTGGGCTTGGATTATAGGGGTCAATATTTGAGCCCTGGGCTCTTATAACTCTCGCCTCTGCCATTTACACCATTCCTATTGCTCCCCAGTCTTTCAATCGTTTTCTCTCGCTCACTCTCTCTGAGGAGGGTAAAGCGAGGAAAGGGGACCTGATATACTTTAGACTTGTTTCCAGAGCTGAATTTGAGCCCATGAGTCTTGCAGTCCTGCGATCTCCTCAACTTTAGTGCCTCAATGGGGTGGATAGTAGTGGCCACTAGTCACTACACAAATGCTTATTGAGCTGCTGATGTTTAAGGCGAATCCTCCAATCGGCTACAGAAGCTTTCAGATATTTGTTCCATTTCGAAGACTATCGGTACCTGTCAACTTGTTAGGATACCCTCCTCCCAGCACTACGCAGCTTGAACATAGGAATATACCAACAAACTATGTTCTGTGTAAATGTTTAGAACCTTTCAGTAAACATCAGCATAATTATATTAACAAAAAGCAGTTCCACAAATGTCCTTTTGTATGTGAAGCAAAGAGTCAGAATGGGGGTTTTATTTTATGCAATGTGTAAGAAGGGTAGATGATTCCTGAATGTTTATATTGGCATTTTTGTCTCATATTTATTGTTTCTTAATCATGAGGTTAACAGAGCGACAGCACTGGAAAACTGGGATTCAGTGAATTCAAGTATTTATGGGACAATGTCAAGAAGTGGCAGGTATTTACACATTGGTATTATTGCACCAGAAAGCACGCCTTGGCACATGCATGCGTCAAAACAGGTCCCTTGTGGTAGGTTGATCTTGATTGACTTAACAGCTCATACAAGAGTAAATCCACACCCACCCTGACCAAACACTCCTTAAGCTTAAACTCATTTACACACTTCTACCAAATCAGCGGTTGCTTTCCGCTCAAAAAACATTTTATTGTCTTCTCAGAGAACCCACTGGGACCAAAGCTTTCCACTTTCTGAGCACACCTATGAGTTTACTTGATAAGAAGCCTGAGCTGTTCTTCCTTGCGTCTGCAAGCTCCATGTTGCTATTCTCCTTGCTACTGTCCATGACAGCCATTTTGTACCCTTTCTCGTATCCTCCTGAGGCAGGGGTAGGCATCATTTTTTCCTAGTTATGAATATGATACATGCCGAGATCCAGGAAACCTGCTTTATTTTGAGCTGAACTTGTGAAAAGAGAAACCACATTTAAGGATTCTATGTTGGTTCATAGTGCTCAATTCTACCTTCTCTTGTAGGCCATTTACAAACGATATGACGCTGACAAATCTGGGACCATTGGCAGATCAGAGCTGCCGGCGGCCTTTGAAGCTGCTGGTAAGTTGCAACCATTGCACTTCATTGGAAAAATCCCAGATTGAACAATACTTACTGGAAATTAGCGATCTAGAATAAATGTATTGCATGATGCTGTGTGGAAAGTACATTGGAAGAGTAAGGTTTAGGCAGCATATATATTGTACTCTCTAGAAAGGGGATTTAAATATGTGGGCAGGGCAGTATGATGGACGTTTACAGAAGTGACTCTGTTCTTATTGTCACTGTTGTCTGGTGGAAGTGGCATAACGTATAAATTGCTTTTGTGCCTGGAGTACCCTGACAACTCAGTTTTCAGTCTCCTTCTGGTCAGGAGAGTCTGAAATGGTGGAACAAAAGTGTTGGTCCTGAAATTAGCTCTTAGCAGTCATGGATAAGCATGCACATTTTTTTAGGAGTTTTCGCTTTTCTTCCAAAAAAGGAATCTGGCAGAAATTGACACTTCTTAGAATGCTGTTTTTCAGTGATATTTTCATCATTTGTGTTGCTCTACCACTGCTCGTTCCTGTTCATATTCCAACTATCAAAACTCCTTTGTATGTTCCAACCCTGATTCTTCTGGCTCCTCTTCTCTCTCAATTGCAGGGTTTCGATTGAATGACCAGCTCTACAGTATGATTGCTCGTAGATACTCTGATGAAGATGGAAACATGGACTTTGACAACTTTATCAGCTGCCTTGTGCGACTGGACGCCATGTTCCGTATGTATTCTTGCAATGTGTATTTCACTTGAGCTCAAATGCTGTAACTAGTGCTACAAGAGGCTGGACCATCTGTCCTCTGTTCAAGTAATACATTTTCTTCCTTGGGCAAGTGCCTGTTTTTATTCTGGAGTACCAGAGTCCTTCCATGACTCCATTGAAACACTTGCATTTTCAGCTCTGATGCTAAAGTATTGTAGGCCTCTGGCCTAGGATATGCTGAACACACAGCAGGAAGAATAGCCCTTCATACCCTCCGCCCCAAGTAATTTATATTGAAAGGAAAGACATTGACAGTAAAATTGGAGTGAACCAAAGTGATCCTAATTTGAGGATACAGGTGAGGAGCAGAAGGAAGCAACAGAGGGAGAAAGGAGGAGTAATGAAAGTAATAGCAAATAGGCACAGTCCTGTATAGGATGTTGCAATAGAATGTATCCACCTTAAATTACAAAGTAGGTGATCTAGATCAGGCATGTACTTTGTAGGTCCAAGGCGGCCAGATCTATGCCAGATTATCAGGATAAACACTCACGGTCTGTTACTTGCGGTTCCCATGTATCATCTGCGGATATCTTGAAATTCTGGCATGGATCTGGACCACCAGGACGCACAGTGGACACTGCTGATATAGTTAGGCCTTGGCTGGACAAGAAGCAACAAGAAATTGGGTGATGAGCTAAAAGACTGAGTAAAAATACAAATCTGCATCTTTCTGGTTGGTTAAGCAAAGAGGACCTTTGATGGAAAGGAACTTTGAGAACACCAGGACAAAAACTTGGAACAGGAATAAATGGGGGCGCAATCAGGAGACCATTCCACCCCCACCTCTGAATTTACGCTTACAATTCCATAATAAAGTCATTCTGTCAAAGTGCATACACGAGACTTTGAACTCTGAGAAGCAAAAACCATACAGCAAACAAACAAATGAAGTAAATAATGCATAGAACCACAGGTGCCAATCCAAACCATCTCTTTCAAAGTCGAGGTATGACTGCTAAAGTAGCTGCAGCACACTGACCTCCAGAGCAATATGTCCTTCACCAGCGTTCTGTGCCCATGGTATATGATCTATATGTCTGTAAATAGTATTTAGGAACCACAAAATGAAAAATGTGAAGCAAGATGTAAAAACACCAGATCCCCCTACCCACCCACCAGACAAGCCTCTGCAGGTGGGTACAGTCACTCGCTCTCTTCCTTTCCTTTGAAGTGCAGGCTCATTGCTGCTGGTACACCGATCTGCAGCACTTGCATTGTGATCAGGCTCTCTGACCCTGCCGGTGCCTGACACATCCAGTTGAAGATGTGTCACAGACTACGTCAGTCTGCCCTTCGGTAACATAGGCTTTAGGTATTCAGACCATCCCTCAGCCGACGGTCCATAAAGAGGAGTCACTCGCAGATTTCAAGTCTGGTCATGCTCAGTTTGCTGCTAAGCCCTCCTTTGTGGTCCATAGAATCCTAGAAGAAGAAAAACGCCAACTTTTAGGACCAGTGGGGCCTGATTCTCCACTAACGCACCGGCATCTTAGTACCGTCCCATTGGTTGCATAGTTTCACACAGACACACAAATGCGGCCATTTGCATGGGAATGGCAAAACTTGCAGCATAACTTCTGGCCCTTCTCCTCTGAACATTTAAGTTTTCTCCTTGTCGCCAGCCCAATAGACTAATAACTTCAAGCACCTTTGAGCTGAGCCCCCACCCCCTTTTTTGTGGCCATAAGAACTCTGGGGCAGCTGAGGGGCTGAGCAGGGTTCATTTTATGCAAGAGTACAAGTGTTATGTGTGTGCGGTGTAGGAAATAGAAATGAGTTTGAACCTAGCATTACTCGAGATGGATTTTACCAATGCACACATTCTCTCCCATTGTGCGTCTTCAATATGTACCCCCTGGTCATTGTTCCAAGCTGCATGTGCAGGCGGTGGGGTGCATGTCCGATCAGCCTTCGTGGCTTTATAGAGGAGTGAGACAAAGTGGGATTCCTCCCCCCCCCGCACCCCCTGGAATGTATGGGACGTGACCAGTGCATCAGGGAAGTGGGGCCATATGCTCCTAACTATGGCGGGGAGACTGGTGTGTTGCTGGAACTGCCCCAGTCCCAGATGAAAACTATCCTGAGTGGCCTCGAAGTGTAAATAAACTCCTCGTTCAGATACAAACCCCCAGCGTCTCGCATCCTCCCATCTCACCAGGCAGACACATCTGTGGTATCTGCTTGCTCTCGGAAAGGAGATAAGTCCCAGAAGACAAATTCCCTGGCAAAGGAACCTTTCTTTAGGACAACCTTGATGGTACTCTCCCACATGGAAGCGGAGTGCTTAATAAGGTATGGTATCTGGTCAGCACCCCTCTCCCGCCATTAAATGCTGTGGAAACGTCAAGCCCCTCACGGTGCGCTGCAGCAGCGACTTCTCCCAGTTGTCCTCCTCTGTGAGCCAGTGTGCAGCGTGTTGTAACTGAGAGGCTAGGTAGTATTGTTCCAGATTTGAAACAGTCAGTCCCCCCTCCACCAGCTGTAAGAATAGGAAATCTTTCACCACTCTGCTATGCCCTCCTGCCCAGATCAAGGAAAGAAAGAGGGAATGTTGCCTCATTAGCAGCATCTGAGGAAGAGTGTCAAATGAATGCTAAATAGAGTACATACACCATGTTAAAAATACCATCTTAGAGATCACCACCCACCCCATAAGGGAGAGCGGGAGGGTGTTCCAGAAAAGCCCAGAGGAATGAAGTACCTCCATGACTCTGCCAGTATTGTACTGTAGATGTTTGTCTTGTCCACCACCACCCTCAAATAACGGAATCTGTCCGTGTCCCATCGGAGAGGCAAGGGTGGTAAAGTCTCCAAGTCTCAAGATAGAAGTGCTCCAAAAGGAAACTACAAAGGTTTTTTTATAGTTAATCCAAAGGCCAGATAGCTCCCCAAAGGTATCAAGGCATCCCAGTAAATGAGGAAGAGAGTATATAGGAGCCGTAAGGTAGAAAAGGGTATCATCAGCGTAAAGAGATGCCAGATGAATGACGTCACCCACCCTGATTTCCCAGGCAGACATTTCCTGCCGGATCTGGATGGCCAGCGGCTGTAGGGCGATGAAAAAAAGAAGCAGCAATAGTGGGCAACCCTGACTTGTTCCCCTGCCTCTCGGTCAGGAATCAGAGTATACCGCACCAGCCCTCACCCTAGATGAAGGGCTAGTGTATGAAAGCCTCACCTAGGACCGGAACTGTGGGGCGAACCTCATCGCCTCCAAGACCCTCAGGAGGTACTACCATTCGACCGTGTCAAAGGCCTTGGCGATATCGATGGATACCACAGCAAGCTCCTCTTCTCTCCCCTCCACTGCATGTTGGACATGCATTCGCCACCGCAGGTTTATGGTAGTATTACAACCAGGAATTAACCCACATTGGTCCTCGTGGATTAGCTGTGAAATCACCGGACGCAGCCGTAGGGACAGCGTCTTGTAAATGATTTTCGTATCCGTATTGATCATCATGAGCAGCCTATATGAGGACGGGTCAGATCTGTCTGTCCTGGGTTTCAGAGCCCTCCAAATATACCTCTAATAAGCGTTGCGTAAAAGAGGGGGAGAAAGCATGAAAGAATTCTGCAGGGAAGTCAACACTGCCCGGCGATTTCCCTCTGGGCATCTGCTGCAGCGCCAGGCGAAACTCTTCTATAGTGAGAGCCGGCTCGAGTTTCATGGCAGCAACCTCCCTCAATCATGGGAAACGGCACGGGGGCAGAAAGTAGTCACGTTCTGCAGGTCAGGAGGGTGAGAGCTACGATACACTCGTTCTAGGTGAGGCTTGAACACATCCACTATCCCTCTGTGTAAAGACGTTCCTACCCTGAGGGAATTTAAGGTGAAGTATGGGGTAGCTGGGAATTTCCAGCCAAAAGATCTAAGCTAATAGCCGTCCAGAGCGGTCTCCATCCCTATGGAGGAGCTAGCGGTAGGATTTAAGTGTGTACTTGCCCGGTCTGTCCCATACATCTGTGACCCATCTCAGTGCCTCTACCTCCCCCTGCTTCCCCACAGCATCATCCGAGGGAAGCTGTTGTATTTGAGTCCATTTGTCCTCCCTTTGAAAAAGATCTGCCTTGATAGTGCTTCTGACCCCACAAGTGAGGCCAACACAGCGCCCCCATATCACAGTCTTCAGAGCCTCCCATTCATTGGCCCTGTGTCGCTTTGAAGACCAGTTGATCTAGAAAAAAAATCAGTGCTTCCCCTAATGTCTTCCTGCCCTCTTAGTCGTTAAGGATCTCAGGAGAGAACCTCCAGGACGAAAGCGGTCAAGCAGTGCTCCCCCAGCCAATCTCACAGCGGACAGGGGCGTGATCAGATAAGTAGCTAAAGAAATGGTCCATTGTAAGGACCCCCACCCCCAGGGGCGAGGCTACAATAATCTACAATAGTCTACTGTGTGTATTCTGTGTGGCTGAGTAGCAGGTAAATTCCTTCTTTGTGGGGTGAGTGTCCCTCTATTTGCCACAGAACCCCAGGTGCGCCTTAACCCCTTGAAGTGATGAGGTCATCTTTGGCTTAGTGTTGTAGTGTGGGAGGTGTGCCTATCGAGTTCCCCATCTAGAGTCACCAGCTCAGACAATCTGATAGTCCAGCGATGGCAAAAGTACCTCTTGTACTTTAGCATAGAACTGCCCATCATCTATGTTAGGCCCATAGGTATTAACTATGACGACGTCTACGCCATCTAGCCTACCTTGTGTCAGCAGGTAGCGTCCCTCAATATCCGCCTCCATATAGGAAAGGGCAAACTGAACACCTGGTGCTATCCAGATGAGGACACCTCTTGAGAAGGACGAATAGTATGCGTAGTACACCTGCCCCCCTCCTTTTCTTACCCAAACTGCTACTACCTGCTAGCACCTATCTGTGAGGTGAGTCACCTGCAAGCAGGCGATATCTGCAGCATTGCGTTTGAGAAAGGGAAGGACCCTGTAACTTTTCTTATGGGTCCCCAGTCAGCCTCACATTCCAAGAGATGAGTCTACAGATTCTGGACTTAGTCATCATTATAGAAGATGTGCATAGAGATCTAGGCCTCCCTCCCTGTGACATGATGGCAACAACCCAACGAGCAACAAAACAACTGACATAACTAAACCCCGCAGCCCAGACAGGTAGAACTAACCCACATCAGCTTACGAGTCCAAAAGACACAATGTGTCAGAACGTACATCATCATAGCCTATCCAGATCCACTCTCCTCGTCTTCCTGATTAACACCGGGATATGGTGGTCTTGGGGCTTCTCTCTGATCTTTTCCCGTCTTCTCCTAGGAGATAGGTGTACTGTGGCCCTCAAAGAAAAAATAGGATATGCATCGGTGGAGAGCTCAGTATGCTGTCACTGGTCGTGCTCCTGGATGCAGCTAAAACAGTGCACTCACTCTATTTCGATGAGAACAAAACACCTGTGCAGTTTGGGTTTGTATTTGTGAAGCTCCTATTTCTATTGTTTGGTGAACCGGATCCCTGACCATCACCTCCTTATTGTACATGCACTAGCCCACGGGACTTGCCTGAAGCAATGACCCTCCTGGGCCGCAGCGGTTGGTGCAACAGCCTCCACCTCCTCCCCTGGTTGGCTGTACTTGAACTCGTTCTTCTGTATAGTCTCGCTCACCCCCGGTATGCTTCCCCTTCTTCCGTTCTCTGTCTCGGTGTCAGTCTCACTCTCGCTTTCTTCCCTCCAGCACGCTTGCTCTGTCACTCCGCTCTCCTCTTTGTTGACAAATCTTTTCCAAACCTGGTCGCCGTCCCGATGATTGTCTCCTGTTGAGTCGTGCTGACACTCTGCGAGCCATGTGATGTCATTGCGGTCTTTTAGAAAGCTGATGTAGCCATCGGCCTGGCTTACATCCATGGCCATGTTGGAAGTCTCGGAGTTTTCAGTTACCGGACTACAGACACCTGTTGCTTAAGTTGACGCACCTCCGCCTGCAAGGGTGTGTACTTAGTTTCCCCAGTCTCCACTTTGTCATCTACTTTGCAGAGCTCACCTCATAGCAAATTCTCTTGGATGGAGACACTTGCTATTTGTCCCTCAAGAGCCGTCCTAGAGTCCTGTATAGCCTTCAGGATGGCCGCCCGAGAGGGCTTGCCTTGTCACTCTAGCAGGCGCTCTGAGGTCCCTCATCGCTCTTGGCAAGTGACTCTATGTGTGGGCTGGTGGGTGGGAGGGGTTAGTATATTGCGTGATGGTTTTCCCCTGCTGATGCCACTGAGGTCTATCTTTCCCCATGGTATCTAAGGAAGTGTGGTCATCACTTATCCAACCCCCCAACACAGTTCAAGGCTCTTAGTTGCACCACGAAGACTTGAGCGGGAAGGAGCCACGCCAAAGGACCTGCGTGTTAGGGCAGACAGAGGAGCAAGGCAGGGCAACCACATCCAGAGCGTCCACGCCAGGTGCATTGAGTGGATGGGGGTTCACCACCAGCTGAGGCGTATGCAGGGTAGGAGCCACTGAATAGAGCAGTGAGTGAGGAGCAGTGAAGGGCCTGTGTTGACGGTCAGGGTCCGAATGCCAGTCGCCTATCCCAATCCCAGGAGGTCTACCCCGTCTCCTCTGGGACCGTTCCAGTCAGTATGGGGGGGGCGAGGCCCTTGCACTGAAGTCACCCCCTCGCCCGGAGATAGCCCCTTTGGAAAAAACTATCGGGGATCCCTGGTCCCCCAGGACCTCCAGGTGTACAGATCACCAGCACCCCACCCCTCCTCTTGCTGCAAGCTCCCAGCCACACCCTAGGCCTGCGAACCCCGGCTCCTGTCATCCTAAGAGGAGACCTACCAGGTGTAGGCACCTCCTAAGTTGTTCCGCCCCCCTGGAGGCGCTACCGCAGCTGCCCAGACAATCCGCCGTCAATAGCGACTGCACATCAGTCCTGCGCAGGCACCACTACAGTGCACGTTCAAGCTGCCACATCTGGTCACTTTGCACCCAGGTGCTCGCCTGCTCGTACCGCGCCCTCAGCGGCATACAAGATGCGCTTTGGACCTAGGCCACAAAGCCATAAGCCCAAAGCTAGGCCTCAAGTCTCATCCGTGTTAGGCAGGCGGCCCCCATAGTCCACGCTCTCAAATGAGGGGCTCCCGCAAACCCCTTCTCTCGGGGGACTAGTGAGCCAACATGTAACACGGAAGGGCGCTGTCGGGAAGCCCCTTCCAGCGCCAGCAAGGTGCAAGCCTTGCTCTCTGCGCCCCCTTTCCCAGGCAAGTCTTCGGTGCCATTCTCGCCCCCCCTCCCCCCTGCCACTGGACCCAAGCAGGACCCCCAGGATCCGACGCCAGCCTCCTCCGGTAGGTCACTGCAGTGTAGGGCATGGCGGCACCTGCGGGGCCCAGCAAGGTCGTCTGGTGGCCCCCAGGCACCCTCGGCCCTTCAGAAGCAACTGGGGACCAGCAGGACACCCCCCCTCAGCCACAAGCACCAGCCATATGGGTGCGATGCTGTAGGATTATGCTGCCCTCAGCGGCTGCATAGTGCAGGATGGTGAAGGATTAAATGGTGGGGAGTCGGATCTCCCTAAGGGCACGTCCTGTAGGCCACCTTTCTTGGCCACGCCCCCAAAAAAGTAATGTATAGTATAGTTAGGTGAATTTGTCAGTGACAACATTAGCATTTTGAACTGAAAAAATAAAAAAACACTGAAATCCCTCAACAGCTATAGTCAGCAGAGCTAACTATAACTTGCGCCCCCCACATGCACTGCTTATGACGTCACATATTACATCACTCATGCCACATTCTATGACATCATCCAGTGAGTGCGCTAGTTTGTTTTATAGTTTATATAGTGGCGGGTAACTACCATATTACTTTTCTTGCCTAATTTTGTACAGCCTGGGCCCAGCTAATTGGTGTAAGTGTTTTACAAAGTGCATGTGCTCCTAATGCATCGTAGGCGTATAAAGGTATTGAACGCTCCCCCCCCCAATAGGACCTAGGGGTCAGGGTATCCCTATACTGCCCTATTATACTATTTTTCATTTTTTATTTCAGGACAGGGAACTAAGTCCCCAAATCCTGTAATGGCTGCCAGCAACATTTTTCTCATGTTGCTGGCAGCCAATACGGAGCGAGTTGACCCAAGGGAAATAAAGCTCCCTGGGCCAATCGAAACGCTCCATTTTTAAATTGCCGCCCTCGCAAGAGTCTCTCGAGCCTCTGGCTGACCCAGCTGTCTAGATATACAATTATTTCTGACCCTTAATTTCTCAGAACTGCTGAACAGATTCAAACCAAATCACAAAATACACAATCTGCAGACCAAGATCTAGCTACTTGCCAAATTTGGTGTAATTCCGTTCAGCAGTTTTTGCTGTAGCCCTTCTTAAAGAAGTCTATGGAAAATGCATGTGGATTTTGCGTTTTGGAATCCCACGTTTGTCTCTGCCTCCGCTTGACAGATTACACAGCAACTTTCCATTCACAAACTAGTCAAAAAGTAGCACCTTTTTGGAAAGTTTTGTGGAAATTCGTCAAACGGTGCCAAAGTTATTAGCAACACAACAAACGCTTTTCCTATTGAACAGCTGACCAAACTATAACTACCTAGTGGTGCCGGCCAATAGGTAATATATATTTACCATCTCCATATGGCAGACCCCACTTGAATTGGTAAATAATTGTATTTATTTATTTATATCTGAAAGAGACACGTTAGTGATAGATTCCTTACCTTAGAATATCCCCAGGCGTCAGGCTGGATCCGGAAAGTTTTGCGTAGCAGTACCCTTGCGCGTCGGTAGGCGGCGTCGTGCGGCTCCGCGTCCGTCGTCGTGATCGCCGGGATGACGTCGCGGGCAGTACTTAGGCGCCGCCCCTGCGCGCTGACGTCAGTTCTTCTTTTTCCGCGCCAGCAAGCGCAGATCCGGGAAGAGCAGTGCCCTGGTCAATTTTTGACCATAATTTTTGGTGATTTTTTCACTGTTTTTTCCAACTTTAAGGTGTCGTAGGGATGCCCGGCTTCAAGCGATGCGGCGCCTGTGCGCGGATGATGTCCGTCACCGACCCGCATTGGGAGTGTCTCTTCTGCCTCGGCCGAGGCCCCGACACCGAGTCTTGTCCCGAATGCCAGGCCCTCAACCCGAAAGCTTTGCGAGAGCGGTCTCGAAAGCTCCTCGAGGCCCGGCATTCGGCTCCACGGAGGCCCCGGTCGCGTGAGAGGTCCAGGGGTCGCTCGCGGAGTGCACACCGGTCGTCGGCGTCGAAGTCTTCTTCGTCCGGTAAGTCTAAGCACAAGAAGTCCAAGAAGCATCGTCGCTCTCGGACTTCGCCTCGCCGGTCTCGCGACTCGGCTGAGGCCCCTCCCGGCACCGTCCCCGCCCCGCGGCCCCGGACTTGCCTGTGGAGTCGCCCCGCCATACCCGCCCTTCCCGGGTTCGGGGGCGGATCCGGCCAAGGTACAGGAGTTCCTGTCGGCCATGGCCCGCCTCTTCGGGCCTTCAGGCCCCTCCGGTGCGCCTTCGGGCCCCGCGGGCCCTGATGGGGTTGCTCCGGCGTCGCCGGCGGCTCCGGCCCCGGCGTCGCCCGTGCCTCCAGCCTCGATCCCGGCTCCGGCCCCGGCCTCGATCCCGGCTCCACAACCCCCATCGACGCCGGTCGACCTCACGACACCTCCGCCGGCGCCGATGTCTCCGGTGCCGCTCTCGACGCCGCCCTGGGCTCCGGGCGGCGTCGTCCCCCAGTTCCTTCCGGCTCAGGACATGGACCCGGAGCGAGCGTCGCTCGACGCCGGCTCCGGCGCCGATGGGACCTTGGGTCCCAAATGTCCCTCCTCCTCCTTATTTTGAACCAGAGGAGGACCAGGAGGACTGGGAGGGGTCTGATGACCCTCTGACGCGCAACTGTCAGTATGATGAGGACTGGACAGAGAGTCTAGGGGAGGCCAGTGGTCTGGATACTTCCCCTGACACTGGCATGCTGTCTCCTCCCGTGGCTACGGAGGAGGGGGCCAATTTTGGTACGGTGTTGCGTAGGGCTGCTGGGGCCTTACGTCTCCAGCTCCCTACTTTGACGGTCAAGCCTAACATCTTGACAGAGGTGCTTCAGCCGGCAGCCTCCTCTGCGGAGACTGTGCTGCCGTTTAACGACGCCCTCACTGACGTTCTTTTGGGCGCCTGATCCAAGCCCAACACAGGGGCTCCTGTGGATCGGAACGTGTCACGACGCCATCGCCCCGCTCCGGGCGACCCCCTGTTTCTTTCTGTCCACCCCACTCCTGAGAGCTTGGTTGTCCAAGCCTCCGCTTCCCAAACCGCCTTCCCTACCGCTCCTCCGGATAGGGAATCCAAACGCCTGGATCAGTTTGGGAAGAAAGGTTTTTCTTCCTCCAGTGGTGGCTTGCGGTCCGTTAACACCGCTTGTCTTTTGGGCCGATATACCCACTCCCTGTGGGATTCGGTGGCGGATGTTTTGCCCCAGTGCCCTGAGGAGGTCCAGGCACTGCTTTCCCGCGCCATTGCGGAAGGAAGGGATGCGGCCAAATACACTATCCGTTGTGGCCTTGACACCGCCGACTCGCTGGGCAGGTCGATTGCAACGACGGTGGCGCTCCGACGCCACGCCTGGCTGAGAACCACTGGTTTTTCAGGGGATGTCCAGAATACTCTCATGGACATGCCCTTTGATGGAGTCGGTCTTTTGGGTCCAAAGCAGACCATGCGTTGGAGCGCTTTAAGGACTCACGGGCTACTGCCAAGTCCCTGGGCCTTTCTGCTACACGCCCTCCGCTGCCTTCTGCTTTTCGCCCCTATCGTGGCCACGGTAGGGGCGCCCCTTCACGTCAGCAGCCCAGCCACCGGCCCGCGCAGCAGGCGTCTTCGCGTGGCCGAGGACGTGGATTCCGCCGTGGCGGATCGGGCAACCAGCGTGCGGGTCAGGCCACCACCTCCAACCCGTCCGCGGCCTCCAAGCCCTCCTAGTCCCTCCTTTCAGGTGCACGGCACGCCAGTAGGGGGCAGGGTCCGCCATCACCTTCCCCACTGGCGCACCATCACCTCGGACAGGTGGGTCTTGGACATTGTCCGAAGGGGCTACTCCCTCCCCTTCGAGACCACCCCCCAGCCATGCCACCTCAATTCCACCGCATGTCAGGGGATCACTTGGTGCTTCTACAGAAGGAAGTCACGGCCCTCTTGACCAAGAGGGCCATCGAGCATGTTCCGACCCCAGAAGTAGGGCGTGGTTGCTACTCCCACTACTTTCTGGTGCCCAAAGGGACAAGGAGGACATGCGTCCTATCTTGGACCTCCGGAACGTCAATCGCTTCCTCCGGAAGGAGAAGTTCAAGATGCTCACCCTAGCTCAGGTCTTGACTGCCCTCGACCCTGGAGACTGGTTGGTAGCGTTGGACTTGCAGGACGCGTATTTCCACATCCCCGTCCTGCCGGCCCACCGGCGTTACCTTCGGTTCACGGTAGGCCCCGAGCATTTTCAGTTCACCGTGCTCCCCTTTGGCCTTACCAGTGCCCTCGGGTGTTCACGAAAGTGATGGCGGTGGTCGCAGCTCATCTGCGCCGGGCAGGGGTTTCAGTCTTCCCCTACCTCGACGACTGGCTGCTGAAGGCGGGCTCGTCCCAGGCAGTCGTCTCCCACCTCCAGACTACGGCCGAACTCCTGCACTCGCTGGGGTTCTCCATCAATGTGCCGAAGTCGCATCTAATTCCTTCTCCACAGCTCCTTTTCATCGGAGCAGTTCTGGACACGACGCAGTTTCGGGCCTATCCTCCCGAACGGCGAGTCCGGGATATTCAGGCTATGATTCCGATCTTTCGGCCTTTATCCTGGGTTTCGGCACGGATGACCCTGAGGCTGCTGGGCCTCATGGCCTCCTGCATCCTGCTGGTCAATCATGCCAGATGGCATATGCGGGCTCTGCAGTGGGACCTGAAGTTCCAGTGGGCGCAGCACCAGGGCAACCTGTCCGATCACGTCCAGATCTCGGAGGGGACTGCAAAACAGTTGCAGTGGTGGCTCTCGAACCGGCAATGGGTCATGGGCAGATCCCTCTCCCTTCCCCAGCCAGAGCATACAGTTGTGACGGACGCGTCCCTTCTGGGATGGGGCGGTCACATGGGGAGAGGCGGAGATCAGAGGCCTCTGGTCTCCGGCGGAGTCCCGGCTCCATATCAACCTTCTGGAGCTCCGGGCGATCCGGCTTGCACTCAAGGCATTCCTTCCCTCTGTCAAAGGGAAGGTAGTGCAGGTGTTCACAGACAACACCACCGCCATGTGGTACTGCAACAAACAGGGCGGGGTGGGGTCTTGGACCCTTTGTCAGGAGGCTCTGCGCCTCTGGACATGGCTGGAACATCAGGGCATGTTCCTGATGGTTCAACACCTGGCAGGTTCTCTGAACGCCAGGGCGGACGAACTCAGCCGCAGGTGCATGATGGATCACGAATGGCGTCTTCACTCGGAAGTGGCGCAAGGACTCTTTCTACAGTGGGGAGAGCCTTGGTTAGATCTATTCGCCACCGAAGAGAACGCGCAATGTCATCAGTTCTGCGCGTTGGAATTTCCAAGGCGGCACTCGCTCGGCGACGCTTTTCGTCGCGAGTGGAGTTGCGGTCTGTTGTACGCCTTTCCGCCTATACCACTTCTACCCAGAGTGTTGAAGAAGATTCGGCACGACCGGGCCCAAGTCATTCTTGTGGCTCCGGACTGGGCTCGAAGAGTTTGGTATCCCGAGCTACTCAGTATGAGCATAGATCCCCCGATCCGTCTGCCTCTTCGGGAGGATCTTCTGTCGCAGCAGCAGGGGACGGTCCTCCACCCGAACCTGTCCAGTCTACACCTGCTTGCGTGGAGATTGAGCGGCGGCAGTTGATTCCTTTCGACTTGCCTCCCGAAGTTTGTGATGTGATTCTGGCAGCCAGGCGTCCCTCCACTAAGGTGGTATACGCCTGCAGGTGGAACAAATTTGTGGCATGGTGCACAGCAAAGGCTGTGGATCCCCTTTCTGCCCCTCTTTCTGAGGTCCTTCTGTTCCTTCTCTCTCTGGCCCAACAGGGTTCTGCCCTGGGTACCATCAAGGGTTATCTTTGTGCTATCTCGGCCTTCCTCAGGCTCCCTGATCAGCCCTCCCTTTTCAAGTCCCCTGTTGTTAACAGGTTCTTAAAAGGCATTACTCACCTCTTCCCTCCTGTTCCGTTTGTAATGCCTCAGTGGGACTTGAACTTGGTTCTTACCTTTTAATGTGCGCTCCCTTTGAGCCTCTGCATAACTGTCCTCTTCGTCTTCTGACTCTGAAGACTGCCTTTCTGGTGGCCATCACCTCCGCTCGGCGGGTGAGTGAGCTCCAGGCTCTATCTTGCAAACCTCCCTTTCTGTCTGTTCATCCAGACAAGGTTGTTCTTCGGACGCGTCCGTCCTTCTGCCAAAGGTGGTTACTGCTTTCCACATTGGGCAGACTATCACTTTGCCCACCTTCTTTCCGCCTCCGCATCCTTCCAGAGAGGAAGAGAGGCTCCACCGTCTGGACCCAAAACGTGCGCTCTCCTTCTATATCGACCGCACAAAACACTTCCGGGTGGATGACCAGCTCTTTGTTGGCTACGTGGGCGCCAAAAGGTAGGGCGGTGCACAAGAGGACCGTCTCCCGCTGGGTTACCTTGTGCATCAAGACCTGCTATTCTTTGGCCAAGAAGGAGCCTCCTGTTGGGCTGCGTGCCCATTCCACCAGGGCAACGGCTGCTACCACGGCCTTGGGCCGCGGTGTTCCGCTGCCGGTTATCTGTCAGGCAGCTACGTGGGCCTCGCTGCACACGTTTACTAAGACATTACTGCCTTGACAGTCAGGTCCGGAGGGACGGCTTC
Source organism: Calotriton arnoldi (assembly GCA_963921515.1). Taxonomy (NCBI): domain Eukaryota; kingdom Metazoa; phylum Chordata; class Amphibia; order Caudata; family Salamandridae; genus Calotriton; species Calotriton arnoldi. The sequence continues at coordinate 1,658,605 of CAWUFW010003369.1, forward strand.
TTTGGCCGTTCTGTCCTCCAGGACTTCCTTGTCTGATCTTTGTTCGCAGACCCACCACCGGGGTTGGTATTGCTGGGGTATCTATTCTAAGGTAAGGAATCTATCACTAACGTGTCTCTTTCAGATGCACAAGTTACTAACTTGTGTAACGATATATCTGTAAGAGACAGTAGTTAGTGATAGATTCCTTACCGCCCCACCCATCCTCCCCGTTCTGCGAACTGATTTCTAGGGTTAAGGACATCCCTTTCAGGGCCCTAGTATTTTTCAGACACCTGTGTCAGCTTCTTGCATGGCTCTGCGTTCCTGGCGCGGAAAGTCGTGTACAGAACTGACGTCAGCGCGCAGGGGCGGCGCCTAAGTACTGCCCGCGACGTCATCCCGGCGATCACGACGCCGACGACGGACGCGGAGCCGCACGACGACGCCTACCGACGCGCAAGGGTACTGCTACGCAAAACTTTCCGGATCCAGCCTGACGCCTGGTGATATTCTAAGGTAAGGAATCTATCACTAACTACTGTCTCTTACAGATATATCGTTACACAAGTTAGTAACTTGTGCTTTAGGCCCAAAGCGCAAAATAAAAAAAGAGCAGTGAGGGTGGGGGGGCAACAAATTAGCGGATGGGGCAGAAGACAAAAAGCAGCACACATGGGAGAGAGCAATACTGGAGGCAGGAGGAGCTCACCATGAAACGAACAACACAGCATGGGGGGGTTGTCGGGTAGAAAAGCACACGAGACAGCGAGCAGCACACAAGGAAAAGAGCAACATGTAGTGCAGGCGTTAGTATGTGTCAGGGGAAGAAGCAAACGAGGGAGAGAGCTGAAAAACATATCCACATGAGCAGTTTTCTAAAAGTGAGCAGTAGAAGAATGTCGGCCAATCCAAAGAATGATTAAAAAGGCTATGTTACAGAGAAGGGACTAACACAAGAAGCGGAAGCAAGCCATTGAATAATAAGCAAGCAAATGGGTGACAAGCCAGCCAGTAATAAGCAATAGGTGGCCTGTAAGTAGACTGAAAGTTTGCAATAGGTCTTAAGCATCCCAGCAGCTTTTGCGGTAAGGCAAACGCAAACTAAAAACATGGTTGTCTGTGGAACAGTCATGTTCAGTTCTATACACAGGAATTTGAAGTGCTAGAGAGGTGTACAAGTTTGGATTACTTGAGGAAAGTGGTACCTCACTAGGCCATTCTTGAAACTAGCCATGCCAGACTTTGCACCCAAACACCCAGTCCAAACAAAGACAGAATAAGAATGGAGGCAAGGACCCTACTTCCCAAATTCACTAGTCCCCAGCCTCATAATGTAAGGGCAGTACCCAGCCTTCCTGCATTAAAAGCATACGTTTTTAAGTAAGCCATAGACAATACATTCGTCATCAGGGCAACACTCTAGTCCTGTCTAGGGACTCTTCCCCCAAATACGCATACACCCAGGTCAGATATGTGCCGAAGGACCATCAAATGGCTTGTTTAGCGGGGAAGGTTTCTCCCCCCACTCCCAATAAAAAGTCATATCTACCACAGCTTCAATGGATCTCGCGCAGCAAAGTGGTCCTGGGGCAGCATGTTGGCACTTTTTAAACCAAAATGTAACTAAGCAATGAAGCTTCTTCCTGCAGTCTCTTTTCTGATCTGCCCTTCTGTCCAAGTGAACAGTTGAAATAACCAGTGCAACGCCTGATAATCTCATTTTGTCTCTCCCTGCAGGTGCCTTCAAAGCCTTGGATAAAGATGGGGATGGTAAAATCAAGGTCACCATGCAAGAGGTATGTGGTGGTACTTGATGTGCAATGTTGCTTCTTGCATCTAGGGTTCTAGAGATTGTGAAGATGGGACCTCGCATCCGAGCTGCATGCACGTTCTCAACAGTAAATAAGGGAACAGCAGAAAATTGATTTTTAATATCTAATGCATGGGTTGTCTCGGGTTCCAGCTTTTCAGTGCAGTGGGGCCGGGAGGGAGTGAACTTGTTCACATCTTTCAAACCAGGTGCTGCCTGCACAAATTACTGACTTTCTGCCCTCTCATTACAGTGGCTGCAGCTGACAATGTACTCCTAAGGAGATGACCTCAAAATATCAGAGTTCCCCAGACTGCGAAATCCGAATTAGATGACGGATGCCAGCTTGTACCTCCTGCTCTGCATTTTCTCGGAGGGAATGCGTCCCTCTGCTCCTGCGCACTCTTTACTACTTTTGAGTTGTTTTCCTTTGCTCTGTATTTCCCAGCGATAGATGAGGACTATATCTGAATATTTTTATACAGACATATTAGTTTATGTATCAACATTCATTTCTTGGTTTCTGAAATCGCATGTTACCTCTTTGAAATACTCCACCCTTATCATGTAGCGTGTTGGGGGGGTGCGTTATAGAGGAATATTGACACCTTTTTTCCTCTCATTTCATCCCTCCACATCAGCGTCTCTTTAAAGACCACTACACCTCATTTTCAAAACTAGTGCATTTGAACTGTGATGACTAAGCACATAAACGCCCGCTACTCCACCTTACGGGGTTGAGATGTGCCTTGACCTGTTGCGGACTGGTATGCAGCACTTCGACACTCTGTAGTTTTCTAAAGACAATTGTAATGTTCTTATTATAATAAAAATTGAGTTTCAAACACTTGTTATTCCCTGACCTCGTTTGCCCTGCTAGACAACTTTGTTACGTGTATTTTTTTTAATTAAAAAAAAAAAATCCACTACCAAATCATGGGTAAACATGTTACTCCATCCAGGATTACTAAATGCTAAAGCTCTGTTTTGCCTTCCTGTCACTTCTCTGTTTGCGGGCCCTACCAGACCATGTCAAAGTTGACGCTGTAAAAAATAAAATAAAAGTGTACCCTATACGCTGGGAACATGTCGGAGGTACACGCGGGTAGACACCGGGTGAAGGAAGTCTACCTTTACTAGAAGTTGGGCACCACTGAGATATGCTCAGCTGGTCCCGGTGTCATTTTCAGACACCGGGACACATTCAGAAGCACCTGCATGTTATCTGCTTGTGTTCCGGGCAGCAATGTGTAGGGTGCTTTGTTATTTTAAATTCCAGTTGTTTTTTGTTGTTGGAGTATCCTTGTGGGAGCTATCTGGAGCCTCACACCTAGATGCAAATGCAATGAAGAAAAACAAAGGCACACAGCTTGTTACTACTTCACAAGTACTTAAGAGAGGCATGGTTTTTACTTTGTTCAGTCCCTGTATATCGGACATATGCATGGACTGTAAGAATGCCCGGTGTCGTGATCTGTCCCAGTATTTAAACACGTTTACACAACTACCAATTGAAATACCACTATTTAGGTTTATTTATTTTATAGCGCTACTCATCCTAATCAAGGGTGTCAGTACTTTACATACACATTATACATTGTCAATAAATCATACAAGTGTATAAATCTATATACAGGATGTCGCATATTTTTTTTTTAAACTTCATTTTTCATGTGTTATAAACGTAAACACAACAAACCTACATACAACCAGGAAAAGTGACAGTTTGCTGGATGTGTTACATATGATAGTGAGGGTTACAAGGTGTAGGAGTCCCATGTCCTTTATACCTCACTGTGCTACATTATAAGTAGGGCTCCCGGTTTTCCGTTTAAACTGATATTTACATATAAATACAGACGGAAAACTATTTTTCCTTTGTCTGTATTTATATTTAAAAGCGGTAAAATACTAGCAAATTTTGCGCGCTGCTGTGCTCCAGCCAAGTTGACTTTCCACGCCCCTCAGCTGCAGGGCCTTACAGCTTGTGATTTGCTGGAAATTCCTTCCAATTAGGGACTTTTTTGACCTGCTGCCGTGCCCCTGAGCCAATCGTGGTTGGGGCTGGAGTGTTTGCATGTTTGTGGCCGGGTTGCTCTTGCAGTGCAGTGCAGTGTCACGTAATCTCCCCGTGACTGGCAAAAATGAATGTGTCCTTGTATTATGTAATTGGTGGGGAAAGATAAAGCGCTCAAATACCTCCGTGCAGAGTTCGCGCTATATAAATCTGCTACAACATGTGGCTGCAAGAACAATCCGGCCACAAACTCAGCAAACACTCCAGCCACTGCATCTTCAAAGCCAAGCGAAGCTTGATGGCAGCTTCACAGTCTACTCGCAGGGGCTGGAGTGTTTGCTGAGTTTGTGGCTGGGTAGTTCTTGCAGTGCAGTACACTGTGTACTGTCACTTAATCTCCCTGTAACAACCAAAAATGAATATGTCCTTGTGTTACGTAATTGGTGCACATGCTTGTTTATTTACTTGTGTAGTGAAGAAGAGTGGTAAGAGAGCTGAGAAACTTCACAATTGTCATGAGGATAGGGATTGACGCTAATAGAGGTTTTGAAGGGCTGAGCCGCCTTTCACTCATGCCCTTTTAAATACTTTGTGAAAAATTCTTTAGAAGGATTTAAAAAATCTACATCAGCACATTTAGCAGAGTTAGGCTGAATTATGCGCATAAGATAAATAAGCAACAACTACGGCTTTGTTCTATATGATATTAAAAATGCTTCAGTTCTGACATGGTGAGACTGAAAGAACTATAACAAATCTCTTTTAAGTTGCATCAAAGTAGCGAAGGGCGATACTGCTGTTAAGATTTTTTTTTTTAGGGCAAAAATGGAGAGCCCATAGGGACCCGTCTTAGCACCTGCTTTTTAGAACTGCTGATGCTGAGCACCGGCAGGACCCAGCTCACTTAAAGCCCTGGAGTTAGGTGGATCCCCTCCTCTTGTGATACATTAACTGGAGCAGTAGTTGGTCCAGGGGGGCGAGGCGCCTCAAATGTACCCTTTTCGGCTGCTGCTCAAACAAATTGAATGTATTTAGTCTCTGACTCTTTTTTATTTTGCTTGTTGGGTCGATATTCCTCGTGCAGGCCAGGCCGGGGCCACCTTATACAGGGGTCTCGTCGCTGCTAGCACCCTGGTTTCAAGCACACCCCAGAGGAAGCCTTGAGCCGGGAAGTCAGCTTTCTGATTCCATGAACCAAACCTAAGGCACAAGCACAAACAGGCTTCAAAGGAAGCAGCGGCAGTGCTCACCTGAGTGCACAACAGCAGGAGCTTATTTATATTACTGCAAATAATCACTTTGACAACCGCCCATTTTTCATAGGTGAGGTCTGTTTGAAATATCTGTAATAGATTCTCACACATCACCCATATTAAACAGAAATGAAAGGGAAACGGTGTGCATGGTCTATTTAAATGTGGAAAAATACTAGCTGCAGCGCTGTCTTGATTGCGGCAAAAATAAATGTGGATAAATACAGATAAAATGCCCCAAAAATAAATATGGACAAATACAGACGGAAATGGCAAAAAAAAAAAATACCATAAAACCGGGAGCCCTAATTATAAGGACTGCAATTTTTGAACTCCAAGTAACAAAAGGATCTCTGTGTTAAAAGCAGTCACCCACTTACCTATCTACATAAAATAAAAAACTATCCTCTACATGTTACAGGATGTGCTCTGCAGGAGGCAAATTAACCCTACGATTATTCAAAACTGGTACTAGACAAGACACAGATCTCTTCAGCAAATGTGTTAATCTCCAGAGCTATCTCACCATTATTATTCCCTGAGATTTACTGGGCACCTCTGCAGCAGGTGCCTTAACTTCATAAGATATTTTAAAATGTAGACTTTGCAACCCATTAAGCAGTGAAGATTTACTGTCACATTTCTCCTTGTTACCAATTTCTTTATGGCAGAGTTTTAAATAATATATGTATAAGGGGAGGTCCAGATGTTGCTTCTGGTTGCGTCACTTTTTTTTATAGCACAACCCCGACACATCGTCTTATTTAGTTAAACATTGTAATGCACTCAAATGTACTCATGATAGACCTGCTAAACATGTGTGAGATCTTAAGATCTGATGTAACCTCTTGTGATGTCACTTCCTGTGAGTTTATTGGTTTTGATGCCACTTCCTGTGATGCCACATGCGATGTCAGGCGCCAAAATGTCGCTTATACACTGCCTAACTTGGTTAGTCCCCCCCACTGTGTGTAGGTCTTGTGCCCTACCTTTACGCCTTTATTGCGTGTATGTGCTGTATGTTAATGAAACACAAATATGAAGGAAAGTGCCCGAGCGAGGCTGGTGTAAACACTGGAGAGCATATCCTTCACAGGAGTGCGCACACACCATGGTAGTCAAGGGGTTGCCATGGAAGTATTGACGTAGATTTTAAATCCGCAGTTTTTGTTGCTGGTTAGTCTGTCGGCGTCAGGCTGGAGTTGTAAAGCCAGCATTGCTAAAGCATTTGTAAGGCGGGACTTGTTTGTAAAGGGGCGAGGCGGATCCGTGTCTGTAGTGCAAACATCCCATTGCTATCTGTCATTGTCTGAGGTGAGCCAGAGAGGCAGGTGCGGTTGTTCCTGTTATGCTGGAGAAACCAGCTCAGGTCGGATTGAGAGGGCATGGCGTTTGGGAAACCTTTTTTGAAACTATGCAATGTTTCAGGAGCCTCAAGAAAGCGGCAGCGAGGGCCTCGCCCTAGCTGTAGTGCCTCGGGGACAAGATTCCGGGGGAGGAGAAACTTGTATTTGCATGTTTACATGAAACAGGATCACCGCAAGGCAAAGTTTCTATTTACTGGCAGTTCACGCGTTCCTGCTGCCACCTTCTGGCCAGAGTACTGTATGGCACGAGAGCGCACATAATTTTTTTTTTTAAATTTTCACACACAGGCCAAAAACGCAGTGTGTAAAATCAACTATTTAGAATGTATTTAGAATGTAATTATCTTCTGGTAAAATTGTTAAGAGTAAAAATGGACTCCCCAGTTTCTATGTCGATCATCAGCAAGCAGCATTAAAACATTCAAAGCCCCAAACCCTGCTCAGTGCTGTTTTGAGGTCCCTCATTAAATGGTTGTCCTTTTTTGTCTTTACTTGCTTGTTTTCCCCTTGAAATTGGGGGTTCTTCGCATTCAGTCTCTGAGTCCTCATGAAATGTAATCTAAAAACAGGGCTGGACATGGTCAAAAAACAGGCGGATCTCAGACTGCAGAATGTTAAATTTTTTCTGCCAGTTACATGGTCTTATCCTGTTGTCTTCTGTCTTGGATATCTGTGTGTTGATTATTAGTTGTTTTTTGTCTCTCTCTCTCAAACGTGGGATACCAAAGAAGCCACTGCAAGTGATGAGCGCAAGTTGCGAGCTTCTGCTGTCGGATGTCTCCATCCCTTCCGCCATCCTGTGTGTGTATAAATGTAATCTTTACTGCTGATGTGTGTGTATACAGCTCAAATCAAGTCCCCGATTGTGCCTCATGCTATCTATAAGCATTCCACTGCCCCAAATGTCTCGATGTTCTAGTGTCAGTGTTTAGTATAATTTCCAATTTTGATGTTTTTTTCTGTTTCATTGTTAGTTTGTCCCTGTATCTTCCTTGCCCAGGACCCCCATGGAGCTGTGACAGTTTCATTGTCTCGGTGCCTGTGTTTCCCTAGTCTTTTTGTGATCTCCACGTCCCCAGTGTTCGTGTTTCTCTGCACAAATGTTACTTATGTCCAATGTTCAGTATAGGGATGTCCTTTGCTTTGTGCAGATGGTGTCACTGACCCAGTGTTGGTGTCCCGGTCATGGTGTCATGGACTGTGTCCGGTGTCAGCATCTCCGCTTTCTTTCCTCGAGGTCATTTCAAGATCCAAAGCTGTAGCCTCTCTTCTCAAGCGAGCACTGCAAATGCACTTCATACACTTCGCTCTTACACTCGTTTAAATAATGTACTGCAAATCTATTTTTCAGCACACTTGAGATACTTTTCGAAGAGGTTTCTTTGCCTAATGACCTCTTTGGGGGGAAAAAAATAAACAGAGAATCCTAAAGCTTGCTATTTCAGCAGCTCGTCTGCAGTGCACAAAACAGGATTTTTTAGACACTCTTACTATTTTTCAGTACTTTGAAATCCCTTCTCTCCCGAAAGCTACTGTGAAATAAACCAAAAAGACTTTATAAACGAACACAGGGTTTTACTGGCATCTATGGTGACAATGAATGGACCAATAAAACAAAGAATGAAAAAACAACTTTCTATCTCATTTTTATCTCCCTCTATTTTTAAGTAAAACCTCTCAGGTGCCTTTTGCCCTTGGATTCTTTATAGTTCTCAAAAAGATTACGTTTGTAGCATGTTCTCTGTAGGTAACATCCTCTGCACACTCTTGCTGTCTAGTGGTGGGTGCCGATGTATGCAAGTTGATTTTCTTCGAAGTCTTTGATCGCAGGTACCTCGTAACTCCACCCTGAATCGTACAGTGCACCAAGACCGATTCCATCTTCGGTTTATTTTTTCCATTTGCCTTTACACCCATGTATTTGAACATCTCTTAACAATGTAACACTTTTTGGATTGGAAAAGAGTACAATTTGGAGTCTCCTATATGAAATAAAGCTTCCAGTTGAGGAATGTAGTGGTTATCTATGGTCCCCTTGGGAGGTCACAGTGCTCCTAAAGCCCCCCCGTCTGCTGCTTCGGGCTGTATACCCACTGTGACCTTCCTCGGGGTCCTTGGACATATTTAGCTGCATTCCTTTTTATGCAGTCTCAAAAGTCCACTGATTCCTCATGATCCCTGTGCTGCTGTCAGTTTTTACGTCTTGTGAGGTATTGGCGGAGGTATAGAATCCATCTTGAACGGAATTACTCGAAAGTGCTCTCAAATGAAGTAAATTAATTTGACTTGAATCACACAATTTAGGCATGTGGGTGAGCTGGGATTTGAACCCAGGTTTCCTGGTCACACTTAGGGGCATATTTATCATTGTGTTGCGTCGCCCTTGCGCCATGCAAGGGTGACACATCACTAAAGTTAGATTTATCAACCCATGCAAGGTCACCTTGTGTGGCCCTGCATGGCTTGATAAATGTGGAGTAATGCACGGCAGCGCAAATCGCTGCTTTGTTACTCTGCCCCAGGGGGGCGTTCCATGGGTGGAGCGTGGGTGTTCCCGCGCATCCACCCATGGATTTTGATGCATTCCCAGATATACCATTAGTGGTAGACCTGGGAATGTGTCAAAATGCTACGCTTCCCCCGGGGAGGAGGGGTGTAAGGTTATTTCTCCTAGTTTTTTCCTCTTTCTATGTGTGCTGCATTTTGCAGCACACATCGAAAGAGGAAAATGCCTCAAGATTGTTAGCTTTTTTTGCAGGAACGTGTCCCTTCCTGCACAAAAACAATCCTGCTTACAACGCAGACACCCTTGCATTATAGTGCAAGGGTGCTTGCGTTGGTGCTAGGCAAGCAAAAGTGCCCCAGCGCTTGAAATGGACAGGAATGTGCCATATGATGTTAAATACAGCACATTCCTGCTCTTTTCCTTTCACGCAGTGCAGCAAGGTGGCTTGCTGCGTTGCGTGAAACTATGATAAATATGCCCCGTAGTGTATTTAAGCAACTGACTAGATTACTTTCTTTTTCTCAATTCCCCTTTAGCACCAGAGAACAGTGGCTTTGTACAATTCTGTCAGATGAAAAGTAGACTCTGTAAAGTAAATACTGCTCACAGGTTAATTTGACTCAATATCGATTTAAAAAAAATAAAAAATGATTCATATTGAAGGTTAGGGACCACGGGAAACCATATACTAACATCACTGGCTTTCTCAGACTTTACATAGCTAATCAATGCAGCAGTCGAAGTGCAATAAAAATAAATGAAGTATTGATACTGTGATCCTGAGTGCAATAGGGACAGGGTCACTGAGCGTGGAGGTGGAATCGTAGGTGTGGCTAAAAAGAACAAAATATTCAGTGACTATTATATTGCTCTTTCACCATCGGCCAACTGCATATAAAATAATTCACACCTTAAATGAAAAATGCAAGTTAAACTAACCGGTGGGAAATACACTATTTTATATTATGAATCCTCTGTTGATTAATGTGATCACTGCAGATGTATGTGTGGGCAACCAGTTGCACATGGAATTTAATCTTGTTTGGCTAGCAGAGTCTAGTGACTTGTGTATTTTCTGGTGCTAATATGTCCCTGCCACTCACAGAAAGCACTGTAAGTGTATAAGTCACTATTTTAAATTTGCATTACACACCATATAAGATTGGCTGCTACAAAATGTGGAAATAAATTTAGGTTAAAGGCAAAGTTATTTGAAAGTGTACGTTTTAGTAATATACAGATTGCATCTAGAGCAAACAGTTTTACAACTGTCCATTCTAAGCACACCCTTCACAGCACAGCTTGGAACACCCTAATATTACCGCTCCAAAAGAAGAAATCTTGGCGGCTTAAAGTGAACTCTATCAATTAACACCTATACCAGCATTCAAGCAACCTTTACACGTGCAGACTTAACCAGTTGCCCACATTTACATTTCTTTGAAGCAGCCCTGCACCCTGGCTCCCCCTCCCTCTGGATCACTGCAGAGAAGATGCCCTCCCTTCTGCTTCAGCTGGGTCATCTCAACAGTTGTAGTTAACGTTTATCCTTTAGCACAAAGGCTAAAATTGCTGTCCGTGGACACTTACTTAACAGGCATGAAAGTAAATTCACGGACAGTGTGTGAAAATTACAGACTGTTGGTCACCCTAGATGCAATTGTGTGTTCTTCTGTCCCAGGATCAGTTTTAGGATCTCCTTGCGCAGTGTTGTTTATATGTCTGTGTTTTCCTGCGCCAATGTAGGGGTCCCTTCGTCCAATTGTAATTCCTCTCTCTCCACGTCTCTGACTCTTATGTTTGTGTCTCCCAGCTGCATTGTTGGTATCAATATTTCACTGTGCCCGTTTAACCCATTCTTCTGGGACTGTCTTTATCCCAGTGCGGCTCACGGGTTCTGAAGGTAAGTTCACCAGAGACTTTAAAAAAGAAGAAACCTCTGGACTTAGTGGTGATAGCAGTTCTTTGGTGGGTCCACTGAAGAATATGCTGATGCTCCCTGGTGTTCCCTTTCAGAGTATCCAGATTATTTTTGGATTATACAAATTCTCAGCGCCTGCAAACTCTGTTCTTTCAGGCGCTTGGGGTCTCGAGTAAGCTGCAGTTTCAGCTAGTATAGAATACTTGTAGAATTGCAGTTCTCTTGGGCTTCTTTGTGTGTATCCAGGGACTACTATGAGCAGAATGCCTTTCGAGTTCTGCTCAAAGCACCTTATTCGGTATCATTTGTGGAATCTGTGTCTTCCAAGAGGACATCCTTAATAGGCTTGCTAAGATTTCCTACTGAAAACCCCATAGCTGCCAAGGTTTCAGATTGCTATGTGTGACATTTTCATAAATTCAGTGTCATTATGAGTGACATTTCAACAACTATGAGTGACACTTTCTTGCAAGCAAAATCAAGCAATGAAGATGAGGGAAACCTATAAATACCAAATGAAGCAAATGAACAACGCCCATTCTGCAGGAGAGTGTGGTAAAGGTGTGGTATGTAGCCAGTGGCGCATTTTGGACTACACTGTTGCAAATATATTGTTAAAACATGGTGTGGTAGCACACGGTCATTTACAGATAGTACATATTCTATTGAACTAGACACACAATCTGCTCTGACAGTTTTACTGATAAAGCTATGTAGCGCAAAACCGATAATGTGTGGATATCGGGTTTCTGCAAATATGTATTATTTGCACATCAAATAAAGGGCCAGATGTATGTTGGGAATCGTTTGCAATCACCAAATAGCGAATTTTTGTGATTCGCGATTTGATAATCACAAACACCAATGTACAAATGTGTCTTTAACACACTTTGCAGTTCCTAGTGGGTCGCAACTAGGACTACCTCATTAATATTTATGAGGTAGGTCTCGGTTTGCCACCCATTGTGAATCGCAAAAAATCACAGGGATAATGGCTGCTGGGGTCAGCCCACCACCATGTCTGTGATTGGTTTTCAAGATAATGTTTTTTTTCTTAAAAATGCAGCCCATTGTCCTTAAAGGAAAAAGGGATGCTTTTCTAAAAGAAAAAAAATTCTTTTCATTTTTTAAGAGTAAGCAGTGGTCCGTGGGGCCACTACCTGCTCTTAAATTTTTTTACAAACATTCGCAAAGGGGAAGGGGTCCCTTATGGACCCCTTCCCATTAATAAATGGGTTACCACCTACTTAAAGTAGGTGGTAAAATGCAAATATTTTGCAACTACATTTCGGTCGCAAAACATTCACACATATCCCTGCGATTCGGTATTAGGAAGGGGACGCTCTAAACACGCCCCTTCCTAATACTGAATTGCAAACCCAATTTGTGATTCGTAATTGGTTACCGAATCGCAAATTGGGCGTTTGTATATTGAAAAATGCCTTTTCTCATTTGCAAACGGCCCGATTCACGAACGAAAAAAAGCTTTGTACATCTGGCCCAAAGTACCTTGATCCTAATAGAACTTTGTTTCCCTCGCACTTCACAAGTACAAAAAAATTTGCTTTATTTGTGATTTCCTAACTGTAAATGTATTTTGAAATATTTGTACAATTCACTTACAGGTATTTAAATTTTGTTGTGTTAGGAAAGATCTGACATCCTACAGCCTTTCACATTCCCTGTACCCCAACAAGATTGTTATAGTTCGCTTTACAAAATCCTCTAATTGCATTTAGAGAAAGAAATGTAAATACCAATCTCCGTGTTTAAAATATAAGTAGCTATGTGTCAGAAGACTAGCTTGACATTTGACTTTGAACCCACAGCAAATGTGACAAGTGAGCATATAGTTTCTGCCGGGGTACAGACACTAGTTGACATCTGCATTAAATGCTCACCAAGTTGCAATTATTGCACTAAAATTGCACCTCCTGGGTCCCCTGACACAGAACGTTGACGCGTCCACACGCTGCAGCACCTATAGAACAAATCGTGGTCTGTGGCGGGCGGCCCAGGAGGTGCGTTGTTAGTGCAATAATTGTACTTTAGTGAGCATTTGATGCAGATGTTGACTAGTGTCTGTACCCCGGCAGAAACTGTACGTACGCTGCTAGGAGGTGAATGGTCAGATGGCATGTTTGTCCTGAAGAGACCCTATAAAATGATATACGGGTCGAAACATCAACTGTTTTAATGGGATTTTCTGAATGTACAAATTATATTGGACACAGTAGCCAATGATCATATCCTGGACTGTTGTATTTTACGATAAAGTTCCAGACATCTCTTTGTATATATGAATCATTGTAAGTAATGCACTTCACTGCACTCCTTGAGCACTGCGCCGTTTGCACTTTACTCGCTTTGGATGAGATGTCTATGGTTGTAAGTAAAGCAAAGCAATGATATTGGCTAATGTAGAGATTGGATTTGGAGTATTTTTGTGTATTGTATAAAGAATCCCACTGAACCATTGTTTCTTCTTAATGTCAGAGCAGGGGTATAGAACTTGCAAATTGTTTACTATGTTTACCAAGCAAGTATAGTTCTAGGGACAATTGCAGCCCCTCCCCTCTCAGATCGTTAAAGCTAACAAGGATCTGGGACCAGTATTGTTGAATTATTGCACAATCCGACACCATGTGATAGAAGTCAGCTCGAGATGAACCTCAGATCGGACAGACATCTGATGCCCCGGGGTAAATTCTGGCTATCCGGCTGGGGCAAGGTAAGTCTGATGGACATAGTTAAACTGTCTGTATTTCAGACACTGTTTTTTATTAACTTTCTTCCCATTCTAGTGCGTAAGACTAACCCTAGTCAGTCAATTGTGATTGAAAATTGTGTTACCACTGTAATTTGGTATAGTTGTAATCCATATAGACAATAGGTTCCAACACTGTGTATAGGCAGACACCACCTTCTGACCCATCCCATGTGTCCGCAGTGCCTCGCTCCTGGGAGGCTCTGCCCAAGATGGTCCACATATCTTCTCCAATATTATTCAGTAGAACAGCAAATGTCAAAAACTGACCCCTGTGAAGCCCTTAGTCCACACATGGGTCATCAAAGAAGCTCAGAGTCCTTTCCTTACACAAGTCCTCATCTGTTTCTGTACCTGCTTCAACCCATGGCCTCTAGTTAAACTGCACCAGCACACTGCCCTAACCTACAAGTGTCCGAAGAAGTATCTCTGGAGAACAGAACATTAATTCCAGTGCGCATCAAGTATTTCTTCCAGCACTTTAGAATGGTGTGTAATGCTCTGGAGGCTACTCGAGGCAATGGGGTATGTCCCCACAGCACACCTTGAGGCCTGTGCTAATCCAGAAAGTTTCTCATCACCACTGCCTCCGCACTCATTGCTCCCACCTACCCACCACATCAAACACTGGAGCTGTGCTGCACAGTAATTAGCCTCATATTTCGGAGCATCCATGCCTCCCCCACCTACACAATGGACAGTCTACCACAGCGCCATCCTGCATCTGTTCTGGAACCCACAAGTGCACGCCATTCCCTAAGTAACCTTCAGTTACTTTCAGAGAAAGAGCCATTGAGGACTTGGGTGTACTACATGATATGGCTGTTGTGTCTTATCGTGGAGTACACTCGCAAATACCATCTTGGCTCCAGTCAGGCTCATTTGTATCACCTTTAGCTCAACGCTGGGTAGCAGTGGCTTCGAGCAGCAATGCTTGACAAAGGAACTTTGTGTATAGCATTTAACAACACCAAATAATGAAATAAGGAAGCCACAAAACAAGAAAGAGCCACAATAACAGTTTATAAAACTAAAGCATATTTTTATGAATTTTTACAGTCCTTGGTCATCAAAATCCAAAGGAGTGTTCCAGAGATACAGATTTTTGAAGAAATAAATACTTTTAAATGCAACCGCAAACAAGCATTGATCAACAAAAATTTTGTAAACTTTTGAAAAGTTTGAAACAGTTTGGGGACTCCGGCCTAGCTTGGGTGACCAAATCTGACAGGGTAGAAGACTAGGAGTCCAATAAGGTTACAGGAGAAAAAGATGCTCACAGATGCACCTGGTGCTGTGTGGTCGGCCTGGGGTGAAATGCGGTTGATCCCTCGGTCCATGGGTGGGGTGAGGCGACTTTGACCATGGCACTTGGGGTCCCACGGCACCCTCTTTGTGACAGTAGAAGGCCAGCTGTGGCTGGGCAACCAATCTCTTGACACAGCAGTCACAGCGAATATCCTTGGTGGGAGCTAGTGTTCCTCTTGGGCAACATATCAGGTCTCTGATAGCACTCCTGGGTCCAGCAGACTCAGGTGCAACTTCCCGTGATTCTTCAGAAGTGGCTACTGCTTTGCCAGTTTGCGCTTCTTCAGCTTTGATGTCCCTGGTGCTGTTCCAGGGGGCCAGCCGACTGACCCTTGGAGTCACTTTCGATCTGGGGCCGGGAATCAAGTTTTCCCCAATCCAGGAACTACAGGAAAAGTTCAAACTCGCTATCCCACAGTGCAGCAGGTGCAGTACTTCCAACGATTCATCCTCTATCGTGCAGCTTCAAAGGCAGCAGGGCAGTCCTCTTTAGGTCCGCTCTCCAAACCCAACATTACTGAAGTTCAGGGTGCCTGTTTTATCCCGGGAAAGAACCCTCTAGGGGACAATGCAGTCACTAGTCAATGGGCTAGTAGGTCCCCTCCTCTTTGGTGACAAAGTTCCTCTGATGTGTGGCATTTGGCAAGCCCAGAGTGCAATATTCTTGCCACTCACAAGATGTCTGACCTTACCCTCGAGTGTCAGGAGCTTGGTACGCCACTCAAGAGGTGTGGGTACCTAAGGGCTACAAGCCCTCAGGAAAACCAGTTTGGGAATGGGGTTTCCCCTCTCTGTCCCTAGCTTGTCTGTGGGAATAAAAGGCATCCTGCTCAGCTGTGTTACAGGTGGCCCTTCAAAGGCGGATTGCCTTTTGAAGCAAACCTTTTGGGCTAACACCCAGAGTTGCCTTCCTGGGAGAGGAGGTCACACCTCACTGTGCAGCAAGTGCCTTTATTCCCAAGCCTGGGAGTCGGTCACATGTCTCCCCAGGTGGGCAGAAGGCTGTCTGTTGGCCAGGGCTCGTGCAAAGTCACTGGACCAGCTGAGGCACAGAGTGGCAACTTTCTAAAAGTTGCTGAACTTGTATAGTGGCAATCTCAACTTGGGCATCAAGTAGGATTTAATGCCACAATTAATTTGATTTTTTTACAGTACTCCGTTGGGTAGTTCTATCCAGAAGTTAGCCAGGCTGGGATGCCAGCCGGTAACCCAATGTTAGCCAATTGGGCTACTAACTTTCCTCAGCAAAAGGACAACTTTAAGGGGTTTGCTACTAAAACATATACAAACCTATATCTCTTGCTTAATAATATACAGCTCCCTGCCATAGGGCTCGATAAGCCTTGCTTAGAGGAGATTTACAAATATCATTAAGGAAAAGGTGACTTTGCTATTAATGGTAATGGCAAAGTCGAACTAGCAGTGTAGACACTGCTCTTCCAGTCTACAGTGGCAGGCTGGTGACCATTTTGTCCTTTGTCACAGTTTGACATACCTTATGTGCTGGGTCAGAACACTGGGGTCTGGTTAGCAGGCCTCAACGCACTCTGAGTCGAAAATCCAGCAGCTAATAGTCCAAGTTGGACAAAAAGTAGTGAGGGAGGGGGGCTGCAAAAAGGCCTTTTTTCCTTACAGCCACAAAATAATATAATAGTTTAGGGAGTATCAACATCTTAGTATTAGTGATCCGGCCCATTAGTGACAATGGCAGTACTGTCCAGAAGGGTAGAGACCGTCTGGTAGATGCAAACACCCTACCTAAATTACCTGCGAATAGTTTTGAATCACAATAGATTTTTATCCCTAAATATTTGAACAATTCTGGCTTCCACTTGAGGGCCGTGTCTAACCGGTCCCAATCTTCTGAGGAAAGAGTTTGTCCAAGGGAAACGCACACAATTTTCCTCAATCAATCTTTAAGCCTCAGACCTGGCCAAACTCAAGGAGTGTAGCTATCACCTCAAAGGCATGTGAGAGGGGGGGTCTTTAAGAAAAAGGAGTGCATAATCATAATGTGGTCTCTACTGGGAAGCCTTGTACCCAGGAAACCAAAGGCTCCATGGCAAATGAGAACAAGACCGTTGACAGCGGGCACCCCTCTCTCGTACCCATGAAGATAGGCCATTGATGTAAAACTGTGCAACTGGTTTATAGCACAGCGAGGGTAGCATATAAAGAATATGGATCCACCTCAGTATGCCAGCACACAACCCTATATGTTCAAGAACTGTAAATAGTTAAGACCGCAACACTGAATCAAAGGCCTATTCTATGTCCCATGATGCCACGAATGGGCAATGGTCAAAGGGACTGAGTTCATCACACAAAATATTCTCTGAAGCTCCAGATGCGTGTTGCACCTGGAATAAATCAGTTTTGGTCTGGGGTGCATAAGGAACACCATCACCTGCAACATCCTGCTTGCTAGTATCTTGCCTAAGATTTTATTGTCTTCATTAAGTAGAGATACAGGCCTAAAAGACTGACCGTTCAAAGGATCTTTATACAGTTTGTCATTACGATCAGCAAGGATTCCCTAGTTAATGGGGGCAACGGTACCTATTCATAAGCCTTTGTGTATAATTGCTGAAGTTTAGGGGTGACACACTAAAGTATATAAAAAAGTGATGGATGGAATGTTTGAATGAATCTTAGTCACTGGTAATTACTTGAGCTGAATCTCAGTTCATCATTATTTTTCACACCATAACACCATAGTTTGGGCCCAGCCATATGCAAATCAGTCTTGACCCTGCTCCAATTGGAACAGTCCAGCTTGAACTGCCCTGAACCAGAACGCAAGCAACCCAGGACCAGTTTTGCCCCAGTTAGGGCTCATCAGCCAGGTATAGCTTGGTTCCCGTGACACAGTGTGCACAGGACCCACGTTTGGGCATACGTGTCACACTTAGGGCAACACAGTGAAGAGTACAAAAAAGTGATGGATGGAATGGTTGTATTAATCTCAGCCCCTGGTAATTACTCAGTGCCACATCAGAGTCCATCATTATTTTGCACACCATGCCACGACTGGAGCATCCAGTTGCTGGTTGGAACCGCTTGCCATAGATGGCACCTGGGCCCTATAACACCTAACAAGACAATGCAAACATTTGTGACCGCAACAAGCAGATTCTGGAAGATTCTCTACACTGCTCAATGAAGCATATTTGTTAAGAAATTTTTCCTTGCGCTCATGACTTAGGGTGAGAGGGTGCTACTTGAATGGTCTTGATGTAGACCACGTTGGAAAATCACTTTAATAGGGGTTGAAACGTCGACGCATTTCCGTGTTGACTTTAACAGATATGAACTGTAGTCCATTTAACTTGTACTCAAATTCTGAGTCCCAGATTCCTTACCTAAGAGGACATTACGACCACATTTTCTGTGTCTTTCCACACTTGTGCACTTCTATTTCACCTTTGTCACTAACCAACTATGTAGGAAGGTGGAATCTGACTATATGGTTGCCCCCACTTTTTTATGGTGTTTTGCTGGTTTATGACTTAGTTGGACTGGGATCCTGCTATTCAGGACCCCAGTCTATCTGCTTTCTCTGTAAAAGGTTTCCATGTGCCTTAGGCACATCTCTGATTGGAATCTGGAGTGCCCTTATAAGTCCCTAGTATATGGTATACTATGTACCAAGGGCATAGGTACCTCAGAGGCCTACCAGGGGCTGCAGCATGTATTATGCCACCCCTGGGAGGCCATCCAAACTGACACCACAGGTCTGTTACTGCAGCCTGGGTAAGGTGGTGCATGCACTCCTTACTGTGATATAGGTTACCTATATCACTAAATACATACACACATATAAACCTATAAGTCACTCCTATGGCAGGCCTTATCAATCCTGAAGGCAGAGTGCGTGGTTCCTATGTGAGAGGGTGCCCCTGCATGAGCAGGGCCCCTCTGCAGCGTTCGGAGACCCTTCTCTGATGCTGTTTGTAGTGCAGCCTGACCATATACTCTTAAGCGCATTATAACCTCGCGTTAAATGCTAACTTTGGAATGGCTGCACCTAAACATGTCGTGTTTGGTGTCAAACATCTTGGAATACTACCCCCCCGCCAATTCTGGCGGCGGGGGTAGCATTCCACCCTTCTAGAGGGAGAGACATGTTAACCCTGGCCTGGCCGGTAACTTCTTTCTAAAGCCCTGGCATCACAAAATGGATGCTGCTGCCACAGACACAAGCCTGGCCTCCTGCTGCTGGACTAAAATCCGGCAGGGGAGGCCTGGACAATAGGTTTCCTGTCCCAGGGAGGTGTGACCACCTCCCCAGACAGGATAGTGTGTATTGGGGCTGGGCGGGAGCACTTTCTGGTGCTTTGAAGTCCTGCACTGGGGGCACATTTGGTGTCCCTGTGCATACCCCAGTTCAAACCGGATCAGGGCTTGCAGCCCCTGCTTTGGCGCGAACTGGACAAAGGGAAAGGGTGTAGCCACCCCTCTGCCCTGACCCACCCATAGGTGGGGCCACAGAGTAGTCCAACCCCTATCTTTAGTATAAAGGTAGGAACCCAGTCCTTAGGACTTTAGATTATCCCTGGACGAAACTCTGTAACTGAATCCTGGACCTTCGACGCTCTACTCACGATTAGAGGACAGAAGAATCTCCCTTGGGGTCAAGGAGTGACTCCCTGCTTGGCAGGCACCAAAGAAGCATCTGTCCGGTTCGCATTTCTGAAGCTCCTGCCGGACGCCGAAGTCATCGCATCACCAGAGGTGGATTCTCAGACTTCCCGAGGCTACCCTGAGTCCCCAGCAAAGCTGAGGCCCGTGGCTATCGTGGGTGACTTGAGACCGTGACCCCTGGACACCGAGCACATTTGCAAGTCCATCCTCTTCTGGGTCTCCCAAGAAGTTGTGCTTTGGGCTCCGAGTAGCCCTAGCCTCCAGCACCACCTGCACCGAAGATCACTGGCCCCCACTCCACGAGTGTCCTGTAAGCCAGATCCACGTGCGGCGTCACGAGGCTCCTTCGTGGTCGCTAGCCCGTTGGCTAGTAGCCCTTAACGAAGGCCAATCCTTTTCTAACTTGGCATCCTGGTTGCTCCAGGCCTGCCCTCACTTACCCTCGCTGGGTGAGTTCCACAGACCTTGCTGGTCTGCACCATCGACGATCTACATCTTCACCAAGACTTGCCGTTGCCAAGGCTTGTTGGGTCCAATCCGGTCGCCGACACCTCAGCACTCGACAGACATCGTGTACCAGCCCGAATCCTGCTCCTGGTCGCCGACAACGCCTCCTGGACCTCGTGGCTGAAGAGTCAAGACGACCGTCAACGCACCTGAAGCACTCGACATCGGTGGGCATCTGTCCATCGCCTTCCTGGTCACTGGCTAGTGACCCAGACTCTGTCCCCTCTGCTTTCAGGTTCTTCAGAACTCCGATCCACTCTTGGATCCACCCGGACACTTTTCACTTGGTCGCCAGCAGCACTTTGCAGCAGATCGCCATTCAAATCGACGACGAAACCCGACCCCGAAAGGCACCTATGCACCCGGCGTCCCTGGTTGAGGTAACACGAGTACTCCGGTGCTCCCGTGGGTAGAGACTCTTCAAAGTCCTAGATCTCAAAGGGTTTGGTCCAAGTCCTCTTTTAAGTGTCCCTTTTCTCTAATTTCCCGATCACGACTTTCTCCATAGAAGTCAACGGCGTATCGCGGTTGTGTATTTACACTGCACGCGTCCCCCGTGGGTCCCCTGTGTCACTACCTTGGGTGGTTCCTTGTGGTCCAAGCACTTCAAGAGGCTCTAGGCCTAGTGTCTAGTTCAGTCGTGGTTCGCATACCACTTTATTGGTATATGGTTTGGTACGCCCCTAGGGCCCAAACGTGTATTTGTGCTATTACTGTGTTTAAATAACTTCTAACTTATGTACTTCGAACTCTAGCCTCATAAAGAGACTAGAGGGGTGTGTTTAGCAATAAATACATATATTTTGAATATATACCTGGTGTGGTGCTCTTTCATTTGGTCACTCAAGAGATTATAGACTGGTAAAACAAGCTGCTTTACATTCCTTCAAGACTTAGCCTGAAGGCTGCTCTCCATAGCTACCACTAGGATAGCTTTCAATAAGGTTGTCTTTAACCTATCTCCAATAAGGGGTTGTTTGGACTGGTGCAAGGTGCCCACTATAATTAGTGGACAGCATATGCCAGGCCAACTTCTCACAAACATCACTATGCCTTTTTTTATGCAGCACCTACTTGCTATATTGTTTTATTGATTAACTGCCAACATTTATTAAATAACTATGTCTACAGTGTTTCGAAGATTATACATGTGATTTTGCATAGGAAACACTGACTGCATTTCCTCAGAGGGAATCATTGTTCTTGTTGTAAATATTAAGTAACCACGTTCCCAGGAATACTGGGATCAGGATTGGACTGGGACAGAAAATAGGCCCAAGCACCAAAATATAAGTGGGCCCCATTAGCGAATCAGATGGCTAAGAAAGTGGCCCACATTTGGAAATCAAAACAGTTTTTCTTTTTTCCAAATCATTTTATCAAACAGTTGTTCAGCAGCACAGAAATGGTTATACAGCATTATTTGACGACACTGAATACAGTGAATACCATTTTGACATCTGCGCTCAAGACTGTATGTATGGATATAAACAGCATCGGCATTTTGGCATAAATATCCTTATCTAATACTACTAATCCCCAGGTTCCAGACCCACCTACACAGACCTATTTGGATGAGAGCCCTTAGTGGCCCCTATATGCCACCCACCTTCCCCAAACTTTTTCCCATTTTTGAGGGCAACCCCGACTTTGGAATACCACTTTTTCAGCTGCACCGCACCAATGGCAATCAAAACAGTTTTGGTTTTGTAAAGATACGCTTAATAGCTGTTTTGTAAGTTATTGGAGGCAGCATACATATGTCCTTGCTGCAGGCAATATTTGTTTTAATACTGGGGAAATCAACAGTAAAGACTGGCCCAGCCGACAATAAAACAGTCCCATAAACAGCCAATAAACCGACCCACAGACTGACCTTTCAGACCGGCCAGTCGGGCACTGCCAGATTGCCCTAGAGGCCAGTCCGACCCTGACTGGGTTGCCCCTGTTTTTCTGTTGATAATCATATTCTTGGCATAATGTTGGCATTCATAGCCTCATGTTAAGCCCTGACATAGTGGTGGTAATTCTCAGCATATTGTCAACATCCTTGACATGATGGCAACAACAACGCTAAGCCTATTGGCATTGTCAATGTTTGACAAGTCTGACATTAGCCAACACCTTTGTTGTTCCACAATAACACTTATAGTTTATTTCGAACAATCATATGATCATTACAACAGCATACAAAACATACATTTAAATACAAAACTTTATAAATACATACTTATATTCGGGGGCTTTCACTCAGCCCTCTACATCCATCTGTCTGTTCATCTGTCATTCAGCTTTTTCTTTCACCCTTATAGCATACAGTACAGGACAATGGATCAAAACACTTCAGCTATTGCCTCAGTTCTTTGTGAGTGACCGCATTCTGCCCAAGCATAATGTCATCATCCACACAGAAAAGTGTCCACTTCAGTGCAGGAACAATATTTTCTTTATAATTTTGTACTTTTTGATGGAAATAGAGAAGTGATGCTACTCGCTATCCAAGGTACCTGTTTGCTCTTGAGAAGTGCCGATACTCTCCCATTAAATGTATTGCAGTAGTGCTGGTACTCTCCATTTCAATTAAAGAAGTGTGATGTGTAGGTACTCTGTACCAGATAGTACCTACCCATTTAAGGTATTGTCCGTTTCCTCAGACATTCCCTATCCCGGTGACCGTACTTCAGGTCTTGCCACGCAATACTTCTAAAGCTGCCCGGTTTTCCTTTTTAACCACTTGGTGGCACTATTGTCAAAGACTTTGAAAGGATAGTTAGGCGAAGCAGTGATATGAAATTGCATTACGTTCTCTTCTTGCTCATCTATTTTTTCAGTTTTTCCGTAGACCGTAGAGTGGTCAATAAAGTTTTCAAGAAAGGGAGCAAGCACTGGCTAAGCCAATATGCTGGCCTTGGCATGCGTGGCAACTTTTTTTTCTCTCTTTAATACGAATCCTTCAGAAAAAAAGCAAACCTATAAAAAATTAGGAGTGGATTAGAGCCCAGGCATTGCCAGACTTGGCACTGAAGTGCACTCCTTGTCGGGCAGCTGTGCACATGTGATGAGGTGAAATGCCATCCCTCGCAGTGTAAGGCAGCCAATGAATGAAGCGGGTTGGCCCACTACCCTATGCTGTGGTGGGGGATGTAAAATCTGAATGACAGCGGAACAGACACAGACCAATGGATGCAGAATGCTTACTCAAAGGCCCTGTATGATATATCTATGAATGCATTTTTTTAAATTAATTTTTGGTAAAGAACGTTGCTGACAAAACAGCTAAAATTGCCTCTAGACCAGACCTAAAAAAAAAACGCACGTGGAACACAGTGCTGTGGTAATTTATAGGTGCCGTGTTTTACTCAAGGCAAATAGTTCACCAAAGAGATGTATGCGAGGGTCCTGCATTCCAGCATAAGTTCACCCTTCTTTATATCTACCTTCAAGATCCGCAAAAATAAAATTCCAGAAATGCACTAACTGCCTGTACGTGTGACAAATTAAGAACCATTTTCAGACTAATGGAACTAGTACTTGAAGACTGTATGCATTCTTCTTTCTATTTTCTCATTCGCAGGTTAGAAGAGAATATATTGATCCCACAACCCCTGGAAACTAAAAACTGCAAATAATGCACCATTGTTAATCAAACAACTACCATGCAGTTCTTCTTCCCACACTACAGCAGCCAAGCCCTTTTTTAATAGCTGCAGTCTTGTTACGTGTGCTCCATGTTGCATTATTTTGTTTATGCCTTCCCTTTAGCAAGATGGAAGTTACCTCTCTGTAAATGTTTTCTCATTGACGAGGTTCTTGTTGTTTGCCACTTTACATTTCTCCTGTATTAGCCTTCCTTTCCTTTTTTTTTTTTAATTATTATTACGGTGCCATGGCTTGGCCCGTGCTCTCCTCTTGCAGGACAGCAAGGCTTCAGAATCACACGTGATGCATGGGCAAGTGCAAGGGTGCCCTGATATTCCATCACATTTGGAACTCTCATGTTTGTGCTGTCAAACTGCTCATGCATTCGAGGCCACTTTGTATGTCTGTATTCAATCAATCAATCAATCAATCAACACATTTATAGAGCGCGCTACTCACCCGTGAGGGTCTCAAGGCGCTAGGGGGGAGGGATAAAGCAGCTACTGTTCGAACAACCAGGTCTTAAGAAGTCTCCTGAAGGTCAGCAGGTCCTGGGTCTGTCGCAGGTGGATGGGGAGGGTGTTCCAAGTCTTGGCGGCGAGGTGGGAGAATGATCTGCCGCCGGTGGTCGTTCGGTGGATGCGTGGGATGGTGGCGAGGGTGAGGTCAGCGGAGCGGAGCTGGCGGTTCGGGGTGTAGAAGGTGAGTCGTTCGTTGAGGTATGCTGGTCCGGCGTTGTGGAGTGCTTTGTGGGCGTGGGTGAGGATCTTGAAGGTGATCCTCTTGTTGACCGGGAGCCAGTGCAGGTCTCTCAGGTGGGCGGTGATGTGGCTGTGGCGAGGGGTTCCGAGGATGAGGCGTGCGGAGGCGTTTTGTATGCGTTGGAGTCGTTTCTGGAGTTTGGTCGTGGTTCCCGCGTAGAGGGCGTTGCCGTAGTCCAGCCTGCTGCTGACGAGGGCTTGGGTGACCGTCCTTCTGGTTTCGGTGGGGATCCATCTGTAAATCTTGCGGAGCATGCGGAGGGTGTTGAAGCAGGAGGAGGAGACAGCATTGACTTGCTGGGTCATGGAGAGCGTTGAGTCCAGGATGAAACCCAGGTTGCGTGCGTGGTTGGTGGGTGTCGGAGGAGCTCCCAACGTGGCCGGCCACCAGGAGTCGTCCCATGCGGAGGGGGTGGAGCCGAGGATGAGGACCTCCGTCTTGTCAGAGTTCAGTTTCAGACGGCTGGTCTTCATCCACTCTGCGACGGCCTTCATTCCCTCATGGAGGTTGGATTTGGCGGTGGCCGGATCCTTGGTGAGGGAGAGGATCAGCTGGGTGTCGTCGGCGTATGAGATGATGTTGAGGTGGTGCGCTCGGACGATGTTGGCGAGCGGTGCCATGTAGATGTTGAAAAGGGTCGGGCTGAGGGATGATCCTTGGGGTACGCCGCAGGTGATCGTGGTGGCTTCGGATCTGAATGGGGGAGACGGACTCTCTGGGTTCTGCCGGTGAGGAAGGAGGTGATCCAGTTCAGGGTTTTGTCGCGGAACCCTGCGTCGTGGAGGCGTGTGCGTAGGGTGTGGCAGCAGACGGTGTCGAAGGCGGCCGAGAGGTCCAGGTGGATGAGGGCCGCGGTTTTGCCGTTGTCCAGCAGGGTCCTGATGTCGTCGGTGGCAGCGATGAGGGCGGTTTCGGTGCTGTGATTGCTGTGGAAGCCGGATTGGGAGGAGTCCAGGATGTTGTTCTCCTCCAGGAAGTGGGTTAGTTGTCTGTTGGCGGTCTTCTCAATGACTTGCCGGGAACGGGAGCAGGGAGATGGGTCGAAAGTTCTTGAGGTCCTTTGGGTCCGCCTTAGGTTTCTTGAGAAGGGCGTTGATCTCGGCGTGTTTCCAGCTCTCCGGAAAGGTGGCTGTCTTGAAGGAGCTGTTGATGATCTTTCAGAGTTGAGGTGCGATGATGGAGCTTGCTTTGTTGAAGATGTGGTGGGGGCAGGGGTCGGAAGGAGAGCCGGAGTGGATGGTGTTCATGATTTTGATGGTGTCTTCGTCGTGGACGTGGTTCCAGGAGAGCAGGAGGTCGGTGTGTTTGGTGGGTGTTGAGTCGGGGGTGTCGGCGTCTGTCGTCGGTGTCTGGGCGTCGAAGCTGTCGTGGATGTCTGTGATCTTGCGGTGGAAGAAGGTTGCCAGGGAGTCGCAGAGTTCTTGCGACGGCGGGATGTCATTCGTGCTGGAGCTGGGGGATGCGAGTTCTTTCACGATGCTGAAGAGCTCTTTGCTGTTGTGTGCGTTGTTGTCGATGCGTTCCTTGAAGGAGGTCCTTTTGGCGGATCGGATCAGTTGGTGGTGCTTGGGTCTGGCATTCTTGAGGGCTGCGTGGTTGTCTGGTGTCTGGTCTTCGCTGCTCCTGCACGGTTTACAACAGCAATGGAACATGTACTCAGGGAGGCCCACGTTTTTAGGAAAATGTGCCTAATTGTGACCAGTTACTGCCTTTTAAAAATCATAAATAAAAAATAGATGCATAAACAAATAGGTACAGAGGATGTGGGTTAGCACACAAAAATAACCGACCTAATTTCTCTTTTCTAGTGTCCTAGACTAAGTCTCCTAAGTGGGAAAAGATACAGTGTTCCCTCATTCCCACATCCGAAGGAACTTCATTCACGATCCTTGCCCATGGGTAGGCGAAAAGTTCAAAATCCTCATTCCTCATCATCGAAACACACTCAACCCCATTCTAATTCTATGGCCAAACGCTGTTTCCTCAACAGATCATACTCTTACTTGAAATCCGGTGGAAGTGTTGCCCAATCAAGGACCATTTGGCCTGTAGTTATCATCTGAAGTCATAATCGAACACAGAATGATTATATGAATTGTTGCACAATGTAGGAAGATTAGGACTAGTAAAGTTTGAATGTAACAACATTTGCTTCCATTCTGTGTGCACCATTCTTTAACACTTTTGGTTGCGTACACAGGTTGTTCCAGTGCCGGTCACCATGTGATGTCTAGCCAAAGCAAAACAATCATTTAAGATATTTGCAGTCAAAGGAAAATGTGCAGCACCCATCTATCACTGTAGTGACCATGTTTGTGTGTCCACCAAACATCTGGCTGATAGAGAGAAGAATGGGATGCATCGCATAGAGACCCTCACAGATCTAAGACCCCATACCCCCATGTGGATCTTTCAGGTTAGAGATCGTTTTAAAGCTATTTAATCAGCGACCGGCCCGTGCATGGAAACAATGCATGGTGAAAAGCAGGGGGTTCAGCAGAAATAGACAGGTCACATCACACTTTAATTTCAGGAAACTCAATGGAACATCTTGTGGTTGGTTCAGTTAAGCTGTTTCATGGAAATAGGTCACATTTGCCTTCAGTTTCAGGAAACTTGATAGAACATTTTGTGGTTAGTGCAGATGAGCCAGCGCACCAAATATGTCACCACAATCTTCATCTGTTAAAGAAATGAGCAGAGATGCACCAATCACGTCAGAGCTTGCTTCCCCTTTAAGCGCTGAGGTTCATCACACCCCTGCCTGAGAACTCGTACAGAGGATGAGACACCAGATGTCTCATCCTGCCTTAGAACTTACTGACACACGTGCACGCTTCTGCAGAAACTACATGTCCAAACTTAAAGGTCAGATAGCCTGGCAAAAGAAACCACACATAAAGGTCAGATAGCTTGACTCAGCATTTTAGCAAGATATGACCACGCGTTGTGTGGTTACGTAAACATGTGCTTTTGTATGCTTAGATTCCGAGAACTTACACCCACATGGTAGGTTTCTGTTTGTCATTATGGAAATTACTAAAGGTCACTATGTCATGTGACATTGTACTTACTTTGTGGTTTGTGATTTCTACCTAAAAATGTTGCTGCATATGTGTAGTACTTCGGACATCGGGTTGCATCTCCACAGAGGTGACTGATCTTCCCTACAAATATAAGACCAGGTCCACTAAAGTGCCGTGGGGTCCCCTCATAGAACACCAGGTCGAAGTCTTCCCCGTAGACAAAGACCGGATAGAAAAACACTGTAAAGAATGTCACAAAGCCACTCAATACCACACACACCCATAGGCCCAGGAGCCTGCCACTCCTCCCACTCAGAAGAGGCCCCGAGGGAGACCCAAGGGCAGTACAAAAAAAGCCACACACAGAAACAAGTGGTAGGTGCACAAGCCCAAAAGAGGCCAAGAGGAAGGCCTCGAAAATGGTCAAACCCAGAGGGTCCTAGTGATAACAAAGCAGAAGAGGGGACATCAAGAGAAAACCAGAGACACCCTGTTACATCCTCCTCAGTTGACTCACGTCATCAAGGTAGTTAAGTGTCATACAAGTCAGCACAACTGCCTTTCTTTGCATACCCCATCACCAATACGGAAAACGCCCCCTTGATAACACACATACCACAGTTTGGTTAACTAGTGAAACATCGCCACCTTCGGGCCCCTGGGACGTTTCCAGACATTGCACAGAGACAGACCACCTGCACCTAATGAAACTACAAGAAAGTGCCCCAGCATGAGAAACAGTTGTAGGAAACCAGAGGACGCACACTGACAGGAACAGATTCAATATACAGACAGATATCCACAGGGAAGCCTGTCATACCCCAAGCATTGATACTGATAGCCGTAAACCAGCTGCATCTTGCTTCACACACCACTAGAGACATGTCCCTCCAAATAAGACAAGATTGGTTTGTTGCCAACTTACATGAGAAGATCACAGTGTACATACACACGTACAAAGGGTGCCAATAGTATTCACCAAACCCCACTTTCAAAGTAGTAGCTTCCACAATACCTCAACCACAAGGTTCCTTTAAGGAATTGCACGTTGATTACATTGACATAATAGACAGGTGCAATAATTAGTGCTACCTCATAGTTGTAGTCTGGCCCTTCTCAAGGTGGATCGAAGCGGACCTTATGTCCACTGTGATCAGGGCCAGCTCTAGGGTGGTGCGACCGGTGCCACCGAATCGGGTGCTGACTTTGGGTGGGGGTGCTGTTTGAAAGTATATTATGGTTTTAAAAGCACCTGCTGCCGTGTTCCTTGCCTCCAGCAAATGTCAGGCAAAAATAAAAATGTCAACATAACTCCAGTGATTAATGTTCTTCCTGGACAGAGAGCTGAATTTTGTCTATTGGATGTTTTGACTAATTGTAAGGTAACTCAGAGTTTATATGCCTGCTGCAAAGAACATGCACCATGCAGATCACAAAGTGCATAGAATGTATACAGGTCAGTGGGTTACTGCTTTTGTCAGAGAGATCCTTTTGCTACTTATAGTTTATAAGTTAAAATCCTAATATAGAACTGTGAGGTATTCACTTTCATTGAAGAGTTGCATGCACACTGCAAGGTATAGTTTATAACGATATGCTTTTTTTTTTTCGCCCAGCCTTTCATTATCCTAATGTTGCAAAAAGCAGAAATCGATTCTTATTATTAAAGAGAACCCCCAACCATGGTGAAATTTTAAATGCTTAGTTTGTGCTTCGCCAGACCAAGCAATCTTAAAGTATACTGCCTACCAGTATGGATGACATGTGACTCTTGCTTGCACCTTGTAGTTCTCTGTCTTATGTAACATTTCCTATACACTGATTTACACACGTATGATTGATCTTCTCTGTATAATGTGGGTGTAATGTAAAGTGCTCTGACACCCTATACTGGTATGAGTGGCGCTATAAAACTAATCAAATGCATCTGTTGGAGAGTGTTTATGGAGACTTGAGGGGCACTGTTAAAGGGTGGTATTGAGGGAATCCATGGTGGTCATCGGGGGCGCCAACAAACATTGTCGCACCGGGCGCCATCAGTACTAAAGCAGGACTGTGTGTCCACTATGATGCCAAGTCTGCTGCTAATTTTCTGGTCTGCGAGGTGATACCCCGGTGGGATGTTCCTCAGGGGAATCGGATTCAATAATGGTACACACTTCTTCAATAATAATCTTCTCCCACCTCACCACTTTGTTAGAAATGACACACAAAGTCTCCTCAGCTGACCACCCCCAAAGCAATGGCATTGTGGAGCGTCTCAACGACCTCCTAAAAACAACAAAAATAAGTGAACTGTGTGAACATTGAAAAAGAAATGGTTGCACTCTCTCCTACTAGCACTGTTTGCTTAAGACACCCCAGATCGTCATTTGACCCCCACATCAGATTGTGACAGGGACAGTAATCTCGTATTCAGATTTTCTCAAAATGAAAGGCCAGGCAGTACAGGAAAATGTACTTATGTCTGCGTGTCCGGCAGTGCTTAATTTATGCCAGTGGTTTCCGGTGCTTAGCATTGGCACTTATATCTCAGGGCCGGGACTATTGAATTGAGAGCCACAGGTATGCTCCAGAGGAGCGTTACAGGTGCTGACTTTGTTCATGGTGGGGTATTGGCCGTTGCTTGAGGCTCGTTCCGAGCCGGTAAGCTGCAGAGCAAGGAGTGAAGCGGTGAGCGGGGTTGTGGCTGGAGGCAGCTTTGAGGCTGTGCAGGGACAGGCAGGCCTCAGCGCGAATCTGCTCCCGGAGACTTCTTGGCAGCGTGAGAGCTAGTTGGGTGTCCCCATCCCTGCCCCCAAGGAGCAGATGATTTCGATGAGAGCAAGCAGAGCAAGTGGCAGAGGACACCGTCATGAGTCCTCTAAACCTCCTGTGAGCAAGAGAGAGCTGGATAAAAGGTCAGAGCAGTTGGAGGTGAGAGATTTAAGACAAGCCAGTTAATACCAAAAAAGGATACGCCATAAGAAATAAAAACATCTGATCAATCTTCTATGTAAAATGTGGTCTATGTTAAAATTATATACATTTTCAGTTTTTCCCAAGGTGATTCATCGAAACTTCTCTGCTAACAAACGTGCAGATTACTGCTGGGGCTTATGGTAGGAATATAAACGGCCGTGATTAGCACAGAGTCAAATACCATACTTGTGTGTGTATTAGGAAAAATGTTGCAACGTAATTTGTGTACAGTTGCATGCATTTACAGTAATGCAATTCAAATGGCGCTGTCTATGGATGCGAGGTGGATATGAGCTAATCATTGGTATCAGCGTCTGATTCCCGGAGACTGCATGGGTGCCTTGTGCGGTTCTCCAACAGGGCCGGACTGGCCGTAGCGGGCACCGGGCGTTTCCCCGGTGGGCCGCCAGGGTGGGGGCCGTTTTTGTTACCGGGGGTCGGCAATATCAGCACCCTGTAACAAAATCAGCTCGGCTGCACCCCCCTCCCCCTAGGAGGGTGGGGGGGGCTGGCCGAGCAGTTTGCCAGGGCCGGTTTCGGTTCCCAGTCCGGCCCTGTTCTCCATTCATAATCAGCCTTGCGCGTTACACGTCCATTAACAGTCCTGTCTCACATTCAGCAATCCCAGACAGAATACAATGTGTGATATGACACAGTTGTAATTAAATGTCGCTCAAGGAAAGAGATAAGCATCAACAATGATTCCATGAAAAGCCAAATGTTCTCTGATGAGCTCTTTTCCTTTGTGATGTACATATGTTTTAAAGTCTACTTTTGAAATATCTGATCAGCCATAACAAATAAAGAAAAAACAATGAATGGCATCACTCAGCAATTGCATATGATTTCCTTTCGTTATACTTTTTAGTGTGGCATCCCAAAGAGAATAAGCTTTTTAGAGATTTAGCAAGCAACACTAAATTAACGCATTTCACTCAATTAAGGAGAGCAGGGGCTGCCAGAACAAGGACCCATGGTCTGTAATTTTGAAGTCAAGACATCTGTAATTGAATTCCTCCACACTCTTTACTGAGTTGGCTGGCCTGTCATTCTTTCAGTGTTTGCTTTATTTAATAAATTCCAAAGTATAAATCATTAATGACCCATATTAGCTCTCCGTTCGCCCAGTGGTCTCCCTGTATAATTGTTAGCCTGTCTTCTTATCTATTAGGCTGTGCCTCCGTTTCATTGTATGTTTCTATGCTTCCAGGTCTGTGTCCTAGTCCTGTGTAGGTAGAGCATCCAAGACAGTGAATGCGCTGTTGCAAGAAATATTGTGGGCTTACTAGGAACATACAGGAGCTTAGAGCCCTCCCATTGATTACAATTGGTTGGCTTTCCTGCCATTCTCATTTGCCTGCTTCTTATTCGATGGCTTTCCTTGTCCATCTTGTGTCTGCCCCTCCAAAGAGCACTGCCAATTTACTTGCGTCCTTCCTAGTGCTTAGTTTGTGCCGGTGGTGTGCGTCAAGCGAGCCTAGGGTCTCAAGTTGGGTAGAACCAACCCAGGTCCGCCCTCCTTTTTCAAAACTTTTGCAGAACGGGGAAGGCAAACTCGAGAAGGGAAAGCCTACAGGGAATTCAGCTCTGACCCCGCAGGGTTTAGTATCTGCCCCCCCCCCAATTGGTCTGGCGATAATTATAACTCTAGGGATGTCTGGAGGAAAGGAAGTAAATCAACGGAACTTATAAAGATCACCCCCTCTCTACGCTCCTTTAAGGTTCAGTCCAAAAAGTGAGAAGCACATAACTCCATATCCCCTTAGACCTATCCTAATGGTCAGAGCAGAGTCACATGAAAGCTACACCAGAACGGGTGGGGTGGGGGCAGGGGAAAAAGGGGCTCTTCCTCAGTATCTGCTTTTCTTCCTCCTCTGCACACCTCACTCCTACGCTTCTCTCCATTCTTCCTTCACTTTCTGCCCTACGTCTGTGTTTCCTCTTAATCATCGCTTCCCCTCATTAACTACTTTTCATTTTTCACCTTTCCATCTTTCCATCTTTCCCTTCCACTCTTCTTTCATGCGCTCCCGCTGTCTGCTCTTCTTCCCTTGCTTTTCTCATCTTTCCACTTTTCATCATGTCACTCTAATCTTGCACTCCCAATCTCTGCTTTCCCCACTTCTCTTCACATTCTTTGTCTACCTTTGTATCTTTGTATCTTTCGTTGCCTTCAGACCTCTTCACTTTCCTCACTCTCCCATTTATGTTTTTCCTTCTTGTGCATATCTTTATATCCACCCCAGGAATCTATGTTTGATCTCAGGGTCATACATTTAAATCATGGTGCGGCCACTCAGTCTTTTATCTTTCTGAGGTCGATACAATTAGTGCCATTGAGCTGGATAACAACATTTTAAATTCAGTGTCAAAGCTCCCCTCTTGTGAATATGTGCTTTACAAATATACATGGTGTGTTAAAGACACAGAAATGTATTTTAATATTTTGTTGTTCAATTTCTTTGCAATATTGTCATTATACTGTCATTATTTCCTCTGTCCCTCCTTGATCCAATATCTTTCATACTCGCATCCATTCCCCTGACCTCCTTTCTTTCCTTCGTCCCATCTTTTTCCTTTCCTTTTGCTCTTCCTCCGCACCTCCAGCCAATGCCTACTTTCTTCTTTCCATTATTGCTTCGATACATCCTCATTCATTCCCCATCCTTCCTCACTTGGTGCATTTTTTCCTCCACTCATTCCTTCCTTTCTTTTTTCCTGCTCCTTCCTTCATCACTTCTTTAATTTCTTCCTTTCTTATCCTCAACCCTTCATTCTGCTTTTCTTCCTCCTTTCCTTTCTTCTTTCTATTCATCCACCACACATCGTTCACTTCTTTTCTCCCTCTATCCCTTAACTTCCTCCTTTCCCTTTCTTTTCAGGTCTTCAGCTTCTGGGAACTCGAGGAGTTGGCTCTGATGTATTGAGGCTTGTGGATGTGGGTGGAGCCAATAAATATAGTGGGTGGGGCCACTGGAGGAAGTGGGCAGAGCCGGGGGGCAAGTGGTGTGGCCTCCTAAAAAAAAATGTAAGCACCTGCACTTAATATTTTACAAATAAAGCACTGGTGTCCAGTGACACAAAATTCATCAGCCAGGGTCTCCTGCTCTCACCGCTTGTACCTTCACAGTGCCCAAATCCAAACATTTGTGTAATCTTTGAGTGAGCCTGAAAGCTTTACGCCGAGGAGCACGGACCCACCAAAGGAGTATAACAACTCCCAGCGCCGAACCTGTGCCTCCGCCTCAGCTGTCACCTCTTCTCCTTTCATCCAACCGTGCTCGGGGGTGCGCCAACCTCAAAATTCTAGGAAAGTTGCGGTTATGCTGACGTACATATTGTGGTTAGTTCAGTTGAGCTGTTGCACTAAAATAGGCCAACTTTACCTTCAGTTTCAGGAAACTTGATCGAACATTTGGTGGTTAGTGCAGATGAGCCATCGTACCAAATAGGTCACAAAATAGGTCACCACAATCTTCATCTGCTAGAGAAATGAGCCGAGATGCACCAATCACGTAAGAGCACACTTTCCCTCTAAGCGCGGCGGTTCATCACACCCCTGCCTTAGAACACGTACAAAGGATGAGACACCAGATGTCTCATCCTGCCTTAGAAAATACTGACGTACATGTGCACACTTCTGCAGAAGCTACACAGCCACACTTAAAGGTCAGATAGCCCAGCAAACGAAACCACATGTAAAGGTCAGATAGCTTGACCAAGTTAGTATTTTAGCAAGACATGACCAAGCGTTGTGCAGTTACATAAACATGCGATTTGTGTGCTTAAATTCAGAGAACATACACCGACACGATGGGTTTCTGTTTGTCATCATGGAAATTTCTAAAGGTCACTATGTCATCTGACGTTTCTACCTATAAATTTCGGTGCCTGTGTGCAGTATTTCGGACATCAGATTGCATCTCCACGGTGGTGACTGCTCTCCCCTGCAGTATTTAAGTAAACCTATATTACTTTGCCAATTGTGTCTTGGTTTTTCTTTCTCAGATTTCCCTCCAACATGGACCTATGAAGTCCACATAAATTCATCGTCGTTTTATGAACCCTTATATAGTGGGTAATGTGATTAATCCTGTAATGATATGCTTATGTCTTTTGTACTTGTGCTTTTAGTTTCAATCGGTTTTTTATTGTGCATTTAGTAGATATGAATACAACGTATAGGCGGGTATACCCACCAAAACTTACCCCCCCACACACACACAACTCCCGTCCCTCACTTCACCCCTGACCACTTACTTATAGGATTGGAAATATTGCCACCCATCAATCACCCTGGCACATTGCCATTCCAAACAAGGACATTGTGGTGTAATCACCAAAGCCTAAGGCTCTAAGACACTGCAGACAGGTAAGGCCCATGTAATCTGAGTGTTACCTTGCACTGCATTTACCACAATGCCTCCTCCTTTTGTGATTGGCCCCTGTAATCTATGTTCAAGTATAGTAAGGCCGGGTTTCAGAAATTGACCAGGTTTTCCTGCCAGGTTGTGTGCAATTTTCCCATGACTCAGTAGGACCAAAAGTTTGTATAGCCAAAGTTTGTGGAATGCAGTAGCAGCCTGACCCCAGAGTGATAAGGCAGTGTTTTTGACTGCTAAAAAAGGTGGGATATATGCCTGCCCACCGGGGAGAGCAGTAGGTATATACCTTCCGCAGGTCTGCCTAGTAGAGGGACCTCCAGTATTTTGTCTATGGTTTGACCATGGATTTTACACTTCACACCTCACGCCCATTACTCCTGGGTCTTCATTTGTCTGGTTTCTGCTCCAGTGCTGGTTCTGGGCATGTCAAAGTCTTTGTGTAGCATCCACTGGAAAGGACCCCAGTTATTTTATCTGTTGAATTTGGTTGGTTCCAGTCTGGAGAAATATCCTGGAAGAAGTTCCATCCCATGAGCGCTTAAGACTTCTGACATGTATTTCAGAAACATCAACTCGTAAAATCTGGTCTTTTGCCACGCTGGGGGTGGGTGAAACATCATCTTAGCAATCCGCTTCTACTCTCATCTTGTGATCATGTGATCAGTGGTAATGGTCTTAGAGGTCACACAGAAGGTGAAACACTTGTTTTCAATGTCTGATGAGATCTGCACTATTACATTGAAAGTATCCCCAATTCCCAAGGATTACTTTCTCTTTGCATTTTCAAGTATTACAGACCTGGACTTGGGATGGCTTATTCTGTCATGCTTCATCACGTGTCCTTCTTTTGTAAGAAGCCGTTTTGTGTTGATTCACCACGTTTGCGATTGTATACAGAGGTAAACACACAAGTCATGTTCTAAGTTATGAGGGTTTAAATCACAGTCCATGTACATCTACAGAACTAGACCTCTTATGACTGTAAATCAGCACAGTCCTATGGTTAAATGTACATTAAGGAGACTATATGAACCCGTGAGGCTAGGAACTAAAGACTAAGACCTAAAGGTCAAGGCATTTTATTTTTTATAACTTGTCTCTTTTTATTGCTTTTAAACCATGGGAAAGACAGACAGCAGCATTGACATCACAGGAGGCCAAAAGGAGTAGAGGACCTTCACTGATTGTGGCATAGCTTCTGCCCCACTCTCCGTGCCCATCTTCCCATCCCATCCCCTAACAAGGAAACCCAATGCGAACTATCCAGGGCTCCTTACAGAAATGGTCCAGTAACATATTGCAGTCAGACACAGCAAGGGTTGGATCACCTGGGATTATAAGTGGCAGCACCAATCCTGCTTTTACCTACACGTGCGTAGACAGTATTGTCAGAGATAAATACGAGTACAGGTTCAAGACCCTTTCAGTCATGATGGACATGACAACATAGAGTTACCCACAGATAGAAAGGATAATGGTCTTATGGCCATCTTGTAGGATTTTGGACAATCAATCCATGGCTAATATGTGTTACAGTTGGAATTGCCAGTGAGCAATGGAGGGAGGTTTATTCATTTCCCATTGAGATGCCAACGTAAGTGGCACTATGCACTTTGAAAAACGATTGTTTTATTGCTGGGGTCTGGTGTTGTATTTAAAAAAAAAAAAAAAAAAGGAAAATTATCCTGATGCAGCTGAAAATTGATAATGTTTTATTCATTAGTTGCACCTGGGCTAGCTGCTCATGGTTGGTTGTATGTCTTTCATGCATTTTAAATATCTTGTATATTTGTGTGCATGTGTGCCTTTTATGGTTTACCAAAAAAACGAATAAAGTTTATGAACTGAACTGCCAACGTAAGCTTTGCTGCCTCAAGGCAGTTCCACATCACAACTCTATCAGATTTAGATTAGTGTTTTAGCAGGGGTGAGCGTAGACTTACAATGACAAATGAGACTAGGTCTGAGATAGCATAGCCTAATATTTCTTTCATGGCGGCTAATATTTCATCCCAAAGTGGTCTAATGAAGGTGAATGTCCACCAGCTATCTGGATAGTCTTCCAGTATACCACAGCCTCATCAGCGTAGTGGGATCCAGACAAGGTACAGCCTATGTATCCTGCAGGGTGGACATACCAAACAACCTTTAATGGGCCTCTCCACCGTGCATGCTGGTAGCATCCTTCTTGATATTGCCCCACAGGTGTTCCCATTGTTTTTCAGGAATATCACTACCTATAGCAGCCCTCCATTTCCCTATGTAGGCCAGACTAGGCCTCATTGGTGAATCTGTCAGAATGAACTAAATATTTGATACCATATATTTTGAACCGGCTGCTCCTGCAATGAACTTTTCAAATCTTAAGCCCCTTATTGCAGCCGCCTTGATTGTTGGAGGCAGGCGCGCAACACCCATAGGGCTGAAAGGGCTTCAGCCCCCGCCGTCGTGTGTCTAAGCCCGGGCTGCTGCAGCTAGAGCTGCTGTGGGCGCGGCTGGGCAGTGTCTGGAGTCTTATCTCCAGCATGCCGGAGTTTTTCACAGGTCTTTAAAGACCATTTGCATATTTACATACCTTTGTAAACTGTTTAACAAGGCTCAGTTTTTTTCTGGTTTCAGTACCCCCTGGGCCCTCACTCTGCCTATTCCTTACATTTGGATTTTACTTTTACTGCCATAGTGTGAGAATGCATTTCCTGAATAGAAATATAAAGTAGGGTTGCCAAAAGAAAAATACCAGCCTTTTGTTGTTTAAAGAGCCTGCAAAGGCCTTGTCTTGACACTAAATAGGGTTATAAATAAAATCATATGTATTCATTTGTAATGTGACTTTTCTGTCTTTGTTCCCTTTAGTTATCAGTCATGGATCATTCAGGCAGCCCTAGAACACAATTAAAAATGCTTTCTATTTACATTTGCTGTTCCAAGTATGCACAGATAAGTGCCGAAAATAGTCTTTAGGTGGCTGCTTATTCTTGTAATGTCTGGGACATCAATATAATGAGCTGGCCATATTTATTTCCTCCACCCTCGATCCCTGAACAGGGCCAGACTGGGAACGCAAACCGGCTTTGGCAATTGATTCTGACCGGCCACGGGGGAGGTAGTGGGGCCCGAGGGGGTGCACGTGGAAAACACTGCAGCTGCTTTTAGTACAGGGGGCCAATATTGCAAAATTGTAAAACCGGCCCCCTGTACCAACAAGCATTGGAAATGCAATAGGTCTCGCATTTGTTTAAGTTAGAGCGTTTGGCTTTGCTAATGGTATTGTATTTTAGCTATGTGTTATTGGGTGTATGGATGTGATGTGTAGTGGAATTATGTGGTTTGGATTGTAATTGTTAGCTGTGTAGCAGTATGAAGCATAGAGTTAGGAGGAGA
The DNA here is from genome assembly GCA_963921515.1 of Calotriton arnoldi. Lineage (NCBI taxonomy): Eukaryota > Metazoa > Chordata > Amphibia > Caudata > Salamandridae > Calotriton > Calotriton arnoldi. The sequence continues at coordinate 1,696,841 of CAWUFW010003369.1, forward strand.
AGAATGTGTGAAGATTTGGGAAGGAGAGTGAGGAGGAGAAGAACAGCATGAGGGACAATGAAGGAAAGTGAGGAGGAGAGTAGCATGAGGCAGAAGAAAGGAGAGTGAGGAGAGGAGTATGAGGGAGAAGGAAGAGTGAGGAGGGTGAGGGTAAGGAGCAGACAGTGCAGGGTGAGTGCACAGGGGTAGATGGCAGTGGGTGAGCGCACAGGGTAGGTGGTGTAGGATGAGTGCGTGGGAGCATACATTGCAGGATGAGTGTGGGGGAGCAGATGTTGCAGGGTAAGTGTCAGGAGCAGATGGTGCAGGGTGAGTGTCAGAAGCAAATGTTGCAGGGTGAGTGCATTTGAGCAGACAGTGCATGGTGAGAGCCAGGACCAGACGATGCAGGGTGAGTGTGCAGGAGCAGACAGTGCAGGGTGAGTGTGCAAGAGGAGAAGGTGCAGGGTGAGTGCATGGGAGCTGACGGTGCAGGGTGAGTGGATGAGAGCTAACTGTGCAGTGTGAGTGGGCAGGAGCATATGGTGTCTGGTGAGTGCCTGGGACTAGACGGTGCAGGGTGAGTGCACAGGGGCAGATGGTGTAGGGTGAGTTCTCAGGAGCAGACGGTGCATGGTGAGTGCGTGAAAGCAGACGGTGCAGGGTGAGTGTGCAGGAGAAGACTGTGCAAGGTGTATCAGGCGCCGACTGTGCTGCAGGGGCAGATGGCGGAGAGTGAGTGCATAGGAGCAGGTGGCACAGGGTACGTTCTCAGGAGCAGACCGTGCATGGTGAGTGCATGGGAGCATATGGTGCAAATTAACTGCGAAAGGAGCAGATGGTGCAGGGTGTCAGGAGCAGTCGATGCAGGATGTCAGGAGCAGACAGTGCAGGGTGAGTGTCAGGAGTAGGTGGTGCAGGGTGTCAGGAGCAGTCTCTGCACGGTGAGTGAGCGCAGCCGGGGGTGAGTGAGCACAGCCCTGCTGCTGGAGGAGTCGGGTCGGCCTGGTTTGTTCTTGTCTCCTGGTTGGCTGAGTTCAGACTCGGTCAATTGATTCGGATGTAACAAAAAAGGAAAACATTCCCGTCCCTGCCAGGCCGCTGGTGTTACTGGAGCAGAACCGAGCCCGGCCGTTTATCTCATCGACGTCGCTGCGGATGACGGGAATTAGGCGGAATTAACGACGGCGGAGCTGTCAGCGGGGCTTGTCTCCTCCATGGTCCAGTGCGTCGGGATGGGGCCTCGGGGAGCTGCGCGATCCGGCCATCGGAGGAGTGGGGTGCGGCTAAGCATCAACACAGGGGAAGACACTGGTCCGACTGCCTCATAATCTACCCCAAATATAAAATACGGGTGGGAGTCACACATCAATTCAACCACGAGGCCACCTTTCCGGCCGTGTTCAACAACCCACCCATTCATTCAGGGGCTCCAGGAGGCGGGAGAGGGTTTCCCAGCACAACCCCGAGTACCCCAAAACTAAACGCCGAGTTCAGCGGACTAAAGATCTGTGCTTGACGGTTGACTGGAATACGGGCAGGCCTACCCTGCCTTTCATGTTCTTGGCGTCGAAAGCGCGAGTCTCCCGGAGTTAACAATAAACATCAGTTAACAAGTGCCAGGAAACCCTAGGGCTCAAATGCGTTTGTACAAATATACACATTGTGTTATGTTATAGTGTAACCCAGATGTAGGCGCTGCATGGGGGCGCTTGTGCCCTCCCAACCCTGTAGTGTGCACAGTGGGCACAAGATCACACAAGGGGGTCCCTTTAAACCATCCGTTGAGCTGGAAGAGAAGACCCCGAATGTGGATTCATTACATAATGCAGAAAGGAATAGAAAAGGGAATGGGGTGGGGGTGAGAGAAGTGGGCGGAGACAGCGATGAGGGAAGAGTCGGGCTGGGCTTTGGGAGGGACGCACTTAGCGCGTAATGGAGGGAAGGGGGAAGGCTTGGGGAGCGAAAAACTAGAGGTGAGGAAGGAAGATTTCAGAGAGGCTTGTGCGGTGGGAGGTAGTGGCAAATAGAGGTGGACTATAGAGAAAAAGAGCCAAACGGGAAGACTGGAGACATGAGAAGGAGAGAGGGGGCGAGGGAGAGGAAAGCAAGAGGTCTCAGTGGGGAGAGACAGGTGGAGAAAGCGAGATAGATAGATAGATTTAACAAAAAGATAACAGAATGAAGCGTATTCCAATTATTCTGAGGTAATCTGCGCATCCCTTGTGCTGGCGTGCCCCCTTCCATAACCCTTAGGGGCCACGGTCTGTGCATGCATTAGGGCGTCTTTTCCACATAAACCACTGCAGAAACAATCTATAAAGGGCACGAAAAGCAGCACAAAAGCGCAGAACCTCTCTTCAGACACTGAGTGTACACACCCGAAGACAAGAGGCCGCGTTAGAACCGAAACTAAACCCACGGATAGAAACAGGGAGCAGGGGCAAAATGTGGCATCGACAGGAAGTCCTCTGTAGATAGGCGCAGGCAGTCACTGTTCATCTATCCTCCTGCGCTCTCCTAACCTCGCGGCTTCTTTCTACAGCATGGCTGCCCCTGAATGTGTTTATACCTTCTGTTTTATTCCAAACTGCGCCTCAAACCAACACGAAAATATGTTAAAAGCAGTCCACAACCAAACATCCCCACCAGCACCTCTGCCAGGAACAGATGCGGCACGACGACTACAAACATGTACAGCAGGGGGTCGGGAAATAAGCAGACGGCCGAATTCATGTCGAGCTTCGAAGCAAAAATTCATTTCGAAATAAAAACCGAATTGTCCTTTTTGTGCGCCTTGGTACCACTGGCGAAGGCGCTAGTTAACCACTTCCTCGGCACTGGCTGCAGGGTGACCCGTCTGCTGGGTCCGAATGAAGAACAGTGTCTGAGAAGATGGGGGACTCCCTGCCCGGCCGCGACCACTCCATCAAAGACACAGCTCTGCAGACGGCCGGCTGATCATCCTCACTGCATACTTCCGCTGGTATCCTCAGCGCATAATTATCCGAGCTTCGGGATATTTCTTTACCACCAGAAATCCATCTCCGTCCTTTAATATTTGTGGGTGATTTCAAAATACAATTCTGAAGTATGATATATATATATATATATATATATATTCACTGAAAAAACCATAGGTTTCAGGCACGTTATAGTTAGAAATTAGCATTTAAAAAACCTTAGAAATTCACTGAAAAAACTATAGGTTTCAGGGGCGTTATAGTTAGTTGGACATTTCACTCGTACAAAACCATAGAAATTCCCCCGTTATAGTTAGTTCAGCTAACTATAACTTGCGCGCCCGCAATGCACTGCTGATGACGTCACATATTACATCATTCATGACATGGTCAGTGACATCACTGATGACATCACTGATGACATCTCAAATGACATCACTGATGACATCATCCTTGTGATAGAGTGGCAGACCTCCTCTCACCCTAATATAACCTTTGATACACACACACAAAAATACAAACTAACATTTTCAAAACAATGGACATACCAATACCAGTTACAACACACCTATTCAGTAATTCCAAGATCTACACACACATCCACTCATTCACCAACAGTCCCTATACAGTCACTCATACATGTACTCACTCATCATATGTACTCATACACCTATACATCCTGTTACACACCGCCACTCATCCATAGAGTTACTCACACACATAGTCACACATGCAAACAAAGTATCAAACATCTTACACAAAAAGCAGAAGAAATGCCTCTAACGACATGCACATCTAACACATTGTATTTGTCGGAAAATACCATCAAAAGAAGAGAGTAATAAGTAACTTGTGGTGCTCTCAAAGCAAAAAACCTCTCTCCGCCGGTGAGAGGTTAAATACAAAACTTTAGATCGAGCAAACAGCCCATCCGAAGTTTATACACCATAACACACACAATGCTGAGGCACACCCAGAAGTCCAAATGTTATTCAAATAATTTGTGTTAGCCCAAAGTATTTCAAAGGAAGTCCATAAATAAGCTCTCCTGTGTTTCTTGTAAATTCTTTATTCCATTTTCAAAAACACGGTTTCTCAACAAAAAGCAGCCGACACGTGTTTCGTCCAAACGGACTTTCTCAAGGCTGCAAATAACATGAATCTACAATTAAAACCATGAATATCAAAAGCAATATACATACAAACACTTATACGAATCAGATTAAAAACACAATTTTAAAAGGGTGACAGTTTTGAAGATATTTTTATATGTTACACTGCTATAATTGAAATTTCGACATTTATAGCATATTGAAGCACGTAACTAGTATTATCACTAGTTATTATATGTAGCAAATTGGAATATCTCCATCCATTTTTGGAGTTCTGGATGGAGATATTCCAATTTGCTACATATAATAACTAGTGATAATACTAGTTACGTGCTTCAATATGCTATAAATGTCGAAATTTCAATTTTTCCTTCCCTTGTTTTCCTTTTTTCTTTTTCTTCTTTTTGGTGTTGGCGCTCTTTAAGGGTATAGTCCCTCTTTCTAAACTGATTTTTGTTTTGCATACGTTTTGGTGTTTGACTTTTGTAGTCTCTAATGTATTTGGAGCAGTGTAACATATAAAAATATCTTCAAAACTGTCACCCTTTTAAAATTGTGTTTTTAATCTGATTCGTATAAGTGTTTGTATGTATATTGCTTTTGATATTCATGGTTTTAATTGTAGATTCATGTTATTTGCAGCCTTGAGAAAGTCCGTTTGGACGAAACACGTGTCGGCTGCTTTTTGTTGAGAAACCGTGTTTTTGAAAATGGAATAAAGAATTTACAAGAAACACAGGAGAGCTTATTTATGGACTTCCTTTGAAATACTTTGGGCTAACACAAATTATTTGAATAACATTTGGACTTCTGGGTGTGCCTCAGCATTGTGTGTGTTATAAAGTATCAAACATCCATTTACTTGCATATACAGTTATACACACACTACCACACTTACTTCTACAGAAACTTACACATACTTACTCTCTTAAACAATCACTTATAGAAACACCTACTTATTTGTACAGGAACTCTTCCAATCTCTCACTCTCACATATACTCACTTATATACACCAATACTCACATATACTAGTTTAAAACATATGTAGTTACTCATAAAGACACTATTGAGACAGTCATTCACTCACTAACACACCCATACACATACTCATCCACCTATACAGTCCTGCACACATGCTGTCTTCAACACATACAAACAGTGAGTCACTCATTCATGCATCTATGCACTAAGTAATACCCCCACCGAACCATACAGACACTCAGACACTCATACTGATTCTCAAAAAACCAACTAATAACCCATATAGACACTCATGTAGCTACTCACCAACCCATGCAGCCACTTATACACAAAGTGAGAGACTGATACAGATATTTTCATATTTAAACATTACTCACTAACCCATGTATTCACTAAGATACACTTAGTCAGTTATACAATCAATTTTACAAAAAAATCATCCATTTAGACACTTATATACCCATTTATTCTTCCATCGACCTTGAGATATACATATATAAAACATATTTAATTTTCAGAAAAACACACATTTACTGGATGATGTCATCAGTGATGTCATTTGAGATGTCATCAGTGATGTCACTGACCATGTCATGAGTGATGTAATATGTGACGTCATCAGCAGTGCATTGCGGGCGCGCGAGTTATAGTTAGCTGAACTAACTATAACGGGGAATTTCTATGGTTTTGTACGAGTGAAATGTCCAACTAACTATAACGCCCCTGAAACCTATGGTTTTTTCAGTGAATTTCTAAGGTTTTTAAATGCTAATTTCTAACTATAACGTGCCTGAAACCTATGGTTTTTTCAGTGAATATATATATATATTTATTATACTATGTATACATGTGAAAATGTCTCGGTCCCCTGTTTGCCTCGGTGGCACGGAAAAAATGGGTGGAACTGACGTCAGCACGCCGACGAGGTCCTCTTATGGCTCCGATGACGTCATACGGTGTCGCGAGCGGAGCCGTGCTATTATGACATCCTCGTTGACGTGGGAGAGCTAGGAAAGAATTTCCGTGAAATGCTGGTGCAAGGGATATTCACCTAAGTGTTCAGGCTAGTCCTTTGGGAGCAACTGTTTATGTTGCCACTCCAGAAACCGAAACCAGTGATCCGAGGGCAGAGGCCCTGCAGATGGCACACGAGGTGGGGTGCCCAGTCGTGTGCACCGGCGGGGCAGCGAAATGACAAGCACCACAACCCACAAAAAAGGTAACGAGGGCACTGAATAACACAGGATCTTCTCTTTGTATCTGGCAGGAACAACGAAGTTAAAATGCCCTAGTACCAAAATGTAGAATTAGTGCTACAACGGTCTTCATGAGGACCTGCGATGCCGCTTCTGCCTCCCGTACCCTGGAGGTGGCACATGGGTGACGCGGTACGGTCATACTGCGGTGGGATGCACACTCGTTCACCTCTCATGGCACTGCTCCACACTTCAGGGAGGACGCTTTCCATTAGCTATGTTTTCTGATGACATGTCGCCCCAGCCCCGTCCAACAACAGTACTCCTTTAGATCCAAACAGACTCTTCCACTCTCTCACTGGAAGTGAAACCAGGCCACGCGGACACTTTCACAATACAACAGCCGGGAATGCACTTTTCGGTAAAAACCACATTCCTTCCTCCTAATTAATCAAATAAACGTCTCACTGAAGAACAGGGGCCAGCTTCGATCGGTAAACAGCCGTTACAACGACTTTTTACTTTGCGATACCATTACAACGCATGCATTACCACGCATGCGTTGTACATCACGAAGTCATTACTACGCATTTTTTAGAACGCATGGTCATTTACCACGCATGCCTTTACAACGGATTTTGTTGTAAAGGTATGTATGGTAAATGACCATGCGTTCTAAAAACATGTAGACGATCCATGTCGTTGTAAGGAAACAGAGGCTGTTCCGTTTCCTCACAACGACGTGCACCGCCCCTCAGAGACGAGCGTGAAGCAGGAACCACGAGGAGAGAGGAACCAAGAGGAGTGAGAGGTAAGGGGGATTGGGCATGGGGTGGGGTTTCTTTTCTAGGGTTTAGGGTAGTGCAGTGGTGTTTGGGTGGTGTAGGGGGTCGTGCGGGGGTAGTGTTTTAGGGTTTAGGGTAGTGCAGTGGTGTTTGGATAGTGTAGAGGGTCGTGCTGGGGGTAGTGTTTTAGGGTTTAGGGTAGTGCAGTAGTGTAGGGGGTCGTGCTGGGGGTAGTGTTTTAGGGTTTAGGGCAGTGCAGTGGTGTATGGGTAGTGTAGGGGTCATGCTGGGGTAGTGTTTTAGGGTTTAGGGTAGTGCAGTGGTGTTTGAGTAGTGTAGGGGGTCATGCTGGTGGTAGTGTTTTATGGTTTAGGGTAGTGCAGTGGTGTTTGTGTAGTATAGGGGGTCATGCTGGGGGTAGTGTTTTATGGTTTAGGGTAGTGCAGTGGTGTTTGGGTAGTGTAGGGGGTCGTGCTGGGTGTAGATTTAGGGTTTAGGGTAGTGCAGTGGTGTTTGTGTAGTGTAGGGGGTTGTGCTGGGGATAGTGTTTTAGGGTTTATGTTAGTGCAGTGGTGTTTGGGTAGTGTAGGGGGTAGTACTGGGGTAGTGTTTTAGGGTTTAGGGTAGTGCAGTGGTGTTTGTAGTGTAGGGGGTAGTGCTGGGGGTAATGTTTTAGGGTTTAGGGTAGTGCAGTGGTGTTTGGGTAGTGTAGGGGTTCATGCTGGGGGTAGTGTTTTAGGGTTTAGGGTATGGCAGTGGTGTTTGGGTAGTGTAGGGGGTCGTGCTGGGGGTCATTTTAGGGTTTAGGGTAGTGCAGTGGTGTTTGTTGTGAGGGGGTCGTGCTGGGGGTAGTGTTTTAGGGTTTAGAGTAATGCAGTGGTGTTTGTATAGTGTAGGGGTTTAGGGTAGTGCAGTGGTGTTTGTGTAGTGTAGGGGTCATGCTGGGGGTAGTGTTTTAGGGTTTAGGGTAGTGCAGTGGTGTTTGTGTAGTGTAGGGGTCATGCTGTGGGTAGTGTTTTAGGGTTTAGGGTAGTGCAGTTGTGTTTGTGTAGTGTAGGGGGTCGTGTTTTAGGGTATAGGGTAGTGCAGTGGTGTTTGGGTAGTGTAGGGGGTCATGCTGGGGTTAGTGTTTTAGGGTTTAGGGTAGTGCAGTGGTGTTTGGGTAGTGGAGGGGGTCGTGCTGGGGTAGTGTTTTAGGGTTTAGGGTAGTGCAGTGGTGTTTGTGTAGTGTTGGAGGTCATGCTGGGGGTAGATTTAGGGTTTAGTGTAGTGCAGTGGTGTTTGGGTAGTGTAGGGAGTCGTGCTGGGGGTAGTGTTTTAGGGTTTAGGGTAGTCCAGTGGTGTTTGTGTAGTGTAGGGAGTCATGCTGGGGGTAGTGTTTTAGGGTTTAGGGTAGTGCAGTGGTGTTTGGGTAGTGTAGGGGGTCGTGCTGGGGGTAGTGTTTTAGGGTTTAGGGTAGTGCAGTGGTGTTTGTGTAGTGTAGGGGGTCATGCTGGGGGTAGTGTTTTAGGGTTTAGGATAGTGCAATGGTGTTTGGGTAGTGTAGGGGGTAGTACTGGGGTAGTGTTTTGGGTTTACGGTAGTGCAGTGGTGTTTGTGTAGTGTAGGGGGTCATGCTGGGGGTAGTGTTTTAGGGTTTAGGGTAGTGCAGTGGTGTTTGTGTAGTGTAGGGGGTAGTGTTTTAGGGTTTAGGGTAGTGCAGTGGTGTTTGTGTACTGTAGGGGGTCGTGCTAGGTTCTAGTGTTTTAGGGTTTAGGGTAGTGCAGTGGTTGTGTAGTGTAGGGGGTCATGCTGGGGGTAGTTTTATGGTTTAGGGTAGTGCAGTGGTGTTTGGGTAGTGTAGGGGGTCGTGCTGGGGGTAGATTTAGGGTTTAGGGTAGTGCAGTGGTGTTTGGGTAATGTAGGGAGTCGTGCTGGGGGTAGTGTTTTAGGGTTTAGGGTAGTGCAGTGGTGTTTGTGTAGTGTAGGGGTTGTGCTGGGGGTAGTGTTTTAGGGTTTATGTTAGTGCAGTGGTGTTTGGGTAGTGTAGGGGTAGTACTGGGGTAGTGTTTTAGGGTTTAGGGTAGTGCAGTGGTGTGTGTGTAGTGTAGGGGGTAGTGCTGGGGGTAGTGTTTTAGGGTTTAGGGTAGTGCAGTGGTGTTTGGGTAGTGTAGGGGTTCATGCTGGGGGTAGTGTTTTAGGGTTTCGGGTACGGCAGTGGTGTTTGGGTAGTGTAGGGGGTCGTGCTGGGGGTCGATTTAGGGTTTAGGGTAGTGCAGTGGTGTTTGTGTTGTGAGGGGGTCGTGCTGGGGGTAGTGTTTTAGGGTTTAGAGTAATGCAGTGGTGTTTGTATTGTGTAGGGGGTTTAGGGTAGTGCAGTGGTGTTTGTGTAGTGTAGGGGTCATGCTGGGGGTAGTGTTTTAGGGTTTAGGGTAGTGCAGTGGTGTTTGTGTAGTGTAGGGGGTCATGCTGTGGGTAGTGGTTTAGGGTAGTGCAGTTGTGTTTGTGTAGTGTAGGGGGTCGTGTTTTAGGGTATAGGGTAGTGCAGTGGTGTTTGGGTAGTGTAGGGGGTCATGCTGGGGTTAGTGTTTTAGGCTTTAGGGTAGTGCAGTGGTGTTTGGGTAGTGTAGGGGTCGTGCTGGGGGTAGTGTTTTAGGGTTTAGGGTAGTGCAGTGGTGTTTGTGTAGTGTTGGAGGTCATGCTGGGGGTAGATTTAGGGTTTAGTGCAGTGGTGTTTGGGTAGTGTAGGGAGTCGTGCTGGGGGTAGTGTTTTAGGGTTTAGGGTAGTCCAGTGGTGTTTGTGTAGTGTAGGGAGTCGTGCTGGGGGTAGTGTTTTAGGGTTTAGGGTAGTGCAGTGGTGTTTGGGTAGTGTAGGGGTCGTGCTGGGGGTAGTGTTTTAGGGTTTAGGGTAGTGCAGTGGTGTTTGTGTAGTGTAGGGGGTCATGCTGGGGGTAGTGTTTTAGGGTTTAGGGTAGTGCAATGGTGTTTGGGTAGTGTAGGGGGTAGTGCTGGGGTAGTGTTTTGGGTTTACGGTAGTGCAGTGGTGTTAGTGTAGTGTAGGGGGTCATGCTGGGGGTAGTGTTTTAGGGTTTAGGGTAGTGCAGTGGTGTTTGTGTAGTGTAGGGGTAGTGTTTTAGGGTTTAGGGTAGTGCAGTGGTGTTTGTGTACTGTAGGGGTCGTGCTGGGTTCTAGTGTTTTAGGGTTTAGGGTAGTGCAGTGGTGTTTGTGTAGTGTAGGGGGTCGTGTTTTAGGGTTTAGGGTCGTGCAGTGGTGTTTGGGTAGTGTAGGGGGTCATGCTGGGGGTAGTGCTTTTGAGTTTAGGGTAGTGCAGTTGTGTTTGGGTAGTGAAGGGGGTCGTGCTGGGGGTAGTGTTTTAGGGTTTAGGGTAGTGCAGTTGTGTTTAGGTAGTGAAGGGGGTCGTGCTGGGGGTAGTGTTTTAGGGTTTAGGGTAGTGCAGTGGTGTTTGTGTAGTGTAGGGGGTCATGCTGGGGGTAGATTTACGGTTTAGGGTAGTGCAGTGGTGTTTGTGTAGTGTAGGGGGTCGTGCTGTGGGTAGTGTTTTAGGGTTTAAGGCAGTGCAGTGGTGTTTGTGTAGTGAAGGGGTCGTGCTGGGGGTAGTGTTTTAGGGTTTAGGGTAGTGCAGTGGTGTTTGTGTAGTGTAGGGGGTTGTGCTGTGGGTAGATTTAGGGTTTAGGGTAGTGCAGTGGTATTTGGGTAGTGTAGGGAGTCGTGCTGGTGGTAGTGTTTTAGGGTTTAGGGTAGTGCAGTTATGTTTGGGTAGTGTAGGGTGTCGTGCTGGGGGTAGTGTTTTAGGGTTTAGGGTACTGCAGTGGTGTTTGGGTAGTGGAGGGGTAGTGTTTTAGGGTTTAGGGTAGTGCGCCCAACCAGCCACAATATCAGTGGACAAAGGGGATCCTGACTCTTTGGAACGCTCCGTCAATTGAATAATTTGGGTCAAGGGCCCTACCACGTCCAAGACCTATCAATTCCTTTCTTGGGATCCCTCATATACTTGGAGAAAAAGGTACATAGTTTCTCATCAATTTCAGGCATGTGTGCCACCTTCCCCTTCAGTGAGGGCCTGGGGCATTCTCCCCTGATCCTATTCCTGACCTCCCTTTCAAGGGGTTGATGGATTTTCCCCACCACATACTCTGCCACTTTGGCGTCAGGTGTCCACTCCGCTGACCTAGGATGGTAAATTTGGGTAGGCTCGAACATGTCCGAGTGGACCCCGTCCCCAACCGGGGACTGAGAGGAGTGGGACTCTGGATGCCAGGGACGCCCCGAGTCCTTATCCTCATCGGAGGAGAAATCGTCCTCCGATACACCCTCTCCCTCTAAGGGAAACCCGCCGTCGGGGTCTACAATAGTGGTGACAGTGTCGCAATTTTCTCCGGGCGCCTCCTCCTCCCGGCAGGGTGCATGTTTTAGCGTTCGCGCACTCTTGAGGAAGGTCTCCGTAAGTTTATCAAATCCTTCCAAGTGCCCCGCGTTATGCTTAACGGCCCTTTTATTCCCCATCTGGGAGCTACTGGGACCCGCCACCACCAGATCTCGGTCACTGAACACCCCAGGGATGCTTTTCGCCAGCTTATCAACCTGATCCCTAAGAAGAGCCAGCGCCCTACAAATAGCCAGAGAGAGGGCTTGGTCCACTGCTGGAGGGAGAAGTTGGGGGGCCATTCCTCCTCCACTTCCTGGTAGGAGGAGTAAAAATGGTCTTCTGGAGAAGACATGATAGCAGAGGGTCTGAGCACAGAACAAATGCCCTTAAAATCCTTAAGGCAGCCCCTCGCCGGTGCTCCAACAGCTGGGCTTTCCCGAAGCTGTTATAAGAATAGACTGAGGCGCAATACCAATTACCACCACCAGGTGGCGCTGGTCACTAACGTGGCCGTGTGGGGAAATCACCGCGTAGCGGTGTCAAAATTAGGCGAGGTTGGTCGGGAATCAAGCGGACACCAAAGGAGTGACTGGATTCCCAAACGCGCTAAAGACCAGCGGGAGCGCTCGACGGAGCTGCCTCGCTCGGACCAGACGCGCCTGACAGGATCTCACCGCGCGCAGAGCACACAGCGGGAGAAACTGCGAGGGGAGAACGCGCTCGGGCAAGAGCCTGCTGCGCAGGGAATATGAAACAATACCAAGGCAATAATGCTAATAACGTGCACAAGAAACCGCTATACAAACAGCAACAACGTCAGATTAAGCCAAGAATGTAAGGAATGCACTTAACTGACGAGCAGTGAAGAAAGAGGAAGCGGAAGGGACATCACGATATTATATACGATGGACTGTGATATGATTGGACTATAGTTGCCTTGGAGACTACCCCCTAATGGTTCATGGGTTGTGTAGTCTTTTGTTTAATGATTGTTGTGTTACGTTTTCTTTGAACTGCTATGCAAATAAAGTGAGGAAAGATATGCATAATCCTCGCCTCCGTCCTGCCATAGAATTCATTAAACTTTTTGATCTGATTTAGAAACATAGATCATAAAAGTGTACATAAAAACAGTAAATCCTCTTTCCTAATACAATACAGTGAGAATTAATTAAAACCAGTAGGTAAAAACGGGTGTTACAAAGCCCGGTTCAGAGCAACTTCAGGTTAACAGAATCGTAAAGGTCAATGTTTCGCAAGATCAATCTCTTGTACTTCGTGCAAAATACGCAATAAGGGGTCCAAGTAAGATGTAACGCTCCAATACCTGACCAGTTTGCACTATATAAAACTGCAGAAAAACTAAAAATAAAAGTGTTTTGCACACTTCTGTCATTGGGCTATATGTGGGCTACATCTGGGTGATATTTGTGCTACATTTGGGCTCTTTTTTCTCTGGTGGCCATCTTGGGAGACTTATTTGTTATGAAGTTTCCTAATTTCGTCATTTACTGCAGTCTCCTCAGTAGGAAATGCTTTCAGTTTTTACTTTGATTCCATCAAGAAGGCATTCAGATGGGTCACACATTTGCCATAAATTCAGAATGTTAGCACTCTAGTTGTTCATTAGATCACTGTAGTAAAGCTACTGCTCACCAGGGAGTTAACTGGAAGTCTACTGCTTGTATTGAAAGTGATTGTTTCAGTCTGCATGTCAGAATTTTCTAATGAAATAGAAGAGGATTTGAGATCTCACTTAAAACATGCCCTAAATTTTCTTTCTGCAGCACTAACCATAATTTCTATGGCAAAATGAACCCCCTCATTTTGTTCCTTTTTAAATTAAATGTTTTAAGTGTTACCAGTTTATTCCAATCAAGATGGCTTCAGGTGTGCCATACTTTTGTCATAAGTAAGGCTGTTAGCACTCTAGTTGTTCTTTAGAACACTCTGGGAAGCTGCAGTAGAACACAAAGGCATCAACTGACAGGCTGCTCCTGTTGAAATATAACCGGAAGATATTTGAGATCTCACTTAAAACGTCCTAATTTTTCTTTCTACAGCACTAACCATAATTTCTATGGCAAAATGAACCCCCTCATTTTGTTCCTTTTTAAATTAAATGTTTTGAGTGTTACCAGTTTATTCCAATCAAGATGGCTTCAGGTGTGCCATACTTTTGTCATAAGTAAGAGTGTTAGCGCTCAAGTTGTTCTTTAGAACACTCTGGGAAGCTGCAGTAGAACACAAAGGCATCAACTGACAGGCTGCTCCTGTTGAAATATAATGGGAAGATATTTGAGATCTCACTTAAAACATGTCCTAATTTTTCTTTCTACAGCACTAACCATAATTTCTATGACAAAATGAACCCCCTCATTTTGTTCCTTTTTAAATTAAATGTTTTAAGAGTTACCAGTTTATTCCAATAAAGATGGCTTCAGGTGTGCCATAATTTTGTCATAAGTAAGACTGTTAGCGCTCTAGTTGTTCTTTAGAACACTCTGGGAAGCTGCAGTAGAACACAAAGGCATCAACTGACAGGCTGCTCCTGTTGAAATATAACAGGAAGATATTTGAGATCACACTTGAAACATGTCCTAATTTTTCTTTCTACAGCACTAACCATAATTTCTATGACAAAATGAACCCCATCATTTTATTCCTTTTAAATTAAATGTTTGAAGTGTTACCAGTTTATTCCAATCAAGATGGCTTCAGGTGTGCCATACTTTTGTCATAAGTAAGGCTGTTAGCTCTCTAGTTGTTCTTTAGAACACTCTGGGAAGCTGCAGTAGAACACAAAGGAATCAACTGACAGTCTCTGCCCTTGTTGGATGTACATGTTTTACTGAGAATGTCAGACTTCATTCTCACATGACTGAGAAAGATAATGTGAATTTACAGAAAATATGCTCTCATTTTAGCTTCTGGAGCACCTTCCAAAACTGTATGGGACAAGCATGTGAAAATAGTTTTCTCTCAAACATGATTCATGATATCCCAGCAGAAGGTTTTTCACAGGGTAAAATCACCTTAGAACACACCACAATTCCTGAAATTAGTATGGTACTGATGGAGCAAGGTTTCATAAATGAAACTTGCTTGTACGCAATCCTCCTCATAGTATTAATTTATTAAACTTGTATTGTAAATACTAACCTTTGCATTCACGACACAAAAGAAAAAGATGCTTGCCTATGTGTTTTACTAATGAATAACGCTTGTTCATAATCCAAAATGGCCGCTAAGCGCGGGAAAGCTCAATGCGCATGTCGCAACCATATCACATGGTGTGTCTTTCTTTGCTTGGTGGGAAACTTCTGCTTCTGCGCAGTGTGCATTAAAATGGCTGCTTGATGTTTTCACATGCTTCTGCTTGCTCTCATGTCATTATTAAATTGTCGTTTCCTAACGCTACTAACGCGGGACAGTATATATATTTAATTGGGAATAGAATAGAAATAGTGGGTATACAGTGAAACATTTTATTTGTGATTCTAATATTTTCTTCTTGCACTTTTATTAGTTCGTAAACTTGGGCCTGGGTTGGTGACCTGAAACTCGAGAGGCAAATGGTTCTGCGCATGTGTCTTGTGTGCCTGCCAAATGAAGTCAACCTGGACGAAGTCCAAGGCCGTAACCTGATGGCCGAAGATGTTGTACTAGTGCTTTCCTGTCACACATTGATACAATGTCTATGAAAATTGGTTTACATTTGTCATGAGACGGGTGGGAAATAAAGCGAATGTATTAATTTGAAGGGGTGGGAACGTAAAGACAATAGGCTTTACAATTTAGGCCAAATCAATATGGTACGAGAATCCACCTCCTGTCCCTGTCCAATCAGAAGTAGTGGCCCCATATTTTAGCAACATTAAGGGGAGGTACATGGGCGTAGAAGGGTATAATAGAATATAGCATTAGTTAATTAGTCAGAGCAAGTTTCCATGAGAGCATGCGTTCATGAAGAACAGGCGTCCATGCTGCCAGAGCGCTCTTAGCTCCAGACCGCCAAGCTGACCGATTGCAGACCGAGTCCCTGTCCAGAAGAGGTCCTGAGGAGGGGGCGGCGGAGTCCATTAGAAGGAAGGCACGGGAGAATCGAGAGAAATCGAGTATCAGAGAGGGGAACGACGCAGGCGTCGTTGTAGAGAGGTCACCGGTCCTGTCCTGATCCTGGAGAAAGTCTTTGCTCTTCATCCTTCCTGGGTCCTATCCTTTCAACTCCTTGGCTAAGGGGTTTGGTTCTCGCACTTAGGTAATTATAATACAACCTTTAGTTGCGCTGCTGTCTCTATCTTCGCCTCTTCTTTAAACACCGTCATTGATTAGCAATAATCATTTTTATGCTTAATCTTGGGTATTGCGATTAAGTACCATGTGGCTCTGTATTTTACTCTGCTAAATCTTTAGATAAACATTTTAAAACTTCCTGACTCAGTGGTTATTTCAGGATTTTGTATTATAATGAATGTCACTCATTTTAAATTTCCCAATTAGCAAAGGATTCATTGGTAAGTCATTACTCTTCAATCAGAAGGTAAATTGGTAGCAGGGATTTTGATAGAGAGTAACAACTGATAAAACCCAGCGTAAGTATTAGCGTAGTATGAATGTATGGGCCCAAGTGAGTATCTGGTGTATGAATGCTGTTTGCTAATATCGTGCTGGATCAGTTTTCTGGTTATCAGAGGATGGTTACTTTTTGTTAATTGGGTAATGAGAATTTTATTTGTATTTTTATGAACTAACATCCGTGTATTCGAAGTTTGTTTTATGTTGTCTAGAATCCCCGGGGTAAAAGGAATAGCGGATGGTAAGTGGAAGCCATACTGCAGTGAGGTTATCTGCCAGGCAGAAATAGTACTGAAAAGTTAAGCAGGACTTTCAGTACTCGTTAGGGACTCTATACGTGTGAGTAATAGCAAAAGAGTACGCTGGTGAAAATTTGATGTTATATGACCTAGAAAGGGTAACATTGAAGAAGTAACAGGTACTTCTGGCGCTTGTGTGAAGAGTAAACGGAAGGGTTTTACTCGTAGTATATGTTAAGTAAACGGAAAGGGTTTTACTAAGTGTGAAAGAAACTATCTTTTTCGAATTTAGAAGAAACTGGCACGATAGCGAATGTTTTATGTTGTTACTGAAATTAAGAATTGTAGAGAAAATAAGTTTGCGTAAATTTTTGTAAAGGGAGGGTCAGTTGCCGGAGAGGGAGCTGACGTCACAAAACGCCGCGCTGGGTTCGGTTAAATCAGCGGGTGTGGAAAGACCCTTGTAAAGGAGGGGTCAGTAGTCAGGAGTAGTACTGACGTCACAGGTGCCGCGCTGGGATTGGTTGAACCAGCAAGGACAGGAAAGAGCAGATTGTAAAGGAGGGGTTGACAGATAAACGTCACCAAAAGGCCGCGCAAGGATTGGCTCGGAAATAAAAGATAGCAAACACTTGATTGGTCAAAATTATAGAAGCGAAATTCTTAGTGGATAAGGATTGCATGTTAAAACGCGATCCAACTTTAACAGGAACTCGTCCGGATAGGAGATTCCTAGGTTTTGCAGAATATAATTTTGTACACCGAAGATTAGATAGAATGTACGGAGAAAGGAGAAAAATTTCATTTTTACAAAAGATTAAGAATTATTTTAAAAAGGACAAACCAATCAAAACTAGAGAAGGAATTATTATTCCACCGGCTAAAACGCCCGCTTCATTCATGATGATGGAGAGAGGTTATCATACTTGTGTATGGCTGGAGAATTGGATAGAATATACCAAAAATGATGGAATATTAGCATTTCCTGAGAATGGTACCTTCAATGGAAGAATTCTTCAGAATTTGAGATTGAGGATGAATGACTTAGAACCCAGACCTAGATTAACTCAGTACGAAGCTCTAGAAGAATGGGAAACCGAGGCATTTGAGCGGGATAGATCTAGAAGTAATAGGAGTTATCCAGGATTTTTTCCCAGATATCTACGTGAGTCTAGGGACGGTCAGATGAAACAATGGAGAAGGGCAATGATTACAGAAGGATTATATCCATTGTTCGCAGCAGAAGAGAAATTAGGAAGTAAGTGCACAGAAAAGACAAAACATTTAATGAGAAATGAGGAGTCTGAAGACGAATTTATGGAGGAAATGTTAAGAAATCCCCCACCATATCAGGAAGGGACAAGTGGATGCACCCCAAGTGCACCACCAAAAACTCCATTAGTGCCACAAGTAATGCATGAATTCACCCCGAGTAGAATACTGCATGACAAAGAAAAGGAAGCCCTAGAAAAGACCAGAGCAGAATTAATACAGAAAATAACCCAGATAAAAGTACATCCTGATTCGTTGACCATACCTGTAACAATTGGTCCAGTAGTTCAATTATATGGTACTCAGGGAAGCTGTCCTCCACTGATACTTACACCTACTGCTGTGAATAATCCCAAACCTGAAGCTCCAGTTATAATTGAGGATCAATTTAGTGACTGTGAATCCACAATTTCACTCATGGACTTGCCTATTCGAGGTTCTGTAAATAGCACTCCCAGAAAAGATGTACCTGGATGTTCAAAAGATGTAAGTTTAATAACTTCATCGGGAGCAAAAAGTGCCACCATAGTAACACCTGAAGATCTAGAAAGATGGGTGCAAGGGTCAGTTAAACAGTGCACACCTCCGAAAATAATGGACATTCATAAATTGAAAGTCGAATTAGAAGAAATAATAGCAGGAAATGTAGGACTAGAACGCTTAAATACCTATGATGAAGAAGAGTTATTGTTTCTGTGCAGGAGTATCACCAAAAATGTAAGGTTATTTCATGAAAAATTATCCAATTTAGCACTACAGATGGGAATAGAAATAGGGAGATCAAAGGTACTACAGAAACCCTATAGAGCAGAATTTTCAGACAAAGATTTAGAAAATATGAATGCCTCTGGAAGAAGATTACAAATAAGAGAATTAATGTTAGTTTTGCAAAAATGGGGAGACCTAGATAAATGGAAAACTAGGTGGGCCAAGAAAAAGGAAGAAGCACGAACAAGTAGAACAGCATCTGAATATGTGATGAAGGAAACAGGGAAAGCAGACCAGATGTATCCAATGCAAGAAGTTGCGGGAGGAGGATATGTACATGTCCCATGGAGCAGACAGGATATTTTGTCATTTACGAATGATTTTCCAAAATTGAGAGAAAAACCAATTGAATGGTACAAGCAGGTTGATAGGTTTGTGAAGGTGTCAAAGGTATTGTTGAAGGATTTAGATGGTTTGTTTGACATAGTGGTACCTGCCGATTTGTGGACAGATTGTAAAATTACAGTCGATTGGCCTAGTGATGAATATCCTAGAGATCCGAAGACAGGTGCCCCGTCAAATGATGTGATGAAAAAGTATCAGCAAGTGATAACTTACCTGAAAGGGAAAATACCACCGAAAGAAACAGATTGGGTAAAAATAGATCGAACTACCCAAGAAGCTAATGAATCAGTACATTCTTACTATGAGCGTCTATTGCAGGTATTTAAACAGTATAGTGGATTTGAGGACATTGGAGACAAGAACATGAGTCAGTTTGTGTATCGATTTGTTTACGGTTTAAAGCCAGAGATTTGTCAGATGATTAAACAGCATATGCTGTGTTGGCAGGGAAAGCCCATTGACGAGATTTTGAAGTATGCAAAATATTGTGGAGACGATATTGAGGATAGACACAAGAAATTGCAGGAAAAAGTAATGTGGGCTCAGGTGAAAATGGCTGAGAAACAGGGAATCAATTTGGAAAATCCGAGTGAAAATCAAGGAAAAGATTCTGGAACGAATGGTGATACTGGGAATGGTGAAAAGTTTAGAGGACGAATGAGTAGAGAAGAAGCTAAAAAGAAATTTCCTTGTCATGGATGCGGAAAATTGGGGCATTGGAAGGATGAATGTAAAAGATTCGGAATAATAATGGCCCAAATCAAAATTTAAATCCACAGATGCAGAATGACTCACAGCAGGGTGCAAATCCTCAGAGTCAGTTGCCACCTGCACCTATTCAGGGTAATGTAAGCAGAGCAAAGCATGGTACAGACATCGGATATCCAGGAGGAAGTGGTAAGAATGATTATATGACATCACAATTTCTTTTGCAGGACGATTTCTGTCAATACAGTCCATGACGGTGCCCAGGAGAGGGGAAGAAGGAGTGCATACTTGGCGCATCCTTACAGGTAGATCAGTCAGGTCCATATGTTGAAGGGAATGTGAAAGGTAATAATATTACTTTCCTTTTAGACACTGGTGCTACCCGGTCTACTGTGAGAACAGCAGACATTCCAGACCTTCCTCTCTCTGGTGAAAATATCCAAGTAGTGGGGGTAGCTAATCAGCGGATTAGAACACCTCTTACCGAACCCCTGGAAGTTAAAATCGGAAACTTCAGAGAAATGCATCAATTTGTAGTATGTGATTCCAGTCCAGTAAACTTATTAGGTAGGGATTTATTGTGCAAAATGAATTGTACCATTTTCTGCACACCGGATGGTGTGGCAGTTCAGACACCAGATGAAGACCATGTATATAAAATTATGATTGCAAAACAAGGTACAGAAGTGGATGAAATGTTTTCGTTAATAACAAAAGATGAGTTGCCAGAAGAATTAAAAGGTACAGTAAACCCCATAGTATGGGATTTCACCGGAAAGGAAGTAGGACTTATGGCCAAAATAGATCCAGTTAAAATTACTGTAAAGGAAGGTGCAATTTTCCCAAATACCAGACAGTACAAAATGAGTGCAGAAGTAAAAGCAGGAGTCATCGAAGAAATAAATCGAATGGTAGAACAAAACATACTAAAAGAAGTAATGAGTAGCCCATGTAATTCACCAATAATGGGATTAAAGAAACCTAGTGGAAAATATAGGATTGTTCAGGACCTGAGGAAAAGAAATAAGATTGTAGAACCATGTTGTCCTATAGTACCAAATCCTGCAGTAATTTTATACCAGATTCCGTGGAGTGCAGGATGGTTCACAGTAATTGATTTGTGTCAAGCATTCTTTTCAATACCATTACATCCAGACAGCCAGTATCTTTTCTCATTTAAATTTGAAAACAAGGTTTATGTGTGGAATCGTGTTCCTGAGGGGTACACAGAAAGTCCTTCTATTTTCAACCAGATACTGAAAAAGTGCCTTGAAAAACTAGTGGTGCCAGGAAGCTCAGTCTTAGTCCAATATATCAACGACTTATTGGTGGCATCGAACACCAGAGAGGACTGTGTTGTTGATTCCATAGCATTATTAAATCTTTCGGCAGAAGAAGGACATAAAGTCTCACCTGAAAAATTGCAATTCTGTACAACAGCTGTTAAGTATCTGGGACACCAAATTGAGAGTGGAAAAAGAAGAGTAACAGCTGAAAGAGTAGCTTTAATAAAGAAAATGCAAATGCCTGTAACACAAAGACAAGTGAGAATGTTCCTAGGAATAGTAGGTTACTGTCGACAATGGATACCAAGATTTTCCATGTTAGCTAAGCCCTTAATTAACATGACAAAAAAGAAAGCAAAGGACCCTGTGGAGTGGGAGGATGAAAGTGTAGAAGCCTTTGTAAAATTGAGAAATGCCCTATGTTCAGCACCTGCCTTAGGCATGCCTGATTATAAAAGAGAATTTGCATTGTTCTGTCATGAGAGAGAGAATTGTGCACTTTCTGTCCTAACTCAAAGACATGGACTAGAAAGACGTCCTATAGCATATTTTTCTGCTACATTGGACCCAGTAGCAGCCGCGTTGCCAGGATGCCTAAAAGCAGTGGCGGCTACTTGTTTGAGCATTGAACAAAGTGAGTCAATTGTGATGGGACACCCTGTAAAAGTATATGTACCACATGCAGTTGTCATTCTGTTGACAAGAACCCAAACTCAGCATCTTACTCCTAGTCGGCTGACTAAATATGAAAGAATAATAATGGGCGCTGAATATGTGACGATGGTAAGGTGTACTATAATAAATCCAGCAACCTTACTACCAGACCCATATCATGAGAAAATTAAAGATGATGAAGAGGATGAACATGATTGTATACAAATTACAGAATTTTGCACAAAACCACGCCCAGATATAGAGGAACAGCCTCTTAAAAAGCCAGACAGGGAGCTATTTGTTGATGGTTCATGTCAAAGACATGAAGATGGTAAACTAACTGCTGCCTATGCAGTATGTGAATTAACTGGAATAGTTGAAGCATCTTATTTACCAGGAGTCAAATCTGCACAAGTAGCTGAATTGATTGCGTTGATAAAAGCATGCAAAATTGGGAGGAATCAGAGAGTGACCATATTTACAGATAGCCAATATGGTTACGGGGTTGTGCACGATTTTGGCCAACTATGGATGCAGAGGGATTTCATGACTTCTTCAGGATCCCCATTAAAAATGGACAATTCGTAAGGGAATTGCTAGAAGCAATACAATCACCAAAAGAATTGGCTGTGGTGAAATGTGCCGCACAACAGTCAGGAGATGACTGGGTGGTAGTCGGCAACAGATATGCAGATCTGGTGGCTCAACATTGTGCCAAAACCAGAATGTCAGTCAATAAAAGGGTGGAAAGAATGGGAATCAGCTGCCAACTTATGCTGTATATGCCACCTGAAACTTGGAATGAGGTGAAGAAATTGCAAGATGAGGTTGATGAAAGTGAGAAGAATTTGTGGATCAAAGTGGGTTGTTCCCAAAGAGGAGATGATGAAGTGTGGATCAGTGCTGATGGCAGACCAGTCATGCCAGACTGTTTACTCTCACAAATGGCTAGAATGCATCATGGAGACACACACATAGGAAGAGATGCAATGATTAGGCTGTTCAGACAAAATTGGTACAATCCCAAATTCAGAGCTGTTGCAGAGAGTCTTTGCCAGAGATGTCTAACTTGCCAGATGCATAATCCGGGGAGGAAGACAGTAATTGGATTTGGGAAAATTGGAAAGGCAGAGGGTCCATTTATGAGACTTCAGTTTGATTTCATACAGTTACCACCATGTAGAGGGCTGAAATATGTACTAGTCATAGTGTGTCTGTTTTCAAAGTGGGTGGAGGCTTACCCTACTAGGAGAAGTGACAGCATTACAGTGGCAAAATTGTTGTTACGAGAGCTCATACCTAGGTTTGGTTTCCCAGTAACTTTGGAATCAGATAGAGGAAAACATTTTAACAGTGAAGTGATCAAGCTAATCTGTGAAGCATTCCAAATCCAACAGAAACTGCACTGTGCATATCGTCCAGAAGCTTCTGGAGTGGTTGAACAATTGAATGGCACTATAAAGTCAAGACTGGGAAAAATGTGTGCATCAACATCATTAGAGTGGCCAGATGCATTGCCACTTGTTCTAATGGGACTCAGAAGTATACCTGACAGAAACACAGGATTGAGCCCCCACGAAATAATGATGGGAAGAGCAATGAGACAAACACATGTTCCCACAAACAAACTGGTGAATATATCTGATGATATGGTTTTGGACTATTGCAAAGGATTGGCTGACCTAGTGCGTTCTGTCTCTCATCAGGTTGGAGAAGACGCAGTTTCCAGGCAGCCTGAACAAGAACATGATCTGAATCCTGGTGACTGGGTGGTAGTGAAGAATCACACCAGAGAAACGGGTCTATCACCTAGATGGGGCAGACCGTGTCAAGTCATACTGACAACGAA
Organism: Calotriton arnoldi; assembly: GCA_963921515.1. Taxonomy (NCBI): domain Eukaryota; kingdom Metazoa; phylum Chordata; class Amphibia; order Caudata; family Salamandridae; genus Calotriton; species Calotriton arnoldi. Next base: position 1,719,923 of record CAWUFW010003369.1, read on the forward strand.
TACAGCAGTGAAGTGTGCCGGATTTCCTAATTGGATTCATGTAAGTCACACCAAGAGAGTACCAGATCCCGAGGAAGAGAATCCTCAGACAACGCCAATCACTGAAGAGGCTGAAGGTTGCCCAGCTGTAGGATCTCAAGTTCGAGATTCCGGGAAGCTGAAGAAGAACAACCGAGCACAAGTCAGGATTGGTTACCAGTGGTAGAAGTTCCTGAAGTATACCACAGAACAAGAAGTCAAGCGAAATTGGAGGAAATTGAAGAAGATCAGATAGGTGAAGAAGAAGCAGTTCCGGTACAAGAAGAAAAGACATTAAGAAATCCTGAACAAGGTCAGATAGGGAAAGAAAACTGGACTCAAAACAGTAAAGACCTAATAGACTTTGATCAGGGACAGATAGGTCTAGAAGAATCCGGTCAGGCTGCAGAAGTTCACAGTGCAATAAGCCCTGATCAGAACAAGTTAGATCAAGAAGAGTACACAGAAGAAGAAAACCTTGAAAAACATGAACTTGAAGAAATAAACAAAGAACAAGGTCAGTTATTGGAAACTCACAGCGGAGCTGTTACAGAGAAACCAATCAGACCTGAAAAAGACAAAACAGAAGAAAAAGTGATCAAAGAAAACAAAGCAGTACTAAGCAGTGAAATTAACGAGATAGCTGAAGACGAAAACAAAGAAACAGTGCCAACAAAGAAAACAAGAAAAGGAGATCATTGGCCGAGTGTCAAAAGAGTAAAGTACCACATAACAACCAGAAGTGAAGATCCAGATCAAGTACCTGAAGTATCAAGTCAAACCGAACAAGAAAATAAAACTACGAAAAGAAGAAGTAAAAGACTGAAACTTGTGAATAACAAATTTAAGGGTCCTGACTGGACTTATATCATCCTTGAAGATTTTGAAAGCTCAGAGTCAAGTGACAGTGGTGGCGAAGGAACAAGTGCAGAATTGACATACGAAGAAGAAACAAGACCACCCTGACTAAGCAAAAGAATAAGCTAAAGAAAAGAAGAAAAGATAAGAAGAGCAATCTTCCTTGTCGAAAAATGCCTGACGATAGAGTTACTGGGAGACCAAAACAGAAATGTTGTAGAAGATGCTGTGCAATATGCATATGTAGTCTAGTAATGGTGCTTATAGTATGGTTAGTCCTGATTGTAGCAGTTCCTTACCTTATGATAATAGATAAAAAGATTAATAATGAAACTAAAGGGAGGACAGCAAACATGAAGGGCAATAGAGTAGAACTAATGGCAAAAGATGAGGCAGAAATTCATCATGAAGTTGCTGACAACGACACTAGTTTAAACGTTTTCACAAAGTTATTATTTCAATATGTAGACACCATGGAAGTTAGTAATTGTTATGTCTGTATGAAGTTACCTGAATCAGTAGCAGAAGGATTAACATATCACCATTTACCACTGACATATGGCATATCATGTAGTGTTTTGTCTACTTTATTTTATAGAACAGGGAAACTTCAGTATTATTATTCAAACTTAGATGTGATATTTTCTGAGGTTCCGATTCGCAAGAGTATGAACCCAGTGCTTAGTAGTCAAGACGCACAGTTTATGGGAGAATTTTTCTTAACCATGAAATCAATAGACATAACACATGCACATAGACACAATCTAACATGTTCTTTACTTGAAGAAGAAAAGATACTTTTGAATTTAGTGGAAGATAGAAGACAAGATTTTCAAAAGAAAGCTTCTGAGCATAAGGCTCATTTGCCACCTTGGGCGGAGAAAGAAGGGAGTTACACACCTGGCAAGGCTCAAGCTGCTATGGCTCTGGATTTCGTAAAGACAGGAAAAATTTGTCTTCATAGGTTAAAGACTGATTATAACAATGTTTTCATCGGTACCAGTGAATGTGAACACAATTTTTTAATTCTTGGAGGTTGGGGACTCAAAGGAGGAACAGATTCAGTTTTTCCTGGAATCTATTATGTGTGTGGGAATAAGGCTTACTTTAGGCTTCCTGCACGGTGGTATGGAAGTTGTTATTTTGGAATAGTATTTCCAAAGATATACCACGTAAAAAGAAACACTGAGAGCAATGAAAACAATAACGAATTAATACGTAGTAAAAGAGCTAGTTTTTCAGAAATTGTAGGTGATATATTTGGTGCATTGATACCTTCAGTGGGAATAATTCTGAACTCAAGGAAAATATGTAAATTGTCTACAGTAGTTGATCGTTTATCAACGGATACTGCTGGAGGGTTTCTAATGATTAATGCAGAAATGGTTGCGATTAGATCTATGGTGATGCAAAATCGTCTTGCTCTTGATATTATATTGGCAAAAGAGGGCGGAGTCTGTAAATTATTGAAGACGAAACATTGTTGCACTTATATTCCTGATAAGAGTGCAGAAATTGGAACGTATATACAGAATATAACTAAACTTGAGAAAGAACTTAAACCACTGGAAGTTGATAGTGTATGGGAAAGATTGACAAATAGTATATCGTCAATTGGTACCTGGGTTGCTAATGTAGGAAAAGGACTTATAGGTCAAATATTAGTACCCTTAGCAGGGATAGCAATAATAATGTTGGCAATAACAATATGGTGCAAATGCTGTAAAAAGAATGGAACATATAGGGTGACAGAAAGAGGAAGGAAACGAAAGATAGATGAAATCGAACTTGAAGAATGGAGAAGTGAATTATACAAGAAATTAAAAGGAGATTGTAAAAATAGAAAGAATAAAGACGAGAATGAAGTAATTTGCTAGAAGTTGGCATCTGATTGAGGGTAATGTTTTTGATGGCTCAGAAACGCCATCAGAGAGGGGATTGATGGAGCAAGGTTTCATAAATGAAACTTGCTTGTATTCAATCCTCCTCACAGTATTAATTTATTAAACTTGTATTGTTAATACTAACCTTTGCATTCACGACACAAAAGAAAAAGATGCTTGCCTATGTGTTTTACTAATGAATAACGCTTGTTCGTAATCCAAAATGGCCGCTATGCGCGGGAAAGCTCAATGCGCATGTCGCAACCATATCACATGGTGTGACGTCTTTCTTTGCTTGGTGGGAAACTTCTGCTTCTGCGCAGTGTGCATTAAAATGGCTGCTTGATGTTTTCACATGCTTCTGCTTGCTCTCATGTCATTATTAAATTGTCGTTTCCTAACGCTACTAACGCGGGATAGTATATATATTTAATTGGGAATAGAATAGAAATAGTGGGTATACAGTGAAACATTTTATTTGTGATTCTAATATTTTCTTCTTGCACTTTTATTAGTTCGTAAACTTGGGCCTGGGTTGGTGACCTGAAACTCGAGAGGCAAATGGTTCTGCGCATGTGTCTTGTGTGCCTGCCAAATGAAGTCAACCTGGACGAAGTCCAAGGCCGTAACCTGATGGCCGAAGATGTTGTACTAGTGCTTTCCTGTCACACATTGATACAATGTCTATGAAAATTGGTTTACATTTGTCATGAGACGGGTGGGAAATAAAGCGAATGTATTAATTTGAAGGGGTGGGAACGTAAAGACAATAGGCTTTACAATTTAGGCCAAATCAATATGGTACGAGAATCCACCTCCTGTCCCTGTCCAATCAGAAGTAGTGGCCGCATATTTTAGAAACATTAAGGGGAGGTACATGGGCGTAGAAGGGTATAATAGAATATAGCATTAGTTAATTAGTCAGAGCAAGTTTCCATGAGAGCATGCGTTCATGAAGAACAGGCGTCCATGCTGCTAGAGTGCTCTTAGCTCCAGACCGCCAAGCTGACCGATTGCAGGCCGAGTCCCTGTCCAGAAGAGGTCCTGAGGAGGGGGCGGCGGAGTCCATTAGAAGGAAGGAATGGGAGAATCGAGAGAAATCGAGTATCAGAGAGGGGAACGACGCAGGCGTCGTTGTAGAGAGGTCACCGGTCCTGTCCTGATCCTGGAGGAAGTCTTTGCTCTTCATCCTTCCTGGGTCCTATCCTTTCAACTCCTTGGCTAAGGGGTTTGGTTCTCGCACTTAGGTAATTATAATGCAACCTTTAGTTGCGCTGCTGTCTCTATCTTCTCCTCTTCTTTAAACACCGTCATTGATTAGCAATAATCATTTTTATGCTTAATCTTGGGTATTGCGATTAAGTACCATGTGGCTCTGTATTTTACTCTGCTAAATCTTTAGATAAACATTTTAAAACTTCCTGACTCAGTGGTTATTTCAGGATTTTGTATTATAATGAATGTCACTCATTTTAAATTTCCCAATTAGCAAAGGATTCATTGGTAAGTCATTACTCTTCAATCAGAAGGTAAATTGGTAGCAGGGATTTTGATAGAGAGTAACAACTGATAAAACCCAGCGTAAGTATTAGCGTAGTATGAATGTATGGGCCCAAGTGAGTATCTGGTGTATGAATGCTGTTTGCTAATATCGCCTGGATCAGTTTTCTGGTTATCAGAGGATGGTTACTTTTTGTTAATTGGGTAATGAGAATTTTATTTGTATTTTTATGAACTAACATCCGTGTATTCGAAGTTTGTTTTATGTTGTCTAGAATCCCCGGGGTAAAAGGAATAGCGGATGGTAAGTGGAAGCCATACTGCAGTGAGGTTATCTGCCAGGCAGAAATAGTACTGAAAAGTTAAGCAGGACTTTCAGTACTCGTTAGGGACTCTATACGTGTGAGTAATAGCAAAAGAGTACGCTGGTGAAAATTTGATGTTATATCACCTAGAAAGGGTAACATTGAAGAAGTAACAGGTACTTCTGGAGCTTGTGTGAAGAGTAAACGGAAGGGTTTTACTCGTAGTATATGTTAGTAAACGGAAAGGGTTTTACTAAGTGTGAAAGAAACTGTCTTTTTCGAATTTAGAAGAAACTGGCACGATAGCGAATGTTTTATGTTGTTACTGAAATTAAGAATTGTAGAGAAAATAAGTTTGCGTAAATTTTTGTAAAGGGAGGGTCAGTTGCCGGAGAGGGAGCTGACGTCACAAAACGCCGCGCTGGGATTGGTTGAATCAGCGGGTGTGGAAAGACCCTTGTAAAGGAGGGGTCAGTAGTCAGGAGTAGTACTGACGTCACAGGTGCCGCGCTGGGATTGGTTGAACCAGCAAGGACAGGAAAGAGCAGATTGTAAAGGAGGGGTTGACAGATAAACGTCACCAAAAGGCCGCGCAAGGATTGGCTCGGAAATAAAAGATAGCAAACACTTGATTGGTCAAAATTATAGAAGCGAAATTCTTAGTGGATAAGGATTGCATGTTAAAACGCGATCCAACTTTAACAGGAACTCGTCCGGATAGGAGATTCCTAGGTTTTGCAGAATATAATTTTGTACACCAAAGATTAGATAGAATGTACGGAGAAAGGAGAAAAATGTCATTTTTACAAAAGATTAAGAATTATTTTAAAAAGGACAAACCAATCAAAACTAGAGAAGGAATTATTATTCCACCGGCTAAAACGCCCGCTTCATTCATGATGATGGAGAGAGGTTATCATACTTGTGTATGGATGGAGAATTGGATAGAATATACCAAAAATGATGGAATATTAGCATTTCCCGAGAATGGTACCTTCAATGGAAGAATTCTTCAGAATTTGAGATTGAGGATGAATGACTTAGAACCCAGACCTAGATTAACTCAGTACGAAGCTCTAGAAGAATGGGAAACCGAGGCATTTGAGCGGGATAGATCTAGAAGTAATAGGAGTTATCCAGGATTTTTTCCCAGATATCTACGTGAGTCTAGGGACGGTCAGATGAAACAATGGAGAAGGGCAATGATTACAGAAGGATTATATCCATTGTTCTCAGCAGAGGAGAAATTAGGAAGTAAGTGCACAGAAAAGACAAAACATTTAATGAGAAATGAGGAGTCTGAAGACGAATTTATGGTGGAAATGTTAAGAAATCCCCCACCATATCAGGAAGGGACAAGTGGATGCACCCCAAGTGCACCACCAAAAACTCCATTAGTGCCACAAGTAATGCATTAATTCACCCCCGAGTAGAATACTGCATGACAAAGAAAAGGAAGCCCTAGAAAAGACCAGAGCAGAATTAATACAGAAAATAACCCAGATAAAAGTACATCCTGATTCGTTGACCATACCTGTAACAATTGGTCCAGTAGTTCCATTATATGGTACTCAGGGAAGCTGTCCTCCACCGATACTTACACCTACTGCTGTGAATAATCCCAAACCTGAAGCTCCAGTTATAATTGAGGATCAATTTAGTGACTGTGAATCCACAATATCACTCATGGACTTGCCTATTCGAGGTTCTGTAAATAGCACTCCCAGAAAAGATGTACCTGGATGTTCAAAAGATGTAAGTTTAATAACTTCATTGGGAGCAAAAGTGCCACCATAGTAACACCTGAAGATCTAGAAAGATTGGTGCAAGGGTCAGTTAAACAGTGCACACCTCCGAAAATAATGGACATTCATAAATTGAAAGTCGAATTAGAAGAAATAATAGCAGGAAATGTAGGACTAGAACGCTTAAATACCTATGATGAAGAAGAATTATTGTTTCTGTGCAGGAGTATCACCAGAAATGTAAGGTTATTTCATGAAAAAATATCCAATTTAGCACTACAGATGGGAATAGAAATAGGGAGATCAAAGGTACTACAGAAACCCTATGGAGCAGAATTTTCAGACAAAGATTTAGAAAATATGAATGCCTCTGGAAGAAGATTACAAATAAGAGAATTAGGGGCCGATTCCGATCTCGGCCGGTAGGGCTCCGAATAGGATTCGGCTTTACCGGATCCGATTCGAGCCCTTTCCCGACCGAATCGTACGCGGGTCCGGCCGAGCGAGTACGATGCGGAGTCGCCGACCGACTCGTCCGGGCGACCCGACCGCTCCGACCGACTCGTACCCGGATCGTACCGCTCCGACCGACTCGCTCGGACCCGATTCGCACCGCGCAATGGAGATGTTTTCCGGCCAGGTAAGTACGATGCGCACCTCGACCGCTCCGACCGACTCGCGCCGTCCGACTCGAACTCGCTGTCGGAGCCGTACTTTGGGGGTCCGTGTCGGACCCCTGTACGCGTACCCGCGCGAGTCGCACACAGGGGGACCCATGGGTCCCCCTACCTGTGCGTGTACGCCGCTGAGCGCTTCGCGGCGTACTCGCTGTAGGGCGCCCTTGTCCGCCTCGCACCCATTGAGTCAATGGGAGCCCGCGTACGCGTTGTACGACCGGCTCCCATTGAGTTCAATGGGAGTCCGACCGACTCGTGTCCGGTGGCATACGAATGCATCGGACTCGTTCGGTCGGACTGCACGGGTCCGATTCGGTCGGAAATCTCTCCGGGTCCGGCTCGGTCGGAGAGATTTCCGGCCCGAATCGGAATCGACCCCTTAATGTTAGTTTTGCAAAAATGGGGAGACCTAGATAAATGGAAAACTAGGTGGGCCAAGAAAAAGGAAGAAGCACGAACAAGTAGAACAGCATCTGAATATGTGATGAAGGAAACAGGGAAAGCAGACCAGATGTATCCAATGCGAGAAGTTGCGGGAGGAGGATATGTACATGTCCCATGGAGCAGACAGGATATTTTGTCATTTACGAATGATTTTCCAAAATTGAGAGAAAAACCAATTGAATGGTACAAGCAGGTTGATAGGTTTGTGAAGGTGTCAAAGGTATTGTTGAAGGATTTAGATGGTTTGTTTGACATAGTGGTACCTGCCGATTTGTGGACAGATTGTAAAATTACAGTCGATTGGCCTAGTGATGAATATCCTAGAGATCCGAAGACAGGTGCCCGTCAAATGATGTGATGAAAAAGTATCAGCAAGTGATAACTTACCTGAAAGGGAAAATACCACCGAAAGAAACAGATTGGGTAAAAATAGATCGAACTACCCAAGAAGCTAATGAATCAGTACATTCTTACTATGAGCGTCTATTGCAGGTATTTAAACAGTATAGTGGATTTGAGGACATTGGAGACAAGAACATGAGTCAGTTTGTGTATCGATTTGTTTACGGTTTAAAGCCAGAGATTTGTCAGATGATTAAACAGCATATGCTGTGTTGGCAGGAAAGCCCATTGACGAGATTTTGAAGTATGCAAAATATTGTGGAGACGATATTGAGGATAGACACAAGAAATTGCAGGAAAAAGTAATGTGGGCTCAGGTGAAAATGGCTGAGAAACAGGGAATCAATTTGGAAAATCCGAGTGAAAATCAAGGAAAAGATTCTGGAACGAATGGTGATACTGGGAATGGTGGAAAGTTTAGAGGACGAATGAGTAGAGAAGAAGCTAAAAAGAAATTTCCTTGTCATGGATGCGGAAAATTGGGGCATTGGAAGGATGAATGTAAAAGATTCGGAATAATAATGGCCCAAATCAAAATTTAAATCCACAGACGCAGAATGACTCACAGCAGGGTGCAAATCCTCAGAGTCAGTTGCCACCTGCACCTATTCAGGGTAATGTAAGCAGAGCAAAGCATGGTACAGACATCGGATATCCAGGAGGAAGTAGTAAGAATGATTATATGTCATCACAATTTCTTTTGCAGGACGATTTCTGTCAATACAGTCCATGACGGTGCCCAGAAGAGGGGAAGAAGGAGTGCATACTTGGCGCATCCTTACAGGTAGATCAGTCAGGTCCATATGTTGAAGGGAATGTGAAAGGTAATAATATTACTTTCCTTTTGGACACTGGTGCTACCCGGTCTACTGTGAGAACAGCAGACATTCCAGACCTTCCTCTCTCTGGTGAAAATATCCAAGTAGTGGGGGTAGCTAATCAGCAGATTAGAACACCTCTTACCGAACCCATGGAAGTTAAAATCGGAAACTTCAGAGAAATGCATCAATTTGTAGTATGTGATTCCAGTCCAGTAAACTTATTAGGTAGGGATTTATTGTGCAAAATGAATTGTACCATTTTCTGCACACCGGATGGTGTGGCAGTTCAGACACCAGATGAAGACCATGTATATAAAATTATGATTGCAAAACAAGGTACAGAAGTGGATGAAATGTTTTCGTTAATAACAAAAGATGAGTTGCCAGAAGAATTAAAAGGTACAGTAAACCCCATAGTATGGGATTTCACCGGAAAGGAAGTAGGACTTATGGCCAAAATAGATCCAGTTAAAATTACTGTAAAGGAAGGTGCAATTTTCCCAAATACCAGACAGTACAAAATGAGTGCAGAAGTAAAAGCAGGAGTCATCGAAGAAATAAATCGAATGGTAGAACAAAACATACTAAAAGAAGTAATGAGTAGCCCATGTAATTCACCAATAATGGGATTAAAGAAACCTAGTGGAAAATATAGGATTGTTCAGGACCTGAGGAAAATAAATAAGATTGTAGAACCATGTTGTCCTATAGTACCAAATCCTGCAGTAATTTTATACCAGATTCCGTGGAGTGCAGGATGGTTCACAGTAATTGATTTGTGTCAAGCATTCTTTTCAATACCATTACATCCAGACAGCCAGTATCTTTTCTCATTTAAATTTGAAAACAAGGTTTATGTGTGGAATCGTGTTCCTCAGGGGTACACAGAAAGTCCTTCTATTTTCAACCAGATACTGAAAAAGTGCCTTGAAAAACTAGTGGTGCCAGGAAGCTCAGTCTTAGTCCAATATATCGACGACTTATTGGTGGCATCGAACACCAGAGAGGACTGTGTTGTTGATTCCATAGCATTATTAAATCTTTCGGCAGAAGAAGGACATAAAGTCTCACCTGAAAAATTGCAATTCTGTACAACAGCTGTTAAGTATCTGGGACACCAAATTGAGAGTGGAAAAAGAAGAGTAACAGCTGAAAGAGTAGCTTTAATAAAGAAAATGCAAATGCCTGTAACACAAAGACAAGTGAGAATGTTCCTAGGAATAGTAGGTTGCTGTCGACAATGGATACCAAGATTTTCCATGTTAGCTAAGCCCTTAATTAACATGACAAAAAAGAAAGCAAAGGACCCTGTGGAGTGGGAGGATGAAAGTGTAGAAGCCTTTGTAAAATTGAGAAATGCCCTATGTTCAGCACCTGCCTTAGGCATGCCTGATTATAAAGAGAATTTGCATTGTTCTGTCATGAGAGAGAAAATTGTGCACTTTCTGTCCTAACTCAAAGACATGGTCTAGAAAGACGTCCTATAGCATATTTTTCTGCTACATTGGACCCAGTAGCAGCCGCGTTGCCAGGATGCCTAAAAGCAGTGGCGGCTACTTGTTTGAGCATTGAACAAAGTGAGTCAATTGTGATGGGACACCCTGTAAAAGTGTATGTACCACATGCAGTTGTCATTCTGTTGACAAGAACCCGAACTCAGCATCTTACTCCTAGTCGGCTGACTAAATATGAAAGAATAATAATGGGCGCTGAAAATGTGACCATGGTAAGGTGTACTATAATAAATCCAGCAACCTTACTACCAGACCCATATCATGAGAAAATTAAAGATGATGAAGAGGATGAACATGATTGTATACAAATTACAGAATTATGCACAAAACCACGCCCAGATATAGAGGAACAGCCTCTTAAAAGCCAGACAGGGAGCTATTTGTTGATGGTTCATGTCAAAGACATGAAGATGGTAAACTAACTGCTGCCTATGCAGTATGTGAATTAACTGGAATAGTTGAAGCATCTTATTTACCAGGAGTCAAATCTGCACAAGTAGCTGAATTGATTGCGTTGATAAAAGCATGCAAAATTGGGAGGAATCAGAGAGTGACCATATTTACAGATAGCCAATATGGTTACGGGGTTGTGCACGATTTTGGCAAACTATGGATGCAGAGGTGGTAGTCGGCAACAGATATGCAGATCTGGTGGCTCAACATTGTGCCAAAACCAGAATGTCAGTCAATAAGAGGGTGGAAAGAATGGGAATCAGCTGCCAACTTATGCTGTATATGCCACCTGAAACTTGGAATGAGGTGAAGAAATTGCAAGATGAGGTTGATGAAAGTGAGAGGAATTTGTGGATCAAAGTGGGTTGTTCCCAAAGAGGAGATGATGAAGTGTGGATCAGTGCTGATGGCAGACCAGTCATGCCAGACTGTTTACTCTCACAAATGGCTAGAATGCATCATGGAGACACACACATAGGAAGAGATGCAATGATTAGGCTGTTCAGACAAAATTGGTACAATCCCAAATTCAGAGCTGTTGCAGAGAGTCTTTGCCAGAGATGTCTAACTTGCCAGATGCATAATCCGGGGAGGAAGACAGTAATTGGATTTGGGAAAATTGGAAAGGCAGAGGGTCCATTTATGAGACCAGTTTGATTTCATACAGTTACCACCATGTAGAGGGCTGAAATATGTACTAGTCATAGTGTGTCTGTTTTCAAAGTGGGTGGAGGCTTACCCTACTAGGAGAAATGACAGCATTACAGTGGCAAAATTGTTGTTACGAGAACTCATACCTAGGTTTGGTTTCCCAGTAACTTTGGAATCAGATAGAGGAAAACATTTTAACAGTGAAGTGATCAAGCTAATCTGTGAAGCATTCCAAATCCAACAGAAACTGCACTGTGCATATCGTCCAGAAGCTTCTGGAGTGGTTGAACAATTGAATGGCACTATAAAGTCAAGACTGGGAAAAATGTGTGCATAAACATCATTAGAGTGGCCAGATGCATTGCCACTTGTTCTAATGGGACTCAGAAGTATACCTGACAGAAACACAGGATTGAGCCCCACGAAATAATGATGGGAAGAGCAATTAGACAAACACATGTTCCCACAAACAAACTGGTGAATATATCTGATGATATGGTTTTGGACTATTGCAAAGGATTGGCTGACCTAGTGCGTTCTGTCTCTCATCAGGTTGGAGAAGATGCAGTTTCCAGGCAGCCTGAACAAGAACATGATCTGAATCCTGGTGACTGGGTGGTAGTGAAGAATCACACCAGAGAAACGTGTCTATCACCTAGATGGGGCAGACCGTGTCAAGTCATACTGACAACGAATACAGCAGTGAAGTGTGCCGGATTTCCTAATTGGATTCTTGTAAGTCACACCAAGAGAGTACCAGATCCCGAGGAAGAGAATCCTCAGACAATGCCAATCACTGAAGAGGCTGAAGGTTGCCCAGCTGTAGGATCTCAAGTTCGAGATTCCGGGAAGCTGAAGAAGAACAACCGAGCACAAGTCAGGATTGGATACCAGTGGTAGAAGTTCCTGAAGTATACCACAGAACAAGAAGTCAAGCGAAATTGGAGGAAATTGAAGAAGATCAGATAGGTGAAGAAGAAGCAGTTCAGGAACAAGAAGAAAAGACATTAAGAAATCCTGAACAAGGTCAGATAGGGAAAGAAAACTGGACTCAAAACAGTAAAGACCTAATAGACTTTGATCAGGGACAGATAGGTCTAGAAGAATCCGGTCAGGCTGCAGAAGTTCACAGTGCAATAAGCCCTGATCAGAACAAGTTAGATCAAGAAGAGTACACAGAAGAAGAAAACCTTGAAAAACATGAACTTGAAGAAATAAACAAAGAACAAGGTCAGTTATTGGAAACTCACAGCGGAGCTGTTACAGAGAAACCAATCAGACCTGAAAAAGACAAAACAGAAGAAAAAGTGATCAAAGAAAACAAAGCAGTACTAAGCAGTGAAATTAACGAGATAGCTGAAGACGAAAACAAAGAAACAGTGCCAACAAAGAAAACAAGAAAAGGAGATCATTGGCCGAGTGTCAAAAGAGTAAAGTACCACATAACAACCAGAAGTGAAGATCCAGATCAAGTACCTGAAGTATCAAGTCAAACCGAACAAGAAAATAAAACTACGAAAAGAAGAAGTAAAAGACTGAAACTTGTGAATAACAAATTTAAGGGTCCTGACTGGACTTATATCATCCTTGAAGATTTTGAAAGCTCAGAGTCAAGTGACAGTGGTGGCGAAGGAACAAGTGCAGAATTGACATACGAAGAAGAAACAAGACCACCCTGACTAAGCAAAAGAATAAGCTAAAGAAAAGAAGAAAAGATAAGAAGAGCAATCTTCCTTGTCGAAAAATGCCTGACGATAGAGTTACTGGGAGACCAAAACAGAAATGTTGTAGAAGATGCTGTGCAATATGCATATGTAGTCTAGTAATGGTGCTTATAGTATGGTTAGTCCTGATTGTAGCAGTTCCTTACCTTATGATAATAGATAAAAAGATTAATAATGAAACTAAAGGGAGGACAGCAAACATGAAGGGCAATAGAGTAGAACTAATGGCAGAAGATGAGGCAGAAATTCATCATGAAGTTGCTGACAACGACACTAGTTTAAACGTTTTCACAAAGTTATTATTTCAATATGTAGACACCATGGAAGTTAGTAATTGTTATGTCTGTATGAAGTTACCTGAATCAGTAGCAGAAGGATTAACATATCACCATTTACCACTGACATATGGCATATCATGTAGTGTTTTGTCTAGTTTATTTTATAGAACAGGGAAACTTCAGTATTATTATTCAAACTTAGATGTGATATTTTCTGAGGTTCCGATTCGCAAGAGTATTAGCCCAGTGCTTAGTAGTCAAGACGCACAGTTTATGGGAGAATTTTTCTTAACCATGAAATCAATAGACATAACACATGCACATAGACACAATCTAACATGTTCTTTACTTGAAGAAGAAAAGATACTTTTGAATTTAGTGGAAGATAGAAGACAAGATTTTCAAAAGAAAGCTTCTGAGCATAAGGCTCATTTGCCACCTTGGGCGGAGAAAGAAGGGAGTTACACACCTGGCAAGGCTCAAGCTGCTATGGCTCTGGATTTCGTAAAGACAGGAAAAATTTGTCTTCATAGGTTAAAGACTGATTATAACAATGTTTTCATCGCTACCAGTGAATGTGAACACAATTTTTTAATTCTTGGAGGTTGGGGACTCAAAGGAGGAACAGATTCAGTTTTTCCTGGAATCTATTATGTGTGTGGGAATAAGGCTTACTTTAGGCTTCCTGCACGGTGGTATGGAAGTTGTTATTTTGGAATAGTATTTCCAAAGATATACCACGTAAAAAGAAACACTGAGAGCAATGAAAACAATAACGAATTAATACGTAGTAAAAGAGCTAGTTTTCAGAAATTGTAGGTGATATATTTGGTGCATTGATACCTTCAGTGGGAATAATTCTGAACTCAAGGAAAATATGTAAATTGTCTACAGTAGTTGATCGTTTATCAACGGATACTGCTGGAGGGTTTCTAATGATTAATGCAGAAATGGTTGCGATTAGATCTATGGTGATGCAAAATCGTCTTGCTCTTGATATTATATTGGCAAAGAGGGCGGAGTCTGTAAATTATTGAAGACGAAACATTGTTGCACTTATATTCCTGATAAGAGTGCAGAAATTGGAACGTATATACAGAATATAACTAAACTTGAGAAAGAACTTAAACCACTGGAAGTTGATAGTGTATGGGAAAGATTGACAAATAGTATATCGTCAATTGGTACCTGGGTTGCTAATGTAGGAAAAGGACTTATAGGTCAAATATTAGTACCCTTAGCAGGGATAGCAATAATAATGTTGGCAATAACAATATGGTGCAAATGCTGTAAAAAGAATGGAACATATAGGGTGACAGAAAGAGGAAAGAAACGAAAGATAGATGAAATCGAACTTGAAGAATGGAGAAGTGAATTATACATGAAATTAAAAGGAGATTGTAAAAATGGAAAGAATAAAGACGAGAATGAAGTATTTTGCTAGAAGTTGGCATCTGATTGAGGGTAATGTTTTTGATGGCTCAGAAACGCCATCAGAGAGGGGATTGATGGAGCAAGGTTTCATAAATGAAACTTGCTTGTATTCAATCCTCCTCACAGTATTAATTTATTAAACTTGTATAGTTAATACTAACCTTTGCATTCACGACACAAAAGAAAAAGATGCTTGCCTATGTGTTTTACTAATGAATAACGCTTGTTCGTAATCCAAAATGGCCGCTATGCGCGGGAAAGCTCAATGCGCATGTCGCAACCATATCACATGGTGTGACGTCTTTCTTTGCTTGGTGGGAAACTTCTGCTTCTGCGCAGTGTGCATTAAAATGGCTGCTTGATGTTTTCACATGCTTCTGCTTGCTCTCATGTCATTATTAATTGTCGTTTCCTAACGCTACTAACGCGGGATAGTATATATATTTAATTGGGAATAGAATAGAAATAGTGGGTATACAGTGAAACATTTTATTTGTGATTCTAATATTTTCTTCTTGCACTTTTATTAGTTCGTAAACTTGGGCCTGGGTTGGTGACCTGAAACTCGAGAGGCAAATGGTTCTGCGCATGTGTCTTGTGTGCCTGCCAAATGAAGTCCACCTGGACGAAGTCCAAGGCCGTAACCTGATGGCCGAAGATGTTGTACTAGTGCTTTCCTGTCACACATTGATACAATGTCTATGAAAATTGGTTTACATTTGTCATGAGACGGGTGGGAAATAAAGCGAATGTATTAATTTGAAGGGGTGGGAACGTAAAGACAATAGGCTTTACAATTTAGGCCAAATCAATATGGTACGAGAATCCACCTCCTGTCCCTGTCCAATCAGAAGTAGTGGCCCCATATTTTAGAAACATTAAGGGGAGGTACATGGGCGTAGAAGGGTATAATAGAATATAGCATTAGTTAATTAGTCAGAGCAAGTTTCCATGAGAGCATGCGTTCATGAAGAACAGGCGTCCATGCTGCCAGAGTGCTCTTAGCTCCAGACCGCCAAGCTGACCGATTGCAGACCGAGTCCCTGTCCAGAAGAGGTCCTGAGGAGGGGGCGGCGGAGTCCATTAGAAGGAAGGCATGGGAGAATCGAGAGAAATCGAGTATCAGAGAGGGGAACGACGCAGGCGTCGTTGTAGAGAGGTCACCGGTCCTGTCCTGATCCTGGAGGAAGTCTTTGCTCTTCATCCTTCCTGGGTCCTATCCTTTCAACTCCTTGGCTAAGGGGTTTGGTTCTCACACTTAGGTAATTATAATGCAACCTTTAGTTGCGCTGCTGTCTCTATCTTCTCCTCTTCTTTAAACACCGTCATTGATTAGCAATAATCATTTTTATGCTTAATCTTGGGTATTGCGATTAAGTACCATGTGGCTCTGTATTTTACTCTGCTAAATCTTTAGATAAACATTTTAAAACTTCCTGACTCAGTGGTTATTTCAGGATTTTGTATTATAATGAATGTCACTCATTTTAAATTTCCCAATTAGCAAAGGATTCATTGGTAAGTCATTACTCTTCAATCAGAAGGTAAATTGGTAGCAGGGATTTTGATAGAGAGTAACAACTGATAAAACCCAGCGTAAGTATTAGCGTAGTATGAATGTATGGGCCCAAGTGAGTATCTGGTGTATCAATGCTGTTTGCTAATATCGCGCTGGATCAGTTTTCTGGTTATCAGAGGATGGTTACTTTTTGTTAATTGGGTAATGAGAATTTTATTTGTATTTTTATGAACTAACATCCGTGTATTCGAAGTTTGTTTTATGTTGTCTAGAATCCCCGGGGTAAAAGGAATAGCGGATGGTAAGTGGAAGCCATACTGCAGTGAGGTTATCTGCCAGGCAGAAATAGTACTGAAAAGTTAAGCAGGACTTTCAGTACTCGGTAGGGACTCTATACGTGTGAGTAATAGCAAAAGAGTACGCTGGTGAAAATTTGATGTTATATCACCTAGAAAGGGTAACATTGAAGAAGTAACAGGTACTTCTGGAGCTTGTGTGAAGAGTAAACGGAAGGGTTTTACTCGTAGTATATGTTAGTAAACGGAAAGGGTTTTACTAAGTGTAGAAAGAAACTGTCTTTTTCGAATTTAGAAGAAACTGGCACGATAGCGAATGTTTTATGTTGTTACTGAAATTAAGAATTGTAGAGAAAATAAGTTTGCGTAAATTTTTGTAAAGGGAGGGTCAGTTGCCGGAGAGGGAGCTGACGTCACAAAACGCCGCGCTGGGATTGGTTGAATCAGCGGGTGTGGAAAGACCCTTGTAAAGGAGGGGTCAGTAGTCAGGAGTAGTACTGACGTCACAGGTGCCGCGCTGGGATTGGTTGAACCAGCAAGGACAGGAAAGAGCAGATTGTAAAGGAGGGGTTGACAGATAAACGTCACCAAAAGGCCGCGCAAGGATTGGCTCGGAAATAAAAGATAGCAAACACTTGATTGGTCAAAATTATAGAAGCGAAATTCTTAGTGGATAAGGATTGCATGTTAAAACGCGATCCAACTTTAACAGGAACTCGTCCGGATAGGAGATTCCTAGGTTTTGCAGAATATAATTTTGTACACCGAAGATTAGATAGAATGTACGGAGAAAGGAGAAAAATGTCATTTTTACAAAAGATTAAGAATTATTTTTAAAAGGACAAACCAATCAAAACTAGAGAAGGAATTATTATTCCACCGGCTAAAACGCCCGCTTCATTCATGAAGATGGAGAGAGGTTATCATACTTGTGTATGGATGGAGAATTGGATAGAATATACCAAAAATGATGGAATATTAGCATTTCCCGAGAATGGTACCTTCAATGGAAGAATTCTTCAGAATTTGAGATTGAGGATGAATGACTTAGAACCCAGACCTAGATTAACTCAGTACGAAGCTCTAGAAGAATGGGAAACCGAGGCATTTGAGCGGGATAGATCTAGAAGTAATAGGAGTTATCCAGGATTTTTTCCCAGATATCTACGTGAGTCTAGGGACGGTCAGATGAAACAATGGAGAAGGGCAATGATTACAGAAGGATTATATCCATTGTTCTCAGCAGAGGAGAAATTAGGAAGTAAGTGCACAGAAAAGACAAAACATTTAATGAGAAATGAGGAGTCTGAAGACGAATTTATGGAGGAAATGTTAAGAAATCCCCCACCATATCAGGAAGGGACAAGTGGATGCACCCCAAGTGCACCACCAAAAACTCCATTAGTGCCACAAGTAATGCATTAATTCACCCCGAGTAGAATACTGCATGACAAAGAAAAGGAAGCCCTAGAAAAGACCAGAGCAGAATTAATACAGAAAATAACCCAGATAAAAGTACATCCTGATTCGTTGACCATACCTGTAACAATTGGTCCAGTAGTTCCATTATATGGTACTCAGGGAAGCTGTCCTCCACCGATACTTACACCTATTGCTGTGAATAATCCCAAACCTGAAGCTCCAGTTATAATTGAGGATCAATTTAGTGACTGTGAATCCACAATATCACTCATGGACTTGCCTATTCGAGGTTCTGTAAATAGCACTCCCAGAAAAGATGTACCTGGATGTTCAAAAGATGTAAGTTTAATAACTTCATTGGGAGCAAAAAGTGCCACCATAGTAACACCTGAAGATCTAGAAAGATTGGTGCAAGGGTCAGTTAAACAGTGCACACCTCCGAAAATAATGGACATTCATAAATTGAAAGTCGAATTAGAAGAAATAATAGCAGGAAATGTAGGACTAGAACGCTTAAATACCTATGATGAAGAAGAATTATTGTTTCTGTGCAGGAGTATCACCAGAAATGTAAGGTTATTTCATGAAAAAATATCCAATTTAGCACTACAGATGGGAATAGAAATAGGGAGATCAAAGGTACTACAGAAACCCTATGGAGCAAAATTTTCAGACAAAGATTTAGAAAATATGAATGCCTCTGGAAGAAGATTACAAATAAGAGAATTAATGTTAGTTTTGCAAAAATGGGGAGACCTAGATAAATGGAAAACTAGGTGGGCCAAGAAAAAGGAAGAAGCACGAACAAGTAGAACAGCATCTGAATATGTGATGAAGGAAACAGGGAAAGCAGACCAGATGGATGGACCTGGATGTTCAAAAGATGTAAGTTTAATAACTTCATTGGGAGCAAAAGTGCCACCATAGTAACACCTGAAGATCTAGAAAGATTGGTGCAAGGGTCAGTTAAACAGTGCACACCTCCGAAAATAATGGACATTCATAAATTGAAAGTCGAATTAGAAGAAATAATAGCAGGAAATGTAGGTCTAGAACGCTTAAATACCTATGATGAAGAAGAATTATTGTTTCTGTGCAGGAGTATCACCAGAAATGTAAGGTTATTTCATGAAAAAATATCCAATTTAGCACTACAGATGGGAATAGAAATAGGGAGATCAAAGGTACTACAGAAACCCTATGGAGCAAAATTTTCAGACAAAGATTTAGAAAATATGAATGCCTCTGGAAGAAGATTACAAATAAGAGAATTAATGTTAGTTTTGCAAAATGGGGAGACCTAGATAAATGGAAAACTAGGTGGGCCAAGAAAAAGGAAGAAGCACGAACAAGTAGAACAGCATCTGAATATGTGATGAAGGAAACAGGGAAAGCAGACCAGATGTATCCAATGCGAGAAGTTGCGGGAGGAGGATATGTACATGTCCCATGGAGCAGACAGGATATTTTGTCATTTACGAATGATTTTCCAAAATTGAGAGAAAAACCAATTGAATGGTACAAGCAGGTTGATAGGTTTGTGAAGGTGTCAAAGGTATTGTTGAAGGATTTAGATGGTTTGTTTGACATAGTGGTACCTGCCGATTTGTGGACAGATTGTAAAATTACAGTCGATTGGCCTAGTGATGAATATCCTAGAGATCCGAAGACAGGTGCCCCGTCAAATGATGTGATGAAAAAGTATCAGCAAGTGATAACTTACCTGAAAGGGAAAATACCACCGAAAGAAACAGATTGGGTAAAAATAGATCGAACTACCCAAGAAGCTAATGAATCAGTACATTCTTACTATGAGCGTCTATTGCAGGTATTTAAACAGTATAGTGGATTTGAGGACATTGGAGACAAGAACATGAGTCAGTTTGTGTATCGATTTGTTTACGGTTTAAAGCCAGAGATTTGTCAGATGATTAAACAGCATATGCTGTGTTGGCAGGAAAAGCCCATTGACGAGATTTGGAAGTATGCAAAATATTGTGGAGACAATATTGAGGATAGACACAAGAAATTGCAGGAAAAAGTAATGTGGGCTCAGGTGAAAATGGCTGAGAAACAGGGAATCAATTTGGAAAATCCGAGTGAAAATCAAGGAAAAGATTCTGAAACGAATGGTGATACTGGGAATGGTGGAAAGTTTAGAGGACGAATGAGTAGAGAAGAAGCTAAAAGAAATTTCCTTGTCATGGATGCGGAAAATTGGGGCATTGGAAGGATGAATGTAAAAAGATTCGGAATAATAATGGCCCAAATCAAAATTTAAATCCACAGACGCAGAATGACTCACAGCAGGGTGCAAATCCTCAGAGTCAGTTGCCACCTGCACCTATTCAGGGTAATGTAAGCAGAGCAAAGCATGGTACAGACATCGGATATCCAGGAGGAAGTAGTAAGAATGATTATATGACATCACAATTTCTTTTGCTGGACGATTTCTGTCAATACAGTCCATGACGGTGCCCAGGAGAGGGGAAGAAGGAGTGCATACTTGGCGCATCCTTACAGGTAGATCAGTCAGGTCCATATGTTGAAGGGAATGTGAAAGGTAATAATATTACTTTCCTTTTGGACACTGGTGCTACCCGGTCTACTGTGAGAACAGCAGACATTCCAGACCTTCCTCTCTCTGGTGAAAATATCCAAGTAGTGGGGGTAGCTAATCAGCAGATTAGAACACCTCTTACCGAAAGCCATGGAAGTTAAAATCGGAAACTGCAGAGAAATGCATCAATTTGTAGTATGTGATTCCAGTCCAGTAAACTTATTAGGTAGGGATTTATTGTGCAAAATGAATTGTACCATTTTCTGCACACCGGATGGTGTGGCAGTTCAGACACCAGATGAAGACCATGTATATAAAATTATGATTGCAAAACAAGGTACAGAAGTGGATGAAATGTTTTCGTTAATAACAAAAGATGAGTTGCCAGAAGAATTAAAAGGTACAGTAAACCCCATAGTATGGGATTTCACCGGAAAGGAAGTAGGACTTATGGCCAAAATAGATCCAGTTAAAATTACTGTAAAGGAAGGTGCAATTTTCCCAAATACCAGACAGTACAAAATGAGTGCAGAAGTAAAAGCAGGAGTCATCGAAGAAATAAATCGAATGGTAGAACAAAACATACTAAAAGAAGTAATGAGTAGCCCATGTAATTCACCAATAATGGGATTAAAGAAACCTAGTGGAAAATATAGGATTGTTCAGGACCTGAGGAAAATAAATAAGATTGTAGAACCATGTTGTCCTATAGTACCAAATCCTGCAGTAATTTTATACCAGATTCCGTGGAGTGCAGGATGGTTCACAGTAATTGATTTGTGTCAAGCATTCTTTTCAATACCATTACATCCAGACAGCCAGTATCTTTTCTCATTTAAATTTGAAAACAAGGTTTATGTGTGGAATCGTGTTCCTCAGGGGTACACAGAAAGTCCTTCTATTTTCAACCAGATACTGAAAAAGTGCCTTGAAAAGCTAGTGGTGCCAGGAAGCTCAGTCTTAGTCCAATATATCGACGACTTATTGGTGGCATCGAACACCAGAGAGGACTGTGTTGTTGATTTCATAGCATTATTAAATCTTTCGGCAGAAGAAGGACATAAAGTCTCACCTGAAAAATTGCAATTCTGTACAACAGCTGTTAAGTATCTGGGACACCAAATTGAGAGTGGAAAAAGAAGAGTAACAGCTGAAAGAGTAGCTTTAATAAAGAAAATGCAAATGCCTGTAACACAAAGACAAGTGAGAATGTTCCTAGGAATAGTAGGTTGCTGTCGACAATGGATACCAAGATTTTCCATGTTAGCTAAGCCCTTAATTAACATGACAAAAAAGAAAGCAAAGGACCCTGTGGAGTGGGAGGATGAAAGTGTAGAAGCCTTTGTAAAATTGAGAAATGCCCTATGTTCAGCACCTGCCTTAGGCATGCCTGATTATAAAAGAGAATTTGCATTGTTCTGTCATGAGAGAGAAAATTGTGCACTTTCTGTCCTAACTCAAAGACATGGTCTAGAAAGACGTCCTATAGCATATTTTTCTGCTACATTGGACCCAGTAGCAGCCGCGTTGCCAGGATGCCTAAAAGCAGTGGCGGCTACTTGTTTGAGCATTGAACAAAGTGAGTCAATTGTGATGGGACACCCTGTAAAAGTGTATGTACCACATGCAGTTGTCATTCTGTTGACAAGAACCCGAACTCAGCATCTTACTCCTAGTCGGCTGACTAAATATGAAAGAATAATAATGGGCGCTGAAAATGTGACCATGGTAAGGTGTACTATAATAAATCCAGCAACCTTACTACCAGACCCATATCATGAGAAAATTAAAGATGATGAAGAGGATGAACATGATTGTATACAAATTACAGAATTATGCACAAAACCACGCCCAGATATAGAGGAACAGCCTCTTAAAAAGCCAGACAGGGAGCTATTTGTTGATGGTTCATGTCAAAGACATGAAGATGGTAAACTAACTGCTGCCTATGCAGTATGTGAATTAACTGGAATAGTTGAAGCATCTTATTTACCAGGAGTCAAATCTGCACAAGTAGCTGAATTGATTGCGTTGATAAAAGCATGCAAAATTGGGAGGAATCAGAGAGTGACCATATTTACAGATAGCCAATATGGTTACGGGGTTGTGCACGATTTTGGCAAACTATGGATGCAGAGGTGGTAGTCGGCAACAGATATGCAGATCTGGTGGCTCAACATTGTGCCAAAACCAGAATGTCAGTCAATAAGAGGGTGGAAAGAATGGGAATCAGCTGCCAACTTATGCTGTATATGCCACCTAAAACTTGGAATGAGGTGAAGAAATTGCAAGATGAGGTTGATGAAAGTGAGAGGAATTTGTGGATCAAAGTGGGTTGTTCCCAAAGAGGAGATGATGAAGTGTGGATCAGTGCTGATGGCAGACCAGTCATGCCAGACTGTTTACTCTCACAAATGGCTAGAATGCATCATGGAGACACACACATAGGAAGAGATGCAATGATTAGGCTGTTCAGACAAAATTGGTACAATCCCAAATTCAGAGCTGTTGCAGAGAGTCTTTGCCAGAGATGTCTAACTTGCCAGATGCATAATCCGGGGAGGAAGACAGTAATTGGATTTGGGAAAATTGGAAAGGCAGAGGGTCCATTTATGAGACTTCAGTTTGATTTCATACAGTTACCACCATGTAGAGGGCTGAAATATGTACTAGTCATAGTGTGTCTGTTTTCAAAGTGGGTGGAGGCTTACCCTACTAGGAGAAATGACAGCATTACAGTGGCAAAATTGTTGTTACGAGAACTCATACCTAGGTTTGGTTTCCCAGTAACTTTGGAATCAGATAGAGGAAAACATTTTAACAGTGAAGTGATCAAGCTAATCTGTGAAGCATTCCAAATCCAACAGAAACTGCACTGTGCATATCGTCCAGAAGCTTCTGGAGTGGTTGAACAATTGAATGGCACTATAAAGTCAAGACTGGGAAAAATGTGTGCATCAACATCATTAGAGTGGCCAGATGCATTGCCACTTGTTCTAATGGGACTCAGAAGTATACCTGACAGAAACACAGGATTGAGCCCCCACGAAATAATGATGGGAAGAGCAATGAGACAAACACATGTTCCCACAAACAAACTGGTGAATATATCTGATGATATGGTTTTGGACTATTGCAAAGGATTGGCTGACCTAGTGCGTTCTGTCTCTCATCAGGTTGGAGAAGACGCAGTTTCCAGGCAGCCTGAACAAGAACATGATCTGAATCCTGGTGACTGGGTGGTAGTGAAGAATCACACCAGAGAAACGTGTCTATCACCTAGATGGGGCAGACCGTGTCAAGTCATACTGACAACGAATACAGCAGTGAAGTGTGCCGGATTTCCTAATTGGATTCATGTAAGTCACACCAAGAGAGTACCAGATCCCGAGGAAGAGAATCCTCAGACAACGCCAATCACTGAAGAGGCTGAAGGTTGCCCAGCTGTAGGATCTCAAGTTCGAGATTCCGGGGAAGCTGAAGAAGAACAACCGAGCACAAGTCAGGATTGGATACCAGTGGTAGAAGTTCCTGAAGTGTACCACAGAACAAGAAGTCAAGCGAAATTGGAGGAAATTGAAGAAGATCAGATAGGTGAAGAAGAAGCAGTTCAGGAACAAGAAGAAAAGACATTAAGAAATCCTGAACAAGGTCAGATAGGGAAAGAAAACTGGACTCAAAACAGTAAAGACCTAATAGACTTTGATCAGGGACAGATAGGTCTAGAAGAATCCGGTCAGGCTGCAGAAGTTCACAGTGCAATAAGCCCTGATCAGAACAAGTTAGATCAAGAAGAGTACACAGAAGAAGAAAACCTTGAAAAACATGAACTTGAAGAAATAAACAAAGAACAAGGTCAGTTATTGGAAACTCACAGCGGAGCTGTTACAGAGAAACCAATCAGACCTGAAAAAGACAAAACAGAAGAAAAAGTGATCAAAGAAAACAAAGCAGTACTAAGCAGTGAAATTAACGAGATAGCTGAAGACGAAAACAAAGAAACAGTGCCAACAAAGAAAACAAGAAAAGGAGATCATTGGCCGAGTGTCATTAAAGAGTAAAGTACCACATAACAACCAGAAGTGAAGATCCAGATCAAGTACCTGAAGTATCAAGTCAAACCGAACAAGAAAATAAAACTACGAAAAGAAGAAGTAAAAGACTGAAACTTGTGAATAACAAATTTAAGGGTCCTGACTGGACTTATATCATCCTTGAAGATTTTGAAAGCTCAGAGTCAAGTGACAGTGGTGGCGAAGGAACAAGTGCAGAATTGACATACGAAGAAGAAACAAGACCACCCTGACTAAGCAAAAGAATAAGCTAAAGAAAAGAAGAAAAGATAAGAAGAGCAATCTTCCTTGTCGAAAAATGCCTGACGATAGAGTTACTGGGAGACCAAAACAGAAATGTTGTAGAAGATGCTGTGCAATATGCATATGTAGTCTAGTAATGGTGCTTATAGTATGGTTAGTCCTGATTGTAGCAGTTCCTTACCTTATGATAATAGATAAAAAGATTAATAATGAAACTAAAGGGAGGACAGCAAACATGAAGGGCAATAGAGTAGAACTAATGGCAGAAGATGAGGCAGAAATTCATCATGAAGTAGCTGACAACGACACTAGTTTAAACGTTTTCACAAAGTTATTATTTCAATATGTAGACACCATGGAAGTTAGTAATTGTTATGTCTGTATGAAGTTACCTGAATCAGTAGCAGAAGGATTAACATATCACCATTTACCACTGACATATGGCATATCATGTAGTGTTTTGTCTAGTTTATTTTATAGAACAGGGAAACTTCAGTATTATTATTCAAACTTAGATGTGATATTTTCTGAGGTTCCGATTCGCAAGAGTATGAACCCAGTGCTTAGTAGTCAAGACGCACAGTTTATGGGAGAATTTTTCTTAACCATGAAATCAATAGACATAACACATGCACATAGACACAATCTAACATGTTCTTTACTTGAAGAAGAAAAGATACTTTTGAATTTAGTGGAAGATAGAAGACAAGATTTTCAAAAGAAAGCTTCTGAGCATAAGGCTCATTTGCCACCTTGGGCGGAGAAAGAAGGGAGTTACACACCTGGCAAGGCTCAAGCTGCTATGGCTCTGGATTTCGTAAAGACAGGAAAAATTTGTCTTCATAGGTTAAAGACTGATTATAACAATGTTTTCATCGGTACCAGTGAATGTGAACACAATTTTTTAATTCTTGGAGGTTGGGGACTCAAAGGAGGAACAGATTCAGTTTTTCCTGGAATCTATTATGTGTGTGGGAATAAGGCTTACTTTAGGCTTCCTGCACGGTGGTATGGAAGTTGTTATTTTGGAATAGTATTTCCAAAGATATACCACGTAAAAAGAAACACTGAGAGCAATGAAAACAATAACGAATTAATACGTAGTAAAAGAGCTAGTTTTTCAGAAATTGTAGGTGATATATTTGGTGCATTGATACCTTCAGTGGGAATAATTCTGAACTCAAGGAAAATATGTAAATTGTCTACAGTAGTTGATCGTTTATCAACGGATACTGCTGGAGGGTTTCTAATGATTAATGCAGAAATGGTTGCGATTAGATCTATGGTGATGCAAAATCGTCTTGCTCTTGATATTATATTGGCAAAAGAGGGCGGAGTCTGTAAATTATTGAAGACGAAACATTGTTGCACTTATATTCCTGATAAGAGTGCAGAAATTGGAACGTATATACAGAATATAACTAAACTTGAGAAAGAACTTAAACCACTGGAAGTTGATAGTGTATGGGAAAGATTGACAAATAGTATATCGTCAATTGGTACCTGGTTTGCTAATGTAGGAAAAGGACTTATAGGTCAAATATTAGTACCCTTAGCAGGGATAGCAATAATAATTTTGGCAATAACAATATGGTGCAAATGCTGTAAAAAGAATGGAACATATAGGGTGACAGAAAGAGGAAAGAAACGAAAGATAGATGAAATCGAACTTGAAGAATGGAGAAGTGAATTATACAAGAAATTAAAAGGAGATTGTAAAAATAGAAAGAATAAAGACGAGAATGAAGTAATTTGCTAGAAGTTGGCATCTGATTGAGGGTAATGTTTTTGATGGCTCAGAAACGCCATCAGAGAGGAGATTGATGGAGCAAGGTTTCATAAATGAAACTTGCTTGTATTCAATCCTCCTCACAGTATTAATTTATTAAACTTGTATTGTTAATACTAACCTTTGCATTCACGACACAAAAGAAAAAGATGCTTGCCTATGTGTTTTACTAATGAATAACGCTTGTTCTGTAATCCAAAATGGCCGCTATGCGCGGGAAAGCTCAATGCGCATGTCGCAACCATATCACATGGTGTGACGTCTTTCTTTGCTTGGTGGGAAACTTCTGCTTCTGCGCAGTGTGCATTAAAATGGCTGCTTGATGTTTTCACATGCTTCTGCTTGCTCTCATGTCATTATTAAATTGTCGTTTCCTAACGCTACTAACGCGGGATAGTATATATATTTAATTGGGAATAGAATAGAAATAGTGGGTATACAGTGAAACATTTTATTTGTGATTCTAATATTTTCTTCTTGCACTTTTATTAGTTCGTAAACTTGGGCCTGGGTTGGTGACCTGAAACTCGAGAGGCAAATGGTTCTGCGCATGTGTCTTGTGTGCCTGCCAAATGAAGTCAACCTGGACGAAGTCCAAGGCCGTAACCTGATGGCCGAAGATGTTGTACTAGTGCTTTCCTGTCACACATTGATACAATGTCTATGAAAATTGGTTTACATTTGTCATGAGACGGGTGGGAAATAAAGCGAATGTATTAATTTGAAGGGGTGGGAACGTAAAGACAATAGGCTTTACAATTTAGGCCAAATCAATATGGTACGAGAATCCACCTCCTGTCCCTGTCCAATCAGAAGTAGTGGCCCCATATTTTAGCAACATTTAGGGGAGGTACATGGGCGTAGAAGGGTATAATAGAATATAGCATTAGTTAATTAGTCAGAGCATGTTTCCATGAGAGCATGCGTTCATGAAGAACAGGCGTCCATGCTGCCAGAGCGCTCTTAGCTCCAGACCGCCAAGCTGACCGATTGCAGACCGAGTCCCTGTCCAGAAGAGGTCCTGAGGAGGGGCGGCGGAGTCCATTAGAAGGAAGGCACGGGAGAATCGAGAGAAACCGAGTATCAGAGAGGGGAACGACGCAGGCGTCGTTGTAGAGAGGTCACCGGTCCTGTCCTGATCCTGGAGGAAGTCTTTGCTCTTCATCCTTCCTGGGTCCTATCCTTTCAACTCCTTGGCTAAGGGGTTTGGTTCTCGCACTTAGGTAATTATAATGCAACCTTTAGTTGCGCTGCTGTCTCTATCTTCTCCTCTTCTTTAAACACCGTCATTGATTAGCAATAATCATTTCTATGCTTAATCTTGGGTATTGCGATTAAGTACCATGTGGCTCTGTATTTTACTCTGCTAAATCTTTAGATAAACATTTTAAAACTTCCTGACTCAGTGGTTATTTCAGGATTTTGTATTATAATGAATGTCACTCATTTTAAATTTCCCAATTAGCAAAGGATTCATTGGTAAGTCATTACTCTTCAATCAGAAGGTAAATTGGTAGCAGGGATTTTGATAGAGAGTAACAACTGATAAAACCCAGCGTAAGTATTAGCGTAGTATGAATGTATGGGCCCAAGTGAGTATCTGGTGTATGAATGCTGTTTGCTAATATCGCGCTGGATCAGTTTTCTGGTTATCAGAGGATGGTTACTTTTTGTTAATTGGGTAATGAGAATTTTATTTGTATTTTTATGAACTAACATCCGTGTATTCTGAAGTTTGTTTTATGTTGTCTAGAATCCCCGGGGTAAAAGGAATAGCGGATGGTAAGTGGAAGCCATACTGCAGTGAGGTTATCTGCCAGGCAGAAATAGTACTGAAAAGTTAAGCAGGACTTTCAGTACTCGTTAGGGACTCTATACGTGTGAGTAATAGCAAAAGAGTACGCTGGTGAAAATTTGATGTTATATCACCTAGAAAGGGTAACATTGAAGAAGTAACAGGTACTTCTGGAGCTTGTGTGAAGAGTAAACGGAAGGGTTTTACTCGTAGTATATGTTTAGTAAACGGAAAGGGTTTTACTAAGTGTGAAAGAAACTATCTTTTCTAATTTAGAAGAAACTGGCACGATAGCGAATGTTTTATGTTGTTACTGAAATTAAGAATTGTAGAGAAAATAAGTTTGCGTAAATTTTTGTAAAGGGAGGGTCAGTTGCCGGAGAGGGAGCTGACGTCACAAAACGCCGCGCTGGGATTGGTTGAATCAGCGGGTGTGGAAAGACCCTTGTAAAGGAGGGGTCAGTAGTCAGGAGTAGTACTGACGTCACAGGTGCCGCGCTGGGATTGGTTGAACCAGCAAGGACAGGAAAGAGCAGATTGTAAAGGAGGGGTTGACAGATAAACGTCACCAAAAGGCCGCGCAAGGATTGGCTCGGAAATAAAAGATAGCAAACACTTGATTGGTCAAAATTATAGAAGCGAAATTCTTAGTGGATAAGGATTGCATGTTAAAACGCGATCCGACTTTAACAGGAACTCGTCCGGATAGGAGATTCCTAGGTTTTGCAGAATATAATTTTGTACACCGAAGATTAGATAGAATGTACGGAGAAAGGAGAAAAATGTCATTTTTAGCAAAAGATTAAGAATTATTTTAAAAAGGACAAACCAATCAAAACTAGAGAAGGAATTATTATTCCACCAGCTAAAACGCCCGCTTCATTCATGATGATGGAGAGAGGTTATCATACTTGTGTATGGATGGAGAATTGGATAGAATATACCAAAAATGATGGAATATTAGCATTTCCCGAGAATGGTACCTTCAATGGAAGAATTCTTCAGAATTTGAGATTGAGGATGAATGACTTAGAACCCAGACCTAGATTAACTCAGTACGAAGCTCTAGAAGAATGGGAAACCGAGGCATTTGAGCGGGATAGATCTAGAAGTAATAGGAGTTATCCAGGATTTTTTCCCAGATATCTACGTGAGTCTAGGGACGGTCAGATGAAACAATGGAGAAGGGCAATGATTACAGAAGGATTATATCCATTGTTCTCAGCAGAGGAGAAATTAGGAAGTAAGTGCACAGAAAAGACAAAACATTTAATGAGAAATGAGGAGTCTGAAGACGAATTTATGGAGGAAATGTTAAGAAATCCCCCACCATATCAGGAAGGGACAAGTGGATGCACCCCAAGTGCACCACCAAAAACTCCATTAGTGCCACAAGTAATGCATGAATTCACCCCGAGTAGAATACTGCATGACAAAGAAAAGGAAGCCCTAGAAAAGACCAGAGCAGAATTAATACAGAAAATAACCCAGATAAAAGTACATCCTGATTCGTTGACCATACCTGTAACAATTGGTCCAGTAGTTCCATTATATGGTACTCAGGGAAGCTGTCCTCCACCGATACTTACACCTACTGCTGTGAATAATCCCAAACCTGAAGCTCCAGTTATAATTGAGGATCAATTTAGTGACTGTGAATCCACAATATCACTCATGGACTTGCCTATTCGAGGTTCTGTAAATAGCACTCCCAGAAAAGATGTACCTGGATGTTCAAAAGATGTAAGTTTAATAACTTCATCGGGAGCAAAAAGTGCCACCATAGTAACACCTGAAGATCTAGAAAGATGGGTGCAAGGGTCAGTTAAACAGTGCACACCTCCGAAAATAATGGACATTCATAAATTGAAAGTCGAATTAGAAGAAATAATAGCAGGAAATGTAGGACTAGAACGCTTAAATACCTATGATGAAGAAGAATTATTGTTTCTGTGCAGGAGTATCACCAGAAATGTAAGGTTATTTCATGAAAAATTATCCAATTTAGCACTACAGATGGGAATAGAAATAGGGAGATCAAAGGTACTACAGAAACCCTATAGAGCAGAATTTTCAGACAAAGATTTAGAAAATATGAATGCCTCTGGAAGAAGATTACAAATAAGAGAATTAATGTTAGTTTTGCAAAAATGGGGAGACCTAGATAAATGGAAAACTAGGTGGGCCAAGAAAAAGGAAGAAGCACGAACAAGTAGAACAGCATCTGAATATGTGATGAAGGAAACAGGGAAAGCAGACCAGATGTATCCAATGCGAGAAGTTGCGGGAGGAGGATATGTACATGTCCCATGGAGCAGACAGGATATTTTGTCATTTACGAATGATTTTCCAAAATTGAGAGAAAAACCAATTGAATGGTACAAGCAGGTTGATAGGTTTGTGAAGGTGTCAAAGGTATTGTTGAAGGATTT
This sequence comes from Calotriton arnoldi, assembly GCA_963921515.1. NCBI lineage: Eukaryota > Metazoa > Chordata > Amphibia > Caudata > Salamandridae > Calotriton > Calotriton arnoldi. Next base: position 1,750,759 of record CAWUFW010003369.1, read on the forward strand.
AGATGGTTTGTTTGACATAGTGGTACCTGCCGATTTGTGGACAGATTGTAAAATTACAGTCGATTGGCCTAGTGATGAATATCCTAGAGATCCGAAGACAGGTGCCCCGTCAAATGATGTGATGAAAAAGTATCAGCAAGTGATAACTTACCTGAAAGGGAAAATACCACCGAAAGAAACAGATTGGGTAAAAATAGATCGAACTACCCAAGAAGCTAATGAATCAGTACATTCTTACTATGAGCGTCTATTGCAGGTATTTAAACAGTATAGTGGATTTGAGGACATTGGAGACAAGAACATGAGTCAGTTTGTGTATCGATTTGTTTACGGTTTAAAGCCAGAGATTTGTCAGATGATTAAACAGCATATGCTGTGTTGGCAGGGAAAGCCCATTGACGAGATTTTGAAGTATGCAAAATATTGTGGAGACGATATTGAGGATAGACACAAGAAATTGCAGGAAAAAGTAATGTGGGCTCAGGTGAAAATGGCTGAGAAACAGGGAATCAATTTGGAAAATCCGAGTGAAAATCAAGGAAAAGATTCTGGAACGAATGGTGATACTGGGAATGGTGGAAAGTTTAGAGGACGAATGAGTAGAGAAGAAGCTAAAAAGAAATTTCCTTGTCATGGATGCGGAAAATTGGGGCATTGGAAGGATGAATGTAAAAAGATTCGGAATAATAATGGCCCAAATCAAAATTTAAATCCACAGACGCAGAATGACTCACAGCAGGGTGCAAATCCTCAGAGTCAGTTGCCACCTGCACCTATTCAGGGTAATGTAAGCAGAGCAAAGCATGGTACAGACATCGGATATCCAGGAGGAAGTGGTAAGAATGATTATATGACATCACAATTTCTTTTGCAGGACGATTTCTGTCAATACAGTCCATGACGGTGCCTAGGAGAGGGGAAGAAGGAGTGCATACTTGGCGCATCCTTACAGGTAGATCAGTCAGGTCCATATGTTGAAGGGAATGTGAAAGGTAATAATATTACTTTCCTTTTGGACACTGGTGCTACCCGGTCTACTGTGAGAACAGCAGACATTCCAGACCTTCCTCTCTCTGGTGAAAATATCCAAGTAGTGGGGGTAGCTAATCAGCGGATTAGAACACCTCTTACCGAACCCATGGAAGTTAAAATCGGAAACTTCAGAGAAATGCATCAATTTGTAGTATGTGATTCCAGTCCAGTAAACTTATTAGGTAGGGATTTATTGTGCAAAATGAATTGTACCATTTTCTGCACACCGGATGGTGTGGCAGTTCAGACACCAGATGAAGACCATGTATATAAAATTATGATTGCAAAACAAGGTACAGAAGTGGATGAAATGTTTTCGTTAATAACAAAAGATGAGTTGCCAGAAGAATTAAAAGGTACAGTAAACCCCATAGTATGGGATTTCACCGGAAAGGAAGTAGGACTTATGGCCAAAATAGATCCAGTTAAAATTACTGTAAAGGAAGGTGCAATTTTCCCAAATACCAGACAGTACAAAATGAGTGCAGAAGTAAAAGCAGGAGTCATCGAAGAAATAAATCGAATGGTAGAACAAAACATACTAAAAGAAGTAATGAGTAGCCCATGTAATTCACCAATAATGGGATTAAAGAAACCTAGTGGAAAATATAGGATTGTTCAGGACCTGAGGAAAATAAATAAGATTGTAGAACCATGTTGTCCCATAGTACCAAATCCTGCAGTAATTTTATACCAGATTCCGTGGAGTGCAGGATGGTTCACAGTAATTGATTTGTGTCAAGCATTCTTTTCAATACCATTACATCCAGACAGCCAGTATCTTTTCTCATTTAAATTTGAAAACAAGGTTTATGTGTGGAATCGTGTTCCTCAGGGGTACACAGAAAGTCCTTCTATTTTCAACCAGATACTGAAAAAGTGCCTTGAAAAACTAGTGGTGCCAGGAAGCTCAGTCTTAGTCCAATATATCGACGACTTATTGGTGGCATCGAACACCAGAGAGGACTGTGTTGTTGATTCCATAGCATTATTAAATCTTTCGGCAGAAGAAGGACATAAAGTCTCACCTGAAAAATTGCAATTCTGTACAACAGCTGTTAAGTATCTGGGACACCAAATTGAGAGTGGAAAAAGAAGAGTAACAGCTGAAAGAGTAGCTTTAATAAAGAAAATGCAAATGCCTGTAACACAAAGACAAGTGAGAATGTTCCTAGGAATAGTAGGTTACTGTCGACAATGGATACCAAGATTTTCCATGTTAGCTAAGCCCTTAATTAACATGACAAAAAGAAAGCAAAGGACCCTGTGGAGTGGGAGGATGAAAGTGTAGAAGCCTTTGTAAAATTGAGAAATGCCCTATGTTCAGCACCTGCCTTAGGCATGCCTGATTATAAAAGAGAATTTGCATTGTTCTGTCATGAGAGAGAAAATTGTTCACTTTCTGTCCTAACTCAAAGACATGGACTAGAAAGACGTCCTATAGCATATTTTTCTGCTACATTGGACCCAGTAGCAGCCGCGTTGCCAGGATGCCTAAAAGCAGTGGCGGCTACTTGTTTGAGCATTGAACAAAGTGAGTCAATTGTGATGGGACACCCTGTAAAAGTGTATGTACCACATGCAGTTGTCATTCTGTTGACAAGAACCCGAACTCAGCATCTTACTCCTAGTCGGCTGACTAAATATGAAAGAATAATAATGGGCGCTGAAAATGTGACCATGGTAAGGTGTACTATAATAAATCCAGCAACCTTACTACCAGACCCATATCATGAGAAAATTAAAGATGATGAAGAGGATGAACATGATTGTATACAAATTACAGAATTATGCACAAAACCACGCCCAGATATAGAGGAACAGCCTCTTAAAAAGCCAGACAGGGAGCTATTTGTTGATGGTTCATGTCAAAGACATGAAGATGGTAAACTAACTGCTGCCTATGCAGTATGTGAATTAACTGGAATAGTTGAAGCATCTTATTTACCAGGAGTCAAATCTGCACAAGTAGCTGAATTGATTGCGTTGATAAAAGCATGCAAAATTGGGAGGAATCAGAGAGTGACCATATTTACAGATAGCCAATATGGTTACGGGGTTGTGCACGATTTTGGCAAACTATGGATGCAGAGGTGGTAGTCGGCAACAGATATGCAGATCTGGTGGCTCAACATTGTGCCAAAACCAGAATGTCAGTCAATAAGAGGGTGGAAAGAATGGGAATCAGCTGCCAACTTATGCTGTATATGCCACCTGAAACTTGGAATGAGGTGAAGAAATTGCAAGATGAGGTTGATGAAAGTGAGAAGAATTTGTGGATCAAAGTGGGTTGTTCCCAAAGAGGAGATGATGAAGTGTGGATCAGTGCTGATGGCAGACCAGTCATGCCAGACTGTTTACTCTCACAAATGGCTAGAATGCATCATGGAGACACACACATAGGAAGAGATGCAATGATTAGGCTGTTCAGACAAAATTGGTACAATCCCAAATTCAGAGCTGTTGCAGAGAGTCTTTGCCAGAGATGTCTAACTTGCCAGATGCATAATCCGGGGAGGAAGACAGTAATTGGATTTGGGAAAATTGGAAAGGCAGATGGTCCATTTATGAGACTTCAGTTTGATTTCATACAGTTACCACCATGTAGAGGGCTGAAATATGTACTAGTCATAGTGTGTCTGTTTTCAAAGTGGGTGGAGGCTTACCCTACTAAGAGAAATGACAGCATTACAGTGGCAAAATTGTTGTTACGAGAGCTCATACCTAGGTTTGGTTTCCCAGTAACTTTGGAATCAGATAGAGGAAAACATTTTAACAGTGAAGTGATCAAGCTAATCTGTGAAGCATTCCAAATCCAACAGAAACTGCACTGTGCATATCGTCCAGAAGCTTCTGGAGTGGTTGAACAATTGAATGGCACTATAAAGTCAAGACTGGGAAAAATGTGTGCATCAACATCATTAGAGTGGCCAGATGCATTGCCACTTGTTCTAATGGGACTCAGAAGTATACCTGACAGAAACACAGGATTGAGCCCCCACGAAATAATGATGGGAAGAGCAATGAGACAAACACATGTTCCCACAAACAAACTGGTGAATATATCTGATGATATGGTTTTGGACTATTGCAAAGGATTGGCTGACCTAGTGCGTTCTGTCTCTCATCAGGTTGGAGAAGACGCAGTTTCCAGGCAGCCTGAACAAGAACATGATCTGAATCCTGGTGACTGGGTGGTAGTGAAGAATCACACCAGAGAAACGTGTCTATCACCTAGATGGGGCAGACCGTGTCAAGTCATACTGACAACGAATACAGCAGTGAAGTGTGCCGGATTTCCTAATTGGATTCATGTAAGTCACACCAAGAGAGTACCAGATCCCGAGGAAGAGAATCCTCAGACAACGCCAATCACTGAAGAGGCTGAAGGTTGCCCAGCTGTAGGATCTCAAGTTCGAGATTCCGGGAAGCTGAAGAAGAACAACCGAGCACAAGTCAGGATTGGATACCAGTGGTAGAAGTTCCTGAAGTATACCACAGAACAAGAAGTCAAGCGAAATTGGAGGAAATTGAAGAAGATCAGATAGGTGAAGAAGAAGCAGTTCAGGAACAAGAAGAAAAGACATTAAGAAATCCTGAACAAGGTCAGATAGGGAAAGAAAACTGGACTCAAAACAGTAAAGACCTAATAGACTTTGATCAGGGACAGATAGGTCTAGAAGAATCCGGTCAGGCTGCAGAAGTTCACAGTGCAATAAGCCCTGATCAGAACAAGTTAGATCAAGAAGAGTACACAGAAGAAGAAAACCTTGAAAAACATGAACTTGAAGAAATAAACAAAGAACAAGGTCAGTTATTGGAAACTCACAGCGGAGCTGTTACAGAGAAACCAATCAGACCTGAAAAAGACAAAACAGAAGAAAAAGTGATCAAAGAAAACAAAGCAGTACTAAGCAGTGAAATTAACGAGATAGCTGAAGACGAAAACAAAGAAACAGTGCCAACAAAGAAAACAAGAAAAGGAGATCATTGGCCGAGTGTCATTAAAGAGTAAAGTACCACATAACAACCAGAAGTGAAGATCCAGATCAAGTACCTGAAGTATCAAGTCAAACCGAACAAGAAAATAAAACTACGAAAAGAAGAAGTAAAAGACTGAAACTTGTGAATAACAAATTTAAGGGTCCTGACTGGACTTATATCATCCTTGAAGATTTTGAAAGCTCAGAGTCAAGTGACAGTGGTGGCGAAGGAACAAGTGCAGAATTGACATACGAAGAAGAAACAAGACCACCCTGACTAAGCAAAAGAATAAGCTAAAGAAAAGAAGAAAAGATAAGAAGAGCAATCTTCCTTGTCGAAAAATGCCTGACGATAGAGTTACTGGGAGACCAAAACAGAAATGTTGTAGAAGATGCTGTGCAATATGCATATGTAGTCTAGTAATGGTGCTTATAGTATGGTTAGTCCTGATTGTAGCAGTTCCTTACCTTATGATAATAGATAAAAAGATTAATAATGAAACTAAAGGGAGGACAGCAAACATGAAGGGCAATAGAGTAGAACTAATGGCAGAAGATGAGGCAGAAATTCATCATGAAGTAGCTGACAACGACACTAGTTTAAACGTTTTCACAAAGTTATTATTTCAATATGTAGACACCATGGAAGTTAGTAATTGTTATGTCTGTATGAAGTTACCTGAATCAGTAGCAGAAGGATTAACATATCACCATTTACCACTGACATATGGCATATCATGTAGTGTTTTGTCTAGTTTATTTTATAGAACAGGGAAACTTCAGTATTATTATTCAAACTTAGATGTGATATTTTCTGAGGTTCCGATTCGCAAGAGTATGAACCCAGTGCTTAGTAGTCAAGACGCACAGTTTATGGGAGAATTTTTCTTAACCATGAAATCAATAGACATAACACATGCACATAGACACAATCTAACATGTTCTTTACTTGAAGAAGAAAAGATACTTTTGAATTTAGTGGAAGATAGAAGACAAGATTTTCAAAAGAAAGCTTCTGAGCATAAGGCTCATTTGCCACCTTGGGCGGAGAAAGAAGGGAGTTACACACCTGGCAAGGCTCAAGCTGCTATGGCTCTGGATTTCGTAAAGACAGGAAAAATTTGTCTTCATAGGTTAAAGACTGATTATAACAATGTTTTCATCGGTACCAGTGAATGTGAACACAATTTTTTAATTCTTGGAGGTTGGGGACTCAAAGGAGGAACAGATTCAGTTTTTCCTGGAATCTATTATGTGTGTGGGAATAAGGCTTACTTTAGGCTTCCTGCACGGTGGTATGGAAGTTGTTATTTTGGAATAGTATTTCCAAAGATATACCACGTAAAAAGAAACACTGAGAGCAATGAAAACAATAACGAATTAATACGTAGTAAAAGAGCTAGTTTTTCAGAAATTGTAGGTGATATATTTGGTGCATTGATACCTTCAGTGGGAATAATTCTGAACTCAAGGAAAATATGTAAATTGTCTACAGTAGTTGATCGTTTATCAACGGATACTGCTGGAGGGTTTCTAATGATTAATGCAGAAATGGTTGCGATTAGATCTATGGTGATGCAAAATCGTCTTGCTCTTGATATTATATTGGCAAAAGAGGGCGGAGTCTGTAAATTATTGAAGACGAAACATTGTTGCACTTATATTCCTGATAAGAGTGCAGAAATTGGAACGTATATACAGAATATAACTAAACTTGAGAAAGAACTTAAACCACTGGAAGTTGATAGTGTATGGGAAAGATTGACAAATAGTATATCGTCAATTGGTACCTGGGTTGCTAATGTAGGAAAAGGACTTATAGGTCAAATATTAGTACCCTTAGCAGGGATAGCAATAATAATTTTGGCAATAACAATATGGTGCAAATGCTGTAAAAAGAATGGAACATATAGGGTGACAGAAAGAGGAAAGAAACGAAAGATAGATGAAATCGAACTTGAAGAATGGAGAAGTGAATTATACAAGAAATTAAAAGGAGATTGTAAAAATAGAAAGAATAAAGACGAGAATGAAGTAATTTGCTAGAAGTTGGCATCTGATTGAGGGTAATGTTTTTGATGGCTCAGAAACGCCATCAGAGAGGGGATTGATGGAGCAAGGTTTCATAAATGAAACTTGCTTGTATTCAATCCTCCTCACAGTATTAATTTATTAAACTTGTATTGTTAATACTAACCTTTGCATTCACGACACAAAAGAAAAAGATGCTTGCCTATGTGTTTTACTAATGAATAACGCTTGTCTCGTAATCCAAAATGGCCGCTATGCGCGGGAAAGCTCAATGCGCATGTCGCAACCATATCACATGGTGTGACGTCTTTCTTTGCTTGGTGGGAAACTTCTGCTTCTGCGCAGTGTGCATTAAAATGGCTGCTTGATGTTTTCACATGCTTCTGCTTGCTCTCATGTCATTATTAAATTGTCGTTTCCTAACGCTACTAACGCGGGATAGTATATATATTTAATTGGGAATAGAATAGAAATAGTGGGTATACAGTGAAACATTTTATTTGTGATTCTAATATTTTCTTCTTGCACTTTTATTAGTTCGTAAACTTGGGCCTGGGTTGGTGACCTGAAACTCGAGAGGCAAATGGTTCTGCGCATGTGTCTTGTGTGCCTGCCAAATGAAGTCAACCTGGACGAAGTCCAAGGCCGTAACCTGATGGCCGAAGATGTTGTACTAGTGCTTTCCTGTCACACATTGATACAATGTCTATGAAAATTGGTTTACATTTGTCATGAGACGGGTGGGAAATAAAGCGAATGTATTAATTTGAAGGGGTGGGAACGTAAAGACAATAGGCTTTACAATTTAGGCCAAATCAATATGGTACGAGAATCCACCTCCTGTCCCTGTCCAATCAGAAGTAGTGGCCCCATATTTTAGCAACATTAAGGGGAGGTACATGGGCGTAGAAGGGTATAATAGAATATAGCATTAGTTAATTAGTCAGAGCAAGTTTCCATGAGAGCATGCGTTCATGAAGAACAGGCGTCCATGCTGCCAGAGCGCTCTTAGCTCCAGACCGCCAAGCTGACCGATTGCAGACCGAGTCCCTGTCCAGAAGAGGTCCTGAGGAGGGGGCGGCGGAGTCCATTAGAAGGAAGGCACGGGAGAATCGAGAGAAATCGAGTATCAGAGAGGGGAACGACGCAGGCGTCGTTGTAGAGAGGTCACCGGTCCTGTCCTGATCCTGGAGGAAGTCTTTGCTCTTCATCCTTCCTGGGTCCTATCCTTTCAACTCCTTGGCTAAGAGGTTTGGTTCTCGCACTTAGGTAATTATAATGCAACCTATAGTTGCGCTGCTGTCTCTATCTTCTCTAAACACCGTAATTAATTAGCAATAATCATTTTTATGCTTAATCTTGGGTATTGCGATTAAGTACCATGTGGCTCTGTATTTTACTCTGCTAAATCTTTAGATAAACATTTTAAAACTTCCTGACTCAGTGGTTATTTCAGGATTTTGTATTATAATGAATGTCACTCATTTTAAATTTCCCAATTAGCAAAGGATTCATTGGTAAGTCATTACTCTTCAATCAGAAGGTAAATTGGTAGCAGGGATTTTGATAGAGAGTAACACTGATAAAACCCAGCGTAAGTATTAGCGTAGTATGAATGTATGGGCCCAAGTGAGTATCTGGTGTATGAATGCTGTTTGCTAATATCGCGCTGGATCAGTACCATCAACAAATGAATTCTAATGTAACTAAAGTCTGTTATCACCCTTTATAGTTCTCCTTTTGGTAACCCTCAAAATCTTCGATTCACTACAATGCATTTCAATGGGGTACTATCATTTATATTGGTCCCAAGATGGCTGCCAGCAATTCCAGGATGAAGTGCTGACAGCCAATCCGATCTCACGATGACATGTTTGGTTAGGCTCCGCCCAGATATATATGTGTTTTTACTTTTGATTTTCTCAGGAACTACTGAACGGATTTACACCTTTTAACAAAAGGGTTCTTTCTGAACCAAGAACTACCTCTTTGCCAAATTTGGTGTAATTCCGTTCAGCAGTTCGGGCTGTAGCCTTGCATAAAGTTTCCTATGGGAAATTGAATTTTTGACTCTTATTTTTTGAATTTCTCCGCAACTACTGAACGGATTTACACCATTTAAAAAAAGGTCGCTTTCTGAACCAAGCGCTACCTTTTTGCCAAATTTGGTGTAATTCCGTTCAGCAGTTCGGGCTGTAGCCGTGTCTAAAATTTCCTATGGGAATTAACATGGAGAAAACACGTTTTGGGACCCCCCTTTTTTCTCGGCCCCCGCTTGCCGAATCACCCCGAAACTTTCAGGATAGGAGCAGACCAGAGCGCCCCACAAGTTTTGAAAATTTCGCGAAGATTCATCAACCGGCGCCAAAGTTATTGGAAATAGAATGTCGCGAATTTCCTATGGAAAATAGGTCCTAACTATAACTATCTACTGGCGACCGCCAGTAGATAATATATCTATCATATATAGTTATATAGCAGCAAAAACTTCCAGCCTCCGATTGTGCCGTCTCCCTATGTTGCCCGTCTTTGATTGCCAGCGGCTCCTCTGCAGCCCTTCCTTGGCGCCTCCTGGCACAAACTAAGACGGAGGTAGAGATGTTTTGCCACAGAGGCACGCGCAGCAGTCAGCACGAAACAGGGAGCTGAGAGTCACCCGCAAAATATATCCTGTGTAGATTCACAGTCGAAGAAACGGACGAGACACACGCGGAATCCTCGGAATGGCGCGATTCGCAAAAACAAGATCCTCAAAAACGAAGCATCTGATATCGGCCTTTGTAAAAAAGAAATAAAAAAATGAACAAAATAATTTGATTAAAAAACAAGCATTTGCAATGCAATAGGTCCGATTGCATTGCAAATGCTTAAGTTTAAAACTGCAAAACACACAAGATGATGGACGGAATGCTGCACATTGGCAAACATTCACCCCCAGTCACTTGTTTCCGGTCCAGGGAAGACATGGCTTGGCAGTTCAGGCTGGACTGTTCCCATGAGGCACAGGGTCAGACTGATTTGCATATGGCCATGTCTGAACTGGGGTGGTGGAGTGAGCTAAAGAATGATGATGGATTAAACCCAGATCAGTTGACTGGAGGTGAGTGTTTGATTTGCTCTAACGCTCCGTCCATCATCCCCTTTGGTATCGCTTTGTTCGCCCTAAGTTGGCAGGGTATGCCCAGACGTGGGTCCCTTGCTCACTTTGCCACTGGATTCAATATAGCCTGGCTGATGAGGGTTTTGAACCCGAAACCGGTCCCAGGATGCTTGTTTCCGGTCCAGGGAAGACATGGCTTGGCAGTTCAGGCTGGACTGTTCCCATGAGGCACAGGGTCAGACTGATTTGCATATGGCCATGTCTGAACTGGGGTGGTGGAGTGAGCTAAAGAATGATGATGGATTAAACCCAGATCAGTTGACTGGGGGTGAGTGTTTGATTTGCTCTAACGCTCCGTCCATCATCCCCTTTGGTATCGCTTTGTTCGCCCTAAGTTGGCAGGGTATGCCCAGACGTGGGTCCCTTGCTCACTTTGCCACTGGATTCAAGATAGCCTGGCTGATGAGGGTTTTGAACCCGAAACCGGTCCCAGGATGCTTGTTTCCGGTCCAGGGAAGACATGGCTTGGCAGTTCAGGCTGGACTGTTCCCTTGAGGCACAGGGTCAGACTGATTTGCATATGGCCATGTCTGAACTGGGGTGGTGGAGTGAGCTAAAGAATGATGATGGATTAAACCCAGATCAGTTGACTGGGGGTGAGTGTTTGATTTGCTCTAACGCTCCGTCCATCATCCCCTTTGGTATCGCTAAGTTTAAAACTGAGCGCGGCGCCGCTTGAAGGACACCGCGCTCGTTTTTTTTTTTTTTTACTTTAACACTGAGCGCGGTGTCCTTGAAGCGGGCGCTGCGGTCAGTGTTAAAGTTAAGAAATATATAAATAAACCGAGCGCACTGTTCTTGAAGCGGCGCCGCGCTCAGTGTTAAAGTTAAGAAAAATATAAATAAACCGAGCGTGGTGTCCCTGAAGTGGACGCCGCGAAAATATAAATAAATAAAGTGAGCGCAGTGCCCCTAGCGGGCGCCGCGCTCATTAAAGAAATTTTAAAAACATACAATTTAGAGGGCATAGCGCTGCAGGATCACGCTTCGTGGACGAATAACAAAAACAAAGTGCCTACCAACTAATTGAAGGAGACAGTCCAACGCCGCAAGTAAAAGATCCAGTCCGGGTGGGCGGGGCCAAAAGGAGACAGGGCGGTAACAAGGAGGGACTAAGAAGCCTCCTTTACAATAGAAAGACAGCATTTAGCATGCAAAATGACGCAAACCAATAAAAATATGAGGCGGAGACTACACTCCACTTCTGAATGTTATCGATTACAAGAGGCCTCGCAGAGCGAGCAGGGCATGCGCGCTGCAACACCAGGCGAGACCTAAAAACGGCCCTCACCAGTCCAAAAATGGCCCCCACCCTTCCGGCCCACCGAGAAAACGCCCGGTGCCCGCTACTGCCAGTCCTGCCCTGTCCCTGAATAATGCCATAATAGCAATAGTTTAACTTATATCTGAAACCCTACGCCAGCCCTCAATAACATGCTGAGTTACTTCAAGTGTCTGGGAATGCACCCTGCATTCAGACAACTCGCTACTCATTCTCACCCTTCACTTTCACACTCACCCTGCACTCACAGCGATCACAATGCACTAACACTGATCACCATGCACTCACACTATTCACCCTGCACTCACAATGACCACACAGCACGTATGCCACTTGCCATGAACTCACACCGTTCTCCCTCCACTTACCCTACGGTCACATGAGCACACCGCTCACTCTGCACTCACAGTGATCACTCTGCACTCACAATGCACTTGCGCTGTTCACCCTGTACCTCACCCTGCAGTCACACGAGCACACTACTCACCCTGCACTCATGGGACACTTCACTTACCTGTCCCCCTCAGTGCTCACTCTGCAATCTCACTCAAACAAGCCTATCACTAACCATACATTCATTTGTACCACTCTGCACTTACATCTGCACCCAAATTCCTAAGGTTTGCATCTCTTACCGTGCACTCACATGGGCACTCCTGTCACCCACACAGCGCAGAGGGTTAATGTGCCTGCTACAAAGACCAAGCAGATCACAGAACTGGGTGTGAGTAAACTACGAGTAGCCCTATAAAAATAATGAAATGTTTGCCAGAAAGATGCTACAGAGAGATGAGGTGCATCGTTGGTGAGTGGTAGTGAGGGAATTCATGGAGGAGGAGGAAATGGGGGAGGGGCGCCAAAAATGACTGTTGCACCGTGTGCGACCAGTACTAGGGCCAGCCCTGGCTGGGAGTCTTAGCCCCCCCCCCCGAAGTTTGGGTCTAGTTGTGCCCCTGGTTGGAGGCATTACCCTACGTCTTAACTAGGAGTAGTGAAATCTTACCCCCCCCCATCCATACCAAAGCTTCTCTTATAAAATGTAAATTATTAATAGTGCCTTCTTTGAACAGGTTGGAAATCATAATACACCCACACACACTCAATCTGTCATGTAGGGCCATCAGCTAGGATTGATATTAAAGATTGGACAAAGTGAATAGGGGTGTACAGAGATGGAAATGTGATAAGCTCCATATGCTCGCAAATGCTGTCTCACACTGTTGGGGTGGGGCTTAATTGGCTGCTCAAGTATACATTGGCTGGTCTGCATTCCCTTGATCTCCATGGCACATCCCTAAGCATCCTGCCTGCAACAGCTCTTTACTATGAGGCCACATTTTATATGTGGTGTGTAGGCACTAGTCTACAAGAATGCAAAGGTAGCTTGACCTATAATGTAACAAAGTCAGGAAGGGCCAAACTTCCCTGTTCAGTAGATGGTGGAAGTTTTGGAAAAACCTGAGGGCAGCCATTTCCCCATATAAGTAAAAGGCTCATCTTCCCCAGATAGAAGCTACAACACAAAACTCTTTCCATAGAAGGATGGGTAAAGTACAAGGTCCTAGGAAGGTTGATCATTTTAATAGTGTGGATTCGTTCCATCCAGGAGAGGAAAAGATGAGACCAGTTCCATAAGTCGCTTTTGAGGGACGGGATGAGGGTTGGAAGAATAGCCTTCTATATGTCTGACACTACGGGGGTAATTTTGATACCTAGGTATCTAATGCAGTGGTCTGTGGGGTGAGAGTAAGGTTTAATATCTCGGATTTATCATGGTTTATAATCCACCAACATTTCAAAAAATTCTAACTGCTTCACCATTTGTGTTAGGGAAGCGGCAGAACAAGACAATGTAAGGAGTATGTCACTCGCGAAGAGGGTTATCTTGAGTACACTAGCCCGAAAGGGATTCCTTTAATACCCTGGTCTGGTCAAAATGTATACGTTTGATAAGGGCAAAAAGAAGAAGGGAAAGAGGGCATCCCTGCCAGGTACCTCTGGTAATCCTGATAGGTTTTGAAAGTCCTCCATTTGAGCTTATTCCGGATGTGGGTAAAGAATAAACTGCCATCACCATGGCTATAAAACGTGAGCTGAGGCCTACTCCCTAGAGCAATTTGTTAGAGCAAAGTACCAGTCCACCTTGTCGAAAGCCTTCTCTGCATCCAGAAAAAAACAGTATTGCCAGAATTGCTTTTCTGTTTATCTTTATGAGAAGGTTTACTACTCCCCTAACATTATCATGGGTCTGGAAACCCCTGATAAATCCTGACCGACCGGGTAGAGCAATATCTGGAAAGATATTCTCTATTCACTTGGCTAGGATTTTCGTAAACAACTTTGCACTCACTTTTAATAAAAGTGCAATGGGCCTATAGGATTGGGACAGTTAAGGGTCCTTTCTCGGTCAGGATAAGAGAGATACTATAGCTTTCCCCACCGTGGGTGTCACAAATGGGTTAGAGAGGCCCATCAGCATTGAAATTAAGAGTTTAGAAAAAGTTTTGTAAAATCCTCCGGTGACCCCATCAGGGCCCAAGGTTTTACCTAGTTTGAGGGATTTTATGGTGGCTCTCACCTAGTCGGGGTGATAGGAGACTCTAGCTCCTCTACGTGTTGCGGGGCAAGTCTAGTAGAGGGAGCAGAGCTCAAGTATTCCAGTTGGGTAAGATCAGCGAGGGAATCCACCGAGTATAAAGTGGTGTAATAGTCATACAATGCGTACCCATGTCTGATATGAGGGTCTTGCAAGTGAGTGATAATATTTTGCTGACATAGGAATTCTCCACAGTTTGTTGCAATTGGAGGGCCAAATGAGGTTTGTTCTTATTGCGGTGCTCATACTTAGTTTTCTTGAGGCAGAGCAACAGCATCTCTGCTTTGTTAATCATGTGGGCATTAAGCTTTCTCCTCAGGGTTGTGACCTTACAAAATCGGGGTAGTGTGAGTGAGACTCTATATCCCCGCTCTGTAAATGTAAGTGTTTCCTCCAGTTACTTCCTCTCCCTGTTGCAGAGTCTCTTACTTTCAGACATTATTTCTATAAAATTGCCTCTCATTACAGTATTAAAGTCTGGTTACAAGCCTGTGTTTGTATTCTATCTTGTAGTGTGGATGAATCTCAGCTTCCTGACATTGCATTTGTGGAATACAGTAGGGGCGTGCGTGGGACAAAGAGTCTAAATGCATTTTTAGTGCTGGGTTTGTGAGTTCCAGTATGTAAGTGCAAAGTGGCTAACAAACACCAGACTCTCCAGGATATTGCAACATAAATTAGTAAATTTAGCAGCACAAAAACATGAATTTAGCAGCACAAAAATTGACATTTTGCAACATTTTAGTGGCAAATTATTTTAGTTTCTTATTAAAAACAAAAATTGACCCCACAGGTCCCACCGCATGTCCACGGGCGGCCGGCCCGTATTCGTTCTTATTTTTTCTAAAATATTGCTCCCAGAGGGTCCCAGCACATGCCTAAGGGCAGGGTGCCCGAATTCAGTATTTTTTTTTTTTAAGTGCTCCAGCGGGTCCCGCCACATGCCCACGGGCAGCGGGCCCGAATTCTTTAATTTAAAAAAAAAAATATTGCTCCCAGCGGGTCCCGCCGTATGTCCATGGGCGGCAGGCCTGAATTCTTTCCTTGTTTTTAAATAGTGCCCCTGCAATCACACCATCCATTTTCAGCCTGTGGATGGTGGGAGTGCTGAGGGCGGGGGAAGAGGAGAAGCGAAACTGGTGTCCAGGTTCCATGCAGCAACAGTGTTCTCCAGGCACATCCAGGCAGGTGAGTAAACAAACACCTCGCCTGCTCACTGACCCCCTCCTTTTTTTGGCTCAGTGGTCAACGCTGGGCCAATAACAGGAATTTCACAGGCACTTTTGCAAAAAGCAAATTTTTTTACAAAACTGCCAATTTTGCAATTTTTTTGCAACTCGCCTAATTCTGGAGGATCTGCCTACGGCTAACTTATATGCATTAAAAACGGAAGCTTGGGCCCAGCAAAAGGTTTATTTTGCCAGGTCGAAATGGTAGTTTAAAACAGCAAACACAGGCTGCAATGGCAGGTCCGAGACATGTTTAAAAGGGCTACTGTAGTGGGTGGCACAATAAGTGTTGCAAGCCCACTAGTAGCATTTAATTTACAGGCCCTGTGTATATGTGGTACCAGTTTACTAGGGACTTACAAGTAAATTAAATGTGCTAATTGGGTTGTTGCCAATTTTACCAGGTTTAAAGCAGTGGTAAAGTGCACAGAGTCCTAAAAGCCAACAAAAACTGGTTCAGAAATCAGGAGGGTGAAGGCAAAAAGTTTGGGGACGACCCTTTAGAAAGGGTCAAGTCCAACAATGGTGTATACTCATCTGCATAAAACTCATTTGCAGGGGGTTGTGCTCTCTACTTCCAAGTAATGCATGTCCTTTATGCCTAGGTTTTGGAAATTCAGTATTTTCACAGAACAATATGTATGTTGAATTCCACCCCAAGGAGATAATGCTCTGGTCTCTTCACAGCTTCCGTGAATTTCAAACTGGTGTCTGCAACCAGAGCCAAAGGTAGCCCACACAACTCAGTTCAACCCAAAGTCCAGACCAGCCAAACTCAAGAGTCCGTCCTATCCCAGAATTCAGTCCAGCCTAGAGCAAACCCCAGTCTGTTCTCATACTCAGCACAGACCATTGGTAAACAATGGCCAAAGCCAAGTTCAGACCACAGGCTAGCACCTGCCCAACTTAGGCAACCCCAATCCAGATCCAAGCCCTTCTAAATCCAACAAAGACTCCAAATCCAGGTTGCAGTATGCCTAGAGCTCAACCCATTTCAGCATCTACCCATAGCCCAACCCATATCCTAGTCCAAAGCACAGACTGACTAAGGCCACCCTATCCCCCACCACAATGCCCAGTCAAGCACGTGCAATCACAGCCTTCAGTCATGGGGATTTCCTTTACCCTATTCTGAGGCACAAACCTGCAGGCCGGCACTGATAGCATACCAAGCTACTCATCTCCCGTCCCAGAAGAAGAAAGTTACTGGAACACAGCAATACAAAGTCACAGGCAGCTTGTAACAAGCTACATGTGGCATCATGTTTCTTCTCCTATAGAGCATGTGCAAACATGTGCAGAAGAGTGACAGCAGGGAAAGGTGAAGAGCCACAGCATAGGGTGCTGATCTTCCCTGGTAGCAGAATGAAGCAAGTTAACATTTGGGGTGGGGGTAAAGTCAAGATCGTCTAGAGTTGAGCAACATTTTCTTCTTAAACTGCTGCAGGCATAGACATGTGGCCTATATTTAGCAGTAAGGGTGACGATCAGCAGCCCAGATGTTCCCAATAAAGTGACCCCAATGAGTTGGGAGGAGAAGATAGTAATTTAAATACTAGGGCATCGTGGAACGTGACCTGCTTATGTTATATGCATTTAGGCAATGTGAACAATGGCGTTCTTACGGTGCTGTACATAATGTGACATAATGTTCATGGTGTTGAACATCCTTGTGAATTCTGGATTCCCTACTGATTGTGGTGTTTTATATATTGGGATAGTGTGAAAAGTGTCCTGGCTATGGTGTTTAGTAAACTTTCCAACGTGAATATTGGCACTGCTCTGTTTTACATAACATACTGGGGCATTATGTGAACTGTATGGCAATGCTGCCTGCATTACTGTGTGAAAACTGGAATGTCATTGGTGATTTGCACACTAGGAATTGTCCAAACTAGAATGGCAAATGTGGATATTATAGCAGCGTGTATACAGTTGAGGCTGTGGTGATTTGCATAATTTGGGAATGCAGCCACTGGCATGGAAACGGAGCTTTATCTACTCAGTCAATGTGGAAACTGACATGGTAGTGCTGGTTGAAAGACAAAGGCAATGTGTAAACTCTCCTGGGAGTGGTTCTTTGCATAACGAGCCAATGAGGCATCAGGGCAGAAACTGCAAATTGATGGATAAATCTACAGTACAAAGCGTTAATCTGAAAGATCAGTAATGTAAACGTAATACGTAGCATACACCAGCTGCAGCATCCTGTGTACTTGAGCATCTAAAATCAGTGCTGCACTGACTGACACAACTGTATTATTAGTAGCACAGAGGAGTCTTTGATTGACATCCCAATAAAAATGTATCACAGCAGAAATATTTCAAAAACGTGCACATCAATAATTGAAGTGCACTCGCATATGATGACAACATTCAAGCATACAGTAGCATTAATTCAATTTTATTTCTAGGTTCATAAACTGTGATGGGCTGAGAACTTTTGTAGGCACACCGATGTGTGTTATGGTGAAGCACATTATTTAGTCTGTCTGGCCTAGGATTTTCAGTAGAAATGTTTTCCAATTGCTGACGAGCACTTCCTCTCATGTTCAACAAATGCTGAACATCCAGCATTTTGTATCAGGCAGAGAAGTGGTGAAATTCAGTGCACCTAAAAGCCTTCCTGGGTGAGGCTACTGCTGAAATACAGACTCAGTGCAGCAGATTGGTGTGGCAAGGCCAGCCTCGTCAACCCAAAAAAATATCAGATATCGCATTCTCCAAATTTCGCGGGCGGTTTTGTAAAAAGCACGGCCATTTTACAAAACTGCAGATTTTGCGATTTTTTTTTTTTGCAAATCGCAAAATCCTGTACGGTCTGTCTAGGCACATATATACAATTTTTGTGGAGCGGTGGGTACAGCCCTGCCGAGATGTGTATTATTTCTGCACATTGTGCAACAATTGATCAAAACATGCCCCACTCCCCTTGTTGTACACACTAGTTTGATTCAGGAGCCTGACCTGCCTTATGAAAGCACTAAGCTCTGCATTTTTTGTGATCACCACACATGTGGTTCAAGCAGAGTAAATAGACACCCCGTACTGTAGCCCTCTACTATCCCCCTTGATTTCACAGCCCAGATTGTTGTGGTGTGGGATGATGGGCCACACCCGACACTTGAAGGACATAGAAAATGCCATGCAGGAGCTTCATCTGCATTTGAAGCAGTTCTCCAACTTCTTCTTAAGAATAATGCTCAGATGTGAACATGGATCAAACTTCATATCCAGTGGTAGACCATCAATTTTCACTTTATCTGCAGGATGGGCCTCATCTTTTCATCCACCTTGTAACACCAACTCATCGCAAACTTCTTTCACCTCAGCATACATCTTCTTTTTGGTTTTAACTTCAACGCTTTATAAAGTGAGCCCTTTTTCACATCCATTACACACCACATTCATAGCTGGGCATTCTCTCGAATTCACCATATGCTGATTTTATCACAATGAGACCCTTAAATGTTTGCTGTTTGTCAGATCTAAATCTTCCATCTGTTGCAGATGTGCTCTGCTTCATAACACACACTGAATCACACTTTTCAGCCTCTGAATAAAGACCAACATTCCTAGCTATGTTGTTCCCAATTTCCAAACACACTTCAACATATGTTCCACTCTTTTGCCACAATTATGACCTTACTGAGAGGATGTTCATCTTTCAACCAAACCTCCTCTTTTATCCATGGTAAACTTTAATAAAAATTGGTCACATATACTTTCATCAGAAGCCGCCTCAAATTTTCATGATAATGCCAACTTTCTCAAACTGGTCCCATATACTCATAGACTTATTATCTACTTGAAATCTTAAATCAAAATGATATTGTTCCAGAATATTGCTCACTTATGGTAAGTAATACAAATATAACTTCCTATGGTAAATTTCATATTCATTCAATGCTTTTCTCTCTTCAAGACTCAGCTCTCAGAAATGTTCCTACACCTTCTGACCCTCTGCACCTAAAAAATGTAATAGTAAAGAGTATTTCCTTTCCACACTAAAGTGTGCCCCTCATACTCATTGATAGTAGACAAAACCCCTTTTCCACTTGCCCCATATGATTGCAGATACACCTGGTAACACAAGAGGAGTGGTGATGGAGTTAAGTTTTGCATATGTCCCCCCTCAGAATCCAGTTGAATAGTCTCTCAAATGTGCCAACATGGAAAACACAATTCACTATTTAAAAATGCCATTCTATATCATGCTCCATGCCAATCCACAATTGTATTTAGAGCACAAAAACAAACAAGACAAATTATTAGCGAACCATGGCTATACCGCCCTCTTCCTTATCTTCGTTTTTGCATATTTAATTTCAAGAATGCAAAGATATGGCTTATTGTGGATAGTGGTATGTCGACTCCTCTCATCTCATAAAACTTTATTCGATCTTAAAAAAGAAAGATCATAAAAGTACCATACATTAACATCCCAGAATATAAAATGTTCCTTTAAATTTGTAACCTAAACTACAAGTATCACAATTTCATCATAATCATGCTTAAAATGACTAGGAGCTAATTTTCCTTTTCCTTAAACAAGCCCAAAGGAAACTAGCTATTGCAAAGCTAATAGACGGATTACTACGTTTTTTAAGAAAACTGAAAGCCACTCTACATTGTCTAAAATTATAATATCTTAAAATCGGTAAAATGTATCTTTCTCTATTCGCTTAATATAGATCACAAAATAGGATGATATGAAGTTCTGATTGTTCAGAGCCACCATCACAAGGGCAAACAGTCAAGTCAGAGGGCTTAAATTTTCCTGCCGGATAACCCACCATCAGAGGGATCAAGTTCATACGAAACCTTCCTAAGATATAACGATGCTGTAAATTCTGGATTTCCTTTAGGTAACAATATTCTCCCTCTGCTAAGGTGGGAGGTGACGGTATATCCTTACTGTTGGTTTGACTATATTTTTCTCCAATCTTTCATACGCCTACTTTGCCAGAAATTTTTCTTTGAATCCTTCTTAGATAATTGAAGGTACGTCGACTCATATGACGTCTCAGGAACAGTAAAAAGACCTAAGGCCAGATGTACAAATATACTGGTTACAGAAAGTTGTTGCAATTTGAGACCCAAGTTTATGCAACCAGAATCTGATATTGCGAAACATATTTAGTAATAGGTCAGTTTGCAAAATACCAAATCGGAGGGCAGTGACAGAATTGGAGAGAGAATGTGGCCTAACGGCTAGGGCGGTCGACCTCGGAGCTGGGGAACCGGGTTCAAATGTCGGCAGGGGCGCTCAACATTCTGTGATTCTGGGCAAATCACTTAATCTTTCCGTGCCTAACAAAATTAATGTGTCCATCTGTAACGTAACTGGTGCTCATGTAAAGTTATCTGATACCTTCGAGTCTAGGTCGCGCTATATAAAACTCCACAAAAATAAAATGACCTGCCTCATTAATATTCATTAGACAGGTTGCAAATTGCAACTCTTTCCAATTATCTACATTCACAGGTATGGTGGCCTGCAAGTGACAGCAGACTACCACCTCTAGGAATGTTTTTCAAAATTGAGTTTCTTAAAGAAAATGGTGCTGCTTTAAAAAAAGGTTGTTCCTTTTTGAAAAACGTCAGTGAGACCTGGTAGTGGGGTGACCACTGCCAACTCCCCTAGAAGATGGCACCCTAATTCCTAAAGAAGAAGAGGTCCCAAAGGAACCTCTGCAAATTAGTTACCATCCTAATTTGTCTGTCAGTAACTTATCAATGGTTTGCGAATGGAATTACGTTTGTAAACCATTGATATATTGGGTTCTGATTTGATATTTGGAAGGGATGCTCAAAACACGCACCTTCCAAATAGAGTATTAGTAACCATTTAGTAATTCTGAAAAACATTTCTGAATTACTAAATGGGTATAGTATAGTAGAAAATGATTTTTACCAGTCGCGATTTGGTGAAACTCAGGATTTGCTACCGATAAAAAGCTTTGAACATTTGGCTGCTCTTCCCTGCTAAAAACAATTGTCTCTTATGTGGTGTGCTTTTTTTATTAGAGGCCTGCAATTAAAGTGTTACAGGTCATGTTTGCAATATTAAATCTTTCCGTCTTTGGTGGTGCAGCTTACCATAATATGCCCTATGAGCGCGAGTGGTGTTCCACGTTCAAGCAGATACAGTAGGGATAGCTCATGTCTATGATCTACACAGAAGTGTGTTCTCATCGGGACGCCACATTATCGGAGCACCACTAATCCTCTACAAAAATAAAGTAACCCACATGAGTGGACAATGTAAATCAAGGTTTATTAGGTTGCCCAGGAAGGATGGCTGCAACACGTCACTGCAAACACAAGGAGATGAGGGACTGAGTGCTGAAACTTTTCAGACATTCACCCCCCAGTCACAGATCTGGGTTGAATCCATCATCGTTCTTTAGCTCACTTCGCCACCCCAGATTGGACCCAGCCATATGCAAATCAGTCTTGACCCTGTGCCTCATGGGAACAATCCAGCCCGAACTGCCAGGCCAGGTCCTCCCTGGACCGGAAACAAGCATCCTGGGACCGGTTTCGGGGTAACACCCCTCATCAGCCAGACTAGCTTGAATCCAGTAGCAAAGTGAGCAAGGGACCCACATCTGGGCATACCGTGCCAACTTAGGGAGAACGTCACTGCCTGCAGCTCCTAGCGATTGTGCCCAAGGAGTGCGGCTGCGCCTACAAAAGTGGTCTTTCTGGAAAATGCAATCTTTATGTCTCTCATGGAGGGCACTGTCTTCTGCCTCAGTAGGGTATTGAATTGATTTAGGGTCATTCTTCAGACTCAAAGCAGCCATATAGTGCGTTTGATGGTATTACACGCAACCAAGCTGTTGAAAGATGGCCACACTAGGTATATCCTTCATGTGACACACTTCCAAAAGGCCGGACACACTTATGTGCTTGTGCGCACCAGAGACCAGCAAGTGGTATATCTGAAAAATGCAGTTCTTTAGCCTTCTAGGAATGACCTGAAATGGCTTCTGGGTCAGATTGACTGACACATCTTCAAATACCAGACATCTCTGGTGTCAGGTGCATGGCAGGAACCTACCAACCCATCTCATGACTATTACTAAAATGAATACACCCACCTGTAAACAGTGGACCACAAGAAAAGTATTTTGCCTTTGTAAGAACAATTGCTATTGGTTGTGTTTGCTCCTGAATGGAATACCTTGGAAGAGGTTTGAAGAGACTGTGCACTTTGATTTTCAATGGCTTGGATTTATGGGAGACAAAGGATACATCTGGATCTCAAGCAGGCCTAAGGCTACAGAAAGAAACAATGCACAACAGGTGATGCAGTAGACTGTGCAAGTACTCTGCTTGTTTTGTAGGAAGCTTTTTATTTTTTTTATTTTTTACAATGCACTGTGTTTGTAAGTTAACTGATGGCGACAGAGTTTTCCTGGTTTGCAGTCCTAGCACTGATTGAATTTTTTCTTGTTTTCACATCCCCTATGTCCCTGGTATCTAGTTTCTTTGCCCACGCTTACGCTGTTTGTAGGCTTGTTAATAATTTGGCTGCATTGAATATTAGCAATGGCTGTAATAATCCATTTTGATCCCTTAACTCATAAACGGAATAATGAGTCACTTATCACACTTGCAATATGTATCACCTACTGAATATGAATCACGCTGTCGAAACATATCAGATGCTGAACAAGAATAATGCTCTAAACATGTTTGCTACTAGGCGTATGTATTTCGGTAGGACTATATATCATCCTCTGAATTTGTATCACGCTTTGAATATGCATCAAAACTCTCCATTGCATATAAACCATACTCAGATATATCATACTGTTAATTTATATATCGGGTTCTGAATATAAAGTCCACTGTCAAAAAGTAGCACTTTCAAATTATAACATACGTTGTGAATATGAATCATACTCTAAATAGGTATCGTGCTCTGGGTCGAGGCATGGCAAATAGAAAACTGAAAATGTACAGGGCACCTTGCCTTACTGGAGACCCCCACGATTGCAGGGCCTCCGCCACGAGTACTGGAGGCCCTTTTCTATTGCGGAGATCATGCTCCGAGTGCGGAGACTCCTCTACGACTGCGGGGCCTCCGCCATGAGTGTGGAGGCCCTGCAGTTGTGGTGGGAGCCCGCACTCATGGCAGGACCACCGCAATGGGTAACTGCAGTACGGCGGTCTCACCACGTGTGCGGGACACCCGCCACGAGTGCAGAGGCCCTTTGTGAATCAGGCACACAGTGATCACGGAAACATGTACACTGTGTTTTCATGAACCCCGCTAAATACAAATAAATAGTAGTGTGCGCAGAGGCTAGGGGTGTTATGTGGCAGTTCACAGGTGGCAGGTACTGCCCAATCGCTCTTCTTGACGAGCCATCAGAGATAAGGTCCATTTTAGAACCTATTCCTTTTCAAGAAGTTTAATTGAAAATGATGCTTTAAAATGCAATATTTGACCCCATTTTTACAAACTTTTCTCAGGGAGAAGAAAGCCCTCGAACCCTCCTAGATGAAGTGGGTTTTCTTCTTTTTTTTTTTATTTTTTTTAAATCTTTTTATTTGCATTTCAAAAATAATAAACACCAATACTGCGTTACAAAGCATCGTTTGTGTTAGAACAGCCAAATGTAACAGGACAGCAATCAACACCGTAGTACCACAAAGAAGAGGACAACTCAGATTTCGAGATCCAGCGTTCCACAGGGCGGATGAGACTCCCGTATGTGTAGGGGTCAATACACCACACTTTGCGTGCCTGCGCTGGTTTGTCATTGCAGGTACATACGTAGTGGCTCCCAAATGTCTCTGGGCTTAGAGGAAATCGGCAGCTCCTCCGCATAAAGTTCCAGTGTCTCTTTACAATAAACCATATCTCTGATCCAGTTCGCAACACTGGGCGCCCGTCTGCAATCCCATGTGATGGCTACCGCTCGCTTAGCCATGAGCAGGGCAATACGCACAAACTTCCCCAGGACTCCCTTTACATGAGGGACGTGGCTCAAAAGGCAAACTGAAGGTGTACACCGGACATCCAAACCTGACATTTCTTTTATATGCTGCACCACCTGTTCCCAGTAACAACCCACCCTCCCACATTCCCAAGCGAGATGCATAAAATCAGCCTCCACCCGCCCACAACGTTTACATCTACTATTGTCCCTCAAACCAGCTTTGCATAGACAAAGGGGCGTGTGATATGTCTGGTGTAAATATTTAAAATGTATAATGCGGAGGTTCCCGTTGGGAGAGAGTCTGCGGGTGAGATCACACACATGCTCCCAGTCTTTCAGTGTCAAAGGTATGGGCAATAGCGCATTCCATCTTGCTAAACTCTTGTCGGGCCTACCAGCTTTCTCACCCCTTATTGCTTTGTACAGCCTTGTGATTAACTTCTTGCGTGTGGGAGTGGTCAATAACATTTGAAGAGACTGAAGTGTCTGTGGTTCAGCTGGGTACGTGGGGTAATGCGATCTGATAGCATGTCGCAGGCGGTGTATAGCAAAATGAAAGAGTGGCGTGGGATTAGTAACGTACTGTAGATCTGTAGGGGTCAGGAAGGCACCGCCCGGGTAAAGGTCTTGCATGGTGGTCAGACCCGCCTCCCGGAGCAAGCGCATGGGGCCGACCTCCTGTGTCACCGAAAGCGCCGCGTGATATTCTATTGTCATCGCTGGGGCATAGAGTGGGAGCCTGTTCGTAAGCTGCCCGATGGCACGCCAGGCTGCTATTGTAGTGTCGATCGTGTTTATTTCCGTTTTTGGAATCTCACGCCGCGTGTGAGTGAGGATACTGCGGAGGGGCACCGGTGATGCGTCCCCATCCTCAACCGCTACATGGGGTACGAAGTCATGTGTGTTTACCCAGTAGTACGCATATTGCGCCTACGCGCTTAAGTAGTACAGATAGAGATCCGGCACACTAAAACCCCCTTTAATATAGTCTAGAGTGAGAGTGTCCCAGGCCACACGGGCTTGTTTGCCTCCCCATATCAACCTGAGGATAGAGGTCCGTAATGTGTTGAAGAACCCTTGCGTCAATTTAATTGGAATGTTGGAGAAAAGGTACAGGAAGCGGGGTAGCACCACCATTTTGAGAATAGCAACACGATCCGCTAAGGACAACGGCAGTGTCGTCCAGGTATCAATATGGCGATCCAGCGTGGTGCAGGCCCGCCCATAGTTCTCCCTCACCACTATCTCAGGGTCCCAGTGGACCCAGATTCCCAGATACTTGACTGGGTCCACAGTCCACAATATAGGGTATTCCAATGGGGGTGCTGAGGTAACTGCCGTCAGGGGGATAATAAGCGATTTGTCCCAGTTAATGGTGAGGCCCGAGATTAGTCCGAATCTGGTGTATTCCCGCATCACCTGTGCTAAATAGCGCTCAGGCTCCCTCAGAAATAAAACCATATCATCAGCATAGAGGGAGATGCCGACCGGGCGATGGTTAAAATTTAGGGCGGTCTCTCTGTGCCTCTGTCGTATTGCACACGCCAATGGCTCAATAGCGATGGCAAAGAGCAGTGGCGACAGGGGACATCCCTGACGTGTGCCTCTCTCAATAGAAAAAGCCTCAGATGTCAGCCCCCCAACTCGGACTCTAGCCGACGGATCCGCATATAGAATCCTAATCCATCCCAAAAACAATGGTGGAAAACCCATGCGCTGTAAGATGCGAAACATATAGTCCCATTCTATGGAATCGAACGCTTTGGCAGCGTCAAGCATAACAGCAGCAGCGCGCAGGTTGGGATCTAGGACATGTAACATAGCGAAAATGGTTCGTACGTTGTGTGAAGTGGAGCGTTCAGGTATAAACCCCGATTGGCCGGCAGGACCAGACATGGCATTAAGGGCTGGAGCCGTGTGGCCAGAACCTTGGCTAAGATTTTTGCGTCCGTATTAATCAAAGATAGAGGCCGATAGGATTCACAGGCATCAGGGGGCTTATCTTTCTTAAGGAGGGTTATAAGAGCCTGCCGGAGGGATGGAGGCAATACACCAGCATCGTGCGCCTCATCGAACATTTCCAGTAAGTAAGGGGCCAGTAGGTCCGCGTAGGCCTTATAGAATTCCACGGTCAGGCCATCCGGGCCCGGAGCCTTGGCATTCGGCAGAGCATAAATCGCGGCCTTGATGTCCGCCACATCCAGCGGTTGATTCAGATATTCTCTGTGACCGTCAGCCAGCCATGCGCACGCAATGTTTTCAAGATATTCCTCAGATGTGGAGTCTGGGCCCGTCCCGCGGGACGCGTACACACTAGCGTAGTATTCCCTAAACTGTTCTAGTATGTTCAATGGGGTGTAGTGCTCCCCGCCTTAAGAATCAACTATTTTGTCAACATGGTAGTGGTCTTCGACCGTTTTGATTTTCCTAGCCAACATGCGGCCCGGTCTCCCGCCCTCACCATAGCGCCTGGCCACATGTCTGCGGTTAATGTATCTTATTTCAGTGTCCGCGGCCGCATCATAGTCGTGAATCAGAGTTTGGATGCGCGATAGCGTGTCCAGGGAGGGGCTGACTGTGTAAGCTCTCTCAAGGTTTGTTAGGGAGGCCTCCAGCTTGTGGAGTTGTGTTCGTAGATCCTTCAGTATACCGGCGGTAGTACTCATACAGACTTCTCGTATCGTTACTTTGAACGCTTCCCATAGCGAGGAGGCGCTCTCAACGGTGCCCGTATTTTCCAGAAAGTAATTTTCTATGGCCTTACGAACAGTATCGTTATACAGTGGATCGAGGAGTGCTTCCGACCGGAAGCGCCACGTGAACGGACGGCGGGTAAGAGTAGGGACACAGAGGGCAAGTTGTACAGGATTGTGATCAGAAAGCGTTCGTGGGTGATTAGTGACCTCTATCACCCATTCCGCTGCACTCTTATCAAGCAACCAATAGTCCAGTCTGGACCAACTGTTGTGCGCAGGCGTAGCGTGGGTGCCCTCCCTGGCCGTGGCATTTCGCAGCCGCCATACATCTACCAGTCCGAATTCCAGCATGGCCTGGTTGACGTCCGAGCTACTCTAGGGGTGCGGTTGCTCTGTGGGTTGGACTTGTCAAGTGCGGGATCTAAATATGTGTTGAGGTCCCCACCCCACACTATAGCTGTCTCGGGCCACCGTCGGAGTTTACTATACATGCGATAGAACACCTCCGGCTCATCTGCTATGGGGCCATACATAGCTATGAGAGTGAGTAGTGTATCTCCCAGCTTGCCCTGAACCGTCGCGCATCTACCTTCCTCATCTGTGTGGGTGCGATGTGGCACAAACGGGACACCTTTTTTAATCAGTATGATGACCCCCTGGCATAGGATGAATAGGAGGAGGCCAACCTGAAGCCCGCCCAACTACGCGCAAAGTTTACCGCCGATGCCCTGGTCAAGTGCGTCTCCTGTAGGAATACGACTTGGGCGCCATGCCGATTTAAATATGCCAGCACTTGTCGGGATTTCTTCGGGAGTTGAGCCCTCTAACGTTCCATGTTATTAGTTTGTACTTCTCACCCATGGAGCCCTGTGGTATCATAACATAAAGGCACAGCAATCATCTGAGTGTCATGGTGCATTAAGTGAACAGTACAATAGAGAAACTTGGTACTGATACAATCATGAAAAACATCCGTCAGCACGGCTGTATAATTACATTGGCTACATACAAACGCACGGTGTCCCCCTACCCTCCCACCTCCCACTCTAACCTCCCAATTAGGTTGAGAAAAAGAACCCCTCCCCATCCCAAAAATTACCCCAAATAAATCCAAAAGTACAACCAAGTAGGGGATCACCCGCTAGGGGGGAGGAACAGCGGCGAACACCCACCGATAGGCAGGGTGGCCAGACTGCATGAGCAGTGTAGTTAACTCTCTCTGAGACCCCAAAAGGAATAAGAAACAGCAAAACAGCCCTTTCATGCAGGCTAGAGACACATCAACTGGGGGGAGGACCCTACAGGGGCAGGTCGCAAACCTATTTCAGTATCACATTTGACAGTCCGAGTGAACAACCAGCCAGCCCAGGTGGGCCTGCATCCTAGCTCCCCCGTGGGCCCCGGCGTGACTTGACCATCAGTCAGCATCGCTGTGGGACGGTGATGACGCTGCATTCTGAGAAACAGTTTTGTGAGGTTTGCGAGGGCAGATGTGTTTCGCAAATTTCAAGGCCGATTTAGACTCCGTAAAAAAGTGTGCCTTGTCTTCATGAGTGATTTTCAGTTTGGCCGGGTAAAGCATGGCATAAGGAACAGAGGCGGACTGCAAAATTCGTTTCACCGGCTGAAACTCCCTGCGAGCTGCCTGTACAGTCGGTGTGTAGTCTGGATAAAAGGACAGGGTGTTGCCTTGATGAACGACAGGACTTTTAGCTCTCGCTTCACGGAGTATAGCATCTCTATCCGCGTAGTTCAGAAGGCGTGCTATTATCGGTCGCGGTGGAGTTCCAGGAGCTGGCCGGGGGCCAAGGGATCTGTGCGCTCTCTCCACGATCATAACCGGAGACAACACTGGACCAAACAGCTCACGGAGGAGGTTATCAATGTAAGTCTCCATCTTGGAGATTGCCGTTGATTCCGGAAGGCCAAGAATGCGGACATTGTTTCGGCGCGATCGCGCCTCTAAATCTTCATTTTTCAGCTTTATGACCTCAAGTACTCGCTCCATGTTCAAGACCTGCGTTCTCGTCTCAGCGGTGGCATCATGCGTGTCCAACAGCCTGTTTTCCAGGACATCCAGTCTGGTCTCATGCACGTCTACCTTTTTTTTAACGGCGTCCAGGCTGGTCGCAAGAGCATCGATCTTGCTGTCTATTGTTTTCAGGCCGGTGCGCACCTCGAGCAGTATTGTTCTCAAGTCTTCTTCCGGGTCATCAACATGGTCCGGTGCGCTCTGAACGGCATTCGTCTCCAGCGGGGTTTCCGCCGTGCGGGTGCGTCTCACATTCTCGAAAGGGAGTTTGGGCTGCTTGGGGTCTGTTTTGCCCATATTCGCAGATCGCCGGTGTCACAGCGGGCCGTATTGTAGGTAGTGGGCAGTATGGGCAGTATGGCAGTCAATGACAGGGGAGTCGAAGTCTGGCCAGGCCGCCCACAGCCGAAGAAGGCCGGTACAGTGGCGTTCCCACGCTTGGTAAAAACAGAGAACCAGTCTACTGTCTCAATTGGCCGTATTTGGGGCCGGACCCAGCCTACTCCCAGAGGATCAAGCAGGGGAGGTCGACACCGGTGTCAAGGCCAGAGGCGGCCGCAGCCAGACGATGGCACCACCTACGAAGGGGCGGACATGCAGCAGTGGAGCGACCCCGGAGGGCCGCCTATGAGCACAACCGCCGTCCAACCATGAGTGCCACACAGGAGGGCCCCCGACCCGGCCACCATGCAGGGATAGAGCAGGAACGGAAGGCTCGCGCACCGCACTAGAACCCATCCCCCCCGCAAACCCTGCAGGGGGGGGTGTCAGACGGCGCCCGCAGCCCTCTGCGCGCCGCCCCAAGCCCACAACAGCAATCAGGGGGGGAGCACCTCAGCTGCAGAAAGCAGACTAGACCCCAAACACCCGCACAGGCCCCAGCATATACGGTGCTGACCGCAGGACCCCCCACGCAGTAGCCGCAGTGCAGGTCCAGGCCGCCCCGCAATGCCTTGCACAGCGCCGGCCGAATAGGGCCCCGTCGCTCCTACCTTATGGGCGTTGGACTTCTTAGGAGGGAGTTCCACGGCTCGGGCAGAACTCCACAATCTCGTCACGCCGCCTCGCGGTTGGCGCCGGTTCCACGTTCCTCCGGCCCTCCGACGATGGCGATCACCGCTCCTGTCGCGCTGCACGTGTGGATCGGCAGCTGTCCCCAGGTCGCCTCAGGATGCCTTCTCCGCCACTCCGGGCGCCTCGCTCGCAACCGGCCGCGCCACAGCGGCCCCCCGGCCTCCAGGTACGATCCACAGCCGCGGCTTGGGTTTAGATGGCGGCGGCCATGTTCCCGGCAGTTCCGCCGATCCACGACGCCTAACAGTTTGGGGGTTCTAATTCGAGGCCAAACTCGCAGGCTGCAACCGCTGTAGCAGGAAAGGTTTGGTAATCAGGGCATATGTTGTTCTCGGTCTCAGACTGAGTTTAGCAAGTGGTATTTGCCGGATATTGCAGCCCGGCCTGCGGAGCTCCCTCAACAGGCAGCCATTTCGCAACGCGCCGTAGCCACGCCCCCGGTTTTCTTTGTTTACTCGCTTACGTTACTCGGGCCGGACTGGCTGTAGCGGGCATCAGGCGTTTTCCCAGGAGGCTGGATGAGTGGGGGCCGATTTTGCAGTGGTGGGGGCAGTTTTTATTACTGGGGGCCGGTTTTGCATCTGTGCTGCTATTTCGGCCCCCAGTACCAAAAGTAGCCAGGGGGGGATAGTCTGTCAAAATTGCCAGGGCTGCTTTGGGTTCCCAGTCCGGCCCTGACGTTACTACTGGCAAGGAGTACACCACACCAGAGATCACCAGCCGTCACTGCCCGGGGCCATCTGGAAAGTCTGCTGAAAGTGGTTTTAGGCCACAGCAATGACAGAATGCATGATATGCATCTGCTGATACCATAACCTATGTGTCCTGAACAAATTAGATATGCTCAGACGACCACATCTGGAGATGATTCAAGGTTCAAAGAAATCACAGGTTTGAGTTTCAAAGCTCGAGGGTCGAGATCGCATCCACATTTTCAATTATTTAAAAAGCTGTAACTATCTTTCATTTTCTATGTTCAGAAATGAGCGCCAGTGAGAGAAATGTACTGAATGATGGATCAGAGAGGTTCTACTGGCAAGTCATTTTTCAGATGTGGGTGGAGCTATTTTTGTTGGAAGAGAAGTGGGAATTTGTTTTCAGTCTGACTCAACAGTACCTATATTGGCTGTAAGGCATAGCTCAGCCATTAAAATAGTGACTGTTTCAATTCTAGATTAAAAGGAGGAGCTCCATATATGGTTTGCAACAAGCAAATATTTAGCCCATTAGAAGGCTGGGAGCTTGATCACATATGTTTGCTTTAAATTGTTTTTAACTGCCCACAATTTAGGTCATGTGCCATGGCACACGTATCTCATTAAGTCATGTTTTTTATTTACATTTTCGAATACATCTAATGTAATGTGCAAAAACAAAAGTGCAGGTACTAGAATATGACCTATAAAACCAGAGCTAAATAAGCTACACATGCCTTACTTGGAATCACTTGAGAGCCGGGCAATAATCAGTTAGTTTTAATGCCCTGTGTGATACCCCAGCCAGTTCTGCCATTTTAATAATGACTTTTGATACTTGTAGTTTCAGGCCTGTTCCTCTACTAGGATCAGAGAAACTTCAAGTCCCAGAATGTTTGTGACCCCTTAGATATCTCCTTTGTAAACTAAATATGTTTATAGCCATCACAAAAATGATTTATCATTCTAATAATTACAAGTTGGGTGGTGCAGGGGCAGAAGGCGGAATTACGGATTTTGATTCATGGACGTCATTCAGGGGGAGCCAGGGGTCGCAGCTGCAACCCCTGGCTTGCCCCTTGCAACCCCTGGCACTGCCTTTGCGACCCCTGGCCTCAGAAGTGGCAAAATCAGTGCCTGGAACACAGGAGCAGCTCACCCGAGTGGACGTCGTTTGGAGCTCCATTTTCATGGTTTTCTGTCAGATTTTCTATTACACAAATAGTGAATAATATTATTCACTATTAGTGTAATCAAAAATGGAGTATAATTAGCTGGAATATGACCCTATCTGGCAGCTAAGGTAAGTAGAAAAATGCTTTTAAAAGTATGTTGTATGCATGTTTGTAGGTGAGTGTGTTTATCTGAGAGTGTGTAAATGTATGTGAATGTTTAAGCATGTGTGTGTGGGACTCAAAGTAAAGGTCAAATGGTGCGTGATGTCACTTCCTCTACCCCTGGCATTTTGGTGAATTGACACCCAGGCTCTGATTCCTTCCCTGCACCATCCAATTGCAACTTATTCCACCCCAAACGGGGAATAAGAGGCCAGCCTGCTTTTGCCGACTAAAATCTACATGCTGGTCTCATTGTGTGTAGAATAATTGGCTTTCTTCTGCTCCCATTCGCCATGTGCTTTCAGCGTGGATCATGCTATGGTTGTTATGGGTCTGGGAGTGGTGGGAATGGAGGGGTCGCTTGGGACAAGGGAGCCTAGTTTCAGGCGGGGCTGCCTTGCTCCCCTGGTGTGGTAGGAGGTCAGTGGCCAGCAGGTAGGGTGCTTCCAACAGACTTCTCTGGTAAGTAATAGCAGACCCCGTGTACCTGCACCTGGGAAATCTGGATACATCCAGTGCATTATTTGTAAAACAGTAAGTGCCAGGGCCCTTTTCAGAAGGCCACTGCAGCTTTCACCACTGTGGGCCTGATTACGAGTTTGGCGGACAGGTTACTCCATCACAAACGTGAGGGATATCCTGTCCGCCGTATTACGAGTTCCATTATATCTATATAATGGAACTCGTAATATGGCGGACGGGATATACCTCACGTTTGTGATGGAGTAACCCATCCGCCAAACTCGTAAACAGGCCCTTATTGTCCAGAAGTATTGCCAATGCCAGTACCAACACAACTACTAACCATCACAGTACTACAAGTGTGACAGTTCAGATTTTCCAGGCCACCCAAAGCTATAACAATGGCCTCAATGGCTGGTATTAACAATTTTTAATGTATATTGAATTATTATTATTCACTAGACAAATAGTTCCACTGCATGGTGATTTCTCAAAAGTGCCGGTGATGAGAATTAAGTGCAGGTGCAAACCCTGGATAAAATTAAGCACTGGGTACACCCGAATTCTCATGATCCAGGGGTGCAGTATCCCACCCACGGATACGATTTCACCCAATCTCATAATCCGGCTCTAAGAAGAAAATGATAATTCTCTATCACCATTTTCAGAGTATGGCCCTAAATAGGCACAGCAGAAATGTTACTCACTATCCTCGCTTACAATAATGCAAAAAAAGATTTTCTTATATGTCCATAAGATTCAGGGAACTAACACATAACAAATATGTATTTGGACTAATGTCATACTGTGTATTTGTAAAGCGCATGTTATTGTTACCCAACTCAATGGTACTCATTTTATTGACGTAAGAAGGATGACCCGCCGGAATTTGAACCTGTGACCATGAGGTCGAACACAGGACCCTGCAGTGGACGCATTAGTCCACTAAGCTATCAGACCCCCGAACTAGTAACCCGAGGAAAGCAGAAGTGCAAGCTTCCTTTGCACACGTAGACCAACTACAATACGGACAGCAACAGTGCAAGCTCCCCCCAAACACAGAACATGTACAGCATGGTCAAAAGCAGTGCAAGCTCCTTTGCACATACAAATACACACAATAAAAATACAGTGTAAATAGCATCACATTCAACAGCCCCAGCAGAGGAAGAAACAGTGCAATATTTGGTTACTGAAAACAGGCGAGTTGGCAAGCAGCAAATCTAACTTTCCACATATGCAGAGTACAACTACTGCACAGGCAACAGCAGTACAAACGTCCTTGTCACTCTCAGAGTAGGTGCATCACTGGCAATAGAGGTGCAAACGCCCTTACACACACGTACATAGAAAAGATACAGACGTGCAAACCTTTCCATGAAAAGATCATGCACAGCTTTGCCAGTAGCTGGGAAGACTTCTCACACTCTCACGAACAGCAGGTGCAGGAAAGCCATCAGCAGTGCAAGCCTCCCTCACACAGACAGGAACAGCGCAAGCGTCACTCACATACAAAGACAAGGTAAAGCAAGTGCAATAATAGTAGGGATGGTAGTGACAGCTGCAGTGCAAGGAATGTTGGGGTGCACAGAGATCACAGAAACGGATAAAAAGGTGCAATTGCAGTTTAGCTTCAAAAGGTGCAAACTCCTCTTACACACAGACTAGCCACAGCGGTGTAGCACTTACTCACATGGAAGGCGCATGAATAGCACGGGCACTTGAAGTGCAAGAGTCAGTCGCACCAATGAGGTATAGCACAGGCAGAAGTAATGCTGGCTTCCCTTATACTCAGAGTAGACCCTGCATAGTAGAGCTGCACTGGCAACCCAAAACAGCATTGCAAAAAATTGTAATACCAGATGCAAATAGTACTAAGGGACCAATCAAATTGAGTAAGTTAAAAACTCTCCAGGGGACTATGAGAAGGGAGTATCCGCCAAGAATATTTAAAAAATATCGTGGCAAATGGTACTTTGTACAGAACAATCTTCCAAATGTATTGGTCCAGATGCAAAAGGGTTTTCAGACACTTTTGAAGAGCATGGGACAACGTACTTGTTCAACTCTAATGAGTATACCCTGATAAGGATCATTTAAAAGCTCATGATGACCCTGATGCAATGTTAAGTCAGGAGCTTGACAGGTATACATTTGTCACTGTTAAGCCACTTTCTTCCAGGCCTAATGGACTACACTCTGCATGCGTTCATGAGATGGGCCCAGGGGCATACAACCATAGAGCCCTGCTTGCAACACCAGTGTGAGATAAACCACCTTCAAGTTGGACACCTCCCACATTCTACATTATTCAACAATCTCCAATGCCTCAACATGTTCAACAAAGTTTTGCTAATAAACATCAGCACTTTCTAAATGTCCTTGCTACATAGAATTTGTCTATAGCACTATATCATTTACAACATTTACGAAGTGTGAAGAGTTACTGCCAATAAAGCTTAACGCTTTATTTAGTGTTTGGAGGGAAATTTAATTCCTTCTATTTCTAGTGGGAACTCTAAATACACAGTAAGATCTACTGGCTGATTTTATTTCACAATACTAGCCATATGGTACAGAAGATTTCACTTGGTTCCCCAACTGGGTTATATGCTGTATTTAGAGCTTCCTCTAGAAACTGGAGGATTTAAAGTTTACTCCAAACTTTAAATGAGGCAAGAAGACTTCGTTGTGATATATATAGGGGCTCACAGTACCAGCCACTTGTAAAAATAAAAAAATAAAATCCACATCTGCTGTAGACGTTTCCCAGCAACAGCACTGTATTTAAAAAAATCCTCATAAGCGTGTGCATCCACTCCTACCTCTCCCATCTGGTACAATGGAAAATTTGCTGTACCACGATTTAACAAAAATCTCGAGCTAGCTTTTAAAAACTGAACATTTCTGGCTAAGGCACATGCCTAGCATGCTGGCCTTCTTCCACCCCTTTCCATGGAGTGAATTTGCAATCATCACCAAGTACGCTTGAGTGAGAGATCCAGTGTAGGAGGCTAGCTCCTCGTGATCTTTTTGTTTGCGCAAGTGAAGAACTGATGTAGACATGCCTGTGAGTCCCCCCTTAAGATATGAGTCCCCAACAGGTCTGCCACCTAAATGTTCTGATATTATACCTCTTTTAGGAGGCACACATTTTCATTCTGGAAATAAAAATTGAAAGATCCAATTAAGGATGAAACAATACGCAGGGATAAGGTCCAAGTAGAGGTTTATTGAAAGCACCTCATCCATCAAAACCTGGTCAGCAACTGCCAGATTACATTGAGAACTATTCACATTCTAAGTTCTATATTCTATAGAACTGACTTCATGTACATGTGATGAAGATAGATATCACACATCTCCCTTCTAATAATGAAATATACAAAAATCACTAAGTTACAATGTACAAAGAAAAGAGTAAAATCTGAAACTTCGTGAAACAATGAAAAGAACTAGATAACATAATTAACATAATCTTTAAGATAAGATGGTATATTTGTCTTGCGCCCACTTAGTCTAACATCCGGACATGACAACCTATCGGAGAAACCAAGCCTATCTTTTCCATCCATTTCCATTTCCAGTTTTGATTTAAGAACAACCACACGACTCCGATTCCAAATTCTTCCATTTTGACAGCATTTTTAAAACATTTTATTACACGAATAGGTTTTGAATATTTTGTCCAAGAGATTGCACCTACAGGAGCTTTCACACCAAATCACCTACTCCTACAGCAACCTGTTTTACCCTTTTCCTTTCATCAAATTTTTTAATTTTTTTTAACTGTAATCTTTCTTCTCGAAGTCTCCAAACACCAATACCATTATCCTTGATACCTTTACCCCAAGTCATCCAACCAGGGCACAATTTGGTGTTAGGGGTCCTTCCTTTGAACAACTCAAAAGGAGACTTGCGAGTAGTGGTATGAGGTGTCAAACGATGAGCCATGATACATTTTTGTAACTCCTCCTTCCAATTTAAGGAATTTACTCTAGAAAGTTGAATGTTCTCCTTTATTACCCTATTAAATATTTCAACTGCCCCATTAGCCTCAGGATGATAAATTGAACATATTTTGTGTTGAATACCACACATCATCAAGAAATCATTCATTTGTTTAGAACAAAACTGAGGACCATTGTCGAACAAAGGTGTTTTAGGAAAACTTTCTCTTTTAAACACATCCTGTAAAAACGAAATTACACTTGTAGTAGTCACTTCCGACACACACGAAGCCTTCACCCATCTAGAGTAAAGATCAATCAAAACTATTAAATAAGGTGTAACATGTTCTCCACTAAGTGGCCCAACAATATCTATGGCAATATCTTGCCAAGGACTATCAGGTAACCTGCGACAAACCATGGGCATGGTTCGTGGAGTAAGGATTTTATCACTGATTTTACATTGCATGCACTCCCTAACCTCACTTTCAATCTCTAGATCCATTCCAGGCCACCAGAAACTAGCTCTCAATCTTTCTTTAGTTTTCACTATAGCTAAATGTCCCAGATGTGCTTCCTCCATCAATTTCTTCCTTAGTGACAAAGGAGAAAGTTTCGTTCCTCTCAACAAAATGCCTTTATCTACAGACAACTCGTCAGAAATCATTTGCCAAGTTTTTGATAAAGATTTATCAAACACCGTTCCTGAATGAATCATGTTTATAACTTTCTTCAACTCATTGTCCTTTAACAACTCCTCTTTCCATTCATCCTCATTTATAATGCCTGACATCATTTCACAAACCTTAACTTCCTCCTCTAGTATATCTGCCACAAACTGATCTTCTTCAACATCAGAAACCAAACGGGAAGGACAATCAGCAGATACGTTATCAACACCTGGTAAGTGTTCAACCGTAAAATTAAAATCCTGTAAGCCAATCACCCGTCTAGTCCTAGAGGAAATGAAATCAAGACCTTTTTTTGAAAAAATCTCTCTAAGAGGTTTGTGATCTGAACATACCTTAAAATAAGTTCCCCAAATAAAATTGCGAAACTTGTTAAGTGCCCAGTAAATGGCCAACACTTCTCTTTCAACTACAGAGTAATTTAACTCTGCACCACATAAACTTCTTGATGCACAAGCAATGAGTTGTTCCTTACCATCCCTCGTTTGTTTTAAAATTGCCCCCAAACCTTTTGAACTTCCATCTGTTACCACAGGAGTTTCATTACCTGGAATAAAAGCTTGCAAGTTGGGAGCATCTTTCAAGTTATTCTTTAACTCAATAAAGTCATCTTGACATTCTTGAGACCATTTGAACTCTTTGTTCTTACCAAGTAATTGTCTCATGTTATTAGACTTACTGGCCAAATTACTTATGAACTTTCCATAATATTCAACCATTCCCAAAAATGATATAACTTCCTCTTTAGAATTTGGTGATGCTAACTTGATAATGGTATCCACCAATTCCTTCTTTGGAAAAACACCTGTACCCGTGATGTGATGACCCAAATAATTTACCTCCTGAACTGAAAACTTACATTTCTCATATTTTAATGTGAGGCCAGCCTTTTGAAGATTTTCTAAAACCACTCTTACTCTGATATCATGTTCTTGTTTAGTCATTCCAAATATTAATAAATCATCTTGATAACATTTGACCCCTTTCACCCCTTTTAAAATTGATGACATTACTCTCTGAAAAACAGAGGCAGCGGACACCAGACCAAACGGCATTCTCCTATACTTGAATGCACCTATAGGTGTGATAAATGCTGTCAAATCTTGTGAACTCTGAGTTAGCTCTATCTGATGATATGCCTGTGTGAGATCAAGAGTCGTAAAAAACTTAGCCCCATTTAAAGTTGACATTATCTCATCTATGTTTGGCAGCGGAAATTTATCCACTGCAACCTCTTTGTTTAATGACCTGAGGTCCACACATAATCTAATTTCGCCATTTGCTTTGTTAACAACAACAACTGGTGCCAACCACTCAGTGGCCTCCCCTGGTGTTATGATTTCTTGCTTTAGAAGTTTATCTCATTCTTGTTCCACTTTTTCCTGCAATGCAATCGGAATTCTCCTTACTTTGGCCACTGACAGCACAGCCCCACTTTTCAGCTTAATACAATGCTTATATCCAGTGCTTAATTTGTAAAATATTAAGTGCCAGGGCTCTGACCAGGAGGCCACTGCAGCTTGCACCACCCATCGCCCTTGTCATCGCTGCCAAAACAACTACTAACCATCTCTCTCGCATGTAAATGCGACAGTTCAGATTATTGTAGATCCCCAAAGCTAAAGGAATGGCTGGGGAGGCAGGTATTAGCAATTTTAATGTACATTGTAGTCCTAAACTACCGTTGTTCTTCTCATCTCTAAATTAGATGAACACCGCCACCATGTGGTGGACCATTTTAAGTATGGTGTTGACAATTAGGTGCCGGTGCCGGCGCCGAGCACCGGACACCAATTAAGTGCCGGTGCTGAGCACCGGAAAGCCCCGGCTCAAATTATGCACTGCTTATATCCTTTTAAGCATCCTAAACTTTCTTTAAACAAATGTGGAAATTCTAAAACAAAATCACTAGATTTGGTTTTAACCTTCT
This sequence comes from Calotriton arnoldi, assembly GCA_963921515.1. Taxonomy (NCBI): domain Eukaryota; kingdom Metazoa; phylum Chordata; class Amphibia; order Caudata; family Salamandridae; genus Calotriton; species Calotriton arnoldi. Next base: position 1,789,897 of record CAWUFW010003369.1, read on the forward strand.
GTATTTGTACCTGCGGTTCTGCATTTGGATTTAACGTAACGCCCAATAAACGTTGGTGTGGCCACCCAAGCAAACCATCTCCTTTTTTTGACACATAAATTTTCCCAACTATTAACTTCTTCTCCATCTCTATACAAGCGTTGAAATAGCCCAGCATGCTTATGGGTTGGCCACCATAACCTCCAGGACACACATCCATATTATGTAATCTGTTTTTTTCTTGAAACCACTTGCAGAAAGTTTCTTTTAAAATAATGGTAAGATGAGAGCATGAATTAAATTTCATCTCCAAGTCTACCCCATCAATTTTTACATTTCCAACTGGATGATCTTTACTTTTTGACTCTGACCTGGCATATTACCTCTTTTATTTCCTTATTCTGGAATCTTTTATGTTTATTTCTACAAAATCTTATAAAATGTCCCCTTTTTCCACATCCATAACCGATAACACTCAAGGCAGGACAGATTTTAGAATTTGCTTTGTGACCAGATCTCCCACAACGAAAACATTCAAATGAATTTTTTAAACCATCCTCTTTCACAACCTCTTTAGAAGTTGATTTTTCATTTTTTATAAGACCTACATTTTCTTCCAATTCTTCCACACTTGGTTGAATTTTACTTTTCTCACTCTTCAATTCAGTAACACATTTTAACATATGTTCAACCCTTTTTAGGTCGAGCCTCGAGTAGCGCGCAAGCGCTGCTCTGCGAGACTTTATGTAAGGAGCTTTTGAAAGCTGACCACACGCTCGTGCACAATGGCCTTTTCCGTGCGGTTACCCGCACGTTTCAGGCACGATGCACGAGCGTGTGGTCAGCTCAGCAGGCTGCCGCGCTCGCTCGCCCCCGCTCCTCTCGTCCCCGCTCCTCTCTTGTTCACCTTGTTGTGTTTGCCTGTTGCGCAATCCCGCTTCCTTGATTTTAGTGTGTTATTGGAAGTCGAGTGCCTAAAATGCAGCTGTATGGTTCTTAACACTGTGTAAACAAGAAATGTATTATACGAAAGCAATGTCTGAATAAATTAACAGCTTGACTCCATAAAGTGCGGTTTAAAAGTGCACGGTAGTGCACATATTGTGCTACAGTACTCTGCTGGAGTCTAAATGATGCACGTGGGAAATTAACATTCTACGTCTTTGCGCAATTCTAGTGCGTAAAGAGGTCGAGCGGCCGCTCGTTTTTGCTGGCTGCGCACACCGGGGGCGCATTAACCTTTCAGGCTACGTTTCCACCTGAATGCCCCATTGCCAGCCTGCTCCTGGAGGCAGCTGGGGCCCTGTAAGATCAGGCGTGGAGGTGCTTGGGCACTCCAAGGGGTTAATGGCGGCTTTAGTTTCCCTCCGCCTGTCCCCATTTTAATTTATGCATATATAAATCACGTTTGCAGGTGTGTGGAACTCCTAAAAAACGTCCCCGTTTAAGATGCTCAGCGCTAAAGCGTGCAAGAGACTCCAAGCTCTGCTGAGGGAACCGCAGCAAAAAGATGTTTGGGCCTAGAAGAAGCCACTCTCTCTACCTAGTGCTTAAATAACCCCGCCGACTTCTAGTGCTGCAGAGCATAAAGTTCATACGAATCTGCGTTCTTTTCTACACGCTTTACGGCCAGGACCCAAATGCTTCCCATCAGATATCCGTGCACGCCTGACCCTTAGAAACACGAAAGAGTAGAGCTAACAAGACCTCACAAACCAGACACGATAAGTCAACTGTGAATCTCAAGGCCTGAAACACGGGTGGCTGTGCACAGATGTAGCACGACCTGTGGGGCTCAGGTTCCAACCCAGCCTTTCATCCTCGCGAGGTAGATACAAACCGCAGCCATGCGTGTGCATCAGCATGTTCCAGTTGTGGAAACCGGTAGAGACGTGTCTCCTGACGTTCATGTTCATGCTTCAAGTGTCGATAAGAAGAGAAATACAGAGCAATGGCGGCCCAATGGCTCCCTCTGTTGTATAAACGCCCCTGCACTCTTTATACGCTGAAGACCCTCAAGCTCTGAATAAAATGCTGTTTTTGATCTTGTCATTCCCACTTAGGGACCATTCATATATATTACTGTTAATCAATTTACATAACCTAATATTAACCAGCATTAGTCAAGCATGAAAGCAGCCGAGCACGAAGGCCTGCAGGCAAAAGAGGCCCACACATTTATTAAAGTCAAGATGGATTCCAAGGCCCATCTGTTAATTTAAAGCACGAACAGGGGAAAACTGCCTTCCGTGAGCAGCAGTCTTCGAGAAAAACCTTTTGAAATACAGTTTCTGTGACTCCCATTTCATACCTCCAACCTGCCTTTCCAAGTTGGGCTCCTTTGTAGACAGATTACTCCCTGCCGTGCTGGCCTGTTTATAGAATCATATTTTCTCATTTTGGTTATTATCCCACAATTAATATGTTGTATACTGTGCCACACACCTTTTTACCACAAACTGCACAAAAACTCCTACGTAGGTTTCTTTGGAGCCCTTGCACAGGTGGGGTGAAGGTCGGTGTGTTGGTGGGTGGCAGTGATTAATTTGTAAAAAAGTAAGGGGAAAAAAGTGATTGCCAGCCTGCTCCACCCATTGCCCCGTTGGCTCTGCCAATGAAGGTAACGACACAACTACTAACCATCACACAAGTGTGACAATTCAGGCTGTTCTAGGCCACGTAAAGCTATAATAAATATGATTTGCAGGTATTTTTTTTTAAATTGTATATTGACTTATTAAACATTGTTATGCTCATATCAGAATTAGACAGACCGCGCCACCATGTGGGGACTGTCACTAGAGCCAGTGCTGGCAATTAATTGCCGGTGCCGAGCACCGGAAACCACCGGCTCAAATTGAGCACTGGTGGGTTGGTTTCTGATTTCTGGCATAGATGTGGCTTGTGCTCCTTCATGGGAGTGTGGTTGTGGTGGTGCATTGTAGTTATCCGGGCCTTAATCTCGCAGCATCTCATGGTTTTCTGTTGCTGATAGGTAGATTTATTTTAAGCAGATTTAGATTTTTTTCTTGTCCCTTACTTGAGAAACACTCTCTGTTCGATCCTTGGAGGTGTTCTGAACCATAGTACACCTTCGTTATTGATTTGATTAAATATTGGAATGTCCATAGAAAAACCTCATGGGGGAGAATGCAAGAAAATGCTTGAAACCAAGATGAAGATTAATTAAGGGCAAATGGGAGATGCAAGCATAGACGTGGGTGCTGCTCACCCTTCTTCTTGCCCTGCTAATCCCAGCCCGGGTGCAAGTAGTTTTATGTTTCCAGGGCCGAATACTATTTTTGCGCCTACCTACCTCTATCAGCAAGGCTTGTTTAAAGGCAGGTGCAATCTGGCGCCCTCTTGTGGTCACTTCTGTAGCCAATGTTCTGCATCAGACCCAAAGTCCCGGAAAGGCATTTCTCTCTTTACTATCAACCAGGTTTCTTTTCACTGCAGCATTAGTTTTAGGTCCTTTGTCGTGAAAGCCCAGTCGTGATAAGGAGAGCCCAGCGACTTTTAAAAACAAGCATTTGCAATGCAATAGGTCTCGCAGTTACGCAAGTTTAAGCTATTGGCATTGTAAATGACTGCCTTTTATTTATGTTTTTAAAACGAAAACAAAAATAAAAGGCATTGTTATTTGCAATGTCAATAGCTCAAACTTGTTTTAAATGATATTGTGCAGAACTACAAGCACATCTGTGATACACGCACCTGGTTGCTGTTTGGATAACTGTGCATGTCATCTCAAACTCCGGTGAAATGCACACCAATTTCCAGTAATAGAACTCTACACTGATTTTAATTTTTTAATTTTTTAATTTTCTCTTTTTTTATATACATATGTGTATAAACATATATGATACGTACATTTATTTGTGTTACATGTTAATATTATGGTCTATGTTCGTGCCCTTTCTGCAGCCGCCGTCCCTCCTCCTCACTGCTCTTTACCTGCTTCTGTGCCTTTTTTCACTCTTTCTCGCACTCTGGCACCTTTTCCAGCCTAGCCCACCACCCCCTACACTTCTCACCCTCCCTTACTTCTATCATTACTATTTATTAAGCTGTGAAATATGTAAGCTTTCATTTCTTTTCTTTACAGTGAAATATAACATATAAGCAAAGTGCTTAATGCCTGTTGCAAAAAATTAAATAATTCTTAATTGCAAAATGTCCTCTGCCTGTAGTCTCCTCTCAGTTTCTATGCTGAGGAAGAAGGGCGGCAGTTAGCAGATAGTGTGCTACATGGCCAAATACTTAAAAGGTCCCAAAGGCGAGACCTATTGGCTATGCCAATGCTTGTTGCTATAGAAATTACTTCTTCCAACGGAGGTTCATCCTTAAGCCATAATTCTTCATGAATTTTATCTTCTCTACATTTTAAAACAAATTGATCTCGAATACGTTCTTCATTAGCAGCTCCGGACTTACAACTTGATGCAAGTTTCCTCAGACTAGTTCAATATTCCTCAACTGTCTCCTCCTTTCCCTGCTCCCTTAACCCAAAATGATATCTTTCCATAATCGTACTCACTCTGGGTAAATAATGTCTATCTAGCTGTAATATACTTATCTCATATTCATTTAACCCTCTTTGTTCCTCTGTAGATAACTCTGGTAAATTTTCTAATACTTCCTGACCTTCACCACCAAGACAGTGTAATAACAACGAATGCTTCCTTTCTGCACTCAAATTGGTTCCACATACACGTGCATAATGCCCAAAAATCTTCTTCCACTTGCTCCATTTAATAACTGGTTCTCCTGGACTGCTAAAAAACGGAGGTGCCGGTACATTTTGCATGACGTACTTTTTTTTTTCTTTTTTAACTCTAACAAGAACAAAACAAAATTAGAAGCTGCAAACCAAAAATTAAACAAAATATAATTAATAAATCATTTGTTATACTCTTATAATTATGCCAACTAACACTTTTAAATAATTAAAATTTTCATTTTTTTAAAATGAAATACTTCTCAAATATACAATTCTTTGTTAGGTGTGCCTATCACCGATGAAGACACAGGTGTGCCTATCACCGCAGACAACTTGATGTTATTTAGTGTTTCATTCAAATTAATCAATAAAGTGGCTCTTTTTAGAATAATGACAAGACTCTGTTTGGTGTGCGCATCACCGTGGCAATCTTATTTTTAAAACACTTTAGTCGCGCACTCGTTTCTAATTAAGCTGCTTGCTGAGCCCTGTCTTTAAATCAATAAAGTTACACTTGAGACAACTCTTCTTGGTGTGTGTATCACCGTGGGAACGCTTTTCCTTCAAGATGCTCACGTCACACGCACGTTTCCAATTAAGCTTCCCGCTGAGCACAAACTTCCACGTCGTCTCTGATTGAGGAAAAGGAAAACAGAACTGTACAAACCCTCGTGTGATCACCGGTGACTCGTGCCTCAAACACAACAATTAAGGTATCCACGTTTTTCCTTTTTGATACACTTCCAATCACGTCGTTTTTATTTGTTCAGTGCTAATGTTTGTGAATATGCGCGTCCCGTGAAACTCCTCTCACACAACATTCCGTAGAGTGCACTCGTGCCAATAAGTCTCTCGCGCCAATCCCTCGCGCTGTTCTGCAACCATGGAAACACCTTCCTCGTTAATAATAAACCGCTGTGCCTCTCCCTTGATTCGTAAATATCAAACGCAAAATTAATATTACAGTACCTTGCGGGTCCGATCCACCCGCGCTCTTGAGTAAAGAAAATCCTCAGTGTAGGTTCTCCTAAATTACCGTGAATCGTTTCTTTACATCACCATCAGATACAAGGGCAGCACTCTTCGACAGCAACCGTACTCCTTATAAACACTCAGACCTGATGTTGAGGTGCTTCCTCTCAACAGATCCCTTGCTCGTCGCCAGTGAAAGATCCAATTAAGGATGAAACAATACGCAGGGATAAGGTCCAAGTAGAGGTTTATTGAAAGCACCTCATCCATCAAAACCTGGTCAGCAACTGCCAGATTACATTGAGAGCTATTCACATTCTAAGTTCTTTATTCCATAGAACTGACTTCATGTACATGTAATGAAGATAGACATCACAAAAATAATATACAAATAAAAAGATAATTATCATTCTCAGGGCATCATACAAAGTTGAAGAAAATATTTTTATTTGGGAGCAAAGGGTCGGGGAAATTGGAGACTACTTTTCAAATCTGTGAATTATCTTAATTTTTCCTTAAAATTTGGATCGAGCATTAAAATTTAAAAGCAGTGGAAAAAATAAAAATTTTGGAGGGTCAGACAAAAACTCTAGATATTAAAAAAATATGTGATCAAGCTGAAGATTATACTGTCCAGGCACGAGTATTGTGATAATAATGTTGTACGTCTACATATACAAATTAAAGACGATGCAGGATTTTTGGCATGCTCTTAGTTTCAAAAGATCTGGCACGTTTTGCTAAGCACTTTTAGTAAACAAATTCATTTAAGGGGCATTTCCAATATTCTTAAGTTTTTCTTTTGGAGTTAAAACAGATCTCTCTGCCTATCTTCATGCTACTCCCTTCGATGTATGCTCTGGCTGGCCTTTGTGACTGGAGGTGGTGGGGGGGTGGGGCAGATCTCGACCCTATCCGTTTGATGCAGCTTTCTCTGTGTCCTGGGCTCCAGAGGTCTCCATCCCTAGAGCCATTCCCAGGCAGACTCCTTAGTTCTGAAGAACCCTGACCGGCCTTCAGAGAGAATTCTTAGCTTTGCCGTGATAAGCATTCAATATTGTATGTCCCTCTTCTGCAGTTCCTGTTTCACTTTATCGAAAGATCTCCTTCTCGGCTATACGTCTTCTGTTTAGTCCGGGAACACCATCACTGTCTGATTTTCATACCACTGGGTCATTTTGTTGTGCGGCTCTGAGGATCATGTCACAGTATTTCGCTACACTGTTCCGAGGCCGAGTTGGGTCCCTTCATGAAGGATTGTGCAGCAGGCCTGGGGCCCCCGGGAAGCATTCAGAGGTGGTTAGGGGCAGCAGGGGCCCCTCCAGTCAGCCTGTCCAATCGGGAGTCTATGGGCATAGAGAAGAACCCCCAGTTGGTCAGCAATGCTTCAATCCCACTGAAGCAGTCTGCCACATCCTGGTCTCACTCCTGCAGCCTTCAGGAACTGAGGCACCTAGTTCCCAGGGTCGTCCAGCGCTCTGCCCTCTCCCGTTCTCTCGGCGGGCAGCTTGTTGGCAGCGTCGGCTGCAGAGTGCATGTCTCGTGTATTTCGTGGCCCCTAAGATACACCCCAGCAGCGCTTTTGTTGTTGGTGGCACCGCTTCTCCACGGCCTACACACCACTGCACCTTGTGGAGAGGCCTTGTTGCGGAACTCCAGAAGTCGGGGCCTGTCCGGCTGATGAAATTCAAACTGACACTAGGATGGGACCAGTCTGTTCCCTCAGCTTCAGCATGTCTTTGGGAGAAACAATCTTGGCTCCTTGTCATGATTTTAGCCGAAGTGATGGAGGTATCAGCAGGAGCGCTACAATACTGCGCCATGTTGGTTAGGCACTGAATCCACGCCCCCATCGCAGCATCTTTGCTAGACAATTACATTTTCAAAGGGTTACCCTGTGATGGAACAGGAATAAGTCTTACGCTGGACTATGTGTCTGATATTATGTATGAAAGTTAAGTGGACGGTATTCGAATTCTAGTATGTACATACAAATTGTCAAGACTAAGAAAAAACAAATATTAACATTTTTGGTTGTCATGAAATTCTACAAGAGTTAAGTAGAAACTATAACTCATCTTCCACAAAGAGTACATAGTGACAAAGCTTGAGGTAGTTATTTATGTCAGTGCACAACGTCTTATTGAACATACATTTGTAATACTCATTATTTGTGTGTTTAGTATTCAGAATTACAAGTTCCACATCATAGTACAATGATTTGGTTACACAGAGTTATTGGTAATGTGTTGTTACGATTCCATTGTTCCACCTCCGGGTGGAGTTGTACATGGACCAACTGCAGCCTGGGAATCACCACTAAGACTCATCCAAAGTCCCTGTACGAGTTTTGCCTGCTTCCCATTTTCAGTCATGGACACATTGGCACACCAATCCCAGAATTCACTGCCAAGTATTCACAGAGACCCAGCAACCACTGTGCAATGCTTTCAGTAGGAGTAGTGCTGCTGTTCCTCAGCACTGGATTTTCTCTTCCATGGCTTGTGAGACTTGGGAATTGCACACACCTGTGACCAGTCTTGTGCAGCACATTCATGTAACACACCCAGGGCTTGCTGCTGCCTGGAACTGCTTATAGGTTGTCATTGCCTGAAGCTCCTTGTTTGTGCCTCGGAATTTGAAACCATATTTACAAGAACTCTTGTTCCTTGTTTTCCTGGCCTGTTCCTGTCTTGCTTCAGCCAGAACCGGTGTCCTGTTTTTTTGCAGCTTGCTACACATACACATTTTCTCCCAGTCTTTGATTGCATTTTGCTTATTTCCTTTTCTGTCTTTTGTCTTAGTCAGGTGCAGTCCCTTTCTAATTGTTCCTTGTGCCTTCTGGTCCTGCTACTATTTCCCTTTGCTTAGTCCTTCTGTTTCTGGCATTGCGCTTGGGTTTTCTCCTCCAGTCTTTACGATTTTGCTCCTTGTTTACATGCCTTTTGTCTGTGTTTCTCTTTCTGTCCCTAGTTCACTTGTAGTTCAATCTCTTGCTTGCTAAAGCATTTTGGAGTCCTTGTGGTTGACCCGTCTCCAGTTTTTCCTCGATTCCTTGCTCTATTATCACCTTTCTGTCTTGTAACCCTATGCTTACAGTTTCCTCTACCTATCTGTGCTGGTTTACGTACTGTAATTTTCTCTCTGCTGCTCACCTTGTACTCCTCGTGGTCTCTCAGTGTCTGGTAAGTGTACTATTTTGTCCTCACCTGTGTTTAAGTTTATTCCTTTGTCCGGGGGTTGGTTCCTGGTTTCCAGGAAGCGGTTCATGTGTTACATGTGGTCTGAAGTACCTTTACTGTGACAGTGTGACATTTCTGCTCTTAGGAATCTCCACTGAGTCTCCAGAGGGACCCATAGTTTCTCTCACCCTTTATCCCGCAGTAGGGCAATAAGGACTTTACACCGGGCTTTAACAGGGTGGCCTTTCACCTATGACAGGAGGGGGTTGCAAAGCCCTTAGAGATATGGTTGAACTGGGAGAGGTTACAACATCTGAACAAGTGAAAGATTTCTGATTGAGGTGGAATGCTTTTGTTACCACCAACTCAAACACTGGCTCTTAAAACTGCAATTTTTTCAGGGTAGACTAGAACTATTGCCCCTTTCGAGAAATTTCGACTGACATGTGAGGATGACAGACGCGCCATAGCATCACAAACTCCTTAACACCACTAAAACCAGAGAAATTTCCACTTCAAAAATCATGGGAAAAAGAGTTACAGATTACCCTTGACGGAAAACAATGAAGCAAAATTCTGACCTGAACAAACTTATCCACTCATGTTGTGGGAAGGGAAACTATGTTAGAACTACTCTTCAGATGGCATTGCACCCAGTCAAGTTAAGTGAAGATGAGACACTCGAGAAGGGATGGATGTTGGAGGGGGTGTGGTGAAAAGGGAATTCTCCACACATTATTTGGTCATGTCCCCAGATCCAACCATATTGGTGGAAGGTACTGAAGATGATCAAAGAGATCACAGGTTCGCAGATGGCGGTTGGCCCTGTAGTAATAATCTTTGGCAGACCAGCTAGGAAGGTAAATCTCCTACATGGGAGGAAGGGTCAACTTATTTCACACTGCCCTAGGTCTCTGGGGCCAGCAGATTGCATTGTATTGTAATTGCATTTATATAGCGCTTACTACCCCTGATGAGGCTTCAAAGCGCTTTTTCGGCGAGTAGCACGCTACTCCGGAATCCATAAAGGATTAGTGGTGAATTAGTATAGTGAAATATGAAATTAATTTGAGTGGTGGACATGTTAGTCTGTTATTTGGATTGAAAAGGATAGTGGACCGATAGAAGGGAAGGATTTCGAAATTATAATTTGTTTTGTTTGTTTCTTTTGGAGCTCATAGCAGTAGGAGGAGGCTTGGGGTGAGTAAAAGGAGGTGAAGGGGGGTGAGTAAAAGGGAGGTGGAGGGGGAAGAGTCAGAGGGAGGGTTTAGAAAGGCTTGTTTTGGGGGATCGGAATAGTAAAAAGAGGTATGAGATGATGCAAGGAGGAGTGGAGTAGGGAAGAGTCTCGAAAGGGTTATTTTGGGGATCATAGTAGTGGTATGGGGTTTGGGATGAATGAGAGAGTGGAGGTAATGGAGATATTGATAGAGGTATAGGGTGAGAAATAGGGTAGTGCATTGGAAAGAATAGTAGAAAGAGGTTTGAGATGAGTCAGAGAGTTGAGGTAGAGAATATATTGAGAGCGATATAGGGTGAAAAATAGGGTAGTGCATTGGATATGCTGAATTTGAGGAAAAGTAATAAATAAGTAAAAGTAATAAATATATAGATCCAAGAGTAATAAAGATATAGATCCATAAGTACATGGAAGGCATATAGATGCATAAAGGAAGGTAGTATATGTAGATTAAAGATACATTAAACAAATTCTGGCTTTTAAGTGTTGTTGTACTTTAAATGAGTTTTATTTATTTAAATATTTTTTTGTCGATCAATAGTTAAGCAATTGGAGATAAATAGTTATGATAACAAGATTTACTTATTTATGCAGTCACTTATATACATGTTAAAAACATAGAATAATGTAACTCTCAGTAATATGTAAATTTGTTAAGCAGAACTAATGAATATCTATATATAATATAGATATTTTTTTTAAACAATTATTCTACACGTTTATACAAAGCAATGCACATATATAGGTACATATCTATAGTACAAATACATGCTTATATACGGAGAGATATGCTGTATATTTCTATCTGTCTGCGTATCGTGGTTAAGTGAGGAAGAGCCAATTCTTGAATAGTGTTCTGAAGAGAAGGTGGTTATCCGTGGATCTTATGTTGGGGGGTAAAGAGTTCCTTAGTTTGGCTGCTTGAACAGAGAATGATGTGCCACCCATTGTTATTTTCTTGTTTCTTCGGATTTTGAGGCGAGATGCCACTCTAGAGCGAAGGTTTCTTTGTTGAATGTGTTTGGTGATTTTATTCTTGATGAAGAGCGGTCCCGTTCCAAGTATCGCTTTGTGGGTGATACAAAGCAGCTTGAACGTGGATCTTCTGGCAACCGGTAACCAATGCAGGGCTTTCAAGGCAGGGGAGATGTGGTCTTGCGGTTTTATATGTAAGAGTAGTCTGGCAGCCGAGTTCTGAATCCGTTGTAGTCTTTTCATGGTCGTTAAAGGTGATCCGTGGTAGAGGCTATTGGCGTAATCAAGTTTGGATAAAACAAGAGAGAGGGTAGCCTGGACCTTGTGTGGAAATCCCAAATGGGGGAAGATTCGTCGCAGAGTTTTTATAGTAACAAAGCTTGATCTTGCTAGTTTGTCCACTTGGGCATTCATTGATAGCTTGGAGTCCATGGTCATTCTGAGGCTTCTTACTTACTTTGATATTTTAGGTGGTGGTCCCAGATCATCAGGCCAGGCGGCGAGCGGGTCATAATGTTTCCAATCGCCATACGTGAGTATTTCCGTTTTGGAAGCATTCATTTTGAGATGGCTCCACGGCATCCATTGATTCACGGCTCTAAGACAACTGAAAATTGGCGAGTTTGCAATGTCTTTGGCGCATTGCAGTTGAAGGAGTATTTGTGTGTCATCTGCATAGTTATAGCACGTGAGGTGAAATTGATTGATCAGGGCCGGTAATGACTTTATGTAGATGTTGAAAAGCATGGGCGAGATAATAGAGCCTTGAGGGACCCCTGCTTTTGGGAAGTATGGTTTGGACAAGAAAGGTGGGGTATGGATGATATTAGTTCTGTTGCGAAGGTAGGACGCGATCCAGTCTAGAGCAGTCCCCTCTATGCCGGCTTCGTAGAGTCTTTGTATCAGAGTGTCCTGGTCAACCGTGTCAAAGGCAGCCGAGAGGTCCAAGAGAAGTAGCGCAGCAACCCCGTTGCAGTCAGCTGTGTTCTTCAGGTCATCCCAGATGGCAAGGAGGGAAGATTCAGTGCCTCTTCCTGGAGAGAATCCCGTTTGGAGGTCTGAAAGTATGGCATTCTCTTCAATGAATAGTGACATCTGGGCGAAAGCTGCTCTTTCTATCAGTTTGCCCAGGAAAGGTCCATTTGAAATCGGTCTGTAGTTGTCCGGGTTCAGCGGGTCCAAGTTTGTTTTCTTCAGTAATGGGCGTATGTATGAATTTTTGAGTTCTTCTGGAAATATTCCGGTAGTTAAGGAGTTGTTGAGGATTCTCCTTGCTGGAGTGGCAGCAGAGGTTGTTAGAAGAATTGTCTTGAAGGTTTGCAGTGGACATGGGTCAGAAGGGCTGCCGGCAGGCCTGCTTGCTTTGACCAGGTCCATAAATTCATCCTGTGAAATGTGTTGGAAGGAACGGAGAGGCTGGGTTAGAGTATTCTTGGATTGTACTTTGTAAAAGGGTTAGTGCTGATGCCTTGTCTCTGTTTTACGTATGAGTCCAACGTGTCTGCTTTGTCCGTGTAATGATTTGTCAGTTTGTCTGTGAACTTTTGAGTAATGGGATGAGCTGCTTCTAGGCAATTTGATTTACGAAATTCATTGAGAATTTTATAGAATTCTTTATTTGTACATTTAGCATTTTGAATTCTGTCTGAATAGTATTTTTCTTCGCTTTTTTGATAGCTGACTTGTATAATCTGTTAATTTTCTGTAGGTGAAGTTTGTCTTGGTTGGCGTTTGTTTTGAGCCAGGCATGTTGCAGCTTTCTAATTTGTTGTTTTATCTCTTTTATCTCTGTATTGCTCCAAGGTGCTTGTTTTCTTTTGTTATGTTGTGTGGTTTTCAGTGGTATCAGAATATCAAAAGCGTCCTCTAGCTACTCATATAGTTTTTCAACAGAATGTATTGTTTCTAGATCTCCACTGGCTGTTAGTTCTGTTTCTAAGTGTTCCAAATTGAGTTTGTTCCATAGCCGATAGATGGATGTATGTAAGGTGATTTGAGGTGCGTCGCTTAGTGTTGTTTTATATTGGAAGGCAAGCAAATGGTGGTCTGACCATGTGACCGGAGTCATCGTTTGAAAGGTAACTCTGTATTAGCAAAAATTACATCTAGGATGTGTCCTGCGATGTGTGTGGGTTTGTGGATAATCTGATGCAGGTTCAGTGCTTCTAGGCCAGCGATTATTGTTTTCGGATGGGGCATATTGGGTTTGTCAAACCAAATATTGAGGTCACCCAGAACGCATAGGTCGGAGTGTAGTGTTATCAGGTTTGAAACCGTGTCTAGAAGTGCATCTGAGAATGTTGCCTTGCTAGGTGATCTGTAGAGGAACAGGAAGTTACAGGAGGAAGACGATGTAGGATTGCATCTGGTGAAAAGGGCCTCACAATTTTTTATAGAGACGTTGTCAACTTTAGTGATATGTAATATTTGTCTCAACACAACAGCTAGGCCACCTCCTTTTTTGCCTATACGATTTTGGGTGATCGTTTGATAGCCTAGAGGAACGGCTTCATGCAGGACTGGAGCCATATCATCTCTCAACCATGATTCAGTTATGAATAGTGTTAGAAATGGGGGTCTCTAGTTGGCAGAGGTAGGTACCTTTGACCAAGTAGGGGCCCTTGCTTCTAGTCAGGGAAAGGGGGGGTACACTCCTGGATAACCCCTGCTCACACCCTTGGTAGCTTGGCACGAGCAGACAGGCTTATCTCAGAGGCAGTGTGTAAAGCATTTGTGAACACATACAGTAATACAGTGAAAACACTACAAATGGACACCACACCAGTTTAGAAAAATAAGTAATCTTTACTAGACTTAACACAAGACCAAACGACAAAAATCCACAATACTGTAATCAAAAATAAGACTTTAAAATGGTAGAAATAGCTTAGTTCAATGTAGATGGTAAATGCGACACTTTACTCTCAAAGTACCTTGGCTGCGTACCGCAAAACAAACAAAAGGGTCGCAGGGAAGGTGATGCGTTGGTTCCTTGCTTCGGGGGAGGTGAGGCGTCGGTTCCTTACTGCAGCGCAGGGGAGGTGATGCGTCGGTTCCTTACCGGAGAGGAGGTGATGCGTCGGTTTCTTACTGTGATCCGGTACGATGCGACAAGATGGCGCCTTGATGCGACGATCCGGTGCGATGCGACAAAATGTCGTCTTTGATGCGATGCGACAACGTGGATGCGATGCGTGCACGCCCGATGGCCGTGCGGCGAACTCGGTCAACTCTTGAGCCGCGACAGGCCCTGCGACACGCTTCTCCGGTGATGCGACGGCAACCTCTCCGGCGGCGACACGCTTCTCCGGTGATGCGACACGCTTCATCGGTGATGCGACGGCGAACAGCTGCGGCGGCGGCGACACGCTTCTTCGGCGATGCGACGGCAACTGCTGTGGCGGCAACACGCTTCTTCCTCGTTGCGTCACGCTGCCAGCTCCCAGCGTCACGCAGTCTTCAGAGGGCCCAAAACAACAGCAGGCACCTCACTGCAGGCAGAATTCCCAGCAAGGAAATTTAGGGGGGAGCTGGTGGTGAAGTCTTTGTGTCCCTGAGTCTTCAGAACAGGAGGCAAGCTCAGCTTCAAGCCCTTGGAGATCTTCCTCAAGATAGTAAAAGTACACACAAAGTTCCTTTTCTCCTTTCCTTGGCAATGAGTAAACCACTGCAGGCCAACTCCAAACAGCAACCAGCACAGTGCCAGTTTCCTCCTTCAGCTTCCTTGGTTTCTCTCCTTGGCAAAGGGTTCGTCTTGATTACCAGAAGTGATCTAAAGTTCTGGGGTCTGGGCCCCATTATTTATACTACAAAATCCTTTGTTCTCTGAAGGCAGAGAGTGTCTGTGCCCAGCCAAACCCAGTTCTGTCCTCCCTGGTGCAGCTTCCTGGCAGGAGGTGGAGACAGCATTGTTGAAAGCAGACCTGGCCCAGGTAGCTGAAAGGAAATCTCCTCCCCCTACTCTCTATTCTATGAGGGCTCAGGTCAGTGAAAGGTAATCTCCGCCCCCTACTCTCTATTCTATGAGGGCTCAGGTTGGTGAAAGGAAATCTCCTCCCCCTACTCTCTATTCATTGCAGGTCCTATTCAGCCCAGCCCTGACCCATCAGACTGTTGGAGCCAAAGCCCTCTCCAGCCCCCTGTCACTCACAAACCAGACATGGAATACACAAACCTAGCGGTTAGGCAAGAAAATACCTACTTTCTAAAAGTGGTATTTTCAAACACAGAATGTAAAAATCACCCACACTAAAATATGTATTTTAACATTCTGAGTTCAGGCATACTAAACTTTATTTTCCTATCTTGTTCCTAGGGTCAGTTAGGATTATAAGATGTTATAATCAAACTGCCCGTTCTGGCCTATGGGATCAGATAGCCTTGCCATAGTGAAAAACGAAATTGGCTGTAATTCACTATCAGGACATGCCACACACATCAAGGCATGTCCTACCTTTTACCTACAATGCACCTTGCCCTTGGGCCTACCTTAGGGGTGACTAATAGGTAGAAAAGGGAAGGTTTAGGGACTGGCAAGTGGGTGCACTTGCCAAGTCGACATGGCAGTCCCAGACTGCACACAGGCTCTGCAATGGCAGGCCTGAGCCATATTTTACACGCTACTTCTGTGGGTGGCACAACCAGTGTTGCAAGCCCACCAGTTCCCATGAGGCACAGGGTCAAGACTGATTTGCATATGGCCAGGTCTAAACTGAGGTGGCATGGTGAGCAAAAGAATGATGGATTTAACCCAGATCTCTTGACTGGGGGTGAATGTTTTGATTTGTTCTGCATTCCGTCCATCAATTGTGTGTCTTTTGCTTTCTCGCCATAAGTGCGCCGGGTATGCCCAGATGTGGGTCCCGGGCTCACTGTGCCACTGGATTTAAGCTATCCTGGCTGAAGAGGGGTGAAACCCCGAAACCGGTCCTAGGATGCTTGTTTCCGGTCCAGGGAGGACCTGGCTTGGCAGTTCGGGCTGGACTGTTCCCATGAGGCACAGGGTCAAGACTGATTGGCATATGGCCAGGTCTAAACTGGGGTGGCATGGTGAGCAAAAGAATGATGGATTTAACCCAGATCTCTTGACTGGGGGTGAATGTTTTGATTTGTTCTGCATTCCGTCCATCAATTGTGTGTCTTTTGCTTTCTCGCCATAAGTGCGCCGGGTATGCCCAGACGTGGGTCCCGGGCTCACTGTGCCACTGGATTTAAGCTATCCTGGCTGAAGAGGGGTGAAACCCCGAAACCGGTCCTAGGATGCTTGTTTCCGGTCCAGGGAGGACCTGGCTTGGCAGTTCGGGCTGGACTGTTCCCATGAGGCACAGGGTCAAGACTGATTTGCATATGGCCAGGTCTAAACTGGGGTGGCATGGTGAGCAAAAGAATGATGGATTTAACCCAGATCTCTTGACTGGGGGTGAATGTTTTGATTTGTTCTGCATTCCGTCCATCAATTGTGTGTCTTTTGCAAGCCCACCAGCAGCATTCAATTTACAGGCCCTGGGCACACATGGTGCACTGTACTAGGGTCTGACAGGTAGATCAAATAAGCCAATCATGGAGTCACTAATCCAATACAACAATTTACAATAGGGAGCTCTTGCACTTTGGCACTGAATAGCAGTGGCAAAGTGCCCAGAGCATCTAGACCAGCAAAAACATAGCAAAAACACAGGAGGCAACAGCAAAAAATGGAAGGGAGACCCACACCAATGGTGCCAGGTCTAACACGTGTCCCCTCCAGCTGAAATGTGGGGATAACTACCCTACCTCTTGGGAGTTCTCTTCACTAAGGCGGACAAATCTGGACAGACCATCAGCATTGGCGTGTTCTGTACCAGGGCGGTGTTCCACCGTGAAGTCCATCCCCTGTAGGGAAATGGACAACCTCAACAGCTTTGGATTCTCACCCCTCATTTGCATCAACCATCTGAGGGACCTGTGGTCTGTCTGAGCCCGGAAGTGAGTCCCAAACAAGTATGGTCTCAACTTCTTCAGTGCCCAGACCACAGCAAATGCCTCACGCTCAATTGCACTCCACCTCTGTTCCAGTGGAAGTAACCTCCTACTGATGAAGGCTACAGGTTAGTCTAGGCCCTCCTCATTCATCTGTGAAAGTACAGCCCCTACACCATGCTTTGAAGCGTCTGTCTGCACAATGAATTCCTTTGAGAAGTTGGGCGCCTGAAGCACGGGCGCCTTGCACATGGCAGTCTTCAGGGCATCAAAAGCTTTCTGACAGGTGTCAGTCCAGTTCACTTTCTTGGGCTGCTTCCTGGAAATCAGCTCTGTCAAGGGTGCAACAATGCTGTCATACCCCTTGACAAACCTCCTGTAGTACCCAGTGAGTCCTAAAAAGGCTCTCACCTCTGTCTGGGTCTTGGGGGGTTTCCAAGCCAGGATGGTATCAATCTTGGGCTGTAGGGGCGCCACCTGGCCGCTCCCAACCTGGTGTCCCAAGTACACCACAGAACCCTGCCCGATCTGGCACTTACTCGCCTTGATCGTGAGGCCTGCCCTCCGCAGCGCCATCAACACTTCCCAGAGGTGGCGTAGATGTTCTTCCCAACTGGCGCTGAACACTGCAATGTCATCCAGGTAGGCGGCACTGAAATCTTCCAGTCCAGCCAACACCTGGTTGACCAACCTCTGAAAGGTGGCAGGGGCATTCTTCATCCCAAAGGGCATAACCTGGAATTGGTAGTGCCCGTCTGGTGTGGAGAATGCTGACCTCTCTTTTGCTCCATCAGTTAAGGCGATCTGCCAGTACCCAGACATTAAATCAAACGTACTGAGGTACCGGGCAGCCCCTAACCAATCAATGAGCTCATCAGCTCTGGGAATGGGGTGCGCGTCAGACCTGGTGACTGAATTGAGTCCTCTGTAGTCCACACAGAACCGGAGTTCGGGTGTGGCACCAGGCGCGGCAGCCTTTGGGACCAAGACCACTGGGCTGGCCCAAGGGCTGTTAGAGGACTCAATCACCCCCAATGCAAACATCTTGGAGACCTCCTCCTTGATGCAAGCTCTCACCCTGTCAGTCACTCTGTAAGTTTTGTGCTTAACAGGAGGACTGTCCCCAGTGTCTACATCATGGACACACCAATCAGTGACACTGGGAGTCAGGGAGAACAGATCAGGAAACTGTCCCAACAGTTGGCGACAGTCATCTTGCTGCTCAGGGGTCAGGGTGGAAGAGAGGTTTACACCATCCACTGACCCATATTGCTCTGTTGCAGACAGGAGGTCAGGAAGAGGCTCAGTCTCCTCCTCCATTCCATCATCTGTCGCTAGGAGCATGCCCACTTCGGACCTCTCCAAGTGGGGCTTCAGGCGGTTTACATGCAGGACCCGCAAAGGGTTCCTAGGAGACCGCAAGTCCACCAAGTAGGTGACATCACTCTTGCACTCCACCACCTCAAATGGTCCGGTCCTGGAGCGCACAAGGCTCCAAGGGGGCCATGACCCACACTTTCTGGCCAGGCTGAAACTCGATCAGAGTGGCATTCTGATCGTACCACCGTTTCATCTCCTCTTGGCTGGCTTCCAGATTCGCCTGAGTGAGTTGCCTGAAACGCCTAGTTTGGTTTCTGAAGGCCAGCATGTAGCTATATACATCCTGGGGAGGTTTACTGGGAGCTTTCTCCCAGCCTTCTTTTACCAAACTCAGAGGTCCTCTTACAGGGTGACCATACAGCAGTTCAAAGGGGCTGAACCCTAAGGACTTCTGTGGCACCTCTCTGTAAGCAAACAGAAGGCATGGCAAGAGGACGTCCCACTTACGCCTCATAGGTTCCTCAAGACCCATAATCATGCCTTTGAGGGTCCGGTTGAATCTCTCAACCAGCCCATTACCTTGGGGGTGGTAAGGAGTGGTGAACATGTAGGTTACACCACACTCCTGCCACAGGGACTTCATATACTTGGATATGAAGTTGGTACCACGGTCTGACACCACCTCTCTGGGGAACCCCACACGGGAGAAAATCCCCATCAACGCACGACCCACCACGGGGGCCGTCACCGACCGGAGAGGGATGGCTTCCGGGGGACCGGGTGGCATGGTCCACCAAGACCAGGATGAACCTGTTGCCCATGGCTGTCTTGGGATCCAGAGGCCCCACAATGTCAATGCCCACCCTTTCAAAGGGGGTGCTGACCACAGGGAAAGGCTGGAGAGGAGCCTTTTGCTTCCTCCCACTCTTACCACTTGCCTGGCAAGTCTGACAGGTCCTGCAATGAGTATCTGAACTCTTGCGCATTTGGGGCCAATAAAAGTCGGTGACAAGCCTTTTCAAAGGTCTTGTCTTGCCCCAAATGTCCTGCTAAAGGTACATCATGAGCCAGACCCAGTAGGAAGGCTCTGAAGCGCTGGGGTACCACCAGCACACGGGCTGACCCAGGCTCAGCAACCTTAGGCTCGCTATACTGGAGACCGTTCTCCCAGTAGATCCAATGTGATCCAGACTGATCACCTGCTGCCTGGTTTGTGGCCTGTTGCCGAAAACCCACAAGAGAAGGGCCCTTCTTCTGCTCCTCACAGAACTCTTCCCTGGAGGGTCCTCCTTCCTGCTGCCAATGGGTCAGCGCAGGCAGGTCCCCCAGTTCAGCTACTTGCTCCCCTGTAGGTTCCAGGGCATCCCCCTCAAGGTCTGCCCCCTCCTGGACCGTGGGAATGTTGGGGGCTGGTTTCCCGCGCCCCCTACCTCTTCTCTTTAAGGCAGGCACCTGGGCCACTCTTTCAGGCTCCAGGTCCTCTTGAACACGCTTACTGGCTGCCATGGACCGAGTGGTCACACACGCCCACTCAGGCAGACCCAACATCTCCAAATGAGCTCTTCGCTCCACCTTAGCCCAAGGGGAGCTCTCCAAGTCATTGCCTAGCAGACAGTCAACAGGCATGGCTGGCCTCACAGCTACTTGAAGGGTACCTGAGACCCCCCCCCACTCAAAGGGAACCTGGGCCACCTTACAGTGGCTCTCTGAGTTGTCAGCGGCAACTACAGGGTAAAATGCATGGGGGATCACCTGCTCTTCAGACACCAGCCGGCAACTGACAGCTGTCACACTGGCTCCGGTGTCTCTCAGAGCCTCCACCCTATGGCCATTGATGGTCACCCACTGCCTGTATTTCTTAGTGTTATCAGGCAGCTGGGTCCTGGGGACCATCTCACTGTCTCCTAAAGAGACTAGGGACATCTCTGCGGGACCCCACCCACCTTGGGCACCCAACTCCTCCCCCAGGGCTACACTAGCCATCTGTCGGGGCGGTGCACCAGTGGGTGCTGTATTCGCTTTCATGGGACACTTAGGATCCCAGAAGCAGTGGCCCACCTGACCACAATTATAACATTTCCTGGGCCTCTTTTGAACAGGCTTATCTGTCGGGCCCCTGACTTCTTCTCAGGGGGAGGCTGGAAACCCTTCCCTTGGTTCCCTTGGGGATTACTTTGGGGCCCTTTCTGGAACTCCCTCTGTTTACCCTTGTCCCCCCCACTCTTCTGCTGGGGACCCTGCCAACCTTTGGCGGAGTCTCCCACATGACCCTTGTGGACCCGGGTACTAATCCAGCGGTCCGCCTCCTCAGCAAGCTTCCTAGGGATAGTCAGCTTACTATCAATCAGGTGCTGGCGTAGCTCTGGAAAACAATTACTGGACAAGTGCTCCCATGCAATCAAATTATAGAGCCCTTCAAAATCATTCACTTTGCTACCCTTCACCCAACCATCCAATGCTCTGCCAAAAAAAGACACATATTCCACCCAGGTACTTGACTCCAGTTTCTTACAATTCCTAAACCTTTGTCTATAAAGCTCTGGAGTCAACCCATACCTGGTCATTAAGGCTTCCTTCATGTGGACATAGGAATTCTGATCCTCAGAGGGCAAATCTAACAAGGTATCCTGCCCATCACTGAGGAACCGCCCCCACAACCCCGCTCCCCAATCCTTCTCAGAGACCCGGTGGGAGGTCATAGCTACCTCATAGGCCTTAAACCATTGCACAATATCTTCATTCTTCTGGAACTCCTTAATGACATCTTTGGGGATGAACACTCTTGTTTCTACAGGCACAGATGGTGTGCTGCCACCAGAGGGAGTAATTTCTAAACTCTTGGCTTTCAACTCCAACTCCCTCAACATCCTCTCATGCTCCAAATGCATTTTCTTCTCTTCCAAGGCTAACTTCTTATTCTCTAACTCCATCTGACCACCCAGCTTGAGCTTGGCTAGCTCCAACTTATGCATCCTATTCCTCTCCCTGTCCTCCAGCTCTTCTGGGGACAGGCCCTTTGAAGAAACACTGCTGCCTGCCCTGGAAGGTGCTTTCTCCCCGGTCAGGCCCAATGGCCCATCCAGCTGCCCATCTGTATCCTCTGCCTCCTCCCTAGGCTCTTCAGGATGCTCAGTAGCATTCCTAGACTCCAACCAGGCCCTCAGCGCCTTTTGGAACTCTACCTTCTTGGTGAGACCTTTCACAGGGATTTTAAATCTTTTACAGAAGGTTTTAAGCTGTGGCATAGAGTAGGTATCAACCCTATCTTCTTCAAATTGGAGATCCATAGATGCGTTGGATGCTGCTTTGGTCATGGTGGCAAGAATTGGCAGTTCTTAGCAAAAATAGAAGTTCCAAGGAAAAACTTTCTACCAAAATGTATGTGGTCGCGTAATGGTCTGCACTCACTAGTAGTGTACAACAATCACTGTATATGAGTCACAAATGCAAGTCCAGAATCCTCACCGCTGACCACCAATGTTAGAAATGGGGGTCTCTAGTTGGCAGAGGTAGGTACCTTTGACCAAGTAGGGTCCCTTGCTTCTAGTCAGGGAAAGGCGGGGGGTACACTCCTGGATAACCCCTGCTCACCCCCTTGGTAGCTTGGCACAAGCAGACAGGCTTATCTCAGAGGCAGTGTGTAAAGCATTTGTGAACACATACAGTGCAAACGCTACAAATGGACACCACACCAGTTTAGAAAAATAAGTAATCTTTACTAGACTTAACACAAGACCAAACGACAAAAATCCACAATACTGTAATCAAAATAAGACTTTAAAATGGTAGAAATAGCTTAGTTCAATGTAGATGGTAAATGCGACACTTTACTCTCAAAGTACCTTGGATGCGTAACGCAAAACAAACAAAAGGGTCGCAGGGAAGGTGATGCATCGGTTCCTTGCTTCGGGGGAGGTGAGGCGTCGGTTCCTTACTGCAGCGCAGGGAAGGTGATGCGTCGGTTCCTTACCGGAGAGGAGGTGATGCGTCGGTTTCTTACTGTGATCCGGTACGATGTGACAAGATGGCGCCTCGATGCGATGCGACGATCCGGTGCGATGCGACAAAATGGCGTCTTTGATGCGATGCGACAACGTGGATGCGATGTGTGCACGCCCGACGGCTGTGCGGCAAACTCGGTCAACTCTTGAGCCGCGACAGGCCCTGCGACACGCTTCTCCGGTGATGCGACGGCAACCTCTGCGGCGGCGACACGCTTCTCCGGTGATGCGACACGCTTCGTCGGTGATGCGACGGCGAACAGCTGCTGCGGCGACACGCTTCGGCGATGCGACGGCAACTGCTGCGGCAGCGACACGCTTCTTCTTCGTTGCGTCGCGCTTCCAGCTCCCAGCGTCACGCAGTCTTCAGAGGGCCCAAACAACAGCAGGCACCTCACTGCAGGCAGAATTCCCAGCAAGGAAATTCAGGAGGGAGCTGGGGGTGAAGTCTTTGTGTCCCTGAGACTTCAGAACAGGAGGCAAGCTCAGCTTCAAGCCCTTGGAGATCTTCCTCAAGATAGTAAAAGTACACACAAAGTTCCTTTTCTCCTTTCCTTGGCAATGAGTAAACCACTGCAGGCCAACCCCAAACAGCAACCAGCACAGGGGCAGTCTCCTCCTTCAGCTTCCTTGGTTTCTCTCCTTGGCAAAGGGTTCATTTTGATTCCCAGAAGTGATCCAAAGCTCTGGGGTCTGGGCCCCATTATTTATACTGCAAAATCCTTTGTTCTCTGAAGGCAGAGAGTGTCTGTGCCCAGCCAAAACCAGTTCTGTCCTCCCTGGTGCAGCTTCCTGGCAGGAGGTGGAGACAGCATTGTTGAAAGCAGACCTGGCCCAGGTAGCTGAAAGGAAATCTCCTCCCCCTACTCTCTATTCTATGAGGGCTCAGGTCAGTGAAAGGAAATCTCCGCCCCCTACTCTCTATTCTATGAGGGCTCAGGTTGGTGAAAGGAAATCTCCTCCACCTACTCTCTATTCAATGCAGGTCCTATTCAGCCCAGCTCTGACCCATCAGACTGCTGGAGCCAAAGCCCTCTCCAGCCCCCTGTCACTCACAAACCAGACATGGAATACACAAACCTAGCAGAGGCAGGCTGGATGGTTAGGCAAGAAAATACCTACTTTCTAAAAGTGGTATTTTCAAACACAGAATGTAAAAATCACCCACACTAAAAGATGTATTTTAACATTCTGAGTTCAGGCATACTAAACTTTATTTTCCTATCTTATTCCTAGGGTCAGTTAGGATTATAAGATGTTATAATCAAACTGCCCATTCTGGCCTATGGGAACAGATAGCCTTGCCATAGTGAAAAACGAAATTGGCTGTAATTTACTATCAGGACATGCCACACACATCAAGGCATGTCCTACCTTTTACCTACAATGCACCCTGCCCTTGGGCCTACCTTAGGGGTGACTAATAGGTAGAAAAGGGAAGGTTTAGGGACTAGCAAGTGGGTGCACTTGCCAAGTCGACATGGCAGTCCCAGACTGCACACAGGCTCTGCAATGGCAGGCCTGAGCCATATTTTCCAAGCTACTTCTGTGGGTGGCACAACCAGTGCTGCAAGCCCACCAGCAGCATTTGATTTACAGGCCCTGGGCACACATGGTGCACTGTACTAGGGTCTGACAGGTAGATCAAATAAGCCAATCATGGAGTCATTAATCCAATACAACAATTTACAATAGGGAGCACTTGCACTTTGGCACTGAATAGCAGTGGCAAAGTGCCCAAAGCATCTAGACCAGCAAAAACATAGCAAAAACACAGGAGGCAACAGCAAAAAATGGAAGGGAGACCCACGCCAATGGTGCCAGGTCTAACAAATAGTATGTCTGGTTTTGCGTCAGTGAGAAGGTTGTGGATGTGATGTTTGTTCTTATGATCGAGCATTTATTAGTAGACAGTTTAGAGAATGTGCTTTGGAGATAGTGTGACTTTGTTTTGTAGAGGAGTGAGCAGTATTTTGTGGGCTTGCAGCTGGTGTGTCCTTAGTGTTTGTATTAGGTATATGACTCCCACTGAAAACAAATGGTTGGACAAATTATGGTGGCTGCTTGGGAAGAAGAAACTATCTAAAGTGGCCCAGATCAAAGACAGGGACTTCAAAAAATGATGTGGTCCCCTGTTGGACCGCTTTGGTAAAGACTTTAAAGAATTAACATGTCACAAAAGACTCGAAGCTCTCCACATTTTAGAGGAATTGCAACCAGAGCGGTATTATAAAGTGGCTCAGGAACCAGAGGTCAACTAAAGCATAGCCTGTGAACGTAGCATTTTTTAAATATGGTTAGATCATGGCAGAACCAGAGAGTAAGAGGCCGGAGCAAGGGAGGGGTGTGGTGGAGGGAATTCAAGGGTAACTGTTGGGAAGGTGGGATGGGAGGGTAGGGACGTAACGGGCGAGAAACTTGGCCTGTTTGCCAGTTTTAATAATTGACTGTTAAAAAAATACTAATAAAACTTATTGAAACCTAAAACGTGCTCAGGTTAAAGACACCCAATCAAATAATTTGCATCCCTTTATGAAGAAAGGCAATTAAGCAAATTGGGTGTATCAATAAAAGCCTAAATTCTCTGTTTTGCACTTGACTATCAGTTTCCCCAATTGGTACAAATGCTTTACGAAGGAAAGAGAGCTGTCAGGAGAACAAACTCACATTTAATGAAGATAAAACTAAGAAATGTTTACCCCAACTCTCAGATCTCGTGCATATCCTTTGTAAATTCTTTAGGCAAAAGGCCAATTACCCTGTTTAAGTGCCCGACCCTCAGCTAAACCTATTGTATTTCATCTAATTCGGAACAATCAGACGCATTGACATTAGCTCAATTGAACATAACAACATTTTCTGCAGCAGTCCCTATAATCTGTGGCAGTGTGCGCTTTACCTCTGTATGAAGTCTGTGCAGTGGCGGACTGTGAGTTAAAAGCAGCCATGGAACATGTGTACATATTAGCCATCTGGTCTAATGATTGAGTGTACTGAATGAGTCCAACCATCTCCAGGAGGATTGGGTGTATATGATACAGATGTCTTTAAGAAAATGGTGTTTGATACCTCTGGACCGGTTGGCGGATAGCTGGGGATACCTCTGGTTATCACTACTATAAGCAGCCCCTGGTCCTCAGCCTAATGGGGGTTTTCCTTGTGCCTCATTTGGCCCATGGGATCTGTGCAGCGTGAGCTGCCCTTGTTTCTGCAGGTTTTATCAAATGCTTTGCTTTTGTTTAATAATTAAGATAAATGCAACATGGACGCTGTGGGAGGTGAAATGAAGATGGTAACAAAAAATACAAAAATATTCACACCTCTTATTGCCGCTGGGAAATTTTAAATAAACGGACAAGGCCTTCCTGCATTTTCATTCTCTGTTGCTGCAGTACATTTTGCTGCACATTTTTCTCAAGTAATCAACCCCAGAAAGAGAAATTCCATTTTACTCAAGGCTGCACAGGGAGGAAACCACAATGGCAGCATGGCGCCTATGCTAAAGCATGAAATACAGGAGGCCGCCTGCAGATTAAAAAGAAGTAGCCATAGAGACAAGCAGCCCAGAGAACAACAGATGTGGGTTATTCTGCTGTTTTGCCTGGTCAAGGACTTTTTTGGTGAACTGGAATTGGTGGTGCACCACCTGAAGAGTGACTGAAACTGTGTCATGACAGAGGTGACCAAGAGGCAACAGAGAAGTGAAGGTGGCAGAACTGGGGTCCACTTTACACCCTCCTTCATGCAAACTCTTCCTGTGTGTTGGAGTGGTACGAAGCAAACAGAAGGAGATGATGGACGGAGTGCTGAAACTTTTCAGACACTCACCCCCAGTCACAGATCTGGGTTGAATCCATCATCATTCTTTAGCTCACTTTGCCACCCCAGTTCAGATCCAGCTATATGTAAATCAGTCTTGACCCTGTGCCTCATGGGAACAGTCCAGCCCATCTGCCAAGCCAGTTCTTCCCTGGACCGGAAACAAGCATCCTGGGACCGGTTTCGGAGTAACACCCCTCATCAGCCAGGCTAGCTTGAATCCAGTGGCAAAGTGAGCACTATCAGACAAAGCTCAGAACCGGCCCAATGTACAGGACAGAACTGCACTCTCTTCATGTCAGTACCACTGCAGGTGGCAAGCATTTATGTAAGTGGAGCCTAGGCAGTGCTTGGCGCCGGACAGCACCTCAAATGCCACTCTGGCAGTGGGTGCCATACATGTCGATGCACTTCCTCTGCGTGTGCTGGGGCTTCCCTGGGGTCTCTAGCACTACCACCTGTTTAACACACACAACACCTTTCTAAGGAGCCAATGTGCGGAGCCTCGAAGTGCAGGCTGCAGATGGGCTCTTTTGATTCTTGTGCCCACCCTTCACTATACAGACTCTGTGGTTAACAAGGAAAATACTAGTACTCATAATGTCTGACACTTTAAACACTGAATGGATTTCTTGTGCCAAAATGTGACTGACATTTCAAACAAGTCAATGTCTGAAGGAGTGCTTCAGTCTATGTATGTTGTAAGCTGTACCATGACACAATTCAGTAGCTCCCCACATTGTGTTCTTTCTGGTCGGTGTAGCAACCTGCAAGTGGCAAGGGGGCTTTCTTATTTTCACGTCCAGCTGGGCCCAAAACAAAGGCCTGATTTAAAAGGCCAGCATCCTTTCTTTTGTTCAAGTATCATCCTGGCTGGGAGCCATCTGGAGTTTAACACCTAGGAGCCAAAGCAATGGAAGTTAACAAAGTACACAGTTTATTACTTCATAAGTACTTTAGAGAAGCTATGATTTGGAGGCAGGTTTTGTTCAAGCCCCCTATGTACGAGATGTACATGCACTGTAAGAATGCCAGCTGTATCTGAGAGTATGAGTAATTACACAAATAATGATTTAAATGGCAATTACTAATTTAATTTTTATGTAATTATTTTATAACTCCATTCATCCCAGAGAAGCGTTACAGAGCATTTTACATCATACACAGAGAGACAATAAATCAGTCATGTGTACAGGAAACGTTACATAAGAAAATGTGGGTTATAAGGTGCAGGAGTCACTTATCGCCCATACTTGCAGAAATTATATGCACTCCACTGGAATTATACGATTGTGCAGCCACAGCGTTTTTAGCATAATTATAGATTTGCCTAATAATTTCGCATGGGTGGTCCCGTCACGACCACAAGCAATGAAGTGCACACCAGGAGTATCCGATTTTTAGTTTTGCAGACGCGTTTCGGCATGTTCGCCTTCCTCAATGTGCCAAATAATCTCTAAATTGCTGCATAATCTGAATATTTTAGCAAAACGATTTTTTTTTCTAGCTCAAATGGTTCAAAAGTTACTACAAGTGCAGCAACATGTGTTGCCACGCAGTCAAAGGCCCTTTGCAAAACTTGACTGGTCACTTTTCTGTTGCTTATAGCTATATTTGGGTGTTAAACTGGTACTAATGAGGTGTAACGAATGCCCAGGCAGTGTTAACAACTATAAAAATGACAATATAATGAAGTATTACAATCATAAAATGTGCTGCATTACGCCACATAATTTTCCTTTTCTTGCCGCATAGTTTACTCAACCTGCTGCATAATTTGGCCTTTCTCCGCTATGATCCAGCGCGACTAATATAAATTCTTCTCTTTTAGACATAACCTCCAGGTAAAGATCACTCACAACAACTATACCTTATGACGGTGGGGCCCATAACACTGCATAACCATACACTCCCTCAATTGTTCCCTGGGTTACATCCACTTTTACCAAAGAGAAGAACGAAATTGCTGGAGGAACGGGATACCTTATTAAAATTAACAGGATATTTCCTTAAACATCATACATAATCAGTTTTAATCCTGTCGGTTCTAAGACATCAAGGTATTCCGCTCTTTGGTCGATGGACCAACTAGTAGAATAAGTTGATGGTGATTAAGACCAGCTCAATCACATTCAAAACCTATTAAAACATTCAAGAGATTCAAGTTTATTAATCGTTTTAATACATTTCAATATCATTATAAGACATAAGTTTTAAAAAGAATTTTATGCATACCCCTCTTAGATGGAGAATAAAAAGTTCACCAAAGCAGATAAATTGTAGATCACAGCATGGAACTCCCACAACTGACTGTCTGTCGCGCTAAACAGGCCTCCTCGACGGACCTCCTATACAGGTTTCCCGCATCGGTCTCGTTCCTTTCCCAAGTCAAGTTTAGAGTTCAAAATGAATATTTCTATCAAGAAAAATGGCCTATAGAAAATAGCAGCAGCTTCTTCAGCATCAACGTTCAGTGCTCAAAAATTATGGAGGAATAGCGCCCCTCCTACTTAAGAGTAGGTCCTCTTATACCCTACTACTAGCTTACTAAACATAAAGTTGCAATCTTTGGGGTCGAGAATCACCCTAATTGGTCCATTGGAGGGGTGGCAAGAATCACCTCATTGCCCTCCTTGTTCAAACCGGTTCTGGAATTGTTTATGGTTTGATACTTTCACACGACCTTTGGGTAATATCAGTCCAATTGACAGTTCATTTAATGTTTCTCTTTTTGTTACTCATTTTAAACAGTCCATTGTTAATTCACTGATGCTCATCCCCTGTTCTCACGGATGCACGCTGAGTCTTTCTTGGCATTCACCTTGTGTCAGGTCAGCCTGACCTTGACACTTCTCACTCTGGGCTCGACTCGTACCCACGTGGTATGGTTCTGCGGCTTTCTTCCGCTTAGAGACCATCTTTGCGTCTGCGCACTGACCTCATCTGCTTCGGCAGCCATTTTTACAGCACGGCCTAACAGGTCCGAACAAACTATCATGAAAACAAACACAATCATAATTAAAATAAAGAAAATAAGCCTTTCTGTTTCCCACCCGTCATTCTAAGTACCCCAATTAGGTGTTACCTAGCAAAAGCGATATTTAAAGCCATATTTACTTACCATCTGCATTCTTTTGCCACAATACAATTTCTCTACATAGCACAAATCATGCAACATTACTCTAATTAGTACGCAAATCACTATATTAGTATTACTTCACCTTTGCGATTGTAAATAAGTTAATTTTGCACATAAATTGCAATTACCGTTTATGTAAGTGTTTACCAAAAGGTGTAAAGTGTTGGTTAGTCCATCACACAATTAATAACATAAATTCATTAGTATGGTTATTAGGGGGTTCCAAAATTTTTTCATTTACCTCGCTCCATCAACTCCCCCCTTTGGTGATTTTTAATATCACCACAAAAACCCATGTTACGCAATTTTTCAGATAGAATGTTTCTTGTCCACTTGCTTTTGTTAGTTCACACATCAGTGTCCCTTTCATCTTGTCTTTTGTTCTTTCATACATGTTTTCTTTTAGTTCTTCAAGTTCTATTTCTCCCAATTCTCGTTCTCTTTCTTTATTTATCTTATTTTCCCTTTTTATTTTATTTTGTCTTTTTCTCCTTTTAACACATATAATAACTAATTTCACTAATAACACCACTAATATTACTACTGTTGCTGATATTAAAACTTTCCCTACAATAGAACCACCTATTTCAGTGAACCATTTTGGTATTGCGGAAAAACTCTTACCAAGTTTCTCCCAGGCACCTTCAACCTCCAGTGGAGCAAGTTCTTTGTGCAAATTAGTAATATTCTTTATATATATTTTCACTTTTATCGGGAATGTAAGTGCAACAATGTTGGACTTTCAGCATTCCACAGACTCCACCCTCTTTTGCCAAAAGAATGTCAAGGGCAAGTCGATTTTGCATCACCATAGCTCTCATGGCAACCATCTCGGTATTGACCATCAAGAACCCTCCAGCAGTATTCGTCGATAAACGATCTACTACTGTGGACAATTTCTGAATTTTGAATGCATTCAAAGATATACCCACTGCTGGTATCAATGCTCCAAAGATGTCACCAACTATTTCTGAAAAACTTTCCCTTTTTCTACGTGTAAATGTTTCACCCATTTCGTGTGTTCCTTTCTCCTCTCTCCACATGAAAAATCTTTGGAAAGACCAGGCCTAAATAGCACGACCCATACCAATGATCCGGCAACCTGTAATAAGCTCTGTTTCCACAAATATAATAGATCCCTGGAAATATTGGATCGTTTCCTCCTTTGAATCCCCATCCTCCTAAAATTTTGTAATTGTCTCGGCATTCACTGGAACCCACAAAATAGTTATCATACCTAGTTCAATTTCTACTAATGCACAACTTTCCCTGTTGGGGCCAATCTAATGTCATCACTGCGTTTGTCTCTCTCTTATCATTATTTTCTCTTTCAAATGCCCAAAGGGGTGTTTTTGTCTCCTCTTCTATTACTTTTCTTTGAAACTTAACTCTTCTGTTTTCTACCATTTCTAAAAATACTTTTTCTTCTTTCTTTAATTCACAGGTAAGATTGTACCTAGCTATATACTCTAATGTTAAATCTTTATTTTCTAGGAAAAATTCACCAAACATCCTTGCTTCTTTCACCTTATTCAATTCAGGGATTATAGGAATGTTTGCAAAAATCTTATTTATGTCAGTATAATAATATTCTAATCTACCTGTTTTATAAAACAAACTAGCTAAAACACTACATGTTATCCCATACGTCAAAGGAAGGAGATGATAGGTCACACCTTCTGTGACAGACGCAGGTAATTGCATACAAACATAACAATCCCTCACATCCATTGTTTCTACATATTCATATAACAATTTTGTGAAAACGTTCTTTGAAAAATCAGTTATAGATCTATCCTTATGTAACTCGGCACTATCTATTAATGTTGCTGTGTTCTGTGGGTTAGCTTCTTTATCCTTTTTCGTGTTGTTTCCTAATATGGACGTTTCTTCTACAGCTAATCTAATTGGAATGGTGATTGCTAAGATAAGCCAGACAAACATTAATAAACCTGTACAAAAGAAACACATTCTATACCATCTACGTAAAAACTCACATCTAGATTTTCTATTCTCCGTGTCTACCATCTTGTTCTATTACTTAACTATTTATATATGTACAGAAAATGTGTCACCACACCTCAGAATGACGTTTCAGCCACTCTACCCTCTCACTTTGTCTCGTTTGGTACTTTCTTTAGTTCTTCTCAGAACTCTTCCTTGTCTTGTTCAGGTTTTGGTGTCCAGTCCGGTTTTTTCTCTTTAATCTTCTCAAACTTGTTGCACTTCACTTTCACCCATTTGTTTGCAGCTTTCTTCTGGGCTCTCGTGAATGTTATCTTCTTAGACATCATTGCAATGTATAGCCACTCAGGTGACTTATATTTCAAATTCGGTTTCTTTGCTCTCTTCGTTTTCTGCAATTGTTTTCCACTTTGTTTTCCTTGTTCCCTTTGACTTGTTATCTCATTTACTTGTTCTGCATTATCTCTATTTAAGTTTATTATTTTGTATCTCAATCTTTTGACTTTGTGGGGCCAATTATCTCCTTTTCTCGGCCTTTTCGGTTCACTTTCCTTTTTCTCTCGTTCAGCTCTCCAAGTCCTTTTTCTTGGTCCTAGTCTCTGTTTTCTCTCTTCTTCACTTTCTTCTGATTCTGTTTCAGACCTTATTTCACTTCCTCTTATCTTGAACTTTATGATTTCACCTTCATCATCTAAATCTGAACCTTCCTGTGTCTTTTCTGTTTGGACACTTGTTTCTATCCCTCCTCGAGTTTCTTCCGGATTCTCGTTGGTCTCTGTCTGTTTCTAAATTTCCCTGTTGTTCCTTTATTTGTTGGTCTGTCCCTATTGCTCCTCGGGGTTCTTCCGATTCTTCTTCTATCTCTCTGTCTGAATCTATCCCTCCCTCGTATAATTCGACAATCTTTGAAGGAAATCTACCATAGCTTGTGCTTGGCTGATCATTGTCACTGTCTCTTGGTTCAGTTTCTTCGTTTATAATGTCAGTTTTCCATTTATTCTTTGGCTTTTCATCACAATCTGATTGGTCTGTTTCAGATGCTGAACTAGTTTCTGATATTTCCAGATGTCGACTTACAGGTTGATCTTCAAGTTCTGGAACTCTGTTTGTTTCGACTTCTGCATCGGATGCTGAACTGGTATCAGATATCTCCAGATGTCGACTTACAGGTCGAGCTTCAGGATCTGGAACTCTGATAGTATGGCTGGCATGCACCCAGTTTTTCACTCCAGCACATTTGACAGCAGTTGTTGTCACCAGGATCACTTGACGTGGTTTATCCCAGCGAGGAACCAAACAATTTCTTCTTCTGTGGACTTTTATGCGGACCCAGTCTCCTGGACTCAAATCATGAGCTGGTTTTCTTTCGAGAGTGGTCGCATCCGGTCCAACCTGATGAAACACAGAATGTACCACATCAGCCAATCCTTTGCAACAATCCAAAACGAGATCATCAGTTATAGTCAGCAGTTTGTTGACAGGTACATGTGCTTGTCTCATTGCTCGTCCCATGATTATTTCGTGGGGACTTAGACCTGTTTTTCTGTCAGGTATTGTTAGAAATGGGATTTTTGGTAGGCTAGGGCGTGGGCCAAAGCCAGGCAAAAACCACCACTCTAGTCAGGATAAGGGAGTTACACTTCTAAAATAACCCCTGCTCACCCCCTTGGTAGCTTGGCACGAGCAGCCAGGCTTATCTTAGAGGCAGTGTGTAAAGCATTTGCACATAACCCACAGTAATACAGTGTACGCACTACAAAAGGAC
This sequence comes from Calotriton arnoldi, assembly GCA_963921515.1. Taxonomy (NCBI): domain Eukaryota; kingdom Metazoa; phylum Chordata; class Amphibia; order Caudata; family Salamandridae; genus Calotriton; species Calotriton arnoldi. The sequence continues at coordinate 1,822,935 of CAWUFW010003369.1, forward strand.
ACCACACCAGTTTAGAAAAATATCCAATATTTTTATATAATTAAAACAAGACCAAAAACGATAAGAATCCACAATACTATACTTAAAAGTTCACAGTTCCAAAATACGCTGATTAAAAAGAGTTCCTTGTGTGGATAGCTCCGTCCGGGCTACCACGGCGTCGTGAACAACAAATCCAACAGTTCTGGCTGGTCGCGGGGTCGCGGGCCAGCTACGGTGTCGGGAAGACCCGCAAACAGTACCTGTGAGAGATGCAGGGCGTTGAGGCCCTTGAATTCACTCGCGTTGCAGGTCGAGCTCCTCTCTGATGGAACTGCAAGCGCTGGCGCCGGCAGACGTCTGGTGCTGCGGTGCGAAGCGCAGCAGTGCAGCGTGCGGTGCCCCCAGGTCGCGGTGCGAGCAGCGGCTCGGTGACGGCGTCAGATGGCGTCGTCGGTGAGACCAGGGTCGCGGTGCGAGATGAAGGCGGTGCTCGCCACGGTGCTAGCAGGTCACGGTGCAAGCAGCGTCGCTCGCCGTTGCTGAAGCGCTGTCGTCGGCTGACGAACTGGAGTCGATGGCGCTGGCGTCGGTAGGCTAAGGTTGCGGTGCAGGATGAGGGCGGTGCGTCGTGTGACTTACGAGCGGTGCCCTCGAACCACGGTGCAAGCAGCGGCATCGATTTAGGCGGGAAGTGGCGGCGTCAGGAAGGCCAAGGCGTTCTCGTGAAGCAAGGCGGTGCGGAGTGCGGTGCCCACAGGTCGCGGTGCGAGCAGCGGCTCAGTGGCGGCGTCAACAGGCGTCGTCGGTGAGACCAGGGTCGCGGTGCGGCGGTGTTCTCTGCGGTGCCAAAGCTTCGGCGTGAAGCGAGGCGGTGCGGAGTGCGGTGCCCACAGGTCGCGGTGCAAGCAGCGGCTCAGTGGCGGCGTCAACAGGCATTGTCGGTGAGACCAGGGTTGCGGTACGGCGTTGCGGCGGTGCCCTCTGCGGCGCCAAAGCTTCGGCGTGAAGCGAGGCGGTGCGGCGTGCTGTGCCCACAGGTCGCGGTGCAAGCAGCGGCTCGGTGGCGGCATCAACAGGCGTCGTCGGTGAGACCAGGGTTGCGGTGCGGTGGTGGTCTCTGCGGTGCCAAAGCTTCGGCGTGAAGCAAGGCGGTGCGGTGCCCACAGGTCGCGCTGCAAGCAGCGGCTCGGTGTCGGCGTCAACAGGCGTCGTCGGTGAGACCAAGGTTGCGGTGCGGCGTTGCGGCGGTGCCCTCTGTGTTGCCTTCAGGACACGGAGTCGGCAGCGGCGTCGTAGACGTCGTTGAGTTGGCGTTCTTCTTGCTGCAGCACAAAACACACAGTCCCCAGTTCTGCGGGTCGAAGAACTTGAAGTCTTTGCTGTTCCTGAGACTTCGTGAACAGGGGGCAAGCTCTACCTCAAACCCTTGGAGAGACTCACAAATTAGGTTGCAGAAAGTCCAGTCCAGGCCTTTCACTGCCCAAGACAGAAGCAGCCACTGCAGGTCAGCCCAGCAAAGCACCCAGCAAAGCAGTCGTTCCTTTTCGCAGCTTCTCCGGCTCTTCTTCTTGGAAGTCTTCTTGTCCAGATGAGTTCTAAAGTTCAGGGGTCTGGGACCCAGCATTTATGTCCAAAAATCCTTTGATCTCTTAGGCAGAGAGGGCCTGTGCCTGTCAGGACCAGTTCTGCCTTCTCTGGTGTGAATTCCTGGCAGGAGGTGGAGACGGCATTTGTCAGAGGCAGAGCAGGCCCTTTGAGGTGCAAGGAAATCTCCTCCCCCTTCCCCCATCGTAACCCAGGTCTCTTCAGCCCTTTCCTGACCTACCTAGACCATCTGGCACCCCTCCTGCTCCCCAAGCCTTCTGTCATCCAAAACCCAGACAGGCAATCCACATTCCAGCAGAGGCACACGGGATGACTGAGCAAGAAAATACCCACTTTCTAAAAGTGGTATTTTCAAACACAGAATGTAAAAATCACCTTCACTAAAAGATGCATCTTTAGATTCTGAGTTCAGGCATACTAAATTCTATTTTCTTACCGAATTCCCTGGGCCAGTTATGTTTATAAGATGTTATAAACAAACCTCCCATTCTATCCTATGGGGAACTGGTAGCCTTGCAATAGTGAAAAACGAAATTGGCTGTAATTCACTATCAGGACATGCCACACACACCAGGGCATGTCCCACCTTTCACATACACTGCACCCTGCCCACAGGGGTACCTTGGGCCTACCTGAGGGGTGTCTGACATGTAAGAAAAGGGAAGGTTAGGGACCGGCCAGTGTGTGCACTGGCCAAGTCGACATGGTAGTTACAAACTGCGCGCAGACTTCTGCAATGGCAGGTCTGAGTTACCGTTTTCAGGGCTACTCACGGGGGTGGCACAACCAGTGCTGCAGGCCCCCGAGTAGCATTTGATTCACCAGCCCTGGCACTTTACTAGGGGCTAACAGGTAAATCAAATATCCAATCATGGAAACACCCATCCATAACACAATTTACACAGAGAGCATATGCACTTTAGCACTGATTAGCGGTGGTAAAGTGCCCAGAGTCCTAAAACCAACACAAACAGGTCAGGGAAAAATAGGAGGAAAAAGCAAAACGTTTGGGGATAACCCTGCAAAAAGGGCCATTTCCAACAGGTATGCTTCTGATGGTCATCAGCACCAATGGTAGGGCATCAGGCCATTTGAGTCCTGTGGCTTGACACATTTTCCCTAACCTATTCTTTATCGTTCCATTCACTTGTTCTACTACTCCAGAAGCCTCTGGTCTGTATGCACAGTGTAATTTCTGTTGAATGTCAAGGGCTTCACATATCAGTTGAATTAGTTCATTTTGAAAATGTGTTCCTCTATCTGTTTCAATCGTTACTGGAAAGCCATATCTTGGAATGAATTCTTCAGCAGGAGCTTTGCTACAGTAACTCCATCATTCCTTCTTGTCGGATAGGCTTCCACCCAACGAGAAAACAAACAAACGAGCACAAGAACATACTTTAGTCTATTGTTTGGGGGCATTTCGATAAAGTCTAGTTGCATTCTGGTAAAAGGACCTCCTTCTCGCCCTATTGTTCCCAGACTCACTACTGTTTTTCTTCCTGGATTTATCTGTTGGCAAGTAAGACATCTTTGACAAAGACTGTAGGAGAGTAGGATCTGCTTCACATGGGTACCCCCACTTTTTGCTGATGCTTCACTGTTTTTCGACATTAGTCTGGCTGGGGCCCTGCTAATCAGAACCCCAGCCTAGCTGCTTCCTCTCTAAAATGGTTTCCATGTGCCTTAGGCACATCACTGATTGGGATCTGGAGTGCCCTTATAAGTCCCTAGTATATGGTATACTATGTACCAAGGGCATAGGTACCTCAGAGGCCTGCCAGGGGCTGCAGCATGTATTATGCCACCCCTGGAAGGCCATCCAAACTGACACCACAGGTCTGCTACTGCAGCCTGGGTAAGGTGGTGCATGCACCCCTTACTGTGATATAGGTTACCTATATCACAAAATACATACACACATATAAACCTATAAGTCACTCCTAAGGCAGGCCTTATCAATCCTAAAGGCAGAGTGCATGGTTCCTATGTGGGAGGGTGCCCCTGCATGAGCAGGGCCCCTCTGCAGCTTTCGGAGACCCTCTCTGATGCTGTTTGTAGTGCAGCCTGACCATATACTCTTAAACGCATTATATCCTCGCGGTAAAATGCTAACTTTGGAATGGCTGCACCTAAACATGTCGTGTTTGGTGTCAAACATCTTGGAATACTACCCCCCGCCAATCCTGGTGGCGGGGGTAGCATTCCACCCTTCTAGAGGGAAAGACATGTTAACTCTGACGAGTCCGGTAACTTCTTTCCAGAGCCCTGGCATCACAAAATGGATGCTGCTGCCACAGACACGAGTCTGGCCTCCTGCTGCTGGACGAAACTCCGGCAGGGGAGGCCTGGACAATAGGTTTCCTGTCCCAGGGAGGTGTGACCACCTCCCCAGACAGGATAATGTGTATTGGGGCTGGGCGGGAGCACTTTCGGGTGCTTTGAAGTCCTGCACTGGGGGCACATTTGGTGTCCCTAGTGCATACCCCAGTTCAAACCGGATCAGGGGCTTGCAGCCCCTGCTTTGGCGCGAACTGGACAAAGGGAAAGGGGTGTAGCCACCCCTCTGCCCTGACCCACCCATAGGTGGGGCCACAGAGTAGTCCAACCCCTATTTTTAGAATAAAGGTAGGAACCCAGTCCTTAGGACTTTAGATTATACCTGGATGAAACTCTGAAACTGAATCCTGGACCTTCGACGCTCTACGACAAGATTAGAGGACTGAAGAATCTCCCTTGGGGTCAAGGAGTGACTCCCCTGCTTGGCAGGCACCAAAGAAGCATCTGTCCGGTTCGCATTTCTGAAGCTCCCGTCGGACGCCGAAGTCATCGCATCACCAGAGGTGGATTCTCAGACTTCCCCGAGGCTACCCTGAGTCCCCAGCAAAGCTGAGGCCCTTGGCTATCGTGGGTGACTTGAGACCGTGACCCCTGGACACCGAGCACATTTGCAAGTGCATCATCTTCTGGGTCTCCCAAGAAGTCGTGCTTTGGGCTCCGAGTAGCCCTAGCCTCCAGCACCACCTGCACCGAAGATCACTGGCCCCCACTCCACGAGTGTCCTGTAAGCCAGCTCCACGTGCGGCGTCACGAGGCTCCTTCGCGGTCGCTAGCCCGTTGGCTAGTAGCCCTTAACGAAGGCCAATCCTTTTCTTACTTGGCATCCTGGTTGCTCCAGGCCTGCCCTCACTTACCCTCGCTGGGTGAGTTCCACAGACCTTGCTGGTCTGCACCATCGACGATCTACATCTTGCATCGAGACTTGCCGTTGCCAAGGCTTGTTGGGTCCAATCCGGTCGCCGACACCTCAGCACTCGACAGACATCATGTACCAGCCCGAATCCTGCTCCTGGTCGCCGACAACGCCTCCCGGACCTCGTGGCTGAAGAGTCAAGACGACCGTCAACGCACCTGAAGCACTCGACATCGGTGGGCATCTGTCCATCGCCTTCCTGGTCACTGGCTAGTGACCCAGACTCTGTCCCCTCTGCTTTCAGGTTCACCAGAACTCCGATCCACTCTTGGATCCACCCGGACACTTTTCTCTTGGCCGCCAGCAGCACTTTGCAGCAGATCGCCATTCGAATCGACGACGAAACCCGACCCCGAAAGGCACCTATGCACCCGGCTTCCCTGGGTGAGGTAACACGAGTACTCCGGTGCTCCCGTGGGTAGAGACTCTTCAAAGTCCTAGATCTCAAAGGGTTTTGTCCTAGTCCTCTTTTAAGTGTCCCTTTCCTCTATTTTCCCGATCCCGACTTTCTCCATAGAAGTTAACGGCGTATCGCGGTTGTGTATTTACACTGCACGCGTCTCCCGTGGGTCCCCTGTGTCACTACCTTGGGTGGTTCCTTGTGGTCCAAGCACTTCTAGAGGCTCTAGGCCTAGTGTCTAGTTCAGTCGTGGTTCGCATACCACTTTATTGGTATATGGTTTGGTACGCCCCTAGGGCCCAAACGTGTATTTGTGCTATTACTGTGATTTAAGATCTTATAACTTATGTATTTCGAACTCTAGCCTCATAAAGAGACTAGAGGGGTGTGTTTAGCAATAAATACATATATTTTGAATATATACCTGGTGTGGTGCTCTTTCATTTGATCACTCAAGAGATTATAGACTGGTAAAACAAGCTGCTTTACATTCCTTCAAGACTTAGCCTGAAGGCTGCTCTCCATAGCTACCACTAGGATAGCTTTCAATAAGGTTGTCTTTAACCTATCTCCAATAAGGGGTTGTTTGGACTGGTGCAAGGTGCCCACTATAATTAGTGGACAGCATATGCCAGGCCAACTTCTCACATTGGTGTGCAGCGTGTGGGATTCCAGCTTGCTATTGTTTTACCAGATAATCTCAATTGAATTGATCAACTGAAAACCACTAAAGGTACCTAAGGTACATATAATTTAAGCTTAGAATAACAGTAAGTTCTACTGAACTTAGAGTTGTGTGTTAAGGGATAGCACAACCCTTTCTACAACTCAAGAGAGTTTAGTAGGCCACACTAGAGTAGGTAGTGCATACACCACACCACACTAGTAATGTCTTTAAGGGCAGGATCCAAAGAATCCTTGCAGGAAGCCATTGAGCTTCCACCCTCCAAGTATGATACACTCCCATTCTTGGAATTGAGAGCTTTATGCAACTTGAGAAAAATAAGGACAGGCCAAAGCCCCACCACCCAACACCTCAAGGAGTTGTTGGTGGCTTATGACCTTAGTAAGCCTGTAGGGACTGAAGGGGTAGGAGCTGAGGGTGGGGCAGGAGAAGAGGAGGACGCTAGGGGTACCAATACCCCCAGCCCCCCTCTGAAACTGGCCAGGAGGGTGACAATGACCCTGACCTGGAAAACCAAATCCCTCCTGTGGATGATGATGAGGATGATCAAGATGATGCCCTCTTTGTCCCCCCAGGAAGGATTAAGAGTGTGCCCAGAAGGTCTAGGTCTCCTTCTCAGGAGTCTAACCACTCTGGCACCTCCATAGGGAGCTCTGTCTCATCTCATAGGAGGGAATCCTCTCATGAGAGAAGAAAGAGGCTGGTCCAGTATGAGGAAACTCAGCTGGAACTCAGAAAAAAGCAATTGGCTTTAGATAGGGAATCCCTAGATCTCCTTAGAGAGAGAAGAAAGTTGGGACTAGAGTCCCATGGTGGCAGCCATGTCCCTAGAGACAGGGAAAGGTCCTATGACCATAGGAACCTGAGCAAGATTGTCCCTCCCTACCAGAGTGGGGATGATATCCACAAATGGATAACTGCTTTAGAGAGGGCCTGTAAAGTACAGAAGGTCCCTCAGGAGCAGTGGGCAGCAATCTTGTGGCTCTCCTTTGCTGACAAAGGTAGAGATAAGCTCCTCACTGTTAGAGAGGAGGATGCTGACAATTACAAGGTCTTGAAGAGTGCTCTTATTGATGGGTTTGGCCTAACCACTGAACAGTACAGGTTGAAGTTCAGAGACACCCAAAAAGCACAGACTCAAGACTGGGTAGACTATGTGGATTGTTCTGCCAAGGCTCTGGAAGGCTGGTTGATGGGCAGTAAGGTGTGTGACTTCTCAGGATTGTATAATCTGATAATGAGGGAGCAGATTCTTAATAACTGTCAAAATCAGCTGTTGCATCAATACCTGGTAGACTCTGATCTGACCTCTCCCCAAGAATTGGGAAAGAAGGCAGACAAATGGGTCAGAACCAGGGTGAAGCAGAAGGTACAGAACCAAGGTGGGGAAACCAAGAAGCAAGATGCTAAGAACTCTGACAAGGGTGGGGAGAAGGGTAAAGATCAAAAGTCTTCATCAGGCCCCCAAAAATCTTCTTCTGGTGGGGATTCCCAGTCTACCAAGGGTAAAGGCCAAAGAAAACCATGGTGCAAGGTCTGTAAGCAAAAGACCCACTGGACCAGTGATTGCACCAAGTCCAAAGACTCCAGTCCAGCACCCACCAATGCCCCTAAGGCACCTGTTCCCCCTAGTACAGTTGGTGGAAGTGCTCCAGCAAAGGGTTTAGTAGGGTTCACCCTGGGAACTGAGTTGGGCTCTGACTTAGTCAGAGAACTGACTCAGGCTGTGTTAGTCTGTGATGGAGGCATGGATGTGACCTCCACTGTGAGTCCCAGTAATCTGGGCAAGTACAGACAACAGCCTTTAATTAATGGACGTGAGGCTTTGGCATTTAGGGACACAGGGGCAAGTGTCACAATGGTGACACAAGACCTTGTGCTACCTGGGCAAGTTATGCTTGGTGAAATGTACCAAGTGACCAATGCTAGCAATGTCAGAACAGACCATACTCTGGCAGTTGTTAACTTCTCCTGGGGAGGGGTAACTGGCCTTAAGAAGGTTGTGGTAAGTGCAAACCTACCAGTCGAATGCTTGCTTGGCAATGACTTAGAGACTTCTGCTTGGGCAGAAGTGGAGCTCAGGACCCATGCAGAAATGCTGGGGATCCCTGCAGATGTGTTTGCTGTGACCAGGTCACAAGCCAAAATGTCTAGCACTGAACAGGCCTTGGATTCTGGAAGAATGGACCAAGTGCCTTCCAAGAGGAGGAGTAGTAGGGTTAAGGCAGTGCCTTCCCCTTGGCTCAGGAGGAAGATCAGTCCCTTGAGGGGATGATCTCAGCCCTGAAGAAGGAACTGTCCCAGAGGAACTTGAACCTGACCAGGTTGAGTTCTTGGGGACAGGGGGACCTTCTAGGGCAGATCTGAGCCAGGAGCAGCAGAGCTGCCCCTCCCTTGAACCCCTCAGACAGCAAGCTGCTGCTGAGGCTGCTGGGAAAGCTAGTGGTCCCCATACAGTGTATTGGGATGATGGACTCCTGTACTCAGAGAGTAGAGACCCCAAGCCTGGTGCTACCAGGAGGTTGGTAATACCTTTGAAGTTCAGGGGCTTCCTATTGACCCTAGCCCATGATATTCCCTTAGCAGGTCACCTGGGCCAGAACAAGACTTGGGACAGAATTGTCCCTCACTTTCACTGGCCCCACATGTCTGAAGACAGTAAGGAGTTTTGTCGCTCCTGTGTAACCTGCCAAGCCAGTGGCAAAGCAGGTGGCACTACAAAGGCCCCCCTGATACCACTACCTGTGGTGGGGGTGCCCTTTGAAAGGGTAGGGATTGACATTGTTGGTCCCATGGATCCCCAAACAGCCTCTGGGCACAGGTTTATCCTGGTGGTAGTGGATCATGCCACCAGGTACCCAGAAGCTATTCCCCTCAGGACCACTACAGCACCTGTGGTGGCAAGGGCCCTCCTGGGAATCTTCTCAAGAGTGGGCTTTCCTAAGGAGGTAGTATCAGACAGGGGTGCTAACTTCATGTCTGGGTACTTGAAAGCAATGTGGAAGGAGTGTGGAGTGACTTATAAGTTCACCACACCCTATCACCCACAATGCAATGGTTTAGTTGAGAGATTCAACAAAACCTTGAAGGGCATGATTAAAGGGCTCCCAGAAAAGCTTAGGCGTAGATGGGACATACTCTTGCCCTGCCTTTTATTCGCATATAGGGAGGTGCCTCAGAAGGGGGTTGGTTACAGCCCTTTTGAACTTCTGTTTGGCCACCCTGTGAGGGGTCCACTGTGCTTGGTGAAGGAAGGATGGGAGTTACCTCTCAAGCCCCCAAAGCAAGATATAGTGGACTATGTACTTGGTCTCCGCTCCAGGATGGCTGAGTACATGAAAAAGGCAACCAAAAACCTTGAGGCTAGCCAGGAACTTCAAAAGGCCTGGCATGACCAAAAGGCTGTTCTGACTGTTTACCAGCCAGGACAGAAGGTGTGGGTGTTGGAGCCAGTGGCCCCAGCAGCTCTCCAAGATAAATGGAGTGGACCCCACACTATTGTTGAGCAGAAGGGTGAGGTCACTTATTTAGTGGACCTAGGAACACCCAGGAGTCCCCACAGGGTTCTCCATGTCAACAGGTTAAAACCATATGTGGACAGGGCAGACATGGGCTTGCTCATGGCTACTGATGAAGGGCAGGAGGAAGAGAGTGACCCACTCCCTGACCTGCTCTCACAGAACCCTGACGATGGGTCAGTTGATGGTGCAGCCTTGGCAGGCAGCCTCACTACCCAGCAACAAACTGATTGCAGGCAAGTCCTCAATCAGTTTCGACATATGTTTTCACTGACACCCAGTCAGACCACCTGGTGCACTCATGAAGTGGACACTGGGGACAGTCTGCCTATTAAAAACAAGATTTATAGGCAACCTGACCATGTCAGGGACTGTATCAGGACTGAAGTCCAGAAAATGTTGGAATTGGGAGTAATTGAGCCCTCAGATAGCCCTTGGGCTAGTCCAGTAGTCCTAGTACCGAAACCTCACACCAGTGGTGGAAAAAGAGAGATGAGGTTTTGTGTAGACTACAGGGGTCTCAATGCAGTCACTAGGACTGATGCCCATCCAATACCCAGGGCAGATGAGCTCATAGATACTTTGGCCTCTGCCAAATATCTCAGCACATTTGACCTAACAGTTGGCTACTGGCAGATCAGACTAGCTGATACTGCAAAGCCCAAAACAGCATTTTCAACCCCTAGTGGGCATTATCAATTTGTGGTAATGCCCTTTGGTCTGAAGAATGCACCTGCCACTTTCCAGAGGTTGGTGAATACAGTTCTCACAGGACTGGAAGCCTATAGTGCAGCTTATCTAGATGATATTGCTGTCTTTAGCTCCACCTGGGAGGATCACCTGGTCCACCTCAGGAATGTTTTACAGGCCCTGCAAAAGGCAGGCCTGACTATCAAGGCCACTAAGTGCCAGATAGGGCAGAGTCAGGTTGTGTACCTGGGCCACCTTGTGGGTGGAGGCCAGGTTCAACCTTTGCAGAGCAAGATCCAGACCATCATGGACTGGACTGCTCCCACTACCCAGACTCAGGTGAGAGCCTTCTTAGGCCTGACTGGGTACTATAGGAGATTTGTCAAGGGGTATGGATCAATAGTGACACCCTTGAATGACTTAACTTCTAAGAAAATGCCCAAAAAGGTTCAGTGGACAGTTAGCTGTCAAAAGGCATTTGATGACCTCAAGCAGGCCATGTGCACTGCTCCAATTCTGCAGAGTCCTGATTACTCCAAGAAGTTCATTGTTCAAACTGATGCATCTGAATTGGGGGTAGGGGCTGTACTGTCACAATTGAATGAAGAAGGTCAGGATCAGCCAGTAGCTTTTATTAGCAGAAGGCTGACCCCTAGAGAGAAACGTTGGTCAGCCATAGAGAGGGAGGCCTTTGCTGTGGTCTGGGCTCTGAAGAAGTTGAGGCCATACTTGTTTGGTACACACTTCCTGGTTCAGACAGACCATAAGCCCCTCTTATGGCTAAAACAAATGAAGGGTGAAAACCCCAAACTGCTTAGGTGGTCCATTTCCCTACAGGGGATGGACTTTACAGTGGAACATAGGCCTGGGAGTAACCATGCGAATGCAGATGGACTCTCTAGGTATTTCCACTTAGAACATGAAGACTTAACTGGGCAAGGTTAGTTTAATGTCCCTACGTTTGGGGGGGTTGTGTAGGAGAGTAGGATCTGCTTCACATGGGTACCCCCACTTTTTGCTGATGCTTCACTGTTTTTCGACATTAGTCTGGCTGGGGCCCTGCTAATCAGAACCCCAGCCTAGCTGCTTCCTCTCTAAAATGGTTTCCATGTGCCTTAGGCACATCACTGATTGGGATCTGGAGTGCCCTTATAAGTCCCTAGTATATGGTATACTATGTACCAAGGGCATAGGTACCTCAGAGGCCTGCCAGGGGCTGCAGCATGTATTATGCCACCCCTGGAAGGCCATCCAAACTGACACCACAGGTCTGCTACTGCAGCCTGGGTAAGGTGGTGCATGCACCCCTTACTGTGATATAGGTTACCTATATCACGAAATACATACACACATATAAACCTATAAGTCACTCCTAAGGCAGGCCTTATCAATCCTAAAGGCAGAGTGCATGGTTCCTATGTGAGAGGGTGCCCCTGCATGAGCAGGGCCCCTCTGCAGCGTTCGGAGACCATCTCTGATGCTGTTTGTAGTGCAGCCTGACCATATACTCTTAAGCGCATTATATCCTCGCGGTAAAATGCTAACTTTGGAATGGCTGCACCTAAACATGTCGTGTTTGGTGTCAAACATCTTGGAATACTACCCCCCGCCAATCCTGGCGGCGGGGGTAGCATTCCACCCTTCTAGAGGGAAAGACATGTTAACTCTGACGAGTCCGGTAACTTCTTTCCAGAGCCCTGGCATCACAAAATGGATGCTGCTGCCACAGACACGAGTCTGGCCTCCTGCTGCTGGACGAAACTCCGGCAGGGGAGGCCTGGACAATAGGTTTCCTGTCCCAGGGAGGTGTGACCACCTCCCCAGACAGGATAATGTGTATTGGGGCTGGGCGGGAGCACTTTCGGGTGCTTTGAAGTCCTGCACTGGGGGCACATTTGGTGTCCCTGTGCATACCCCAGTTCAAACCGGATCAGGGGCTTGCAGCCCCTGCTTTGGCGCGAACTGGACAAAGGGAAAGGGGTGTAGCCACCCCTCTGCCCTGACCCACCCATAGGTGGGGCCACAGAGTAGTCCAACCCCTATTTTTAGAATAAAGGTAGGAACCCAGTCCTTAGGACTTTAGATTATACCTGGACGAAACTCTGAAACTGAATCCTGGACCTTCGACGCTCTACGACAAGATTAGAGGACTGAAGAATCTCCCTTGGGGTCAAGGAGTGACTCCCCTGCTTGGCAGGCACCAAAGAAGCATCTGTCCGGTTCGCATTTCTGAAGCTCCCGTCGGACGCCGAAGTCATCGCATCACCAGAGGTGGATTCTCAGACTTCCCCGAGGCTACCCTGAGTCCCCAGCAAAGCTGAGGCCCGTGGCTATCGTGGGTGACTTGAGACCGTGACCCCTGGACACCGAGCACATTTGCAAGTGCATCATCTTCTGGGTCTCCCAAGAAGTCGTGCTTTGGGCTCCGAGTAGCCCTAGCCTCCAGCACCACCTGCACCGAAGATCACTGGCCCCCACTCCACGAGTGTCCTGTAAGCCAGCTCCACGTGCGGCGTCACGAGGCTCCTTCGCGGTCGCTAGCCCGTTGGCTAGTAGCCCTTAACGAAGGCCAATCCTTTTCTTACTTGGCATCCTGGTTGCTCCAGGCCTGCCCTCACTTACCCTCGCTGGGTGAGTTCCACAGACCTTGCTGGTCTGCACCATCGACGATCTACATCTTCACTCGAGACTTGCCGTTGCCAAGGCTTGTTGGGTCCAATCCGGTCGCCGACACCTCAGCACTCGACAGACATCGTGTACCAGCCCGAATCCTGCTCCTGGTCGCCGACAACGCCTCCCGGACCTCGTGGCTGAAGAGTCAAGACGACCGTCAACGCACCTGAAGCACTCGACATCGGTGGGCATCTGTCCATCGCCTTCCTGGTCACTGGCTAGTGACCCAGACTCTGTCCCCTCTGCTTTCAGGTTCACCAGAACTCCGATCCACTCTTGGATCCACCCGGACACTTTTCTCTTGGCCGCCAGCAGCACTTTGCAGCAGATCGCCATTCGAATCGACGACGAAACCCGACCCCGAAAGGCACCTATGCACCCGGCTTCCCTGGGTGAGGTAACACGAGTACTCCGGTGCTCCCGTGGGTAGAGACTCTTCAAAGTCCTAGATCTCAAAGGGTTTTGTCCTAGTCCTCTTTTAAGTGTCCCTTTCCTCTATTTTCCCGATCCCGACTTTCTCCATAGAAGTTAACGGCGTATCGCGGTTGTGTATTTACACTGCACGCGTCTCCCGTGGGTCCCCTGTGTCACTACCTTGGGTGGTTCCTTGTGGTCCAAGCACTTCTAGAGGCTCTAGGCCTAGTGTCTAGTTCAGTCGTGGTTCGCATACCACTTTATTGGTATATGGTTTGGTACGCCCCTAGGGCCCAAACGTGTATTTGTGCTATTACTGTGATTTAAGATCTTATAACTTATGTATTTCGAACTCTAGCCTCATAAAGAGACTAGAGGGGTGTGTTTAGCAATAAATACATATATTTTGAATATATACCTGGTGTGGTGCTCTTTCATTTGATCACTCAAGAGATTATAGACTGGTAAAACAAGCTGCTTTACATTCCTTCAAGACTTAGCCTGAAGGCTGCTCTCCATAGCTACCACTAGGATAGCTTTCAATAAGGTTGTCTTTAACCTATCTCCAATAAGGGGTTGTTTGGACTGGTGCAAGGTGCCCACTATAATTAGTGGACAGCATATGCCAGGCCAACTTCTCACATTGGTGTGCAGCGTGTGGGATTCCAGCTTGCTATTGTTTTACCAGATAATCTCAATTGAATTGATCAACTGAAAACCACTAAAGGTACCTAAGGTACATATAATTTAAGCTTAGAATAACAGTAAGTTCTACTGAACTTAGAGTTGTGTGTTAAGGGATAGCACAACCCTTTCTACAACTCAAGAGAGTTTAGTAGGCCACACTAGAGTAGGTAGTGCATACACCACACCACACTAGTAATGTCTTTAAGGGCAGGATCCAAAGAATCCTTGCAGGAAGCCATTGAGCTTCCACCCTCCAAGTATGATACACTCCCATTCTTGGAATTGAGAGCTTTATGCAACTTGAGAAAAATAAGGACAGGCCAAAGCCCCACCACCCAACACCTCAAGGAGTTGTTGGTGGCTTATGACCTTAGTAAGCCTGTAGGGACTGAAGGGGTAGGAGCTGAGGGTGGGGCAGGAGAAGAGGAGGACGCTAGGGGTACCAATACCCCCAGCCCCCCTCTGAAACTGGCCAGGAGGGTGACAATGACCCTGACCTGGAAAACCAAATCCCTCCTGTGGATGATGATGAGGATGATCAAGATGATGCCCTCTTTGTCCCCCCAGGAAGGATTAAGAGTGTGCCCAGAAGGTCTAGGTCTCCTTCTCAGGAGTCTAACCACTCTGGCACCTCCATAGGGAGCTCTGTCTCATCTCATAGGAGGGAATCCTCTCATGAGAGAAGAAAGAGGCTGGTCCAGTATGAGGAAACTCAGCTGGAACTCAGAAAAAGCAATTGGCTTTAGATAGGGAATCCCTAGATCTCCTTAGAGAGAGAAGAAAGTTGGGACTAGAGTCCCATGGTGGCAGCCATGTCCCTAGAGACAGGGAAAGGTCCTATGACCATAGGAACCTGAGCAAGATTGTCCCTCCCTACCAGAGTGGGGATGATATCCACAAATGGATAACTGCTTTAGAGAGGGCCTGTAAAGTACAGAAGGTCCCTCAGGAGCAGTGGGCAGCAATCTTGTGGCTCTCCTTTGCTGACAAAGGTAGAGATAAGCTCCTCACTGTTAGAGAGGAGGATGCTGACAATTACAAGGTCTTGAAGAGTGCTCTTATTGATGGGTTTGGCCTAACCACTGAACAGTACAGGTTGAAGTTCAGAGACACCCAAAAAGCACAGACTCAAGACTGGGTAGACTATGTGGATTGTTCTGCCAAGGCTCTGGAAGGCTGGTTGATGGGCAGTAAGGTGTGTGACTTCTCAGGATTGTATAATCTGATAATGAGGGAGCAGATTCTTAATAACTGTCAAAATCAGCTGTTGCATCAATACCTGGTAGACTCTGATCTGACCTCTCCCCAAGAATTGGGAAAGAAGGCAGACAAATGGGTCAGAACCAGGGTGAAGCAGAAGGTACAGAACCAAGGTGGGGAAACCAAGAAGCAAGATGCTAAGAACTCTGACAAGGGTGGGGAGAAGGGTAAAGATCAAAAGTCTTCATCAGGCCCCCAAAAATCTTCTTCTGGTGGGGATTCCCAGTCTACCAAGGGTAAAGGCCAAAGAAAACCATGGTGCAAGGTCTGTAAGCAAAAGACCCACTGGACCAGTGATTGCACCAAGTCCAAAGACTCCAGTCCAGCACCCACCAATGCCCCTAAGGCACCTGTTCCCCCTAGTACAGTTGGTGGAAGTGCTCCAGCAAAGGGTTTAGTAGGGTTCACCCTGGGAACTGAGTTGGGCTCTGACTTAGTCAGAGAACTGACTCAGGCTGTGTTAGTCTGTGATGGAGGCATGGATGTGACCTCCACTGTGAGTCCCAGTAATCTGGGCAAGTACAGACAACAGCCTTTAATTAATGGACGTGAGGCTTTGGCATTTAGGGACACAGGGGCAAGTGTCACAATGGTGACACAAGACCTTGTGCTACCTGGGCAAGTTATGCTTGGTGAAATGTACCAAGTGACCAATGCTAGCAATGTCAGAACAGACCATACTCTGGCAGTTGTTAACTTCTCCTGGGGAGGGGTAACTGGCCTTAAGAAGGTTGTGGTAAGTGCAAACCTACCAGTCGAATGCTTGCTTGGCAATGACTTAGAGACTTCTGCTTGGGCAGAAGTGGAGCTCAGGACCCATGCAGAAATGCTGGGGATCCCTGCAGATGTGTTTGCTGTGACCAGGTCACAAGCCAAAATGTCTAGCACTGAACAGGCCTTGGATTCTGGAAGAATGGACCAAGTGCCTTCCAAGAGGAGGAGTAGTAGGGTTAAGGCAGTGCCTTCCCCTTGGCTCAGGAGGAAGATCAGTCCCTTGAGGGGGATGATCTCAGCCCTGAAGAAGGAACTGTCCCAGAGGAACTTGAACCTGACCAGGTTGAGTTCTTGGGGACAGGGGGACCTTCTAGGGCAGATCTGAGCCAGGAGCAGCAGAGCTGCCCCTCCCTTGAACCCCTCAGACAGCAAGCTGCTGCTGAGGCTGCTGGGAAAGCTAGTGGTCCCCATACAGTGTATTGGGATGATGGACTCCTGTACTCAGAGAGTAGAGACCCCAAGCCTGGTGCTACCAGGAGGTTGGTAATACCTTTGAAGTTCAGGGGCTTCCTATTGACCCTAGCCCATGATATTCCCTTAGCAGGTCACCTGGGCCAGAACAAGACTTGGGACAGAATTGTCCCTCACTTTCACTGGCCCCACATGTCTGAAGACAGTAAGGAGTTTTGTCGCTCCTGTGTAACCTGCCAAGCCAGTGGCAAAGCAGGTGGCACTACAAAGGCCCCCCTGATACCACTACCTGTGGTGGGGGTGCCCTTTGAAAGGGTAGGGATTGACATTGTTGGTCCCATGGATCCCCAAACAGCCTCTGGGCACAGGTTTATCCTGGTGGTAGTGGATCATGCCACCAGGTACCCAGAAGCTATTCCCCTCAGGACCACTACAGCACCTGTGGTGGCAAGGGCCCTCCTGGGAATCTTCTCAAGAGTGGGCTTTCCTAAGGAGGTAGTATCAGACAGGGGTGCTAACTTCATGTCTGGGTACTTGAAAGCAATGTGGAAGGAGTGTGGAGTGACTTATAAGTTCACCACACCCTATCACCCACAATGCAATGGTTTAGTTGAGAGATTCAACAAAACCTTGAAGGGCATGATTAAAGGGCTCCCAGAAAAGCTTAGGCGTAGATGGGACATACTCTTGCCCTGCCTTTTATTCGCATATAGGGAGGTGCCTCAGAAGGGGGTTGGTTACAGCCCTTTTGAACTTCTGTTTGGCCACCCTGTGAGGGGTCCACTGTGCTTGGTGAAGGAAGGATGGGAGTTACCTCTCAAGCCCCCAAAGCAAGATATAGTGGACTATGTACTTGGTCTCCGCTCCAGGATGGCTGAGTACATGAAAAAGGCAACCAAAAACCTTGAGGCTAGCCAGGAACTTCAAAAGGCCTGGCATGACCAAAAGGCTGTTCTGACTGTTTACCAGCCAGGACAGAAGGTGTGGGTGTTGGAGCCAGTGGCCCCAGCAGCTCTCCAAGATAAATGGAGTGGACCCCACACTATTGTTGAGCAGAAGGGTGAGGTCACTTATTTAGTGGACCTAGGAACACCCAGGAGTCCCCACAGGGTTCTCCATGTCAACAGGTTAAAACCATATGTGGACAGGGCAGACATGGGCTTGCTCATGGCTACTGATGAAGGGCAGGAGGAAGAGAGTGACCCACTCCCTGACCTGCTCTCACAGAACCCTGACGATGGGTCAGTTGATGGTGTAGCCTTGGCAGGCAGCCTCACTACCCAGCAACAAACTGATTGCAGGCAAGTCCTCAATCAGTTTCGACATATGTTTTCACTGACACCCAGTCAGACCACCTGGTGCACTCATGAAGTGGACACTGGGGACAGTCTGCCTATTAAAAACAAGATTTATAGGCAACCTGACCATGTCAGGGACTGTATCAGGACTGAAGTCCAGAAAATGTTGGAATTGGGAGTAATTGAGCCCTCAGATAGCCCTTGGGCTAGTCCAGTAGTCCTAGTACCGAAACCTCACACCAGTGGTGGAAAAAGAGAGATGAGGTTTTGTGTAGACTACAGGGGTCTCAATGCAGTCACTAGGACTGATGCCCATCCAATACCCAGGGCAGATGAGCTCATAGATACTTTGGCCTCTGCCAAATATCTCAGCACATTTGACCTAACAGCTGGCTACTGGCAGATCAGACTAGCTGATACTGCAAAGCCCAAAACAGCATTTTCAACCCCTAGTGGGCATTATCAATTTGTGGTAATGCCCTTTGGTCTGAAGAATGCACCTGCCACTTTCCAGAGGTTGGTGAATACAGTTCTCACAGGACTGGAAGCCTATAGTGCAGCTTATCTAGATGATATTGCTGTCTTTAGCTCCACCTGGGAGGATCACCTGGTCCACCTCAGGAATGTTTTACAGGCCCTGCAAAAGGCAGGCCTGACTATCAAGGCCACTAAGTGCCAGATAGGGCAGAGTCAGGTTGTGTACCTGGGCCACCTTGTGGGTGGAGGCCAGGTTCAACCTTTGCAGAGCAAGATCCAGACCATCATGGACTGGACTGCTCCCACTACCCAGACTCAGGTGAGAGCCTTCTTAGGCCTGACTGGGTACTATGGGAGATTTGTCAAGGGGTATGGATCAATAGTGACACCCTTGAATGACTTAACTTCTAAGAAAATGCCCAAAAAGGTTCAGTGGACAGTTAGCTGTCAAAAGGCATTTGATGACCTCAAGCAGGCCATGTGCACTGCTCCAATTCTGCAGAGTCCTGATTACTCCAAGAAGTTCATTGTTCAAACTGATGCATCTGAATTGGGGGTAGGGGCTGTACTGTCACAATTGAATGAAGAAGGTCAGGATCAGCCAGTAGCTTTTATTAGCAGAAGGCTGACCCCTAGAGAGAAACGTTGGTCAGCCATAGAGAGGGAGGCCTTTGCTGTGGTCTGGGCTCTGAAGAAGTTGAGGCCATACTTGTTTGGTACACACTTCCTGGTTCAGACAGACCATAAGCCCCTCTTTATGGCTAAAACAAATGAAGGGTGAAAACCCCAAACTGCTTAGGTGGTCCATTTCCCTACAGGGGATGGACTTTACAGTGGAACATAGGCCTGGGAGTAACCATGCGAATGCAGATGGACTCTCTAGGTATTTCCACTTAGAACATGAAGACTTAACTGGGCAAGGTTAGTTTAATGTCCCTACGTTTGGGGGGGTTGTGTAGGAGAGTAGGATCTGCTTCACATGGGTACCCCCACTTTTTGCTGATGCTTCACTGTTTTTCGACATTAGTCTGGCTGGGGCCCTGCTAATCAGAACCCCAGCCTAGCTGCTTCCTCTCTAAAATGGTTTCCATGTGCCTTAGGCACATCACTGATTGGGATCTGGAGTGCCCTTATAAGTCCCTAGTATATGGTATACTATGTACCAAGGGCATAGGTACCTCAGAGGCCTGCCAGGGGCTGCAGCATGTATTATGCCACCCCTGGAAGGCCATCCAAACTGACACCACAGGTCTGCTACTGCAGCCTGGGTAAGGTGGTGCATGCACTCCTTACTGTGATATAGGTTACCTATATCACGAAATACATACACACATATAAACCTATAAGTCACTCCTAAGGCAGGCCTTATCAATCCTAAAGGCAGAGTGCATGGTTCCTATGTGAGAGGGTGCCCCTGCATGAGCAGGGCCCCTCTGCAGCGTTCGGAGACCATCTCTGATGCTGTTTGTAGTGCAGCCTGACCATATACTCTTAAGCGCATTATATCCTCGCGGTAAAATGCTAACTTTGGAATGGCTGCACCTAAACATGTCGTGTTTGGTGTCAAACATCTTGGAATACTACCCCCCGCCAATCCTGGCAGCGGGGGTAGCATTCCACCCTTCTAGAGGGAAAGACATGTTAACTCTGACGAGTCCGGTAACTTCTTTCCAGAGCCCTGGCATCACAAAATGGATGCTGCTGCCACAGACACGAGTCTGGCCTCCTGCTGCTGGACGAAACTCCGGCAGGGGAGGCCTGGACAATAGGTTTCCTGTCCCAGGGAGGTGTGACCACCTCCCCAGACAGGATAATGTGTATTGGGGCTGGGCGGGAGCACTTTCGGGTGCTTTGAAGTCCTGCACTGGGGGCACATTTGGTGTCCCTGTGCATACCCCAGTTCAAACCGGATCAGGGGCTTGCAGCCCCTGCTTTGGCGCGAACTGGACAAAGGGAAAGGGGTGTAGCCACCCCTCTGCCCTGACCCACCCATAGGTGGGGCCACAGAGTAGTCCAACCCCTATTTTTAGAATAAAGGTAGGAACCCAGTCCTTAGGACTTTAGATTATACCTGGACGAAACTCTGAAACTGAATCCTGGACCTTCGACGCTCTACGACAAGATTAGAGGACTGAAGAATCTCCCTTGGGGTCAAGGAGTGACTCCCCTGCTTGGCAGGCACCAAAGAAGCATCTGTCCGGTTTGCATTTCTGAAGCTCCCGTCGGACGCCGAAGTCATCGCATCACCAGAGGTGGATTCTCAGACTTCCCCGAGGCTACCCTGAGTCCCCAGCAAAGCTGAGGCCCGTGGCTATCGTGGGTGACTTGAGACCGTGACCCCTGGACACCGAGCACATTTGCAAGTGCATCATCTTCTGGGTCTCCCAAGAAGTCGTGCTTTGGGCTCCGAGTAGCCCTAGCCTCCAGCACCACCTGAACCGAAGATCACTGGCCCCCACTCCACGAGTGTCCTGTAAGCCAGCTCCACGTGCGGCGTCACGAGGCTCCTTCGCGGTCGCTAGCCCGTTGGCTAGTAGCCCTTAACGAAGGCCAATCCTTTTCTAACTTGGCATCCTGGTTGCTCCAGGCCTGCCCTCACTTACCCTCGCTGGGTGAGTTCCCCAGACCTTGCTGGTCTGCACCATCGACGATCTTCATCTTGCATCGAGACTTGCCGTTGCCAAGGCTTGTTGGGTCCAATCCGGTCGCCGACACCTCAGCACTCGACAGACATCGTGTACCAGCCCGAATCCTGCTCCTGGTCGCCGACAACGCCTCCCGGACCTCGTGGCTGAAGAGTCAAGACGACCGTCAACGCACCTGAAGCACTCGACATCGGTGGGCATCTGTCCATCGCCTTCCTGGTCACTGGCTAGTGACCCAGACTCTGTCCCCTCTGCTTTCAGGTTCACCAGAACTCCGATCCACTCTTGGATCCACCCGGACACTTTTCTCTTGGCCGCCAGCAGCACTTTGCAGCAGATCGCCATTCGAATCGACGACGAAACCCGACCCCGAAAGGCACCTATGCACCCGGCTTCCCTGGGTGAGGTAACACGAGTACTCCGGTGCTCCCGTGGGTAGAGACTCTTCAAAGTCCTAGATCTCAAAGGGTTTTGTCCTAGTCCTCTTTTAAGTGTCCCTTTCCTCTATTTTCCCGATCCCGACTTTCTCCATAGAAGTTAACGGCGTATTGCGGTTGTGT